>PVKZ01000589.1:0-714734 GCA_004027375.1 Macroglossus sobrinus
GGAGAGAGAGAGTCGGGAGGACTCACAGTGAATACTATGGCACGAGTTTATTTAACGCAGACTATTTATACCCTTGACAATGCATGAAAAACAAAACCCACACACCTGTAAACAATTGCTTCATTTACATAACTTCTCTCACCCGTTTTCCACCAAGCTAAACTTCCTCCATCTGCAAAGTTGCCCTATAGCTGGAGGCCCTACAGACTGGGTTAAAGTTGCCTGCTCCGCAAACTTCTAGTTTGCAGGCAACTTTAACCCGGTCTGTAGGGCCTCCAGCTGTAGGGCATTCAGCTGTAGGGCATTCGGCAAGAATGGCTCCCAACAGAAGTTGTATTTTCTTATTCCTAAAACAAATATTTCCCACACAGAAAACATGAACCAGCCAAAGTAAAAATTCTTGAAAATAAGTAATCAACTCCTTAAAATATATATTTGAAGCTTATATGATAACACAGATAAATGCTACCGTTATATTTACAGTAATTTCTCTAGTTATTCACAAAATTTATAATCCAGAGGAATAAACTCAGAGGCATTTTGAAAAGTAAAGAGCAAAGGAAAGAATATTTTTTAAGACTCATCTGTATGCAAGGTTCTTTACGTGTATCATTTCACTAGATCCTCAGAACAACCGAGTAGGATCCCTAGGATTTTCTGACAGAAAAAAGCTGAAATTCAGAGAGACCAAGTCATTCCAGACCACACATATAGTAAGTAGTGAATTCAATATTTAAATCCAGGAATATCTACCCTGAACAGCCATCATAACCTTTTCACACAATACATTACTTTCTAAAGTTCTCTTTCTTTCTTTCCTCTTTTTAATCAAAAGCAAATATTTTGTTTCACAACGACTAGGAAACTATTCAGGAATGCCTCACATACCTTAGTAAAGGTGTTCTTATTTATAAATTAATTATTAAGTGAAGCTGTTTTCTTCTGCTATATAGTCTTTGGCAAATCACTTTAATAATGTTTTGTTTAAATTATTAAATCATCTTTCATTTAAGGTACATATCCTAATTTTGACTGCAATAACAATAAGTACCAGCAGGGCACGTAACAATTATTAGCAATTCTTTATATGTAAACATAAATGACACCAGTGACCAGCCATACATGGGTAATATTATTCAAGGTGTTTTTCCCATAGTGATGATGGATTTGCACTGAGTCATTCTTCCTCCTTTCTTTTGCTGGTTCCCTTGGGACCATGTGTATGTATTGCAATTGTAGAAGGTCTGTTTAAAATTGAGAGCATGAAAATAGTGCAAAGTGAACTAGCCCACAAGGGAATTAAACCTATGACCTTGGCCTCATTAGTATCGTGCTCAAATCCACCAAGTTAGCCAGCTGTATTTTCTTAAATCCAAAGATATATTTATTTGGTAAATATGAAATTTCAACTTCTTAAAGTCCCTTGGGGACCATTTAGTAGACTTCAGCATTCATTCATTCAACAGACACTAACCAAATATTTAAATTGAGCAAGTCTCGTACTTAGCACTCTGAGAGCTATCAAGAAGAACAAAATGTGGCTCCTGGTCACCAGAAATCACAGGTTAGTTGACTGAGGGGAAAAGATAATATACACAAGCAGACTCTTATGTAATAGTTAAGAGTCTGGATCTGGAGACAGATAAACCTGACCTGGAAACCTGGCTCTGCCACTTACTGGCTGTAGGACATCTGTCACATAACAGCTTCTCTAAATCTCCACTTCTCTACATGTAAAACAGAAAGAAAACTACATCATACGGAGTCCTGAGAACTAGATGATAGTCCATTGTTAAAGCCCTCAGCACCGTTCATACCATACATTAAGCACCCGGTAGGTTGTAGCTACTACGTTAAAGGCTGGAAGGATGAGAATCAACATTTTATAATCTCTGAAGATTACTTTTTTCTTTTCTAGAACTTTTCTAGAACTGAAGCTCCTCTCAATTCAAACTACCAATATTTTTCTTCTCCATTTCTACTAACAGTGTCATCATTCATCAAACCATCTCAGTGAACTCTAGTGTTTTTTTACTTCCTCCACCACTAGATTTCAACATCTCAATACTACTTCTTATTACTTTTTTTGCAGAACCCCTTCATCACCCTCTGATCCATCTCCTCAGCTACTCCCCACTTAAAGCTCTTGGTTCCTGGGCTGGCCTAGTCCCTTGCCTATCTCGGTGGTCCCCTGATTTGGTATATTTCTTCCCAGTTTATCATTTATTCGATTGGTCCGTGCAACTGCTCCCAGTAATCTTGCTAAACTAAACATTGGTCAATTCCTGAATTAACTTACATTGGCTTTCCATTTCCTACAGATTTCTCATTAAAAGGTCAACAGCCATATAAAAGTTTCTCTCTTTGTGCCTTCATTTCCAGTAGAACTCTCAATATTTGCCATTAGACATATCACACACAGGTCAAATTGCCTGTCTTATATACCTTTCCACCTCAGTGTCTTCACTTGTTTCATTCTCTATCTCACGTAACTCTGTTTATTTTGCAAAAACCAACTTAAATGCATCCTCTTTTAAATCAAGCCTTTTATGAGCTCTCAGTATGAGACAAGCTCTCATTTGCTTATGTCCCAATTGTACTTCATTTATTATTTTAAACAAAGTTCTCTACAGTGCGCCTTGTATTTGAGTTATTTGTACATATCTTTCCTCCATTTCTTTAGTAAACTTCCTGAAAATAGTCAACATCTTATATATTTCTCTGTCTAACAAAATTCTAAAGCAATGACATTTTCTACCCACATGATCCAATTCCCTTACTCCTTTAACCACTTTTGACACTTCTGCTGTATATAATAAAGTTCTACAGAAGATCTCCTAGCTTCTAAATCCTACAGACACATTTCAGTTCTTATTTTTACTTGGCTTCTCTGCAGCATTTAGCACTATTCATCATTTCTTTCTTTCTTTAAGTCTCTCTTCTGTTTGCTTCCATAATACCACTCTCTCCTAATATTACCTCCTTCCTAATATAACCTTCTTCTCAGTTTCTTTCATGGGGCTCTCTTCCTCGCCATCCCTAAAATTGGTATTCTCATGTTTCAATTTTCAGTCATGTCCCCTTTTCATTCTATATGCACTCATGGACTCATAAAATTTGACCTGAGTCCATCAGTTTCTTCCCCCAATACCTCCTTTCTTATAGAAAAGCATCAGCATAAAATCGATCACTCAAGCCAAAATCCTATAAGTCATCTTAGAAGTTTCCCCAACCTCATTCCAGCTATCAATCTTTGCCTCCAAACTCCAAATCCATCCTTCATTGTTATGCTTGTGCTATTAAAGCTGGACCCTGTGAACATGTCTCCCTTGCCAGGTAGCCCAAAGGTAAGCTTTGTCAGTGGAGGGAACTGGAGGGAGATTGCAGAAGGAAGAGGCTTCTCTTCCTAGTTCTAGATTTCTTTTGTCTTTTCTTGCTCCTGTGCTGTTTGTCCAGTGTGAACAACATGCAATAGGGCTCAGTTCAAGACAGTTTCTCAGAAAGTTCCATTGGTGCCATAAACAGCTTGCCCTGTTTTTAGCTAATAATTCTTTATATTAAACTTTCCCTGTTCAAAACACTGTGTGGTTTCTGTCTTCTGATGGGAGCCTGATTGATACTCCTCCTCATCTCAATTTCATCTCCTAAGCATCTCTCAAAATCTTAGTCTTAGTTATTTTTTAGTTTTTTCTAATCTCTCCAACTCTTTCCCTCCAGGATTGTGTGAAGACCCAAGAGTCTTATGCAGTTTAAAATATGATCACTTGATGATGGGTGGCACAGCTAGTTCTGAAGCACAAGAATCTCTGCTGAAGCTGGTAGACGCATTACCATGAGTTCAGCCTTCTAAGAGTGCCCCACCCTCTTTTCCTTCGAAACTGTGCCAGCTTTTTGGGACACTGTAAGGGAACGTAGCACAGGTCTGCATGGGCTCTGAGGACCACCACCCCTTCCCAGGTTGGGGCCTCTTTCCTCTCTCCTCCATTTCCCTTAGCAAGGTGAGATTTTCTCCCAATAAGGTTTTTCTTCTGGTAAGTCTGTTTTAGACACCAAGACTCAAAACTCCCCAGGCCAAGAAAGACAAAATCCCAACTACCTTCTAGAAACAGAAAAAGACAGAGAAATACATGGAGAACAAAGTAGAAATTAGTATCTTACACAAGGTCAGAATCTTTTTAGGCTAGAAAAGATTTTCAGCCCTTTATGTTGCTGGCCAAGAAATTCTGAATATATGCTGTATTTCTAAAACTTCTTTTCTTACCTTTCCCACAAATCCTCTAAACTCTCAATAAAAGGCTTTGACTTCAGAGACACAATTTCTCAGATTTTTGGTACTTTATTTCTTGCTACAACTCTAAGGCAATGAGCAGAGGGCCAGCAGTCAAAATTTGGCAGGTTGAGACCGACGAACAGTAGAAAAAGTGGGAAATGCGGGGGAAAAAAGTCAGCTAATATCTCAAAATGTTATTCTACCAGACATTTAATAAACCGTCCTTCCACAAATGCAAATTTAACTTGTTTGTGCCCTGCTTATCACTCTTCATTATTTCTCTATTATTCCGTAGGAAAAAACTCAGTCTCCCTGTGGTTGGGTAACGCCCTTCTCACTGTGGCTCTCAATGACTTCTCCAGCTCACTCTCTCTACAGGCTTTACTCCAGGCATACCTTAGTGCTGAGTTTCCTGCCAGCACTTTCTACCTCTTGCCTTGAAGTTTTTTTTTTTTTAAGTGTTCCATCTTAAAAACACTCAGATTTGTCTTTCAAAACTTATTTCAGGTAACAACTCCACCAAGATAGCCGTAGGCATGCTCCACATTACATCAGCCATTCCTTCATGGTACTTCCACACACCCTGTAGCCACAGCACCTGCATTATGTTTTAGTACAATCTGGGTTTTACGTTTCTGTTCACTTTCTCTTCTGCTTCCTTGTCTAAATTGTGAGTTACTTGAAGGGCAGACACATATCTCTCATCTGTGTATTCCAAAGCTAAGAATAAAGATTGTTTTTAAGTGTTTCTTTGTTTCTTGAAATAATTTTACTAATTCCTTTGAGTTACTACAAATAAATCTGACAACAGGAGTGCCCTGAAAGATTCATTGTTTCCTAAAGTGCCAGAACTGAGTTGTCAAGTATCCTTTCATCTTTCTATAAACACACTAAACTCTTCTTTAATTTCAGCTATACAGAAAAGCTATTTATTTTTTAAATGCTGCATATAACATCTGCTGTGATATAGTCTTTGGAAGCTTCTAATATGGAAAAGCATAGAACCTCTCATTCTTTATATTTTGGAAATCAGGTATGTGTTTTGGAATGTGATACCTTAAAAGGGGCGTGTTTTTCTGATGACCAGTAAGTGAACTTGCTGACAATTTACATTTTCAGGCTTCTATCAGAAGAGGATATTTTTCCCTTAAAAATGAGATACTAATATTTTTATGTTGTTTGTGTATTTTGGCAGTCTCAAGAAATGCCATCTGGATTAACAAAATTAGGAATATTCTTAAGGGCTGATAAATAGCTCACAATTCATAAAATGTTAGTGTGGAAAATGTAAATGACTTCATAAAACAACAACTAAGGCTATTAAATTAACTCAGCATGTAGCAAAAATATGATAAAAACTCAATATAATTAGTTTTGTGCTTGCTTATTCAAAAGTGAGGTTATCCAAGTGCATTTCATTTTGCATACAGTCCAACATTTTTGTGATTATTATGTAAACTGACTTTACATTTTTGCCAAGCAGTTTTCTGCCTGGTTCAAAACTTGGCTCTACCATTTTCCAACTGTAAAAACTTGACAAATGACTTAAGGACTCTGCTTCATTTTTCTAATCTGAAAAACAGAGACAATAATAGTATATACCTTAGATAGTTATGGTGATAATTTAATAAATAATTTTATTTAAAAAAATTATTTATTGATTGCCTCCTGTTTGGTGCCATGCTAGGCACCTGGGATACAATAGTGAGTAAAACAGGCAAATTTCTCTCTCGTCATACAGCTTATATAGAAGTTAAAATGTTTAGAATAGTGACCTGCATATAAAAGAGTTATTATCACTATGATTATTATTACTATTATTAATACTGTGACCAGAAAGTATGTGCTGACTGGTAAGTATACACAATCCTTAAGTGCTTGTCCAGGACCTCAGGTTACTCCTCTGTAGCCTGCCACACCCCAGGCTGCTAGATGAAAAGTTGCAAATCACTGCCCAGCCACCCCAGGTCCTGGACTGGGGGATAAGAATGGAAGAAAGGGTGGGGAGCATTCCATTTATCTTAAGAAGCTTAATATTAGCACTAGCAATTAGGTATAATGAGATGCATTTTCTCTTCACAAAAGGCTAAGAAAGAAGAAAGAACAGAATCATAAAAAAACTCAACTAAGGGCACAAAGACTGAACCAATCCTGAGAGATTCTAATTTTGTCAACAGTACTTCCAGGAACATTCTAAAGAGGTTGCAACATGTGGTACATAAACCTGAAAGGTAGCTTCAGGGAGGGGTGTGGAGCCTTTGGGAATAAGCTAATCTGCTCTAATTCTCCATTTCTTCCAGAGCTTTGCACCAATTTGAACATTACATGAAGTACTTTTTCAGAGAGAATAACTAATATAGGTAGCCTTCAGTTTGCCTACTATCTTAACTTTATGTTAATTTTGCCAGTAATAGTCTTCCCTTTCCCAAATTTTATCTCTCTCTTCCTCCTCTCCAGTGCTTGTTTTACTGAATTTCTCCTACATGCTTAATCATTTAATAGATTATAATTTGGAGAAACTTATTAAAATGATTTTGTGAGATTCTTCTAAACCTTTTTTGAAGACAAGCCCAAATAAGAAAAGCATAAGTAATGGTGGTATTTTCAGACTGACATTTACTACATCAGCAAGATTTAGACACAATTTGGTGTGCTCTCATCCCATCCTGCACACTATTGTGGAGGACTCTCACTGCCACCAAATTCCTTGACACATAGGGGCAGATAGACGAAGCCACTAACTAGTCACCATGTCTACAGGATTCATCCAGACCTTGGTTGATGCTTTAAAGTGGTGGACATCTCCCAAATAGACCAGTGCCCCCCCACACACACACACAATGATTCCAAAGGGATATGAGTGTCCCTGTGCCTCACATTCCTGCAAACCTTAGTCATCCTCCAAGATACAAGCTCCTCTTGTCATTTGTCTATTCCAGAACACTTATACCTAAAATACTCTTTCCTTCCTCCCAACTGACCCAACTTCCCACTGCTTTTCTCCCACCTACACTTTCTGTAGGTGTCCCTAGAACTCCTCTCGGTGGTTAACGAACGTCATCAGCCTCCTCACCAAACATTTCACCGCCCCGCCTGCCAGAGAGAACAGAGCTTTTCTACACCCATTCAAGTAGGAGGTGGAGTTAGTGTCCTTGGAAATCTTTCTGCTCTTTTGAGGCTCCTGACATTTTGATATCTCTCCTGGTCCCTATCATCTACCAACTTATGGTCATTTCCCCCTTTTCACCAAAGTCTGGAGCATCCCATCTCCATCCACACTCAGAATCATAATTCTGAAAAAAATCAATGCCTATATGAGCTAGCTGGCCAGTGCTTTCTCCACCCAACATTTGAATTTGGTCATCAGCCAGAGCAGATCCATCTTTTGTAACTACAAAGGTGCTCGTATGATAACCTGCACCACCCCAATCATAGCACTTAGACTATAAGCTCCATGAAAGCAGCATTTTTTCTGACCTAATTACTGCTGTATCCCTAACCTCTACCAGAGTTCCTGACACAGCAAATTTCAAGTAAATATTTTTTAAATGAATAAGCTTATGTTCACCTCAATGAGCAGATTGGTTCCCAGAGGCAACACAATCTGATAAATTCATGAAATCATGGGACATGAGTTTGTTTACATTCAGAAACGTGGCAGAGGCAAGTGCTAAGCCAGCTGGGATAATGAGAATTTTATCTCTAAGGGGGTTTCCAACAAAGCTTTCCTGATGTTGTTTATAGCCATTTGAATTTTTTTTTTTTTTTGAAATCTTCATGTAAGCTATTCTGATTGGCAAAGAAATCACTGTTCTGTGAACTAAGACAAGACTGATCCTGTTGGAAATGGTCTTGCTGAAGACTGCCCTAGCTGCTTGCCAAGTATCTTCTGGATTCAAACCCAACCATGCCTCACTTGTAAGACAAGGAGAAGCAATTGTTTACCGAAATAAATGAATTTATCAATTATTTTGGGGTATGATCTGATGAATTGTTTTGATACCACAAAATAAAAAATGATAATAATGAGGTCACAAAACTATACTTCTTGAAACTAATATTTGACCTTGTAATTTTATTAGTGGAATGGTTTTATTAATTAGGATACATTTTTAACTGTGATTTAATTTATTTGTGATTTTTGTAAAAATTGTCATTATAGTCTGCGACATGGATGTGAACTAGTGGTCATGGAAGTAAAATGAACTGAGACCATGGTTCCTGGGATTCCAGTGCTGGTTTCACTGTAGTGAACACTATTATGGGAAATTTCTCTCATGCAGAAAAGCATAAGCCTCCTTCTGGGCCTTTCTATGCAGCTTCAGGAACACCACAGAGATCCTCTAAAATTAATACTTATCTACACAGTATAAATACATAGTAATACTTCAGCTACCTGCTGGGACCAAGAAATAGGTATTCTAATCAAGTAGCTTTTTGAAAATAACCTATTTTTATTATAGAACATATCCAGGCATGAATATCTCCACAAAGGATTTATAAAACAGTGATCAAAACAATTGTCTTAAATTCTTTCAATGATATTAGTGCATTCTCTAGTTAGGTGTCTTGATAAATATAGAATTTTACCAACTACAGATCTTCCATCTTATAATAAGACATTTGAATTTCAATGTAAAAGTAAACTCAATAAATTTTTGTAAAAATACATAGGAATTTTAGGCAAATAAAATCAAATTTTAATAACAACTACCATTTATTGAGCACTTATTAGGTGCCTGGCTCTGTGCACATGCATAACCTTTCCCTAATATAGATAGCTTCAGAAATCCTTGAAAAATGATAAGCATCTAAAATAAAAAATTGGATTGCAAAATATAAGCCTTGGATTCTAGCTCTGAAAAACAGTGGGCATATGGGAGATATTATTAAGATAATCAGCTTTAAAGACCCGATCATAAATATGAAAATGTGAGAGTTAAACTGATACTTCCCTTTGGATCAAAACTACAGTCTCTGCGGGCAGAGAGCACAGAAGCCGTGAGGAGTGCTTGGGAAATGTGGGGCAGGCTTACCAACTTCACCCAGACCCTCTCCTCTAATGGAGATGTATCTGCTTCTCTGGTAGAGTTCCCAGCATGCTTTTGAGCCCTGGGTAAATCTGAACTGACTGAAATGTTGTTATAGTAAATATTATTTTTACCAAATATTAAGAAAGTAAAAAAGTAGAAAACAACAAAAAAATGAAATCTAAAGCACAGGTGATTTTTGGAGATCCCAGTAAGTAAGTAAACATAACTTTAAAAAATATCAACCATGAAATAACTATAATGATGTTTAAAAAGGATAAACAAAAAAACTTTTCTTTCCTAACAATGAAGGTCAGTGTAAATTTAAACAGATCAATGTATGTGTATGATGTGAAAAAGTGAAAACAAAATGCATTCACTGTTTGGAGTACTAAAAGGAAATCTGAGCAATTAAGGAAAAATTAAAGCCGAGCACACCTAGTAATTATCATAGCTACTCAAATGATAAAATATGAATAATGATTTAAAAAAAAAAACACAGCCACAAGAGATTACCTGAAGTTATATGTTGAGATGATGAAAAATATTAGTAAAAGAGTTTAATTCCAATTGTAAATTAATTCAGATGCCCTTTAAACTATTTCTCCTTAAGTGATATGAACCATGGCTGCCTCGGCAGTTGTCATTTTTTCTAACTATGATTTAGCTGAGCACACATTAACTTCTTTAGCACAGCAGCATGAGTGCCAGCTCCACAGAGCCTTGTTTAGGTTTTCCAGAAGAAAGCTTTTATAAGAATAGTAAAAAGCCAAAGGCTGTCTCTTATCAATGACAGACAGAGGAAGAGAGTCAGCCTCTGCTTGCTCAGCTTGGAGTTTGCCTTCTCAGGACACGCAGAAGACATTTCTTGAAGCATTGCAAATGGGAGCCTTGTACCTTAGATTAGGGGTCAGCAAACATATTCTGGAAAGAGCCAGATGGTTAGTGTTTAGCCTTTGTGAGCAAAATAAAAAATAGCACGTCAATATTTATGTGAAAAGAGAAAACACAGTTCCACAAAAGTTTTATTGGTAAAATTTTTAAATACAGATAATTATAACTGAATACAATTGTTTTGGAATAAAGTTCTACTAATGAGAAGAGTGAAATTCTTTTTTAGGGAGAAAATTCACTTAATTGGAGGATGAGAGTTACAGTTCGCTATCATCAAATCAATTGCAAATGGTCATCTGGAAAAGCCATTATTAGCTCATAGGCCATACAAAACTCAGATGGCCAAATTTGGCCTGCAGACCGTAGCTGACCATGAGACTTGTGCCTATGACCAATGAGACTACTTGTGCCTTGGTAGAGTTAAAAAGCAGAAGCAAAGACTGGTAACAATAAAAATTGTAATTTATATTTTTTCAAAATATGTTTATGTTTCTTTATTTCACATTACATTTTATTTTTACATTTATTTATCTCCTTGATTAGTCAAAGGTATTCATTTGCCTTGGAAGTGGATTACAACTATCTAGTAGACATGAAAAGAGAGAAACAATCAATGCTTAGCTACTGACTACCAAAATAAAAATTTTCAGGCCTAATAAGGCCAGAACATTGAAGCTGAGCATAGCAGAGAGAGAAACTTTTTTTAAATTACTTAAATTCATGTTTATATGTCAAGAGCCAGGTTTGATTAGTACTTTCAGTTTCACTAACCCAAAAGAAGAGAGTTAATGGTACAACAATGTCTTAAGGGAAGTACAATGTCTTAAGGGAAATCCCTGCTACGTGATGTCTCAGCTATGGCCACATTAAGGCTGCATAACAAACTACCTTAAATCTCAGAGCCTTACAATAGTAAAAATTTACTCTCATCTTCTAGGAGTCTGTAGGGCAACTGTGGTTCATATATTCTAGCCTGGGCTCAGCTCGGTAACTATGCTTCAGGCTGAGGTCTAGGTTGTGTTCCAAGTTATAGGTTCATTCAAATTTGCTCATGTCTGCTGATTCTGGGGCCCAAGCTAATGAAGCAGCAACTAGCCATGGCACATCCTTCTCATGCAAGAGGCCAATCACATTGCAAAAGCATATTTAAAGTCTCTACCCATGTTATGTCCACTAATATTCCATGGCTAAATCATGTCACACAATCAAGGCCTACATCAATGGTTAAAGGAAGTACACTTTGCCCTCATGGGATAAGAGATAGGATAAAAGGAAAACCTTCAGCTTAGAATCCTATGATATATAAAAAGGGAGATAAGAGAGAAGGGAAATGGAAACAACCTAGCAGACTCATTTGTCCTGATATCCCCATTGTATCTATCAGTCAGGAAAGCATTTGGTCTACAGTGGTTTAAACAGTTGTTTTTTTCTCATAACAAGAGTATTGAGGTAGGAAGCTGAGGATGATATTGCTGCCTATGTCATCAAGTATCCAGAATTTTTTTTTATCTTTTTGCTCTCCTATTCTTATCCTGTAGCTTTCTCTCAGGTGAAGAAGTCAAAAATTCTCTTTTTTTTTTTTCACTTAAGAAAGGAAACCCTTTTCAGCTTCTGCTACATCTTTTTGCCAGACCTGTGTCCCATGGCCATCTCTGACAACACGACTAGGAAGACTGAGTATTAAGTTTTCCAACACCCATTGCACAGGAAGGCAAGACAGGTGGTGTTTGGGATTGGAGGCTGAGTAAGCTAATCCATACTCCATGCTATAACTTCTGTATCCTAAGATCTTGGTCGAGAGAAGTCTGCTATAAGAATGCCAGGAGAGAAATGGAAGAACATGGGAAACTGCAGCAAGTAGGCTACTTAATTGCTGAAGCCGGGAGAGGCTACAAGTGTGGAGATGAGGCCCAGCATTGATCTAGGGCCACATCCAACCTGGCTTTGAAGTGCTAGTGATGGAACATGCATAGAGAGATTTGTGTGACGTATAGGTCTTGGTTTCTGCCTGTGCATGTTCGGAGATCCAGAATCTTCTCCCATCCCTATGAAAGAAGTTAGGGTACTGAGAGGGACATGAGAGGAATGGCAACCTGAGAGTAAGGCATTCTGAGAAGAAATGTTCAATGATGGATTCTCCTAACATTCAAAATTATTGAAATAGGCCATGACAGACCAACATGGCTTCAGCCAAGTCCTAAAGACAGCAAAAGGCAACAGATTTCTAAAATAAAGTAAATTGGGAGGTAGAATCAAGCCTAACCTAATAAGCTCACTTAGTTTTGAGTCAGGGATTCAAATAGAAAGTTCTGGGTTTGTAATAGGACTAAAGCCAGACTGCCCAGCCCTGCCCTCTTGGATCAGGCTTCTGTCACAAAATAGTGGCTCTGAAAATAAAACTAAGGGACTGGGGTGGGGGTGGGGAGTCGAGAAAGCTGTGGAAGGTGATACTTTTCCTTCAGCATCTTGAAGAATCACAGTATCTTAGGGAAGACAAGAACCAGTTACAGTGGAAATAAAGACAAGAGGTATAGCTGCAATTTATTGCCATGAACAAGATTTGTGGCTGTGGATCTTCTCTCATTTTGTAAGTGCCAGCTGTGACCCCAGCTGTCTCTCCTGGCTTTCCAGCTGCTTTAACAGTCTGAATCCAGAGCGGGAAAAGCATCCTTCTTCACTATTGGGGATACCTAAAAATAATCCAAACACAATTATGAAGCCAGGGAGCTTCTACTGGTTATTTCAGGAGGACATACTCTCTCCAGGCAAGATGAGAACTCAAATGAGAACTAACTACCTTATCCTCCTACCTAGAGAGTAGGATCTCCACAATAGGAGGAAAAGAAGAAGGCTTTTATGGCTTTGTTATTCTTTCTCCCTTGATGAAGAGAAAAAAATAAGTTATTACATCTTCTAATTTCTATAAATGACAACATAAATCTCAATCTTGTTTCTGGGGAGAATAAGGTAACAATATTTCAATTATTGTGATTACAACTAACCTTGGTCTGTAGCTCTTAAAACCTTTTGGATAATAATGATCAAGAATATCTTTAATAGGGTGCAGTGGGGTTAGTTTATGATGAAGAACTTTCTATTAATTGATTTCAGTAATCCTTTTGTACCTCAATTTTACATTTCCGGAGGAAAAACTGGAAATAACCATTAAGAATGTCCAGGAAAGAAGATTTCCTGTAATTATCTTCTTCAATAAATGTGAGAAGTTGCCACCCTGAGACAACACAGTCAAACTAACCTATGCCGATGCTGAGAGAGAGAGAGAGAGAGAGAGAGAGAGAGAGAGAGAGAGTCAAAAAGACAGAGACAGTCAGAGAGAGAGACAGAATCGGAGACAGAGACAGAGAGAGATGGAGAGAGAAAGACAGAAAAAGAGACAGAGAGAGACAGAGAATATGAATGAATTAAAATGAGAAAGAGAGAAGAAGAGAGAAAGTAATAGACTCCGTACTCTGACTCTAATACTCTGAAAATAAGAGGAAGGCAGTAGGGCAGAAGTACATTACCTAGGCTCAAATCTCAGATCTCCCATTTATTAGCCGTGTGACACTGAGCATTACTTGAGTCCCCTAAACCTCAATCTTATCTGTAAAATGGAAATAACAGTTTCTACTTCATTCAGCCATAATAATGATTAGAAGACCTAATGGGCATTAAGCACCTTCTGGAGTGTCTGGCAATGGCACTCAGTAAACATTAAGTGTTATTATTACAGTAAATAAATAAATCCAACAGTCTATCTGTACTCATTACCTAATGGATATTCATTACATCTGATGAAATCTATAAAATGGGTTCTTTCTTAAAGGGATTTACTCTCTTTTGTGATCGTTAGCATGTGATCATTCCATCTATTGCTTAAACGAAGCTTATTGTGCTGTTCCTTTATAAGGTCCTCTTTTACCTGGTTCCTCCCTAACCAGCTCCCCCTTCCCACATCTCTGAGACCAGAGCTGGTTCAGTCACAAAGGAAGCAGCGGGCACCCTGCCTGCTCCCTCCAGCCCTTAGCTCAGCATGGCCACGTCATAGACCCTCCCAAGATACAGAATGCAGTCAGCCAGTGGTTCAGTCGGCTAAGCAGAGTCACAGGCAGGGTCACTGGGTCATGCCCTACCCTGAGTCATCCATTAGTCACAAGACTACTACATGTGCTCTTAGGGAAGGGAATTCTTGAAATGGACTCATCATCAAGGCTCTTCCTTCTCCTGCAGCCATTTCAGAGCTTTATGCTTAAAAAGTTCTCCCCATGCAAAGAAAAACTGCCCCGCACTTGGAAGAAATTTTCTACCTGAGAGGTCTCCTCCAGGTGAAGATCCAAAATAGACTTGAGCTTACTGATGGTCACCTCACTTAACGTTGTGAGAGCATAGAAGAGGAAACTGGGGCCCAGAGAGGCTGATGGTATGTCTGAGGTCACTCAGCCAGGTCACGGTGCAGATGGGAGGGACCTGATTCCTGTCATCTTGCTTTCCATTGCAACCTACTATTCTGTTTTGGTCTTACCCAGGGGCGAAGAGAGAGTGTTGGAATATGTCACACATGTCTTTTTAACCCATTTCCTGTTTGCCCCAAGAATATTTGCTTGCAGCACTTGCAGCTACAGCATTTACCCCAAGATAACTTGTGGATTACAGTTCTAACCTTAGCCCCAAAGTTTGCCATGAAATATCTCGCTTTATTATTATTTTCATATAGCTCTAGTACAGCAATAATCTTTGAAAACAAATGGCATCATTCTACTTATAGCATTCTATTTTTAGTAGTAGTATTTCCATTTACAACATGTAGTGATTCTCAATTGTTGAAATGTCAAATCCTAGAAAACATAGCATTCCTACAGGTGATTATGTTAACATTGTTCTCGAACTGTTGTTAGGCAGAGATTTATTTGAAAAATCTGATTTATATATACATTTCTGTTACATTAGGACTAGAAACAAGTTCTGTTTAGAAATAACTCTAAGAACAGTTTTTATATTGTATTTTCACATTGAAAACCAGTCAGATTTGCTTCAGCCTCAAAGACTGTGTTTATGTAAAAATAAATTAACAATGGCAGCAAGCTGCACTTTTTTTTCCGACTGGGAAGTGCATTAAATAATACAATCTAAGCAACCACAATATTATAGGGGCTGTTACCAAAAAAAGGGAACGCCCTCCTCCATTCAGATTTTCATACATTAAAATAGGCAAATGTCTTACATTTAACTTGATTGTCTAGAAATTGAATTTATTTCTCTAGAAACACATTTGAAATTATGATGGGAGCAATGCTCACCAAAAGGTCTGACTTTTATCTGTAAAATTTTACTTTTAAGGTCCTGAATAGGGACATAGAAATATCTCAGATGTTGTCAAATCTTACCCACCTGTGTGTGTGTGTGTGTGTGTGTGTGTGTGTGTGTGTGTGTGTTTATTCTGACAGTGTATGACCAGTCAAAATTTTCAATTGATGAAGTTTCCTGCAAACAAGGGAAGGGCTGGCCTGCTGTGAGTTTGCCTTAATGACTGTCCCTTCCTTTCCATCTGTAGTTGGTCAGGCTGCAGCTACAGCTGGGATGAAATCCAGTGCTATGGGCTCTGCTGCTAATGGATCAGAACACTGAGCTTATCTAACTTTGGTTACATATAAGGGTTATAATATAAAGGGAGAATATATTATGTCAGATATGGTCAAATACATTTAAACTCTAACTTACTCAGCACATTCTAAACTATACATTCTAAACTAAAAACATTAGTTGACTAATTAGTCTTCAACTTCTGACTAGATGATAGAACAGAGTTACTGTGAGACTCAGAATAGAAAACCTTTCATTCATTCCCCAAATATATGCTAACATTTGATGTAGCTTAGAATAAACAAACATATATAAAAGAAGGCTATAAAATAAAGGTTACAAAAAGGGTGAGGGAAAAGAAAAAAGACAGATAATTTTATCAGAAACTTGGGGTGAGGCATTTGCCTCAGCTAAACACCTGAGCTTCTGACCACAAATAATAGTGATAAAATTATGTTCTTTATTTTAATGTATTTACTCTCATATAGATAGCATATCTCATTTAATTATCTTTGGTTCATATACTTTGACAAAAGGAATCATATATGTAAAGGGTTTTCTGAGTTGCCTATTTGAAATTACTTAATGGACAAATTAAAGATCCACAATCACTTATCCAAAACCATTAAGGCCAGAATTCAGAATTATTCAGGATTTGAAAATGTAATAAATTACATGAAGCCTTGTTATATATCATTTACAGAGTCTGGGGCTGTGCCCTATAACCAAACACGTGACTGTGTCTGAAACGAAATGCCCAACAAGTCACACTCATTGGTATGTATGAAGTCCATCAGCAGCCAGTTCGCATCGAATTTTGCCATCCATGGAACTTGTCACAATATGAAAAAACTTTTAGTTTTCAGAACTTTTTGGATTTTCGAATAGATGAAGGATTGCACACAAATACTCACACACACACACACACACACACACACACACACAACAAAGAACTACACATGAGAAGTATGACTGGTGAAACTTTGCCTTTTTTTCTTAATATCTTTTTGACCTGGAGCAAATTATATCACTCTGGGTTATGCCACCACAAAAATAGAAGTAAATGTGGAATTAACCAAAAGCCAAACTGTGACTAAATGCTGTAAACACTCTTTGAAGCGCTCTCAAAGTGAATGAGCATGGCCAGGGGGTTAGGAGACCCGAGTGCCATCACAGCTCAGCTGTTGATGTGCAATGTGACCCCAGGAAAGTCACTTCATTTTTCTGGTCCTCAGATTTCGCTGCTGTAAAATGAGGTGACTGGAAACAATCTCTAAGGTCCCTTTACAGTTTCACAATCTGTGCTGCTAAGGTTTTCCATTTTGCCCAAGCCAACATGTTTAATTTTTAAATTAATATCCAAAAATAATATATTCTAAATCATCTCTAAATTAACAACTAATATGTTAATTTTTACACAGTTGTTTATGTGTAATCATTTTTAGTCACTGAATTACGAGAATTTGGACCAATCATCTCCTTTACCATTTCTAAGATGTTTTGCATACAAGCAACATGGAACGACAAAGTGTGATAGTAAAACCAGGGCACTCCAACTCCCTTCGGCTGGACTTTGCAAACCTCTTTATTATTTTACATGCCTCGATATCTTTAAAATAAGAACAGAAAGTGCCACGAGATTATTTCTCAACTCTGAAAATATTTGTGAGTAATTTTGCCAAAGTTTTTGTCAGAAATGCTAATTGAAAACTCCAGATGGCAGTATCACAGTTACCTTGCTTTGCTAATTTTCCTCTTTGAAATCTTGCCCTCCTAAGAAAACACATTGAAAAGAAATCTCCTTGAAACATTATCTTGGGCATGGAAATTAGCTTCTCAAGGGTTTTATAGAGCAAACTCATACTTAAGGTCCCTGCACCATGTCTTTTTTTGTAGTCACAGTTTTAATTTATATAAAATAAATTTTGGAATCGCAAAAATGGTAGAAAACAGTAAGCTGAATTTCTATTAAAAATATTACCAGTTTGAATCTTACTAAACTTCTGGCACTCAGGGGAACAATTATTGTGTTATCCAAAGTCTTCCTGGAGACAATCCAGGTTCACAGTTTCCATTGACCTTAAATGGGACTCATGTCAGCTGCAGGGTTATAAGAATAAAAGAAAATCTAGGTCAGTGTTGCTTGTGCTGACAGCATAACACTTAAAATTGTTGCCATGTGTATTGTTCCATGACATATTCTTGCTAATGTGTATTTTCTCCCTTACCTGAAAACTATGTCTTAAATGTTGTGTGTGTATGTGTGAATACACTCACAGATTCTGTGACCTCTCCATCCCCTGTCCTCAAAACTGGTAACTCATATCACTATAATTACTTTGTTTATTGATTGAAATGTTATACAGCCTAAATATCTTAATACATTTTATGTTATTTAATTGATTAGGGCCAGGTCCTCCAAATCCTACCTTGCTTTTCCACTTCTAATATGTATACTTCCTGCCCTACTCTTTTCTCAATAGGTTTAGAATGGAAGTTAGAAAGTATAAAGATTAGAACATTTTATCTTTTACCCCTTTTAACTCTCACCTCAAGCTATGCCATACACTCTTATTATGTCTTGAGCAGTGGCCTGAAGTTCATATAATTAGTATATTTTTGTATGTATTTATGACTGTAGAAATACTATTTCATGTATAGTATATCCATATACATATTATTGTAGAAATCTATTTATACTGTTTTTTTTTGTCTTTTTTCATTAAGGAACATCTATGTAAGAAATGTTTTTATTGTTCTTTTAATATTTTTGCAACTGCAACTCATTTTCTAATACAGCTTTTTAAACTTTTTTAAAACAGTCATCACTACTTCTACTTATTTTTCTACTTTTTTGAGCAGTAGTCTCACTTTATTAATTTCTTTTAAAGTTTAATAAGCAAAGATTTTGTATAACTTCTGCCTTTTCTTCTAAGAGTATTGCCTTCAAAATGTAAACAAAATTATATATATGTATGATGACTGCAAAACATAGGAAGAAACAGTACAAGTATTATGTTAACATTTAACAGTAGCAACAATTCTATTAGCGTCTTTGTTTTACAAACAGACACTGAAAGATTAATTTGTCCCATGTCACCCAGCATAAGATCACACACAGAAGAGAAATTTTCACTTACTTGAGAAACTTAAGAGATTTACTAAAAACATGTAATTGTGAAAATAAAAAATAAAGAACAATACAATTCATCAAATGGAAGTTGTTTTATAACCCATATTTAATTAATTCTATTGTACATTCTGGGGGTAGAGCATTAGATTAATCAAAGAAAAGAAATTTCAACCACATAATAAATGGTCATAGAGCAACCAGTTTGTGCCAACAAGTATCTTATGGAGTAAAATATTTTTTATTACTTCCTTAAGCTTAGACAATATACTAGCTGAATATTCCCATGCTCCAGCAAAAGAAACAAAAAATATATATATATGTATGTATGTGTGAGCATTACATATAAAACTGAAGCTTTATTATGACCTTTATTACTGAAAATATTTATTGGGAATGAACATTAATCTTCAAATGCCCCTGTCAGCAGTATATTAAAATTACAGCCCTTCATGATTTTATATTGAGAATTTAAACTACACATGTTATTTAGCTCTAATCTTACCACCACCTCAGATGTTATGTTTGTAAACTTACACCTCCTGGTTCGTTTTATAGGATGCAGTAAAGTGGATAGCTGCAAATGTTTGTGACACAGTAATATATTTTAGCACGGTCGTTTTATTTAAGGCTATTGATATATTTGTTCAAAAGACCGAAGACTGAGTATTATACTAGACATTTAAAAGAGGTACCGTAAAATCAAATTACAAAAAGTACAGTGATCTATATGCCCGTCATAAATGCTCTGCCTTACTATTATTTTGAAGAGCTAAAATAACTTGCAAGAAATTTCATGGTATTAATTCTTTCTACAAAGTCAAGAAAAATAACTAAACTGTACTAAACCTCTGGTTCATATTTTAAGCACAATTTAGAGTTTAAACACTTAAATAGAAACACTGAAATAAAAGTAAAATTTTTAAAAATTTAAATAAATCTTTTAGAAATATTTTGAAAGAGGAAAATAATATAAATACAAACAGAGGACCAAAATGAATTACTCAGAACATCAAAGGATCCTTCCTTCCAAAAAAATTCATTTTGGTGTCAAATAGTTTGAGAGGTGCAAAGTTTCTTTACAGGCTTTCTTTTCTATAATTATTTTGATAATTTTTCATCTGTTAATAACCTTATAACTCTCCAAGAAGGGAATATTATATATAAAATTTCCTAAAATGTTTGACTATAAAATCTCTTTTTCATAGAACATCTTGTAGGACTTGAGTTACACAGAAATCATTTGGGAATTTTTTATTCAGAAACAAAGAACTCTTGCCACAAATATATCTGTTGGGTACATTGCTGGGGGTTAGTGGTGGATAACACTGCCTTCACCTTATGGGAGCTGAGAGTCAAGGGAAAATCTTACGTGAGAAGAGAGCCCAGACTCAGTCAGATGAAGAAGGTCACAGGGAGGTAAGCATTTTGCTCAAAGTTGTATAGATAAAAAGTGGTAAAAGTTGTATTTGAACCAGTCTGCCTAAAAATATCCACATACTTAATCAGTATATTAATGCTATCTAGTAAAAACAACCTTTAGTAGTTCTTTCAGTATTGTTCTCTGCCTAGTAAGTTTCTAAGACTTTAATTCTCTAAAAAAAAGTCTCCTCGTAAAAAAAAATAAATAAAAATAAAACCCAACATAACAACTGTGGTCTGCTGATTACCACATCCTAATTCCTTCAAGATTACCACATCCTAATTCCCAGAACCTGTAAATGTTACCGTATATAGCCAAAGGGGCATTCTAAATGTGAGTAAATCATGGTGTTGGAGATGAGGAGATTATTTTAGATTATCCATGTATGCCCTATGTGTAATCACACATGTCATTCTAAGAGGGAGGTAAAAGGAGATTTGACTACAAAAGTAGGAGATGAGACAACAACAAAAAAGACTGGTGTGATACAAGGAAAGTTTCATGATGTAGGGATGTGGGAGACCCCCCAGAAGCTGGAAAAGTCAAGGAAAATAATTCTCCTTTAGAGCCTTCAGGAAAAATAGCCCTGCCAACACTTTGATTTTAGCCCTGGACTCATCTTGGACATCCAGAATTGTAAAAAAAAATTAATTAGTGTTCTTTTAAGTCATTAAATTTGTGTTAATTTGTTACTTTGGTAACAGGAAAGTAATATAATAATCCACCCCAAACTCAAGAATTTAAAAAGCAGTGATTTATTCTCATGAATCTGTGGGGTCAACTCATCTTCTCAATGCTCAGTTTGGGGCGGCTCTGCTCTTCATGTCTCTCATACTCCTCCTGGAACCATTAAGGTGGCCCAGGCATGTTCTTCCCATGGCAATGGCATCAGCTCAGAATGTTGCAGGAAGCAACACACGACAGAAGAAATTGGACGTTCAGACAACTTTGCAGAGGAAAAAGAATTTACTGGCTGGCAGAGGACATGGGGTTAACAACATCATGCATGAGCTCCCCTTAGTTAGATTTATTACAGCTTATATACGTCTGCAATGTCCATGCAAGGGGTTCGTGATTCCTTTGTCTGAGGTCTTATGTGCATTTCTTTGTGACTCAGGATGGGAAGGAGGAGCTTCAGGTGCGGGGCTGCAAAGTGGGGAGTAATTTCCAGACTACTGGTCTTATCTATTTACAGGGCATTTTGCCTTGTAGGACCTGCAACCTTGGCATTATTAACACTATTATAGAATTCTTGGAGAGATGGGACACTGAGGGTATAAGCAGAAAGTAGCACTTATTGATGCTGGCACCTGCTCACCGGATTCCTCCCCAAAGGCTGAGCCCTAATTGTAACATAACAAGCTGTTTTACACAGTCTTGTTATTCCTACACAGCTACAGAGATAAGGAAGAACATTAGTTGGATAGCAAGCTATGAATCAACAGATGTGAGCTGGAGAGTCCTTGAGGTGGGGGAGGTAGTAATGGGAAAACATTTTGACTGGAGAGCTTAGGGTAGAAGCAGGGAGAGAGCAGTTAGGAATGGACTTTAACCAGCTGAATTGGTCATTGCTGCAGGCCCTTTCCTTTGCATTTTCAGCTGCCTCCTCTCCACTCTTGAGACACACGCACATTGAGGCCTAGGTTTGAAACTGCACATTGTCATTTTCACTTCATTCTTTGGGCTACAGCAAGTCATATGGCTGGGCCCAAAATCAAACAGTAGAGAAATATATTCCACCCTTTTTTACTTCATTTAAAAATGCATTTTATTGTTTCCTGACATCTAGTTTTTCAATGAGAAGATCGCTTTCAGTCTGTCACTTCTTTTAGATCTTCCTCCATTTCTCTCTAACAGCTCTTAGATTTTCTTTGTTTTGTTTGTTTTTGAAGAGCCTAGATTTGGATTTATTTCCATTTATTTCATTCAGATGTTAGTATATGCTGTTAAACAAGACTTTTGTCTTGCTTTGGGTCTAGAAAATTTGCAACCATGCAACCTGTTCCTTATTATCTTAATTTTATGCTTCTAGAACTCCTATACTGCAGCTTTTTATCTTTCCTCCATCTCTCTTAGTCATTTTTATGTATTTCTTTATCTTCTGTGCTATGATCTCATTGCTTGTTTTTTTTTTTTTTTTTCAGACTAGTTCCCAATTCACTAATCCTCTCTTCAGCTGGGCCTAATCTGCTTTTAATGTTTGTTGAGTTTTCATTTCACTTACCATGTTTGCTTTATAACTATGCCTTTTCTTTTTTCACGCCACTTTTTATTTTTATTATAGTTGTTATTCTTTCTGTTTATCTCTTTAAGCTTTTTTAATGTGCCTATTATGTTTCAGATTGTTCTATAATCTCCAGTTCTTAGAGCACAAATTCTACTGGTTATTGCAGCTGTTTTCTCTCCCTCGTGTAGTTTTGTTTTGTTTTCTTTCTTTCTATTTTTAATTTCCATGTGCTGTTTCCTGAGATGATCCTTTCAGAGCTGTTACACTCCTGTTTCTTCCAGGGGGCTTGGAGGTCCAGGAATTCTAGTACCAATAATGGTGTGAATTTCTCAGTTTGGGATTCTTACACCAGTAGTGGTGTAAATTCCAGACTTGTACCTGTTCGTGCCAACTTAAGTTTCCTCTGTTCCCCAGAGGACAGAGTTTCTATAATTCCATTTCATCCAGTGTACAGCCCTTCAAGGCTCCCAGTGTCTGTCTCACACAAGTCTGGGGACTCGTCTCATGTCTCTAACTGGACTCAACTCCCAACTCTCAAATCTCAGTCCGACTGGAAAACCCATGGCTTCATTTTCTTGCAGATCTGACCTTATGTTTCTTCCTCCTTTCTGATACCAGAGATTTTTACTTTTATTCGTATTTGGTTATCTACTTTTTAAAATGTATATATTTTCCAATATTTCTATAACTAGGAACAGGAGGAAGAGACTTTTACCATCATCTCCTTTCACTGTGTCGATAATTCTATGCATTGATTTTTCTACTGTGTAGTTTACATCTGGTGGTTCTATTGAGTATCCCAGCTCCCCATTAGCATGAGGAACCTATCCTAAGTCCAGGTAGTACCTATGTGCTCTAATGTCTCTTTCTATACTTCCTTCCCAGGTTGAATCCTCCGCTCACAAGGACCACTACATAAAAGTCTTCTAGAACCAATCAACCACCGTCTGACTGATCATAATTCCTGGTTGTAGCAGGCCCATCATATCTGAACTCCATTTTCTAAAGTCAAGCCAGAAGTTGTAGTGTTTGGATGCTAAACAGACTATCTTTATTCAAGGCCTATCTCTACATCCAGAAGATTTCCTCCTATCCATACTCCACTGTGAGCTACACCTTGTTGAGTGAATCACTGCCAGCTGATGGATGAAGTCTTTGCTAAGTCTACTTCCTGCACTTACCAACATCCCATCAAAAAAGAATACAATAAAATCTTGTTTTAACAAACATCTAACAAATTAGAGCTCCAAATTAAACATTTCCAATTTCAAACCATTGTTAGAACTCTATTTTGAGGAGAAGAAAAACTAAGCACATCTTAAGATAGGAAGCTTATATCAAGAATTTTTTCAAATAAATTCCCTAGTTATATGCTGAAGTTACATACATTCATCCCCATCTCTGACCATACAATGAACATTGACATTCAGAAAGATCAATATCAGACACGGGAAATTCACAGTGGCTAAAGAAAGATTAATACACTGTTATATTTCCTATGACACTAAAGATTATGAATTCATTTTTTAAAGATTTTCCATAAGAATTGAAAATGAAACATTTAACTTTTAAATTAAAAAATTCTAATAATTAAACAAAACAGCATATTACCCCATTATTTCCATCTATTGAGGCATTTCTTTACCCTATTTCTATTAAAGTACAGTACCATTTCATGAAATGTTTCAGTTTCCTGAAATTGTTTCCTATATATGTTTTAAAATTATAGATTTAATTCACCTTGTGAAAACTTGCAGAAAACATTATCTTTTGACATGATAAAAAAAGCAATAATGCCGTTTTGAAGTTGATATTTTCATAAGATTGTGACCTACATTAGAACAGGTACTACCGAAAAATCTTTAGTGTAAAAATAAAAGAAAAATATAAGTAAATCCTAATAATATTCTTCTTGAATGTTTTTTTTTAAAATTGCAAACATAATAATGAACACACATGAATAACTGTCCCCTTAGCTCCTCTTCCTAGAATTCCTTAGAAAATTTTGCTTACTCCTATGTTCTACCAGTTATTTCAGCTGTCTCTTTTCTGGGAATTTTTTTAAAGAAAACCCCCTAAATAACTTTCTAATAAAGAAGCCCTTTTTGCATGTTATCTTGTTGTCTATTTGATTACTTTTAAACAGTTATCTCACAAAGTTTTTAGCAACATTTTCTGGAGAAAGATATTTTCATGATTAGAACTAAAATATTTCTGATATTAAACATAAATCCTTCTATTTTTCTTACAGCTGAATTGTGCAGTATTAACCATTTCTCTATACAGTTTAATGTGGCTGATGATATGGTTTGATATATAATAAAACTAAACCATGAAATGAAGCTCTATGTTGAAAATAGAGGTTTATGTTACTCTTAAAGATATGAAAAGTAGAATATTCTCTAATATAGGTAACTAATGAGACACCTATTCTAACAGTCCTATCTTCTTTAAAACTCAGCTGCCTATTTTAATGTCCAATCTCTTTGAATTAGAAAGCATCTAATCAACTCATTCTATTGTAGAATAGACCTAACTATAATATATTTGTGAACCATTGATATTTATTGATCACAAAGAATGCTACAAAAAGTATCTAGATTTGTTTTGCTTTTAACTGGGACATTTCTAGTACCAACATGGGATCAGATTTACTTAGAAAGCTCTCGAAGTTGGTTAGGTCTTTCTTTTCCTGCTCATTTTATTGCGGTAGCTTCCATTTAATGGGAGTGCTTGTTTATGGTTAGATTTCCAAAAGTTTAAGTTACTTAATGCAGTAGGAGAGTCTCAGACTTTTTAGACCTTTGGTAGCCAAGACTTTATATCCTTTCTTTAAACCGAGCATATCTCTTCTTGTTCTTTTTCTATTCTAATGAATACTCCCACTATATAGAAAAGACATTTCTCTGGCTAAACTTCGTACTTTACAGTGTGATTTCCTGTTAAAAACTAAATTTGTTTTGAGAGACTTTGCCTGTTTTTCTTTCCTAAATACAATCAATATTTGAATAGACAGTACTAAACAATTTTAATGAACATCACCAATATTGTTTTATTATAATTTTCCAAATCAAGTGCACATTAATTTTAGAGTGGTGATAAAAGAGTGGGATTCTCAAAAGAAAAACTTCATCAAGATTCTCTTTTCATTTGCAGTTGAAAACCTACAAACATAAGCAGGGGCCATGTGATGAAGTGACAAAGCTCAGGCTTTGAAGCCTACGACCTGACTTTCAATCTATACTTACTAACTCTACATATTGCGTATTATTGCCTTGGATAAACTCTATGCAGCTTATATACTTAACTTTTTAACAATCAACTTATTTTTATCTTAAATCTTTTTAAAACGATTTGAGATGGCTTATGACAAAAGGCAGGCCAATATGATAGACATATAAAGTAGCTCAAACAAATAAAGGAAATACAAATATGCTAATTGTATGTTTAACATGATTGCAATGATAGAGCTGCAAATATGGCTGAGCTGAGTTTTAAGGTTCAGAAAAAACTATGTTATATAGATCTTGTTATCAGAAAGGAGGAAGCATGCTTTAGGAGAAGCAAAGCTTTTTCTGGCACTGAAATCTAAAAGAACTTTCTAATGTGGAGCTTTCTAGAGGGGAAATTGAGTGATGTAATGGGCAATGTTCTCAACATTTTTACAGCAGATGCAAAAGTTGATTTTATTTTATAATGAGATGGGGAAATTTATTATTTCAGCAATTGGCACTATAACTCCTTAAAAGGAGAAAACGGTTGCTGGGACTAACACTTGGGGCAGAAGTAGAAACCCTCTAAGAATCCAGTGTGAACTGTGAAGGCTTGAGAGGAACATAAAAATAGTTCTGCCTAATACAGGAAAAGGAACTTGGAGGTCCATGGGGCAACTGGATGAAACTAAATGGGTGTAGAGCTGAGATGGGGAAGGAAATGAGGGAGAGCAAAAACCTTCAAAAAGGTGGAAGACTCTGCGAACACGTGATCCTCATCACCTCCCACCACTTCCAGGTTTTATTAAAGTTTGCTAAACTAATGATTGCCTTGGGTATTTCAACACCTATATTGAAAGCCAAGAAGTGCTGAGTTTTGGTCAAGATAGCTGTGGGATGTGATGGTAACAGAATGTGAAGAATCCAGAAGCCTAGAAGAGAGAAAATCAGGAGATTGTAAGCCATCTGGTTTTAATGAGAAGTGGAAAGCAAAAAACAATGATGATTGAGGGCAGGGCCACAGGCTTTCAATACCAGATAAACAAGTGTTCACTTTGACAACCCCTTGTAAAAGCCAAAGGCCTGCCATTGTCAGTGTTAGACCATCCCTCCTCTGAAGGCAGATGAGTTGCTCACTATGAAAAAGGCAGATAATTGTCACCCATTATCTATATCCCCCTTCTTTTTGGTTATAGAACCTTATGCCTTTTAGCTGGACCCATGAGACCCCCACTAAAGCAATTTCTTAATAGACAATTTAGCTGGTTGTGCTTGTTAACAAGTGGACAATGAGATGTATGCAGAAAAGATGTGAGCAATTTCTATTTAGATCATATTATGCCCATTGCTTCTAATTTCCCCATTCCCAAAGTCTGGCATAGGGACCTGGTGGCAGGGAGCCAGCTTTGGCCATGTGGTTAACAACAATGCTCTAGTCTAAGAGATGGCCTAGACTGAATTTTCTTGATTTCCTTGTGAACTGGAGCTGCCTACCCTCACTCTCCCAAACTAACAATTCAGACTTTTATGTGAGAGAAAAAAAAAGTATGATGTTTAAGCCATTGTCATTTGGTCTCTGTTAAAGCAGTCAAATCCATATTCTTTACTAAGACTATATATTCATCTCCTGATACTTCTTTACTCTTTGGATAGAACCCTTAAAATATGTAGTATGAAATATCTTCCAAACTTAGCCAAAATTATACTGCATTAGTTATAATAATGGTTCCATCACTGATATATTGTGAGCACTTCACTGGACTTATTTTTGCTATAACCAGATGTAGTACTGTTAATTAGATGGACTGTTTTGCTGAGTGGACAAAATTGCCTGTTATGTAGCAGGATTCAACATGCTGCAGATAAAAGGTAAGCAGCATGTAATGTTACTCTGTCACAAACAGCCCATACTTTTTGAACATGCCCAAATTTTCCCTCATGAGTATAGGACAGAGGGCAGTCAGGAAAGTAACACTTCTACTTGTGGGACGCTAAAAAATTAATACTGTTCCTCCCACCCTTTGAGTTCTAGCTGGGCTAATAATAAAATTAACACAGACAGATTAACAAGAGAAAATCAAAGTTTTAAGACATATGCATGGGTAATTCACATAAGCATGAAAATACCAAAGACAGTAAGGTGACATTGGGTATATATAATATTTTGAACAAAGAATAAAAATATGTGTGTGGGGATGGGGCATTAGATTTCAGATGAGTGGGCAATTTGGTAACTGAGAAAGAGCGGAACTTACATGGCAGGTAAATTCTTGCTAGGCAACTCAGAGACAATGGGACACAGTGGATATCGCGCTAACAGGCTTGGAGCTTTCCTAATGCCACATTCTTAAGGCAATTAAGCTGAGGCTCTTCTCAAATACATACTCTTAGAAACCGGTCACCATTTTAGGAGGAAGTTCAAGCAACATCACAAATTGGTCAATAGGGAAAGAAAAAAGCCATTAACTAGCACCAACTTGCGTACCATTTAAATAAGCCATTTTAGGAGATCCTCCAGCTTCAGTTGCACTGTCCTAGCATCAGCAGAAATGAGCTATCCACTCTGAACACTGACCAAATTTTAGATCTGTGGTTAACATAAATAATTGTAATGGCTTTAAGCCAGTTTGCTACATAGCAATAGGTTACTTTCAGTGAAAGAAATTAATGATGCCTTAATGAAATGTAAATATAGATGAATTTCTAGTGTTCAATAATTGTAAAGAATATAAATATCATCATGGAACTGCCACTTATATTTGTTAGTACAATAAGCCAAAATGTATTTATTATTAATATTTGACTGTAGTTTATCTAGCTATATGTACAGAGCCATTACATAAATATTTGGTGAAAAAATTGGGGAAGGTATAGTCTCCATTTACATGAAAGCAAAAAGTATTTATGAAGCAAATGAAAACTATACCTGAAAAACATCTGAAATAGTAGAAGCACCTTGCTGAGCTATGAATAAATTGTAAACTCGTAAGAAACTTAAAATAGAGATCACATTTTCCTTAACAATGTTGGGTTAGCTCTGTTGGGTTTTACCATTTAGACAAGTCTGTTACTGCCAGTAAACCATTTGGCTGATAAATGTAAGAATGAGATAGAGTAGGACAGAATGCAATGGTCTGTCAAGATGGTTTATCTGTCTAATATATTAGAATTGTATAATTTAATAAAAATATTTTATTTTCAATTTTACTATTTTCATAATGTTTAGGGCTTTCAGTGGAGGAAATCATTTCAAAGTGGAGCTCCCTAGTCTGTTTGGAGGTGCAACTAAACAAATTTTTCTTTCTCCATCTTAGGATGGGGAATCATATTCCTAAATTAAAACTTTTAATGTACTCAGCACATAAATTAAAATTACAGTTGTTGTTGTTGTTTTTTTAATGAGACTTGATGGAGTAATTTGGCATAAGGCCTATAAATCAAATCACTCTTTTTTTTTCTCTTTTTCATTCTTGTAAAGGTAGCCATAAGTTAGTGATTAATAACCAAGACTCAAACTAATTGTGTCTTAAACACATTCACAGGTAGGCATTATAAGGTTGGTATGGCAGCTCTGTTCTGTGAGTTGTTCAGGGACCCAAGCTCTTTTCGCTCCTCCATCTTTAGGTTTCTTTCTTCACACACAAGTCCCAGGTGGCTTGTCACCACACCTCCATTTCAAGCAGTAGGGTGGGAAAAGGGCACACCCTCCAAGAAAGCAATGTAGCAATTTCACAGATCAATTCTGATCACATCCCCTTGACTGGAACTAAAACGCCTACCATCAGGTACACTCACTCAGGAGCAAGAATGAATCTTCTGGCTAACGTTTTACTTTTTTAGGAGATCTTTGATTTTAATGTTCTGCCCTAATGAGCACCAGACAAATGCTTTACCTAACCTCTCTGACCAAAATTTCATTAAGAATTTTTCACAATGAAAAGAGATGACGCATCTTAAGTTATCTTTATATATAACCATAAAATACCATAATAAATTAAAGAAACCAGAAGTCATTGATTCAGATATGGCTAATAGATATTCAGAGCACTTTTATCTTTGCTAAGCAACAATTTCTAAAGTGCTCTACATGTTTGCTTTTTATATAATTTTAACTCACGTAATATCTTTCAGCAGACAATCTCAAGAAGCTTTTATAAACATTAATTAACTGAACTTCACAACACTCTTGAGAACTGAGTATTAATATATCCATTTACATGGCAGGAAGCCAAATAAACATTACAATCAAGCAATATGAAGCTTACTTGGTTACAGCCATGTAAGGACATCAAACAGAAAGCACTGGAAATTCGATGTTTATCTTAAAATTGGGTATTTAGCTGCTTCTAGACTGGCAAATGATTATTGTCCTATATTCAATACAAGCAAAGCCACATCACTAAAACAAACACAGAAAGAAACCCTTTATTTTGAAATGCTACTTCAATATAAATGTGAGCGATGTTTAATCTTCTATTTATAAATCTAAATATAAATAAAATTGGAAAGATTCTTATCAGATAGACTTTTAGCACTAAGCTTGATGTAATTTGTTTCTAGATTAAATCTGAAAAAGTTAAAAAAAGTTATTCAAAACATGTCAGGAAAGGATAACACATATCAGATTTCTTTGAATGAAATAATCAAATTATATATGAATGTATATTATGTGTATTTTCTGAATTGATCCTGGAGTTGCTGTCATGAATAAATAATATAAATGATAGTAAAATACATGTTTACTGTGCATGGGCTATCAAAGAACTAACTTCTTTAGTAAGGCATAAAATAACTTGACAATATGGTTTTTCATTGCAGAAATTCACCATATACATTTCATATATTCAAAGGAATTTTCCGGATAAACAAGGAGATATAACCATAGTTCTTTGTAGAGACCAATAATTTTTTTAGTTACTAAATAAAAGTTTCAATATTACTCTAATTCTGGTAATTTTATCCTATCTGAAAAAAAGAATGAGGTCTAAGTCTCAGTTTACTAGAAGCTAACATATAGAAATAAAGTCAAGAGTGTTATTTTCAGAGGAATGGACAAGTGTCCAGTGCAAGATTTACTGGTGACAAACAGCATGACTAATGAAATATGAACTAAGGACTTTTAGCTCAGACTTACATCAATAATCTTTTTAAAAACCTCCTTAAATAGATTTTTTTAAAAACCCTCAAATAAGGGCAATCTAAAGTTTGGATATAAGACAATATCCTGAAGAATCTTTTGAAGTTTCTGGTTTTCTAAGTCACAAGAAACTTAAAATAAATTTTTGGAAAAATTTTCCTAGGACTTTTCTCCAGGCTAGGTCAATAGAGAGGGGTAACTGGGCTTCCATTCCACCTGGCTCACCCTTTTTGGTGGCTGACATGCTCAGAACATCAGCGCTATAAGCCAGCTAACTAATGAAAGCCATTTCAAAGCTAATAGTTTAACCTTATGGGTTATTTTGTTTGGTTGCAAGGGGGTTGGGCTTTCCAAAAGAATATCAAGTTTAACTTTAATGACTTACTCAATGAAAAGAATCCTGGTCATCAAAACCTGAATAACATGCAAAGTTTCTGCTAATAATAAAGGTGAAATAGAAAAAATGATAGTCATTAATGATAGAATGGGAAATAGCTTTATCCAGGGACATAACTCTTTTTAATAAAGGTATATACATATTTTTATATATACATTAGAAAGGTTTTGTTGGTGTTTTGTGTTTTAATAAGATTACAGACTTTTGCCTGCATATGTGTTATATAAAATTCATTTTAACAACAGTTATTAAAAGTCTACTAAAAAGTATAGTAGGAGATATGAAGATGAGCAAGACATAATTCCTATCCTCAAGAAGTTTATGATGTAAAAGAAGACAAGGAGGTACATTTCAAAGGATAATCATTATAAAGGTACAAATAATGTGTTATGAATCAGGGAAGGCTGCTTGTGCAAAGAAATATTTAATATAGGCTTTGATGGATGGGTAGGATTTTGGCAACTGGAGTCCAGTGACATGGAGATGGCGGTAGTGATGGAAGGATTCTAGGCAACAGAATCCTTATATGGTAACAGAATTTTATGTGCCCTTTATATGGGATACATAAAAGTCTAAAACATACTGAGCAGTATAAAGGAGAATGGAGAGAGTCAGGTAATAGAATATAAATTTGAAAAGATAGGTAACAGTAAACACTCTTCTTTTTTTCAGCTTACAATATGTGCATTAAAAGTGTTGGGTACAAACTCTTGATATTGGACTGGATTTTAAGAACTTGTTCCATGTACTTTTTATTACCAAGAGTACTCATTCAATGCTTGTGATAGTGAGCTATGCTGTATAATGGTGCATTAGATGCTTCAAAAATTTTATTAATTGTGCACTTGAAATGATCATAGCTATATTAGTATATCATTTATATCCATCGAATGAGAATCACACTGTCTAGGTAGTATCTTTGATCTTTTTCTCTTTGAATATAATAAACATAGAACTTTAGACTGTAAATGAACCTTTGAAGAATGAGTCTCTTCTAACCAACGCTTCTCCTAGAAATGCTGTATGAGCACCAGTATTAACTGATTTGATTCACTTCCTCTCCATGTCCCAGGACTTCTTGTAATAGAATTAGTCATTAGTATTGCAAGATCAGTTGTTAGAACTCAATATGATATGAAAGATTACATGTATCCAATTGCTTGTTTTATATCCAGGAAATAAAAATCCACAGGTTAAGTGACTCACTCAGAGTTACCCAGTAAGTTACCCCAGCAAATTTTCAGAGCTAAAGATGAAGTAGATAACATTCAGAGTAATGGAGAATGTTTACTGAACATGCCAAAAAGGTGGGTTTTAAAAAATTCTGCTTCTGTTGTCAAAGATTACTTACTAAATTAGGACCTCCTGACTTATTTAGAATAATTGGGACAAATACATTTGAGACTGTTTTCCTCACTTACTTTTCTTTGTCCGCATTGGCCTTTGTTGATCCTCAAAGATGCCAAGACCTGACATGGTATCTATTTTATGGATATGATGTATTTGATATACACATGAAAAGATTAGAAGATAATTCATATAGTTTTAACATCTCAATTCTGGAGTCTCAGAAGAGAGAATAGAGAAAGTGAATTTGAGAAAAAAAAATCAGAATTTAAAAGAGCATCAAACTTTTCAAGAACAAAAGTGAGCCTGGAAGGAAATGGATCTATGTCTTTCAACTTAGAATTCTACATCCACCCAAATTACCAATCAAGTAATAAGGATAAAATAAAAACACATTCGGACTTATAAAATCTCAAAAAAATCTCATCACATCCACCTTTTTTTTAGGAAGCTATGGGATGAAGTGTTCTGCCAAAAATTAAAGACTAAACCATGAAAGAGAGATAAAAGACTTGGGAAATAGGTGAGAAGTGACAGAAATGCCAATCGTCCTGCTTCTGACCTCTTGGCTCACATCTCTGATATGACTTTGCCTTATCCCTCAGTCCTAACACAAAGTGCTGCCTCTTCATTTCCACCTTTGTCTTTCCCTCCACAACCTCATTTAAGATCATCTGACTATGTTACCGTGGCCATAACAGGTAAATGTGTAAATTTTTTATTTGAGCTGTCCTAACTAATAGGACCTTATGCTGCACTCGAGTCCTTGTGGGCAGGATTTTGTTGAAGCTACTTCAGCCCAAGTCTCAGACAAGGCCGATGGGATTTGACTCATATGACCATGAAAAACTTTGCAATATTTGTGCACTAGCACCCCTGTGGAAGAATTATACTGTTCTTCAAAAATACAGCTCTTGCTACCTGTTTTAGAATATTGCCAAAATTTGGGATCATTTCTAGGTCAGGTTTCATTTCACTATCTTAAATTATAATAAGAAAGTAATTTCAGGACCCTAAGAGACAAATACAGGCTGATGTGGAGTCATATCTGCTTAAGCAGAGCAGGACCTCTGGTGGGCATGGCTCACTTGATCTTAGAAAAGAAGCCTTCTCCTCACCCTTCAGCCAAGAGATATGGGCATGCTCAGCAAGTGCTTTCAAGGGGACAGGTGTACTATGAGTCTCAGGTGACATCCAGGTCTGACTCTCCTCCTGCAGGCCCAGGAGATGGATTTACTGGTACCCTCCAATTACATGCTTTACCTTATTTGTGATAAGTTTAACAGATACATCCAATCTCACTGTTTTTGCCTCATATGAGGCAGAAAGTAGTGATACCTTTTGAATATCTAATAAAAATAGCTAGTAAGCATGTTATCTGGACAAAGAGAAAATTGCCACAAGAATTTTGCACATATTGCCCAACTCATTCCTTGTATGCTATGAATAATACGTCCTTTGGGGAGGAGACACCATCTCAGTGTGACTTCCTTAAGAATAACAGATACTGTCACAGTTGTTAATCTCATTTGTTTCCCAGGAGAAGAGAAAGATTATTACTTACACAGCATGGGTCGGGAGTGATCAGGCCCATGAAGCAGGTAGTATGTGAAAGTTGTTCCCCCAAGGCAGGATCTCTGACTCCTGCTATGCTTGCGGAGAAGTCTCCGACGTTTCCATACTTATTTGATTATGAATTTTTAAATCTTTATAAATACATTGATATCAAGGATTTTAGGTAAACTGATTGAAAGAATGCTATTTCTGAGGCCTTGCCTAACCAAGCTAATGTAAGCTGGGTTTTCCGGTATCTGCAGCAAGGCAACCCGTCCTGAATACAACACTCTAGGAGATGTAAGATCTCCTACCTCCCTCTGCCTCTAGTCACAGTTTGTCTTATTTTATTTGCCTTAATGCTTTCTGATCCACAAAGTTGAAGACAGAAACAAACACACAAATTAATATGTAATTGGATCATGCAGTCAACAACAACAAAAAAAGGTAATTATAATACAATGCTAGATATACTAAATTAGGAGTATAAAATGCAACTGGAAAACAGATGAAGTAACCTGTCAGCCTGCCCAGGATATGGGAGAGGGCCAGCCAGTGATGGAAGTCAATTACATTTGGACCTTATAAAATGAGTCAGAGTTTGCTATGCAAGTATGAGAAGGAAGTCCATTCCCCCATCAAAGGAATAAATGATGCTAATACCACGGGCTTTGTTGACAAGGCTGCCAATCCTGCCTCCTTTGCTGTTTTGTAAGGAATAGGAGACATTCATGTTCTCCCTCACTGGCCTTGGAAGAAAGTTAAGAAGCAGAAGACAAGAAAGCACTTCCCAGGGCACTCACCTTTCTGGGTCAAGTTGCATTTCCCAATACTGACCACAAAGTCAATACCTCTTCCTTACAATCTCCAGCCTTAAACTCCACCCTCTCCTCAGGGTAGGAGTGGATGGAGAAGAGCAACTCAAATGCGTATTCTGGAGTTCTGGACAGCACCCCCCACTCACTCCCATTCTTAACCTACTCATGAGGAGATCCTCACTGAAGCAATAGTATCAGGATCCTTATTCCACAGTTACTTTTTCAACAAGAGGTTTCATCCCACTTCACCCCAAAAAAGGCTCCACCTCCCAGCGGAGGAGCTCCTCTTTTTCTGTCACCATCTGCCCTCGTCCTTCCTTCCTTTCTCCAAGGCACCTCAGAGCTTTCATGTCTGGCTCTCTGTGTCCCAGATAATTCTAAAGCACTAGATTATATTAAAATGTTCACCTAGAATAAAAATAATGATTTTTTTCAACAGTGTAAAAACCAAATCAATTTTCTTAAAATTTGTTATAGCTATCCTGACAATTTATCTTATTTGGATACATTAAGATCATCATTCTATGATCACTATCAGGAAGTCAGTTAAAAAACAGATTTGCAAAATCAAAACAATTTCAAGTGATTAAAAAGGGCTTCTGTTTGAAAACAAACTTCTGTTGTAGCTGTAAAAAATACAATCAGGGAAGAACTATTATAAGTGATATAGGAAAAGAATTCGTGGTAGAAATTAGTACTTCATTGTAGGAAGATCTGGGAAGATAAATATCTGAAAAATGTAGTTCAAGAAACAAAGATAAGTCACACAAGTAAGAACTTGCAGAGAGCTGTGGAAGCCAGCACATGCTGCTGCAGGGTGGGACTCCAAAGTCTACAGAAGATTGTTAGTTCTTCAAGGCTGCCACCTCTGTGAGCTGTCCTTGAAGCATCCAATAGAGGCCTGGGGTCACTTATGGTGGGCAAAGCCAGCGTCAGGAAGGGAAAGAGTAGGAACAAACTGAAGCCAGCGGCACTTTCAGAACATAAAGGTGGCTGCTTCTCTTCTGGCTCCCCAAACTCACACAGCCTCCATTTGGGCCAATTACAGCCTGGAATTACATGGAGTAGGAGAGTCTGAAAAACATAATTCCCAACATAACCAAGTAGTCAACAGAACAATTGGCACATTGGTATTTTGACATAACTGCCGCAACTCATTTTGCAGGAGCATGTAAATACTCCATCTCAAGCTCAACAAGTCCAAAACGAACACATCATTGTGCCCCAGTCTTCCATTAAACAATGAAAAATAAAGAAAAAAAACCCAAAGGCAACCTTTCTTAGTATGGCTCAATTTCTATTACCTCTAAATTGTCCTGTATGTTCTACGACCTCAGCATCTGTCAAACTTTGCTCCCTGCCTTGAATCCCAGCACTCCCCACCTTACATCAAGCTTTTATTATTGCTCTATACATTAAAGAAATAGCCTTCCCTTTTGCCACCTTGCCTCCAATCTCACCCTGCTCCAAAACTTCCATTAAACCAGAGCGATCTCTCTGAAATATAAAATTCCAATTATTTTTACTTAAAATATTTTAGTGACTTTTTATCACCTACCATACAGATTTTCTTTCTTGGCGTGGCTGATATGCAAGACCCCTTAATGCTAATCTTCATCTACTTTTTTAGCCACATGCCCTGCCCTGCTCCTAAACACTGTGTACCCAACTATTCTGAACTACCTAGAGAACCCTGAATATGTAATTATTTCAAGAGTATGTGCCTGCTCCCTCTGCAAAGAATTCATTTTCTCACCTGCATCCTCCTGAAAATACAGTCTGTTCATCCTTTCAGATATGGCTCAAATGTGGCCTCCCTTGCAGTGTCTTCCATGTTCCCCTGCCTTGTCTGGTCACTAGTTAGTCCAAGACATTCTCCTAATAGTGGTTAGCATTTGCCACGTTGTTCCATGTCTGCTGATTAGCATGTGGGTTTTCCATGCTAGACTATCAGCCTTGCAATGGTAAAGACCACATCTCATCCATCTCTGCAGCTCCAGACACCAGCACTTCCTTGGCACATGCAGGGGCTCAATAAACATTTGGTTAAGAACTGAATTGATAGATTATAAGACCTGACATATTTAAATATTTTATTCTATATTTATAACTGCTTCCATACAAATTAGGACTTCCATAAATATAGGTTTATAATTACACAAAAAAAATACTGACTAATTTGGGGGTAATCCAAATATAGATGGCCAAATATTGAAATTAAGTCTAAATCTTGAAATGGCACTAAATCATATGACCTCATTGATCAGATTACCAAGATTATTTATAAAATCTCAATTTCACTGCTGCTTTTTAAACATGCTCTTGACCTACCATCAGAATACAGAACAACAAAGGAAACATCTGGTTTTTCTAAACTTTGGGGTGACAAATCTGTTTAACAGTAGCAATGAGAAAGCCAAAAGTACTTGATAGCAGCTCTAACATGGAGAGTTTGGCCCAAAACAGATGGCCCAGACACTTCAAGGAAAGCTTTAAAAAGATGTCTTTTGTAATTCAGGTTACACACTCCTTGAAAGTTCAACATAAGTGTGAAAGTTTGCAGATGATTTTATTGGCTCTGACAATTCTGTCTGGAGGTTAGTTTGCAATTGTCTCTTGGGGGCAGTTTGGCTGGATTTTGTTTTTCAAAATAAGTAAAGGCAGGATTGTTTATAACAGACCAACAAACTGAAGTCCAAAGCAGTTACAACACTGATGACTTTCTAGGCATAACCCTTGACTGGCCACAATTTGTGCGATTTTTTTAATGTGCTAATTTTTAAATTTGTCATTTGTAAACCAAGGTTAATCCAGTTATTGCCATTTCTTCTGTGTGTTCTGAACCCACATTAATAGTAATTATGTTTAGACTTTTGAACAAAAAGTCAAAATCTGGCCACTGTAGAGTATTGGAACGATATTTATTATAATTCAGTATACATTAGGTATGTGTAATAGTTCCAGTGATTCTAATCAAACCTTCAAACATTTTTTTCAATGCCCTAATATCTACATATTACCTCTTAAACTGTTAAATGTTGTAACCATTTCTAAATTTCCTAATTTACTTTTGGACTCAGCAAATATACTATCCTTAAGTTGATTATTAAATCGATCAATAATTGGAAAAGAAGAAAATGATTTCATCATATTTAGACAAGGCAATAGTAGTAAGAACTGCACTCTGGAATACGTTCATTCTAATACGATGTCACCTATATGCAATTCAATTAGCAAATTGATGTATTTGCTTCAAAATGACTGCTTTCAGTAAAATTTGGTTGATACTTAATTTTTTTAAATCATTTTCATCAAACTTTAGAACTGTTCTGTTAGCTGAAGAAAAGGATCCACAGGGGTGAAGTTAGTGGTAAAGTTAGAACTGCAATAATTATACACATACGCACATGTACACACACACACACACACACACACACACACACACACACATACACACACACATTTTTAAAGGGCTAACCTTGAAGAAATTCTGTTCAATGAAGGAAATACATTTATTTTTGTTTGTGTATTATTTCCCAAGATAAGCTAATCTATTTGTATTAGTGCCAAATAGTTTAAATTAACAGATGGAATGGATATGCTAGTCGGTAAATAATGTTGGAAAAAAAAAACACAAAAGATTTATTTTCTTCCCCAAAATGCTTTTAGAATTTACCACAAGGTAAAAGACAGACAAGGAAAAGAAAAGAAGAGAATGGAAAAGATGAGAGCAGAAAAAGAAAAAAGAAAAATGTTAACATAGCTTCAAGGAGGGAAGTATTGACAGAGTTATGAGGGCAGTCTTTCTGCAAGTTATTGCCATTACATCTCATCTTTTGAGGAGACAGAAACTCTCTGAAAGACCCTCTTTTAGGACTCCAGACTCTGTCATCTGGGGCTTCCTTTTCTCTCTCAAATACCTTAGGTCCCCAAAAGTGGGTTCAAGGGTTGTGAAAACAGAGACACTAGAAAAAAAGCATTCTAGTTCCTTCTCAGATCTGGGAGGTCTTGGTCATATGCACCTATATAGCCCACCGCCTAGGCCACCCTGACTGTCTGGTACCCTTGCTTCAACCTGTGCAGTGTTTTACAGATAGGTAACATAGGTGGTGCCAGTATCTTTATTCTGTACTACAACATCCGGTCTCCAATGGTTGAACAGAGAGTGACCACACCTTAATTTGCAGAGAAGAAGGGAAAATGAGAAGAAGGCTTAAGTTTGGCTGTTCTATGTTAAATGACTGCATCATCAGCACTGGAGGAAGAACAGATAATAAGTAGTCGCAGTGGGAAGTGTCGTTCTGGAAAGAGACAGACTTAGGCCAGTTGTGTGATCTTGGATAAGTTACATGATCTCTCTGAGCCTCATTTCCCTGGATGTAAACTAAAGGATGGTACCTCTTCCTGGAGTTTTGTTATGAGGACTTAAGTAGAACTCAAACACATGACTAATACATGGTAGACATTTAATAAATGAGACCTACATACATTATACTTTTCATTGTTTTATAAGAAAGGCAATAAGCTGGATATGAAAATAAAACAAATCACTAACAAAATTGCTGCACGCTATTACAGTAATTTATTTTTAATTTTCCTGTCTCCAGTTTCATAGGCCTTCTGATTGAAATCATGATACTTGTAGCTTCAAGAGCATAGCAGTCTTGTACTTGTCCTCAATATTGAATAAGCTTAGTCATATTTTTAGATAACTTAACATTGCATGTTTTATTTTTAGAGAGCCCAGCCACAAGCAAATGACCAATACAAATCGACATAAAAGCAGTTCAAAATTGAAATTGCCCTGTTCTAATCTTTTGTAGCTGGCATTTTCATTCTTTAAGAAGATGTTTTCCAGAGTATGTTACCTATTAAACTAATTTTACAGAAAATTGTTACTGAAACTCTTAAAAGGGGAAAAAACATGTTTTGCTTTTGTTTTGTTTTGTTTTTCTATGTGAATATTCAGAATCTTTAATATTCCAATGTGGATAACATATCTTAACATAAAGAATTAAGAGGATTCCTACATCCCCAAAATGTATTTGCCCTCAGAAATTATTTGAAGAACCATTACCTGAATTATTCTTCTTTTACTTTTGCAGAGACATTTTTCATAAACACAATAATAGGGGCAATGGGGCCAGGAAGTTGGGGAGAGCTCAGAGAGAAAATCCAAGAATAAATACTCTAAGACAGATGTCATGAATTCCAGTGCCTACAGGACAAAGTGACATCAAGATCAGAGATAAGCGGGATGCAAGATGGGACAATAACAAACTTCAGAATTGTCTACTGCAACTCAAACTCTTAAAAAACATTCTGTGGGCATGTACATGTCTGTGGGCCCTTCCTTCCACATGTTGCCAGCATAAAGCCTGTTCTAAGATTGTTTTCACTTTTGTTTCAAAAATAGCACCATGTGAATGAACTTAGGGATACTTCCTAAGATCCTAATTTTAGTATGTTGAAGAGAGAGCAGAAAAAATGTGTCAGAACACTGCCATTCCCCTCTCCATGGCTACCAGTAAGCCCATATTAAGGTTAAGAAATGAGATCCTGCTCATAGTTTAACACTATATTATGCACAAATATGTGGATAAGGATAACTCATGCCTTTCAAGCACTTATATTTTACCAGACACTATTCCATGTGCTTTACTTATAGCTTCTCATTTCATCCTCACAATAATTCTATTATCCCCATTTTACAGAAAAGACACAGCGAGGTTAAGCCACTAGCTTATAGTTACAGAGGTTGCAAGCAGCAGAACTGGGATTGAAATACAGGCTGTCTGGCTCTAAAACCCATACTCTTAGCTACTATGCTAAACTTGTCTAGGAGATGTCTTGCTAATATGATAAGGGGTATATCAGTTTTGAATGTTTTTGGCTGCAAGTGACAGAAACCCCAGCTAACAATGTCAAGAACAAGTATTTTTCCAAAAAACAAGAAGCAGGTGTCTACTGGCATCGGTGCTATAGCTCATCAATGTCAGTCAATTTTTCTCCTCAGTCACAAGACAGCTAGCCCTCTGGTGGGCATTATATATAAAAATCAAGAAAGCAAGAAGTGGGAAGGGTTGGCACCAGATAATTAGGTCCCTTTAATCAGGAAACAAAACTCTTTCAGGGAAGTCCCCAACAATCATTGCCAGACTAACATCACATGACCATGTTCGCTGCAAAGGAGTCTGGGAAAGAAAGCATATCTCCTTTCCGCCTCTGAAAGTGGGGGCAGACAAGGGAGTATCTGGTTGGGAACAGTTGTTGGCTAAGCCAACCATAGGGGTTTGGTTGGGTTAGGAAAATACCAACAGAACTTCATCATACAGAGTGTCACCCATGGACTCAAGGGAAGTTAAATAGCAACAACTGAAGTTTGCCACAAAACCAAAACTGAATTGTAGAACTCCTATTACCTTTTTTCAGTAACTGCTTTTATCTATTTCCAAATACACGAAATTACTTCTACATCTTTCCTGATCAAACCTATCTAGGTGGTGTTTAAAACTAATTATTTGATTTTCATACATACTTTTAGTGATGGTATTCTTAGTTCTTTTTATAAAATGTTAACTTATTATTTATGGTCAATAAATCAAAATGACCATTTTTAATAGTTTCAAAGTAGGATTGAAAATTGTCAGTAACTAGAAACTAAGAAACTTCAATGCTGAAAATATATGTTATTTGAATTTATGATCTATTTCATTTTCTTTTGCATTGGCTTTTCTGGGTCTTTCTACCATTTTAATTGTAATTTTTTCTTTTATATTTTTATCATGGCACACAAACTCAGAAAACCTGTTAAGACAACTACATAATGCAATCTAAAAATCCAGTTAACATATTGCTATGGAAACCAGGAAATAGAAACAGCACTCTAATCATTCCTATGGACAACTATGGGTAACTGTGCATGTGTGTGCGCGTGCGTGTGTGTGTGTGTGTGTGTGTGTGTGTGTGTGACAGAGAGACAGAGAGAGAATTTATTAGTTTATTCACCTTTTATTGAAAGTTGATGCTGAACCCAAATTCTATAATTGATCTGTCCATAAATTGGCCCAGTGCCTTTCAGCCACTAAATTAGCATTTTAATATGAACCATAGTCATTGTTAAATCATGCCATGTGATATCAGGAAATCTTCCGTAGGACGCATTGTTTGTTTAGCCTTGCCAGGCTGCCGCCTCTTGGCATGGTTGTGGAGAACACCTGACTGGGAATTGAGAGCTGGGTTTTAACCTCCCCTCTCTTAGTAGCCAGCTGTGTGACCCTTTTAGGACTCGGGCACTCAGTTTCCTCACCTGCAAAATGCTTCAATTCAGGGCTCTACTATTATATAACAGGAACTTTCTTTTTTCATAAAATTGAGGAATCATAAGGTAATCACATTTGAGGACTGAAATTGCTCCGTAGTTTCTGGTAAAGGGTCTGGCACGTTGAAAGCTCTCAGGAAAATGCTATTCTTACTATATTTTTCTATTTTTCATTCTGTAGTAAATAATTCCTGAACCTGCACAGTAAATTGTAAATTGTCCCATGGCTGTCAATAACTAACAGATACCATTATCTGAACATGCCCTTATGTCAAAGAATGCTCTCCTAACAAGCAATGCTGTTCTCAGATCCCATTACCGTTGAGTGCTTATTTTCTCTTGAAGGTTAATGTCAATTTTTATATTCAGACATGTGAGATATAAAAAGTAGTTACGCTAACACAATTAAACCTAATACAACTCGCCAACTCCTCAAACCGTTTTGTAAATCATAAGATTTCACCATTCAAGAATTAAACTTTTGTTCTATTTTGCTTATTCATAGATGTTTGTCTAGTTATTTAATCAGCCTGTTTCCTGCTATTAGAAAAAAAATAGTTAAACTGAGTTTTCCTCGGGGTTAAATTCCTGCGTTGTTCTTCCTTCCAGAAATCCTAGTTATTATAGTAGAGGATAATCGCTGCATAATGAAATCACTGGGACAATTCGTCCATCCACTCCTACCTCCCTCTCTGACAATGAATTCCTTGTTTCTGTGGTGCCCCAAACCTTCTCCACTCAGGTCGAGGGCCCAGCGGCTAACGGGAGACGTGGGAGTGGCAGCGCCTCGCGCCCTTCCCGCCGGCAGCGCGGGGAGGGTGCGCGCCGTGGGCTCTGCGCGCCCGGTGACGCTTGCCCCGCGAGCACCAGGAGGGGGAGACGCGGTCCCGCTTATCTGCCGCTGCGCTAACTTCTAACTGCCCGAGCTGGAGGAGGAGAGAGAGCGCAGCCAGGGCGAGAAAACTTCTCCACCTAAAAGTTTCACCTTGTCGTGGGCGGGGGAGGGGTGGGAGGAAACGCGACCCCCGCGGGGCCAGGCGCGGCGCGCGGGCAGCAGGAAGGGCGGGGACCGATTTCCCCCTCTGGGTGGTGCCAGACCTCACCTCAACGGTCTTTGGACCCGCCGACGAGGCGGACGGACAGCGCGCCCGACAGGCGGACACGTGCTGGGGCGGGCTGGAGGCCGAGCTCCTGGGTCGGGTCGCGGGGCCGTGCCTCCCGCCTGGACGCGCCCGGGCAGCCGCGGGCCGCGCGCGCCCATGCCCGGCTGAGTCACGGGCAGGTCAGTGCGCGGGTGGGAAGGGGCGGAGGGAGCGCCGCCGGCGAGCGGACGGGACGCTCGCTGGGCCCGGCCGCAGGTGACCCGGAGCCTCTCTCTGAGTGCTTTGTGACCAGATGCAGAGCCCAGCGGAGGGCGCGAGCCAGATGCGGGACGACAGCTGACTTGTTAGGGGGAGGCGCAGAGTGCGCGGGTGGTCTCTGCGCTACTGACTTCGCCGCTGCTGATTCCTGGGCACCGCAAGGTAAAACTACAACCCTCTTTAGATCCCGCACACCACCCCTCGGCTCAGCGCTTCTCCTCTCTTTGTTCCTGCAAGAGACCCGACTGCTGTTCCAGAGGACCAGACCAGAGAGGTAGGCGAGAGCTTAGGGGCTTCAGAAACTCAAGGGATGTGGTCAGGAGAGGGGTCGAAGCTAGAATGGGGCTTTTCGTTTTAGGGGGTTGCTTCTGACGGCTACCTGTATGAGAGGAGAGAGGGGCTCTGAGGTAGCGGGTAATATATATGACTGTTTATGGCCAGACCAGTTTCAAGGCTGTTTGATTTGACTCAGTCCTTAACAAAAGGAATACTGGGTCACCTTGTCTCACGGTGATGGCAGCTGGGAGGGTTCAAACCCAGTTTTCTTGTTCCTAACTCTGTTTTATCTGTATTATGTGGGGGCCTTCCAAGAGACAGGTGTTTCTCTGAAGGTCTGAATTCTTTTCTAGCAAATACACATGACTTGTGATCCATCATTTTCAGTTGTACCTTACCTCTTTGCTGGGGCTCTGTGGAGGACATCTGTCTCATTAGTTGAAAAAGATTGTAACCAGAGATTGGGTAGACTGGCTAGTACTGTTACTGACCCAATAATTAAAGCAGCAATGAAAGTATTTTCACTGACTATTGCCAATGCAGAGTTTACTCCAGAGTATGGTTTTGCATTTCAGACTTTTTATGTTTCAAAAGAGCCATTTACAAATTTGGCAGTTGAAGAGGGTTCCAGTGGTTCATGCATGAATAGTTGCCCAATGTATTTTACCTTATCACAGTTTTATATTCAAAGAAGCCCCGGGATAGAATGAAATATTGTCCATTCCCTTAGGCAAAATAATCAGGATACTTTAATTGCCAAGTTAAAATGGTTGATGAATATGAGAGGATTGTAAAAACTGACATTGAAGAGAGTGTAGACTATCTGGACCTCCTGAATTTTAAGAAGATTGCTCACATTTTGTAGAGTTGGGCGGAGGTTTATTCTGTGGTTTCCATCAGCCAGACACATGCACATTGCCATGCAAATGGATTCAGAAAAACATTATTTTCCCTTATAGCTAATCTATTACAACTGACTAATGAAATTTTTCTGCATGAAGATGATCTGAAAATGATGTACATCATGTTACTCTGTGCTACTGGAGCATAAATTATGCTTTTATGTAAACTGTAAGTGCTGCTTGGATTATTTACAGGTACATACCTTTCCTTTCCAGCTCTAAGCTTATTGGGCTTTGTTTTAACATGTAAACTTCCATAATGGAACAAAAGTGAGGTGCTTTGGTTCCAATTGTAGACTGTATGTGATGTATTCAGCATTCACTCTTTTTGAATAACACAGGTAAAATTTATATCACTTATAAGACTTTTCTGTAGTACCAAAAATGTGTCTGATTGCCTATAAAATATACTGGTGTTTTAAAAATTCTGTTCAGGTTTCACACTTAACGGTGCATAAGTTTACAGTTATTAACCTAATACATTTTGATTTTAACATAATGGCATATAGAAGATAGTCTGCTGACTACTGCTTTTTCAAAGATTGCTTTGTTCTTATATCACAATAGAGGTTTACATTAGATGTGCACTCTGCCTTCAGAATTAGTGGATGAGGTTTTTCTGAATGATAAAGACGTACAAAATTAGCCATAGCCAGTCAATATAGTGTAACTAGTCATAACTAATATTTTCATGAGTTTTAAGCCTATAATAAAAGAAAAATGACACTTTTCTAAGCAGAAAAAATACCTTTATCTTATAAATTCATTTTAAGACTAAGCATATGTCTCACTATAATCCTAAATTTTTAAAATTTGTTTTAATGAGGATTAAACTAAGAAATCAATTTCCTCAGCTATTAGGAAAAAAAGGTTCAATATAGCATTCTGCTAATTTTCTTTTAACAAATATATATATACAATAACCTCAAATAAACTTTTTCTCAAACGTGGTCATCTCCGAATAAACTGAATAACTCAAAAAGACTAATATTCTCTCAGGACAGGCACTTTTCTCTTAGTGGCTGCACCAATGCCTATGATGACACACCATGATGAGTACATAGCTCTCTACACGTTCAGAGCACCTCCTGTCTCGACCCCCTTCCTCCTCTCTTTCCCTTAGTGTGGTCAGAGCTGCTTCCAAGCCCTTTTGTGTCCCCATTTCTCCATTCCATTTTCATGGTTTCTTCTTCATTGTTACTAGGCTTAATGGCTCTCACCAGAACCGTCTATGCTTTTTTTCCCTCCATTATTCCTAATATTTTTCTTGGGCTTCTGTCTTTGTTCATGGGATACTGAATTTCCTAAAGGTGCCACCGTAAGTGGAGAAACTGTGCAGAAACTCAAGTGCTAGGGAGTACACCTAGCTGGTGTATATAGAAACTGTTGTCCTTGACTTAGTCCTCGGAACAGAATTTCTTCTTTGCTCAGTGCAAAATAAATAGTCACCTCTTAGTAATAAATGATAGATATACTGCCTAATGTCAATTCAGCATCATTTTGATTTAAAGACACTGAGTTGCTGCCAGGCCCATATTTCCCTCACCAAAATTAGCTAAGAACTGTATGTAGAGCATCATATGTGTTTGGTAATAGGTGAACATTTTTTAAAAAGGAAAGATGAAATATCTGCCCTTGAGGAGTTTACAATCTAGATATACAGATAAATAATATACATATAAAAGGAATTCAAGATCCATAATTATTGAGATATCACACAAGAACGACATTGTTAGAAATCATCTCATTTGCTATTACATTTTTTTTCCCCAAAAGATTGGAACTTAAAGACCTCTTAAAGTTTTCAAGCTGCATCTGAGTATATCATATTTAAGATACTACCACAACCTTACAAGATAGGCAATGTCTTAATTTCACCATGTTATAGACAATAAAACTGTGCTTGAGCCTAGCTGAAGCATTTTCACTGAGAAATAGGTTGGAATCCTTAGGTTAGTAATAAATGATGAACATACAGTTCTAGACTCTGGGGTTTTTATCACCTCTTTCTCCAGATCTCTTTTTCTCATTTTCTCTTTTTATAGTAAAGCATACTGAGAAAGGCTCCATTCATATGTGTGGGGCATTCTCCTATTATCAGATTAAGAGTTGTGAGTAATTTTGTAATCTACCCTTCAATCAGAAAGTGCATTCTCAGATATCTCTTCAGCTGTGTTTAACAGTTTAGTATATTCCCTTTGGGATTTGTTTCAATAAAAACATCCAGTAAAATCTGACTACTTTGCTTTTCAAGGGACAAAATTAAAAAGTGTTTTTATAAGCTGTAAAACATAATTGGGAGAAAAATCACACATGTGGCATTTGTAACAGGAGGTATAAGCACAGTGAAATTTAAAAAAAATAAAAAGTTAACTGGTTAATCACATACCCAGGTATACGTATTTCTTCTGTGACTATGAGAATTTGTGCAAGTATGTTTATGGAAGATACTCTTGTTGGTTTTAATTTCTGTAATAAATTATAGGGCCATAGAAATTATATAAGAGCTTATGAGCCATTAAATTATATAATGGTCCATAGGATTTGAAAATGTATTTCTCCAAATATAACAAAGGATAATTATGAAATATGGCCAGAGGAATTATGAAATGTGTTCAGAGAATCACAGGTACTAGTGGAAGCTAAGTTCCCATACTCTAAGAATGCAATTGAGAATTTAGTCATTCAGGGTAACCAGACATAATTCTAGATTTTGGCAATGCAGCAGAGAATAAAATAGACAAGTCTCTGATCTGATAATGCTCTTTTCTATATTAAGGAAGGCAAACCATAAATAAAATCCATAAATAAAATATGTTGTATATGAGATGCTGATAAGAGCTATAAGGAAGTATAAAGTGGTGAAGGGGAGTAGGTACTGTCAAGGATAAGGGGATCGGGTGGTGATTAAAAAATTCAGTAGTAGGGTCAGAAAAGTCTTCACTTCAAAGGTAGCCTTTGAGCTAGAACCTGAAGGAAATGAGAAGACAATACACATAGATATCTGGACCATGACTTCTATTTTTCATTCCTAAGAAGTGTCATTCTCATTTTCTTTGGAATTGTGCAGTCCACAGCCTGCACTGATGTACAGGGAGTCCCTGGTTTTTTATGGAAGGCACCTGGACAGTGCCTGCCATAGTTCACTGTAGTCTCAAAAGTGAAGGTGAAGTTGTGGCCCACATCCCTTGGTTTATGAGGTATAGAAGAAGAGGCCCCTGGTATTTTCTTTTATTCCCTTGGTCCCATCCTCATACCCATTCCTTGATCAGGGATATTGCTCCATTTGGAAAATTTTTTCTTATTATTATTTTCTATACTGTGAGCCCAGCCCAAAGATATTTTTTAAGGGTAATACCCATAGCTTTTCTCATGGATCCTGTCCCTAGTATAAATTTATAGACAGCACAGGAGGCAATTGCTGATAGTACACAACTTCTGTCTGCTGTGCGCTTTTTTCTTTCCTTTTCTCTCTCACCGTCTTTACCCCTTTCCAATGTTAAACTACTGTGTTGGATTTTCTTCATTTTTTTCCCCTTCCTTCTTATGCTTTATAGCCAGTATCAAGATTTGTAGACAGCTAACCTAAATGAGTAAAACTAGCTCTCTCACCAGAGACCAGCAACCTGCTCAGACAAAGCCCTACCTAAAAGGGAGGAGCACTGCTTGACATCATCTGAGTTGCCACGAAGCCCAGTGTGTGCTATGCACTCATGTGGTGTTGTCTCTCAAATTTTCAGAAGAAGCTAGAAATCTCTCAATAGTAAAACGTTGATTCATCATTTTTAAAACTAGAGAGACAAATTGTCTGTAGGCCAGATTTGGCTTCCTGGTGGTCCCATTTATAGTATTGGCCACAACTATACTTGCCAAGTGATCCCTTGTATGACCTTCAGGTGCTGTTGAATTCAGCAGCATACATGGCCAAGGATCCCCAAGACCACTTCTGCAAAGTTTTTTAGCTTCTAACATTCTCAGATTTTTTTCCTCTCTGGAATATTAGTAATATAAAAAAAGAAAAGGTATTTTATAATTCAGCACATATTTTTCTAAACTCATCAGCCCACAGACTTTCTATCAAGCTATGTATTTCTAAAGGGTCATCTAACTATGTCATTCTTAAACGGAAGCAATCATTTTCTGGAACTTAAATTCATCATAACTTTATATGCAGATTTTATATTTCATTTCCAAGTTTTCATTCAGAATAAACTCTCTCTCTCTGGAATACTGGCAATTTCTTTGTTTTGTTTTGTTTTTTTTAGATCTGCCTGAACTTCACCAGTTGTTATTTCTCTACCAGTGAAATTCAAAACGCACACTACATTGGTTTCAAGTGCCCTTTAAAAGTCATCAGATCAGTGTTGCAATCTATTTTTCCAAAGGAATAAAAGCTCACAGGTTGTGCACTAACTCGTTTCCTTTAATCCTAAAAACTCAGTGAAATGCCCAGGCTAGCGGCCTTCCGGAAAGCCATTGTGTTAGAACGGAAGATTATGTACTGTATTTCTTCCTACTATTTTAAATGCAAATATAATAATATATCATGAAACAGTGTACATATTAAGATCAGTAGCCTTTTCCTGTTTTGAAATGGTCTTGTGTTCCCCGATAGCTGAAAATCTGAGGCAGCACCTAAAAGCTCAAGTCCAATTTTAAAGATGTAAGTTAAAAATAAAAAACAATTTACTTGGAGGAATTAAAAAGTACTTCATTTGTTTGATAGACCATGAGATGTTTTGGGTTTTTAATATTTTATTGAAAATATCAAGAAGAACATTCAAAGCTGGAGACCTTTGAAACAATGTAGTTTTCACAAGTCAGAGAAAGAGGTAGAGTAAATTTGGTTAGCAGAAAGCAGGTTGCTTCCTTTGAGGCCTAATCATGTGGGAAAGGAAAACAGCCAAGTTTTGGGTCTATAATACAACTCAAACTCTTTAAAAATAAATTTTGGCTTTGATTAGGACTAACATGCGTTTAGACCAACTTTTTAGCTCTTAAAATTTAAACCTAGGGGTCTTTTAAAAGAAATTTAATCCATGTGTTTTTGATTCACTAAATCCTAAATCATTACCCATAAACTGTATGTCTCTCTAAGCTCTTTGATGTCTAAGAAATCTTTGAAACCATGTAAGGCCCTTTTGTTCCAGAAAAATAGGAAGTTCGTTTTTACTAAGGGTCAGTAAACATCATCTTCAAAAATCAGAGTAAGGTCTAAAATCCTGCAACCATGGTAGAGTGGATGTTTGAGTACTGATGCGTTTTTCTGATGCAATGTGAAAAATATAAGTACTTTTATTAAAGGCTTTGCTTACCAGTGGTATTTTGTTATAGTTTTTACTAACCCCAAGGAAATTATTTTGGCACAGCTCCTTCTATTGTAATATAAAATAAAGTTCGAATATTTATTATAATTTTATCTGGGCACACAGTAGGTACTCAGTAAATACACTGTTGAATGTTAAGTGAAAGACTTTTTCTTCTGCCCAGAATCTTCCAGCTAATGTCAGTCTTTATTCAGTGTCAATATCCATCTGTCATGTCTTAGAATGAGATCTATTCTGAGTCAGTGAACTGGTTGTGCAAATTTTTAAAGTAAACCATCTAACTAAATATATGACATTTATTGAAATTCATTCTGTACCATGAAACAACTGCCTTGCAAAGAGAGCTGAAATTGGGAAGGAATTTCTAGGCTCATTTGATTAAGTATTCAGTTGTTACCATATGCTTTCTGAAAATCAATTTTTTTTCCCTTTTACTGTTTCTGCCATCCTTCCTCCCGCTTTGACATGCTTACTGATTGAAAGCTATGCACAGACAAGGGCAGTTTGTTTGTATCTAGAAGCAAGAGCAGCAAATTCAAACAGGCTTAGAAAACATAATGCTATAAAAATAAGTTGCCATAATGTTGAATGGAAGGAGAGGGATACTCAACAGTAAGAGTGGTGTTGAGTTTTGCTCCAAATTACTTAGATGACACATCTTTTAAACTCTATTGTGTGGAGGAAAATACCTTCTTACTGTAGTTAGATTTCCTGTTTGTGAGTCTGTTTTCTGGTAACTAGATTTCCCATACGGACTCGGCTCAAATATGTAACTTTAAATGCAGCTGAAATGCACGATTAGAGTTTTGATGACTTTGGAAACGGCAACTCTTTCTGTCTAAAAGAAAGTAGAATTTAGAAGACATAGTACTGAAACGTGGACATTTAGATGTTTTTGAAATCATGCTGTGAATTTCTAACTACTCATCACATTCGATTCCCAGAAAACCTTTCCTGACTCAAAGTGTCTTGTTTCTGTGCAATGTTGAGGTATCAAAATTTGGCAGTTTCTTGTATCTTGGTGGGAAGATAAAGGAATTTTGTGTTATTATGGTCTTGAAATGGAAGTTCTCTTAGGTGAACCTGAGTGTTTGCAGAATACATATATCATCATTAAAACTTGTTAAAGCAAATTTCATTATAGATAGCACTGTATAAGGAGTAACTTATTTATATAGTTTTGACATGCTCAATTTTTATTTCAGTTGTTGATTACACCATCAGTAATAATCATATATTAATGTGTTTGTACACATTCATATTTAGATGATTTTAACTTCAGTTAAAAGGTCTCTCAGTTTGACAAATGAGCCAATGCCTCTGTATTTGTACATTTGTTAAAATGTAGTTCAATTTAAGAAATTTTTTTGTTATAATTATCATGCCACAGATATAGAAAATAGATAATCAAGGAGAAGACCTGGAGAAGGAGAAGAGGTTTTGATAGAATTTTGGATCCACGAAGTTAAGGAAGAGAAGAGGTGGGTGGGTACGCTGAAGGGTCATGGGCTTGGAAATCAGGCCTTACAGATAGGAAAAAGATTGGTCAGAACTGAGTAGGGAATCAAGAGAAGCTGAGGGGAAGGTGGTAGGGCACATGATAAGCAAAGTTTAAACTTCCTCCAGCTCTGCCGCAGGTGGCTTGATTCTGGGAGAAGCTAGACTATTATCTGTCCAGGCCTAAATCAGGCCTCTTAGTCTACACTACCCTCTTACAGCTACCAGTAAGAATAGCAGGAATACATAGCAGAAGTAGGAAGAACTTTCATTCTGAGCTACTTATAAATACTCTAAATGAAATTCCATGTTCTCAGACGACATCATAGTATTAAAAGTAGAACCAAATCTATTTATAAATGTTTTTACACATTTTCATGACTAAAATTTTCTAGCATATTAGTGCATTATAATGTATCTGTTACAATTGGAACCAAAAGTTATATCCCTAAAAACTGTACCCACTATCACTTTATATTGGGATATCATCTGCTATGGATGTATATTAGCTTTCCTTGTAGATGTTTTCTTGATGCCATTTCTTTGGGCCTTGATTAAAAAAAGTTCACACTGGAGTGTGTGTAGGGCCTGCCTTCCCTTTTCGTCTTTTTGCTCTTCTAAGAGTCTGAGGTGAGCAGCCATCATCCAACCTTGGCCTCACATTCAGGCAGAAGCCCTCTAACTCCTACTAATGATGGCTATACTATCCAAAGTGAGCTCGTAGTCTAACTACTATCTAGTTAAGACAGAGACTGGAATCGTTTAGGGCCTATGTAAACCTCTGAGCTTAAAATATTACCCTAGCTGTTTGATTTTTTTTAATTGAGTGTAAAATAGTACAATAAATATTTTAAGTTCTACCAAATTATATAAAGAAGCAGTCAAAACAGTTTGTTGACAGGTAAAAAAGCTTCCTACTGACAGAAATGAATATGCATTTTAGACTTTTCAAAAATTCACTTTCTGTCATGTCAGAATTAAGATACTTCTAAATTTCATTTTAGTGTCACTAACACATACTTGGATTGTTTGGTGAAATCTGTACTTCAAGGTCCAGTGATTTTAAACATTCTTCTGGTCTTCAAAGAGCTTATAAAAATAAAATGTGTTCTTTAAATCGCCAGAAAAGTGCAGATAAAACCCCAGACAGTTTCATTAACAAAAATGGAAGGTGACAGCCTTTGAATCTGTGTTATAAGTTGATTAATCACTTTCCAAATGTTATTAAAGATTCTGAATGACTAACTAGACTGGTATTTGGGATCAGGACTCCCTCACAATTCCTAAATGGGTTTTAATTTTCAGAGTTAGATGATCATTATATCTGATTCATTCGTTTAGCATCTTTAGATTGTTGGTTTTATTGAAAAGAGAGCAGAGTATCTGTTTCAATGTTTTTCTTTTCCCTGAAGTTATTCCTTGTAGATTTCAATAAAACTGGTTTTGGAATAAAAACAATCAAATGCTGGCATTTTCTCTTATTAAAGACTTATAAATCTGTTGCATTATATAAACATTCCAAGGAATTTACTATAGAGGTCATGATTATGGAACCATTTAATTCTCAAATCTACTTTGTGGACTGCTTAGGCACTCAGTGAGATTGGGCATTTGGATAAGTTTTGCCTCAGTAGAACTTGTATTCTTGTTTTGCTCATTCTCCATTTATCCTCTACTCTTTACAATGATTGCAAACTTTTACCATCCTCTCAAGCTCTTGAATCTCTTTGGCTCCCCTTATTTTCAGCAAAACATATTCTTATAATTTAGAGAGTAAACAGAAGCCCAAGTAGTCTCCTTGTCACTGCTTCTACCTCAAATGATGAAATGGTCTTTTCAACCTATGGTCTTGATCCCACTTTTTCACACATCTTCAAGCACTTTGCTACATCTGTCCTACCAATGCATCCCATCTTTGAAAGTCTCCCTCATCTTTTTTTTTTTTAATTCAGCCTTTACTCAACCTCTTCTTCTAGAGAAAAAGAAGATATATATCCAATATCCTGATAAGGTCTTTAATTCACAGTTACCTTAAATGTTCGCTGCTATTTCTGCCTTATCCGTTAAGTAAAGAATTCTTGAAATAAATTTATAACTCATTTTTTCTACTCCAGTTCATTCCTTAACTCATTCAACTCAAGCAGTCTGTTCCACACTCCCAAGAAAATGTCCTCCCTGTAATTGCTAGTAACTTACTCATCACCAAATACGATTGATACTTTTGTTTTTATCCCACTTGACCTCTGTGAAATTTGATACTATATATCTTGTACTTTCCTTATTGAAATTTCCCCTTAAGTTTCTGAAATACCACTCAAACTTTTTCTCTTTAGAATACAAAAGTATTCTCTTTAGGGTTTCATTTGGGTTTCTTCTTTCTACTTACTGAACATGCATATGGGTGATTTCTCTTATCTGTATGACTTCAAATACACTGAGGGACTGGTTGTTCACAGATTGCTATTTCTGACTCCCTCCCTACTCTAGACCAGTGCCATTGTTATTAACTGCCTTGTAGACATCTCCACTTGAATAACCAAGAGATACATCAGTTATAAATGGATCTATCATTTTTGCTTCAAAACTTTTCTTTGCCTATTTTTCTTAACATCCATTCTTGACTTCCCAGTCTGCCTTATAATCAAAATCCATGTTGAATTATTGTCATATAAATTTTATCTCATTAATATCTTTCTAATCTTGTCCTTTCCTGTCATATCCATACCTCCAGAGTCTTTGTTCAAGATTATTCTTTCATGTATTAATTCATTCCATTATCCATTGATTCTTCAACAAATTTTTATAAAGTGTCATATGATCGCACTATGCTAAGGGTTGAAAATAACTTACAGTCTAGTGGGAGATACAGATAAGTAAATTACAACCCAGCATGAATAATAACGTCTGATATATGAGCAATGGGAGAGTTCCTAATCTCTTACCACCTGGTAAGAGAGGCACTGGAGAAGGCTTCCTAAAAGAAGTGTTCCCTAAAGTGAAACTTGAAAGTGTTAACCAGATGAAGATGACAGTAAGAGTGTTCCATAAAGAGGAATCCACATGTACTGAGACCCAGAGTGAGGGAGCACATGGCTTGCTTCAACAGCTCAAAGAAGGGTAGAATGGCTCCAGCTTAGATTCCTAGGGAGACGATGGCAAGAGGCAAGGCTGGAGAATTAGGCAGAAGCCAAATCATGCATGGCTTTTAAAATGTGCTAAGAAATTGAATTGTTTTTAAGCAGAAAGGTGACCTAATTAGACTGTGATTTTAGAAAGATATCTCTAGTATTGGGGAACGGATTATCAGAAGCAAGAATAGTGAAGGAAGACCAGGTAGGATGCTGTTGTAGTAATCCAGGCAAGAAGTGACACCACCCTAAATTATAGGTAGCAGTTCTGATGGAAGCAGATGGACATACTCAGAACACCTGCAAGTGTGAGTCAAGGATGATGTACTGTAAATGTGGGAAATGTTAGGCACTAAACTAGGATACAGAGTGGGAAAGCAAGTTTCATGGGAATAGTCGAAAGGATATCTGACTGCTCCTTCTTGGCCTCTGTCTCATTCACCTTCTCCCCAGCCTACTAGCTTTGGTGTGCTCCAGTGTGTAGTCCTCTTCTCTCCATTCTCTACACCACTTTATTTGGTGTTCTCATCCAGTCTCAAAGCTTTTCATACCATTGACATGCAGACAAACTCCTACTTTAAATCTCTAGACTTTTCTCTTTAACTTCAGGACTCAAATATCCAACTGCATACTCAACAGCTCCACCTGGATTTCTAAAACCTGCCTCAAACAAGCAAAACTCCTGATAGTCTCATATCCCTACCAAACTTGCTTCACTCACCAATTTCTCCATGTCAGTAACTAGTAAAACCATTTTCCCTTTTAAAAAAGCCAGAATCCTTGGAGTGTTCACGACTCCTTTGTTCCTCATACACCTTGTATCAAAACTGTTAGTAAATCCTGTTAGTTCTGTCTTTAAAATATAACTGGAATTCAGCTACCTCCTATCATTCACCTTTTCCTTCTGGCCCAGGGCACTGACATCACTCACCTGGACTACTACAGCAGCCTCCAAATTGGCCTCACTTCTCCATCTTTGCCCTGTCCCACCCACCTGCCACCAGCAGTCTTTCCCTCACACTGTTGAGGTGATGCTATTTAATCATAATCACTTGCTCAGCACCCTGAAGTGTCTCCATATGTCACTCCAATAAAAGCCTAAGCTTCGCAGTGGCCTACAGGCCCTACGCACTTGGATTCTTTGTCCTCTGACCTCATCTTCCCATCACCAAGTTCCAGGCTTACTGGCCCCTTTGCTGTGCCTCAAACACCAGTCAGGCTCTCAGTTTGGTCCTTCTTGTCTCTGCCCAGAAATCCCTTTTCACATCTCAGATGACTAAGTCCTCTCCCCATTTAACCCTCTCAAAAGTCATTTTTTCAAAGCAAAAATCCTCTTCTACCACCTTCTTCTGGATATGCCTGTTTCCCCAACCCTGCTCTTTTTTTTCCCCCATAACACTCATCAGCTTCTAATATATTACATGATCTACTTGTTATATGAATTATTTGTTGTCTGGCTCTATCTGCTAGAAAGTACTATAAAAGTAGGAATGTTGTTTTTGTTTACTGATGTACCCCAGGCACCTCACACATAGTAAGGCCTCTATATACACATGTCAGATTTAGTCTTAAATAGCTATTGGACATACAAAACTGATGCATAAGAGATGGATTTCTGGACTCTGGAGCAATGAGATGAAGATACAGATCTGTTCTTAATTGTCATCCCCTATTGCCTAGATAGATGTAGTGACCTTCTATATGTCTTCGGCGTCTAGCTCCTTCCTACTCCAATCCACTTTCTACACAGTCACAAAATTGTCGAATATATAAAGTATGCCTATTTCCCTCTCCTGCTTAAAACTTTCCAGTGACTTATCTCTCCACGTGAGATGCAGACCACTCAGCAGGACATATCCATCCAGCTTGTTGTGATGTCACCCCAGCCGAACCTTCCAACTTCATCCACACCCAGGCCTCACCGTTTCTATACTAGTTATAGCTTCTTGAACATTCTTCCTAAGGTCTGTGTGTGAGTCCTCTGTCCAAAGTGTTTGTCCCCTGCCTCAGCTATACCTGAGCAACTCCAACTTGTCCTGCAAGTCCCAGCTCAAGCAATATCTCCACTTCAAAATACTCCTTGGCCCTGCCTCCATCTGCCAAAGTTAGCTTTCTTCCCTCTGTGCTTTTCCAGGCATGCGTGCCCATCTTTACAGAACTACCTGGAGTACAGTGGGGCAGGAGGCTGGGACTGCCAGCCAGTGGGCAACACCTATATGGTTGGAAAGTTATTTTTTTTAATGTCTTAGCCTCTTTTCTCTCTTTTGTTTCTACTTCTCTCCCTTAAACACATATTGCCTCTACACACAAACACACAACTGCCTGAATTATTTTTCCTTTAATTGATTAGTTAAAGCAGTCCTGAGCACAGTTGTTTTTGAGGTGTGCTAACCCTTTTTTTATTGATTTTTCAAGGATCTAGAGTGTTTACTGAGTTTTAGAAATTTCATTCTATACTTATATACTTTTTTTTTCTGCTCTGTTCTATTTTTATGAGGAGAGCCTTGTTTGGCATTCTCTGTTCATTTAAAAGTATTTAAGATATCTATAGAAAGTTGTGTTTGTTTCTTTATTCTCTGATTACTGTTGATATCAACATTTATATGCTTTTAATTTTATTTTTAATTTTTATTTATATGCTTTTAATTTTTCTTCCAACACTGTTAGAATTGCATTCTGTTCACCTAAGGAACCCACATTTATACAAAAATATGGCTTGGTTTGGCTTTTTTTTTCCATTCAGAGTATTTTCATGATTTCTAAAGGTTTATTTTTTCTCCATTACCTGAAAAAGATAATGTCATATACTGACAAAATTCACCTTGAAAAAGGTTCCTCATTTATTCCACTGCCAGAGAGTCTACTTGCTAACTTCGAATTCCAAGAAAAGTTCTCAGGAACTTTTCAGACATACCCTAAGAACTAAGGGAAAGTCGTTTTACAGGGAACACCCACCTCATCTGACCACTGTGTATTTCAGGGTCAGGGTCAGGGCCTGGCCTATGGAACCTTCACACCTCTCCCCTTTGCCTCTCTTTCCCTGGATGTTGATTTTTCTTTACATGACAGCCACTGTGACAAGAATGGGGTCCACTCACTGTCAGCATTCATCTACAACCATTTGATTTTTGCTTTAGGTAACATGACAGGAGATTGATCAGTTATGTAAACCCAGACCTGAACACAGTCTCCCTCACTTGGAATTTACCATGACTTATGCTGAGGACATTTTCAAACATGGAGAGACGGAAATATCTGATTCATTAATGAGTAATGTACCAGTTTCCTCTCCAACCTGTCTCCTTTCAATGGTTCACATTCTGCCAGTTCCAGTCAAGTTTAACCTATTCAGACCCTGTATTTGAATGCAACTGGAAAATGTTGCTAGGCTTATTTTAACCAACATACTTTAAAAGATGTTTCTCAAGTGTTATTTGTGAATTCATGTTGTTTAGTGTTTCTGGACTAATTGTACAAAATCTGGTTGCTCTTCTATAAAATTATATCTATTCATTAGGCTGCAAAATATTTTTAAATGATTTTATAGGATTTCAAGCATTTCAGCACTTTCGTAACATTGGAAGTTCAATTTGCACATTTTCAAGGGCAGTGAAGCATTCTTGTCTGACAACTTATTAATGGGACAAAAGCCTGTCCATCAATCAGGACTCTGACAATTTAATATATTTTCTGAATAGGACTTTTTACAATATGTGCAATAATAAAACAAATGTCCATTTATTCTTTTCCAGAAGTTGAATACTTTTAGCCATTCTTAAAAGGACAAAGATGTTTACTAACAGATTATGAATGTATGAGGAGTAATCTTGAGAATACAATGGGATTCTATTATTTTTATCTTTACTCTTAGTACATCCAAGTTGGACAGTGATCACAATCATATGTTACAACTAGCAAATGCATAGTTGGCTTTTTCTTGTGCTATAATTCATTCATTTTCAACTTTTAAAATGTTTATTGGAAGAAGAAAAAGCAATATTGGATAAGCTTCTGAATAAAAGTACAATTTAGGTCTCACTTGCAGAAACAATATTTGTGTAATAATCATAATCAAGAATCAGTGTTTAGAGGAGCCCCTGGAAATATTATAACACATGAAAATTATTCTGGTGCCGTATTTAACTTTTCTCCTATTGCCACCTATATTTGAATTTTTAATAAGCTTACTTATTATAAATAATGCAAATCCATCTAGGAATATTTTTTCTGTTTCAGAAATTTCATGTCAGTGATAAGCTGCCATATACAGTACAACTTTTTTCCACAAGCACAGTCTTTTCTTTGATTTTTAGTAAAAAAAAGAAAAGAATCTTTACTCCCATTCACATAGTTATACCTTCACATGGTGATTAAAACCACTTGTTAGGAATGAGTTACCATGATAATCATTTTGAAAACAGCATGATTTAGACACACAACAACAAAATAACAACAATAAAATTATATGCAGTTTTGCAACGTGTGTGCTACAAAAAGCTTAAAAACATTGTACTACTCCATAAGATAATTAGATTCAGCCAAAATCTTTTCAGTCAGAGTCTTGTTAATAAAAAGTGATTGTTACTTTTTTCTCCATTTGCTTACAACTAGGATTGTCAAATAAAATACATTCATGGGACATATTTATACTAAGAAAAATTATTCATTGTTTATCTAAAATTCAAATTTAACCGGGCATCCTATATCTTTATTTGCTACCCTCAGTGGGAATATGAGTTTACTCTTCCCTAAAGAGACAAAGTAATGGTTACTTATTTGTTCTACCTACATATGACCTTTTTCTTGGAGGACAACTTTAGAAGGACTTCAAGAACTTGAAACAGGCTTAATGAAAACCACAAGATAGCCAAAGGGTGGGAAAATAAGAAATAACACCTTTTAATCTGTAGGTGAGAGGACTAAGGTGGTGAAACAGTCACCAAGTATTTGGAGTGGGCTCACCTAGTGGACTGTGCCAAGATCCTCATTTTTTACAAGGGCAGGTAAAAACTGCCTAAAACACAACTTAATATGATAAGCATAGTAGCTGCATTTATTGACGCCAATGTTTGTGATATAAGTGAATGCCAGTACCTCTCATAATTTATCTCTTACCGTAATGACCAACCCACAAGATGTGTACAATTATCCCCATGTTTTAAATGAAAAAATAGACATTCAGAGTCAGAAGGTATGTAAATGGTAAAGCCCAAATTCACATCACGTCAAGGTCTGTCTGACACAGAAGCCTGTACCCTCTCTGCCACACCCATCTCTTCTCCAGAGGTTTTATGAGCTGTTGCAAAGAATGTTGTCACACAAACTAGTCTATAAATATTAGACATAGGATTGACTCATGGGTGTTGTGGATCATTTTAATGTAGTTATATAAAAGAGCAGTTGAGCTAAAAAATCCTAACAATTTCTTCCTCCCTTCAACTAATGTTAGAAATCATTTTCAAGGTAATGTCCAGCTACAATAGAAGAGATTTTGACATGGCGTATTGTTTTATATTTCTAAAGTTAGTTTAGGCTTTTTGATGGTTGTAACACTAAATAGTAAATCTAAAGGAATAAGAATCAATTTTTTTAACAAAGCTTCTCGATGGCCCAGTAGATCCATTCACTTTTCAATTTAGGTTACACCTTTCAATTTTAAGCATTTGGTTCCAATACACAGACTGTACAATTTTGAGGGTAGAAACTCTCAGTATCTAGACAAGGGCACAGTATACAATTGGTGTTCACAAATATTTGGTTAATATTATGTGACATAATATGGCTTTATAAGCAGTGAGTGTATAAATGCAGTATTTTAAATGACATCAGAAATCTATTGGAATCTTCTTTTCTTAACTTTGTTTTTATGGGCCTACTTTTAAAGTTGATGGAAATAATGTATATAGAGAGAAGGCTAAGAATTTGCCTTAGGATTTCATTCTGGCAAATTTTCCTGGAAATTCAGCTGTGACTTTTTATAACTGTAATTTTCTTAATATGGGACCTCATCCATATTCCATCAACATAAATCCCTTTTATACACTTAAAAGCAGAATTAAAATGTTTTCTGATTTTCATATCTTGACTTCACTGATACATTATTTCTATCACGAGATTATGTTAAGTAAATATTGTAGAAGAATTTGAAATTATATAGCAGAAAAAAGCTAGTACACCACCTCAGAAATTTTAACTAATAGATTTGTCAAAATGCAAAGTGAAATATTTAAAGTAATTCTTCAAGTAAATAAATCATCTTTTTCTAATTACTTGAATACATAAAGTTGCTTATGTATTTGACTTTGTGTTTGAATTCATTGGTTTGTAGTATTTTCAAGCTGGCATTATTTAGTCAGGACTTTTTTTTAGGATCAAGGAATAAATGAATCAGTGAAACTGCTGATAAAAAAAAAGAAAGAGGAAAGAAAAATTTTACTCTTTCCTATTAGCTTAAAATGCAGTGAATACAGATGCTTAAGCAATAACATCAGGAGCCTGCCTTTCTCCATGTCTGGGATCTTCTCCTTGGGTCAGTGTCATACTCAGGCAGGCTTTCTCCACATAGTGGCAAAGATGGTCATCAGACACTCCAAGTTAAAACATCAGTTTTAGTTTGTGTGATCTTTGAAGGAGAGAGGTCTTCTCACAGTATCTATATTGAATCCCCTAAAAGATTCTGACAGGCCTTGCTTTGGTCACGTGCTCACCCGAGACCAAGCTGTGGTTTAAAGGACTAGAGTTCATCGAAAGGCTAGCCTGTTCTGCAAGCTCACCCATAAAATAGCAAAGGGAGAGTTTTCAAAAGAGTTGCCAGCAGTAGAGACAGTGGCAGCTGGGCAGGTAAAAACAAATGTTTACTAAAATTTGCCTTTGAATAAAAATATTTTCCAGGAAATACGAATAATTTGAAACAATTCAAGTAAATATCATACTTTTAAAAAATTAGAAATACATTCAGAAGAACTAGATTACATGTTTATCACATTCTAGATAGTGTTTCATTTTTATTGTGTCTCAGTTTTGTCATCTAGACATGGAGATGATGCTTACCTTCAAAGCAATCATGCCAATTAGAAGAGATGATATAATTGACAGTATGTTATAAAGTACTATCTGTATAGTTATAAAATATTATGATTTTTAAGAAAATTAATTCCTAAATATATCAAAGTTTGGAAAGTCTCTCTCTTATAAAATGTATTCCACTACCTGTTGTGTTTTTTTCTGAGGAATCAGTACTTGAATACAGCACACACAGATGCTTTGTGACAGGTTTTTGTTGATAATGAGGACAGCGATGATGACAGTAGCAGCGAAGATAGGCATAGATAGCTACTCAATAAATTCTTAAGAATATATAACTAGATTTGCTAAGGGATAAAAAGAGACCAATATAAGCTAATTTAATGAGAAAACTAGAGGCAGATAGCTAGGTGGCAGACAGAGTTGAGTAGCTGGTCTTAAGGTTAGGCTGAGCTGATACTTGTATGTAACAGAGAAGCCCTTTTTATAGGAAATACTCCTAATACCCGTAGTTTAATGACCAAGGTGTCATTGATATAATCACTCCCAGGAAATGTTTTGCCAGTGAAATTATCTTAACTATCTACTGAAAAGAAATAAATGTTTTATGGATGATTCAGTTTCACCTGCTATGTGCACAAAATTTTAAGAGAATGAATTAGCCTGTTTGAATCATCTTTACATATTCCTTTTAGTAGGGAACTCGAAGTTGGTTAAATGGCCAGCACTATTTCAGAAAGAAAGAAAAAAATAGCTGTTAAAAAGACATACTGTATTGAAAGCCTAAGCCAGGCAAATCACAGGAATAAATTATCAAGATAAAAATGTATGAAAACTGAAAGTATTTCTGGAGTCACTACAAATATAAATATTAAAATTGCTCTCACAGCTTGATCAGGCAAATTATATAGATGGAAAAAAGAAAGCCAACTCAATGGCAATAGATTATAATTGTAGAAAGCTATCTCAGAGTTGAAAATTATTAGCTGGAAAATACTTAGGAGTTTATTAGTTCAACCCAGGAGTAGTCTTGTAAATAATAACCATCACTTCAGGGAAGAAAAAAAAAGCCCCGATTTGTAGTGCTAGCCTATTTCTATGATATAAATACTCCCACCATGGCTGATTTCAAGCTACTGAGATGAGGTCACTGAACGTGAGTTGGAAAGAGATGCACACGATGGGCTGTCATGAGCCAATGCCAGAGGGCTTCAGCACATGACTAGTTCAGCACTATAATTTTACAAATAAGAAAACAACTGAGGCCAAAGGAATTGGGTGACAGCTTTGAATCATACAACTATTTAGTTGAACTGCCACTACTAAAGCTCAGGTTCTTCCCCCATGCTGCCCCTCAGTATTGTGAATGCATTATGAAAAAAGGATTATGTTTGTTTGATGGAGTGGTAAGCCCATAGGACTCCCCTAAGCTGGTTAAGTTCCTCTTTAGGTCTCCATAGACCTTTTCACATTGAGTTTAAACTGTGGTCTGTTTGTCTGCTGCTTCTACAAGTCTGAGATCTCACTGACAATTGTTATTCAGTTTTGTGCCTTCAGCACTCTGCACAGTATCTGGAACATAGTAGATATTCAAAAAGTCTTTATTGAAAGCATGAACAAACAACAATAATAGAAAACATTTATTGGCCTACTATATGCAAAGCACTGCTCTTGGTTTGCATGCATTAATTCATGGACTCCTCAGAGTAACCATCACAAGTGAGGTAGGTACTATAATCATACCCATATTTCAGAGGACAAAATGGAGGTTCAGAGAAATTACTTGCCCAAGGTCATACAGACAGTGAATGGATTCAAACCCTGCAGTCTGTCTCCGGAGTCTGTGCACTTAGCCATTCAGCTGTCACTTAATTAACTGGCATTGTCATCAGATGTATAGCTCAGGAACAAATACTTCCAAAAGGCCCCTCTCCCTTCCTTATGAATGACACACATTTCCCACAGGAGCTCTAGTCTGATCAGCACACCCCTTTGTTAATGGGGATGGGCCTAAATTAGTTAAAATGATCAAGGATGTGGGGCATTTAAGTTTCTCATTATCTGAGAATTAAATAGAAAGTATTTTAATTTAAAATCCTGTTGTTGACACTGGTCTCTCTGCTCGTCTTTTTTTTTTTTTTTTTTTTTGCTTTAATAAAAAAATTAATCTTTTCTTTGGTTTTTCAACCTGAAAAATGGCATCACCATTTGCTACCAAGAGAATGTAAAGAAGGTACAGGAGACTGGGTTACTAATGCCAGGGATATTCTGCAAGATTTTTTATTTTGATAGAAAAAATATTCTCTTTTCCTTAATTGTTTTCTTATGATTTGCCATCTCAAGTAAGATAACAAAAAGAAGCCCATTAGTACATTTGTACATTTTTTTGGATTCTAGTTAATGGTGACTGTCTTATGCACCAACCTTAGATAAGAACCTTATTTTTAAAACATGATTTAGTATAATGTCTCAGATTTTTTAAAAAATAATTTTGAAGGCTTCTTTAAAAAACCTTGAAGAAAAGTCATTCACCCTCTGCAGTGCATTAATAGGCATCAAGTATGATGCAAATTGATTGTTATGCTTTTTTTTTTCTTTTGACAGTAATGGTTAATTTATTTTCTTCCTCTATTATTTTTGACTAGAGAAAATACAGTGATAAATAATGTATTAGACTAATGTTGCCAATTTTAAAGTTATACCAATACCATACTGAGAATGCATTTAATTTTTCTGCTTAATATGGTCTAGAATACATATTTACAGTTTGTTTGCAGTTTGTATTTGTCTCCTAATAAGATAACTTGTCCCAAATTCTTTTCTTTTACTCATTATCATTCCCCCCACTAGTGCCAAAAGTTTTCTAGGACATTTCAAAATGATGAGATCTATAGATAAAAATAGCAAGTACTACACCCTACATTTACATTTATATACACTGTATAACAAAGTGCTTTCAAAAGTGAGATAGATCTCTTTCTGATATTTAAAACACTCATGTGAGGGTATTGATATGAGACCCTGGAACTCAAGAGATGGATGAATTCCTTGAAGTCACATAGCTAGAGAGGGAAAGGGCCAGGACCAAAGCTCTGATTGTCTACCTTCTGCCTAGCGCTCTGCCCCTCTTAGCTCAGGAAGCTACTGCAGTGTTCTTGAAGCATTTAAGAGCCTGGACAGATTCCTGTCAGCCAGACATGAGATTGAATCTGGTTCTAACTGTGGGATTTATGGCAAGTTTGCTCAATTACGAGAGGAGAATAACACTTCCTACTTCACAGGGTGTTTATGAAGAGTAATTTAGAGGGTTTAACAGAATGCCTGGCATATGGTAAGCACTCAGTACATGTTATTTTTATTGTTATGTGATTTCTCTTCCATTTCTTTACCTTAGTGAAGCTCCCCACACCCCCTCTGTTCTACTACAAATTCCCAGCCTTCAAAGATTATATCTCTCATCACATGTGTTCATTTCGACCCTGAAATCATTATGTCCTTGATTTTCTGCTTTGGGTTTCTTCCATATCTCATAAATGTGGAGAGGAAGTCATAATACATTGTATTTTAGCTCAGAGGAACCCTCAGAGCTACTAAGTGATTTTTTCTTTCATTTCTTTCTGACCTCAGTCTGCATACCCTGCTGTAGCAGTTCTAAACCCCTCCCCCCACACTCTGAAGTTCCTAATCCCTCTATCACTTTCAGCAGACGGTCATATACTCTAATTTATTTTTAAAACACTGGGATCCTGTGTCCTGAACTCCTTCAGTGTCTCTTTACTTCACCTGACTTCTCAGTCTCAGATAGTGACAGGTCTTATGTTCCAGTGCTATTGGAAATGACTCTTCTTGCTCTTTTGAATGGTTGCCCCAACAATTTTTATCTCCCTCATTTGCCTGCTTTGGTTTCCCCACCTCTCTAGGCTCTACTTGCAGTTCTTCTGACCAGGCCATGTGCACCTACCTACCTCTATATCGTCACACAAATTGCTCTGCCACCTAGGAATTTCGACTCTCCAGCCTCCTTCAAGACTCAGCTCTAGCATCATTTCCAGTCTGGTTGGCTGCCTTTTCTACACATTTCCATAACTGTCACCCACTGCCTCACCAAGTAACTGTGAACTTCCTGGGCAGAGGTACCATGTCTCTGTATTCCTAGCACATACCACACTGCCTGGCCCTTAGTAGACACCAATAAATGTTAGCAGAAGAAAAGGAGATCTACAAATAAGCATGTCTTTCCTACAATTTAGAGAGAAACTCCTCTTGACCTGCCTATTGCCTTCTGCTTGTCCTTCCTTTCGCAAACATTCTACTTCTTAATCACATTCCCTCACAGTTTAGCATCCAATACCGCTATTGAATCTACTGAAACTACGTAAGAAGGCCAACAAAGAGCTTCCATGTGAACTGCATCCTCCTCCTTGAGCCTCTTGCCTGACCTAGCTTCTACAGCATAGGTTCACTTGACACCTCACTACTTACCTTCATTGACTCCTTCGCTGGTTTTTCCAGTGCTGCTATTCCCCAGAATGTGGTTCGTTTGCCCTTTTTTTGTTCACCTTGTCTCTCCATGAACATAGTCTTGATTTTAACCATCATCTCTGTGTAGATGCAAAGTTTTTTCTAGTCCAACTAGAATCCCAGTTACTCCACCAAGACTGAGTCCTGAATGATCGTTCTTCCTAGTGCAGAGATGGCAGTAACTTGGCACTCATGCTTCCACTTGCCACTGTCTCACTCAAAATGGATATTGTCTCACCCAAGACCTATTATGCCTAATTCCCAGTTAGGGCAGGCTTCTCCTCAGAATCCTTCTCATTATCCTCCTCTGTTTTTTGACACGAAAGCTCTGTCTGCTTGGAATCTTCATCTTCACTTATTCCAGATACCTGCTTCCTGTTAAACAATGAAAAATCTACTAGTCATCCCTGTAGTAGAACATTTTCACTCATTTCTCAATATCACATCACACTTGACATATTTAAAAGAAACTAATTGTATCCCCTGGTCTTCAGCCCAGCTTCCTCTTACTGTCTACCCTGGATTTGTAGCTCGTTCCACTTTTCCTCAAATGACTGCTAATCATCTTTGCCTTCTCTCTTTTGTTACTCCATCAACTTTGGTGTCAATCTTATTTATTCAAATATGTCTCTCATTCATCCCTTTCTGTCTGTTTTGGGGGCCACTATTTTGGCTGGCCCTTTTTACCTGGTTATGGGCTGCTATTATATCTTGTCATCTGGTCTTCCCATTGCCAGGTTCTCCCTGCTCTAAGCCAGCTTGCCTCCAGATCAACCTTCCCAAAGTAAAACCTTAGTTATGTGACTATCCAGCCCAAAACCCTTTAATGACTTTCTTTTACTTAAATAAAGCCCCAATTCCTATCAAATTTAATAGAGTAAAATTATCTTTGAATTGGAATCAAAGATTTGGATTTAAGTTTTGGTTACTCTATTTACCTCTTCTGTGATTTTAAACTTATTGCTTAAATTTTATTTACTCCTTTATTCAGCATGTATTTATTTAACACTACTGTGTTCTAGACTCTATGTCAGGTACTTGGGATAGAGTGACAAGCCAAACAGACCTCATCCTTGTGCTCCTGGACCTTACAACACAGTAGACTTGTCCCTATTTTTCATTATTATAGTAATCCTAAGTACAGACTCTGCCTCTCTCTCTTGCTGCTTTTAGCTTTGGTTTGTGGCAAGCAGGACATTATACTACCATGTGTTATAGTTGTTCACATATGTACGTTATCTTTCAGCCACACTATAGATTCACTGAAGGGTTGAGACCATCATTTATTTCCCATAGTGAAAGCACAGAGCTATGCCCATACTAGTTACGCAGTGAATTCTGTTGTGACTTTGTAGACCCAGCGTTAGATTTTAGAATAGTTATGTTTTTAGATGTTTCCTTTGTCCTGTCAGAATGTTTTTAGATGATTCCTCTGTCCTGTCAGAATTATGTTTTTTAAAAAAGTAATAGCCATTAATTTCTATTTTTTCTAAGGCCTCTCCTTCCAACCTGCCCTACCAATAACTATTATAAGTAGAACTCTTATAATGGTTATGAGTTCTTATAACTAGTGTACCTTAAATTTTCAAAAACTGAATAACAAATGCACTCATGCTTCATAGTAGAAATATTGTCCATGTGCATACACCAGAATGTTAATATGATGTTCTTTTTACTAAATAGCTTTCGACTTGGTAATGAACAATATGTTGTTTTTCCCTGTGAAATAATTCTAGGACTTCAGTCCTGAAGATTATATTTTATTTTATACATTTTCAGCTTGCTCTTTTTATGTTCCTAGTGATCTTACATTAACTTAAGCATTTGTTTATCCAAAACAATAGGTCAACTATAGCCAAATTATAACCATACCTTTCCTCTGCACACAAAATCCTATTATAAGCAGCATGTGATCATATTGCTTTGAGAATTTATGATTGTTTTCTTCCAAAAGGAAGCTAAATTTAGCCTAGTAATTCTACATGCTCCCAAGGAAACAATGCCTGCTGTGATTTCTAGAATAAAAGAATCCAAACCACAATTCCTTTACTTGACTGAGAAAGTTTAAATATCAACCTAGTCATTACCACAGATATTAAATCATATTAAACAACTAGCAAGGGGTTAAGAAAGAAATTGACTATGTTTCTGACTTCATTGCTGAATGAATCTATCTTAGTCGCTCTCATCCTTAATACAGAACATTGTTTGCATCTCATAATGGTTCTCTAAAATTACTTGTTCATGGCTTGAGTTCTAAAATTAAACTATGTAGAGTCATGTCCACTGCACAATGCATCTTTATGTGAAACTAGCTAGAGTTTTTCTTTTTTCACTTGATGTAAAATTTCGCTAGGAAGCTTTGTTTCTTATGGTTTAACTGGTATAGCTCTTTTCATTTCTTCTTTGTTTCTAAAGATAACTAAATTTCTCTTGCCTTGAACATGTTTTGGCAGATAAACATCTCACCATGAAGGCCCACGCTGTGCTTGCACTTGTGCTTCTGTTTACCTTGGTGCAGAAGAGCGATGGAGAATGCAAAGAGGCACTAGTAAAGTCTGAGATGAATGTGAACATGAAGTATCAACTCCCCAACTTTACCGCGGAAACACCCATCCAGAATGTCGTTTTACACAAGCATCACATTTACCTTGGTGCCATTAACTACATTTACGTTTTAAATGACAAAGACCTTCAGAAGGTTGCTCAGTATAAGACTGGGCCCGTGCTGGAACACCCAGATTGCTCACCGTGTCAGGACTGCAGCCACAAAGCCAATTCTTCAGGAGGCATTTGGAAAGATAACATCAACATGGTTCTTCTTGTTGATACGTACTATGATGACCAACTTATTAGCTGTGGCAGTGTCCACAGAGGGACCTGCCAGCGACACGTCCTTCCACCCTATAATACTGCTGACATACAGTTCGAGGTACATTGCATGTACTCCACACAGGCAGACGAAGACCCCAGCCAGTGTCCTGACTGTGTGGTAAGTGCCCTGGGAACTAAAGTCCTGCTATCTGAAAAGGACCGGTTCATCAACTTTTTTGTGGGCAATACCTTAAATTCTTCCCTGCCAGATCATTCATTGCATTCCATATCAGTGAGAAGACTAAAGGAAACACAAGACGGTTTTAAGTTTTTGACAGACCAGTCCTATATTGATGTTTTACCTGAGTTCCAATATTCTTACCCCATTAAGTATGTTTACGCCTTTGAAAGCAACCATTTTATTTACTTTTTGACGGTCCAACGGGAAACTCTCGATGCTCAGACATTTCACACAAGAATTATCAGGTTCTGTTCCGTAGACTCTGGTTTGCATTCCTACATGGAAATGCCTCTGGAGTGTATTCTCACGGAAAAGAGAAGAAAGAGATCCACGAGAGAGGAAGTGTTTAATATTCTCCAAGCCGCGTATATCGGTAAGCCTGGGGCCCATCTCGCTAGGCAAATAGGTGCCAACCTGGATGATGACATTCTCTACGGGGTGTTTGCTCAAAGCAAGCCAGATTCTGCCGAACCTATGAATCGCTCTGCCGTCTGTGCGTTCCCCATCAAGTATGTCAATGAATTCTTCAACAAGATTGTCAACAAAAACAACGTGAGGTGTCTCCAGCATTTTTACGGACCCAACCACGAACACTGCTTTAATAGGGTAAGTTGTACAGGTTCCTCATTTACAAATTATGATGTATAAATCAGAATGGGTATCAGTCTACAAAAGAATATTAAGGGCTTATTGGAGCTTGGTGGTCAAAATCCAAAATATTTGCAAATTCTTTACAAGAAAATTTAGAAATTGAATTTTTATTTAAAAGTAAAAGCACAGCTTGAGAAAAACTTAATGTGGTAACTAAAAGAAAAAAATATTTTTACAATTTAGGTTTGTACATTTGCCAACACTTCAGTTTATTATACTTCTCATATAAGCTTTAGTAATTCTAGTCAGATTTGCACAAAGTTTAACACAACAGCAGTTCCTATAAAACATGATTATTGAGATCCCAATGCAGTCTTTACAACATTTAAAATTAGACACTCAAGTTAATTTATGTGTTTCAATGGCTTTTTTTCTTATGACTCCCAGTTTGCTCAGTAATATGCAAACAAATGGTCTGTATTCATGGCATTACTTAAAGAAACTTAACTAAAAACAAATTTTTAAAACTCTCTTCTAAAATGTTGGTAAATAAAACATTTTTAAATTAGGTAATATACTTCTCTAAATAATCTAGAAAACTAGAGAGGAAATTTTTGCTCCTAGATCCCTCCTTTGGACCTTAACTTCAGTCATGGACTCCCTGCTTGAATAGACATGTGTTAGCTGACTTCTAGTTTGGTACTTTTTATCTGGCTGGTATTGACATTTATAAATATAAATATGTTTGATCAATGATTGTTTATACTTGCATAAAATGGTATTTTCACAGAAAGTATTGAGGAAATTTTTTGTTCCTTTGATTTAGATATAGTGAAAGCTAGCAGCTACACTAGGGGATTTATCTTGCTAGTCATAAGATCACTTGGGGCCAGGGGAAGAACACTAAATTGAATCTATTGTGGTCTTCGTCTTTCTTGGTCTGGAACCAGATCTGAACATATGGACCTGCCTATGCCACTAGTGATCATCATTGAATGAGTAAATAGTATAGCTTTTCTAAAGACACGTTGACTTTAGAAATATACATCTCACTTACTCTTGCAGTTTTCAATCTAAGTAATAAAGATTATAATTGCAAGCAGGCAAAGTATTAAACATGTTCCTGATGAAAGAGTACAGATAATTCGCTGAGGGGCACCAAGGGCATATGAATTCAGAAACGTTTGGTTCAATTTTGCTGACATGTCTGGGATGTTTCCCCAGATGGAAACTCCAAGTAAATTTTTATATAAAGCTTAGAAATTTCTAAAAAAACAAATTTATCTTTGGTGAACTACAGACATAACTTTCTTCCTACTCTTTCCAAAGTGGAAGAATATCTATCTATCTATCTATCTATCTATCTATCTATCCCAACTAAGACTTGTTTTTTTCCTGAATGTGTTTACTATATGTTATAAAATCTGTAAGCAGCAATAAGATTCCTCAGGAGGCCCCTTTACTAGAAAATACAAAAGAACAAAAGGAAACAAAAGGACTTTCAGAAACCTGGAATTGGGATGTAAAATTGTAATATTAATATCATTCCAGAAAAACACTTTTTTCTGCATCCAATAATTGCTTCAGAAATACAAGTTTAAAAAGAGTCTAGTAGGAATTCTTCCAGGTCCTCTAGAGCACATGACTTTGCTATTTAAGTCTTGTTATCTTAATAATTAAAAAGAATTTATGAGGGTATATTGATATCTTATTATTTTATTTTGTTCATGTCAGCCCACAGATGTATAAGTATTTATCAATTCTGGAAATTCTCAAACACATCTAAACTTTATCCTACCTCTGACTTTTTTAGTGTTCCAAGGGGAACAAAAAAGCAGTGTTATCCGCTGAAATTCAGGTCAGTTTTATTGCCCAGGAAAAATGCCCAAAGTGTACTGCCACACCTGAAACCATTATCACTCCCATCGCAAAAATTCTTGTGGAAAACAAGATGGAACTTGCCAACACAGTCTTTTTACAAGGGAAGCCAACTTCTACATTGGCCGAATTCCATAAAGACAAATACCTTCAAACCTCCTCTATTTATTTGCCTGTTTATCTTCTCTCATTACTAAAGATCAAAATTCTTCCAAGAATGAGACTACTCACATTCTCAGTTTTCATATATCCATTCCACAGAAAACCAATAATCAGCATACAGTTATTTCCCACTTCATTGTAAAAAGTCAGCTAGAGCTATTACTTACACAAAAACAAGATGATTTACAAGATCAAACCAGTTAGGAAAGACTCTAAGCAATAAGATGATTCCCTTTTGTCTTGGCAAATTTACTTGGCAAGGTATCAGGTGACCCTTCTAACAATTTCTTGGAACTGAGTTTGTAGTTTGGCATAAAGTTTCATGAATAGACACATATATTATAGTTTTGTTTTTAACATGTCTAACCAACCAGATCTTTTTGGAGGGATGATTGTGTGCTCTGTGGACAAAAGTAAGAAAGCTGCAGCAGTGACTTTCTGCTGAGGCTTCTGTCCAGTCCTCTGTGTGAGCACAGCCACAGCAGAGGTTTCTGGCCTTCCTTGAGCTTCCCTCCATGTGCAGAAAGGGTTTCTATCACAAGATCAGACAGAGAGAGTGCTAAGAAAGGGTCTTTTAAATTTAGGGCCCTACTATGTGTATCAGGCCTGACTTGCTAATTAAAGATCACTCGTTATCTTGCTTTTCTGACTCTGACATTTGAAGAACTACTAGCTATACAGACTCTTCATATACATCTTCTCATATTAAGGACATCACTAAAGCACTTTTTTGAGTCATCTGATAGTTCCCAGAGCTCATCATCTTCACCTCTAAGTTATTTGTGCTTCAGAATTCTTTGACTCCTCTTGTGAGGCTTTTTCTGGGAACTGATCTCAAGACACTGGTACTCATTTATGTCATATTAATGTTGATTATATTCTTAATCTTCACAATGTAACCATTTTCTGTGTTGCTTTTAAAAGTGAGTCTTAAAAGCTTTGTTTACAGTGACTTCCAACATTTAGAATCATGAGATTACACACCCATGAATATCTTAACTATCTTAACTTTTTTTAACCCATTCATCAGTGGACCTCTATAAACATCTTAAATTATTAGTATTGACTGAGATTGTTTTAGACAAATGCATAGTCCTTAAACAGCACATTATTATTCAAAACAAAGTAATTGAGAAAATGCCCCATAATTTGGAGACTTTGTAAAGCTCCAATTTGAGTAGGAAAAAAAAGAAAAAAAAATACCTCACATTCTGTTTGGGATAAACAGTATTAAAAATTCAGTTAATTGTAACCACATTAACTGGAATCTCCGATATTATCATGTAAAGGATTTATTAACATGACCATTATTCTAGGGAAAAAAAACTGAAATAGGTACGCATTGGCCCAATCTCCTACAAATGAGAGTATTGAATAAGGGATTTTTTTTTTAAATCCCCAAATCAGCAAAGATCCTGTTTCTTAAATTATAGTATACTTACTAAGAGAAGTGGAATAATACATTTGGAAAGATTTTTATGCAGGTTAAAATTAAAAGAGGTTTTCTAACCTACCCAGAAAATTAGTCATGTTACATACACTGTTTTTTATGTAATCTCATTACCAAAGTTTGCTCTATCTGTAAGTATTTTCATCAACATCATGGTCATCTTCATGACCAATGATTGATCAATTGAAAGAGGAAAGCATGGCATTTGGTGCTAGACACACCTGGATGGAAGTCCTGGCCTCTTACATACCAGCTGTGTGACTTCTGCCACATTGCTTAGCTTCTTAGGGCCTCACTCTCTTCATTGTAACATCCAGGCAGCAACACCTGCCTCGTAGTGTTTTGAAAAAATCTGGGATAATATATATGAAGTGGGCTGCTTTCCCCAATTTTCAGTTCTGTCTACCCATGGCACAATAAGATGTTATGCCCATATAGTTTAACTTAAACTATGCATTCAAGAATTTGCAGAAAATACAGTTTAAAAAAAATTCAACCTCACAGTTTGTTTGTACCATTTTCTTGTTTTTAATTATTATTTATACTCAAATTCAAAGAGTAGCCAGCTGCTTCCCAAAATAAAGGAAACTTAAAGTAGTAATTTTCCATGTCCGTCTCAGAGTGCCAAAGTTAAAGGGTCACCACTCAAAAGCATCAAAGGATTAATGAAAACAAAATCAAAACAAGTTGCAAACAAGGAATAATAGGAATAGGCAGAAAAATAAGCATATGGTGATATTTCTTTATTACTATTATAAAGATGATAGATGAGCAAAATTGGGTTACATTTAAGTTGTAATGGAAGAAAATAATTACAGCCTTCCATCAGGAAACCACAAGGATCATTATTGATCTATCATCCTCAGGGCATGTCTAGTAATAGTTAATAAAATAAACAAAGATTTATAACTCTTTATAGACCATATATCTATAATCTCCCACACGCCGCCATTTGAACTGGGAATGTGGAGTCACTGTTACAAATAACATCCATATAATTATTCTGGTTTGGCATGTCTTATTTAAACAATCCAATCTCTAGAGAATGCATTTTGCATTAGGGATAAAAAATGTGAAGTCAGATTTTAAGGGTTTTTTTTTTTTCACTTCCTGTGCTCCCAAATGAGAGACTGTTATCCTATATGAAAAATGTTATTGAGGATTCTTTATTCTAAACACTAAATATCTTAGCTATATGTCAAATGTAATAGCTACCAAAGCCAAATCTTGTAAGAAAGAAAATCTGTGAGGTATAGGATTTAATATACTTTTTTTTATCTTATGTAGAAATTTATTAATTTTATACTTGATTTTTTTCCTTTTGTAAACTCTTCTTCATTCTCTCCTAGGCCCAGGGAGTCACTGCTCCCTAACTTATTTGAACTTTGCAGGTTGCCCTTATTGTATTGTTTTCTTAAAAGGAGCTTAAATTTTTTTCCCAGAATTTTGTAACACTCTCTGAGATCACTGGGCACACCCTGGGGTTATTAGAAAATGTGTTACACAGTAAGCCATTAACGGCTCTTGCTTTTTTCTCTTCCTCCTTCTTACCTGTCTTTAAACCATTTCATAGCTTACTCACAGGTCTACTCCAGAAAAGAATGAAAAAGCAAAGGCATGATGTTTTCATAAGCTAACAGCCAAGAAAAACAGTTAATGCTGAATCTGTCACTAAAAATGTAGGTAGGCTACACCTGTGTATTATACTAACTCATCATATGATTGATAGTATTTCCCATGTGTGTGAGTAATTAAGGGTTAACTGTGTCACATGCATTAAAATTAATTTTTTTTTCTTCTTAATGTCTTTTGAATCAGGTGTTGCCTGTTTCATTTAAGTAGTTGGTTTCTATATGGAGATTTATTTGGTAACATTAATGTAGTAAACAATAAGTAGTTTGTGCAAAAAAAATCTTGAATTTGGTTTTTGAAAAGCCAGTGTTAATAAAACTTTGAAGACACAGCACTAATACATGATATTGTCATTACCGTACCACCACATGATTAGAGAATTCTGAAAGCATGTGGTATCCTGCATTTTGATAAAAATATTAACACCCTTGAGTAATAATGGATTTTTTTTTGCTCAAAATAATATATTAAATTTTAGATGCTACACCCTTACTTCAGAATTCTCTCTTATCAAGGCCATCCCACCCTGCATTCTTATCTCCTCAGTCTAATAAGAAAAAGGAGAATCTATCAGAATTTGGATAGAAGACCCACCAGGAATTTCCGCCTTTGCTTATTCATGGATTGGCACAGATACTGAATAGTGGGCACACGGCATCCAGAGTGACTCAGTGCCCACATATGTGCTGCAAGTCACATCTCCACCAGCCAGGGAGGGATGAAAAGGGCACATTTATCAGGGAAATGAAACCACTGACTCGGCTATTCTTAAAGTCATTAAAACTCCCCTGATTTTTTTTTTTTTAATAATAGTGAATGTGGTAATACATTTCAGTCTGCTAATTATATATTTTTCTAACTAAAACATTCCAGGCAGGTTCAACTTGCTGAGCAGTATTATCTTCCTATCCTAAAAGCCTTGGGAAAGGGGCATAGTGCCCTTCACCTTAGACCGGGGCTAACAGTGAAACAGATGAAGTGTGTCTGCCTTTTCTACTTCAGATATTTTCTCTAGTTTTTCAACATGAGGATAGAAAAATGTTTTACAAATGCATACTAATATAGAATAAAATCTATCTTAACTATTCTTGATGTTTACAAAGAGGAGGAAATAGTTTATGAATAGTATACATATAAAACAAAAAAATAAAATTATGAATTCAGAATAAAAAATGATCTTAGTTGTCTTATTTGGGTAAAAAAAAATTATTAATTAGAGGACATTAAAGTGGTAGGTGATATTTCAAATTGTGCTCTAGGTAAAAAGTGAATTAAGATCAGTTTTGATTTGTAAAGTAGTCTTTTCTAGAACCGATTTTACAAAAATTAATTTTGTTGAGTCGCCATTTCAAAATACATGTATTATTTATGATTTACTAAAATTTGTGTCCATGTATCAGAAAAGTATAAATCTGTATGATATTAAATTTTCTAATGACGTTTTAAATTTAAAATCCTATTAACACTTCCATCTAGCAACCAGTCTACTAACTAAACTATAGGTAAAGTGGTGTTCAGGAAATGGGAAAAGTGCAAAGATTAAATCAGTCTGTTAGCTAAGTAAATCAATAGTATTTAGTGCTAATGCACTAAACAGATTACAAGCACTACTGCAGTGGCAGTCAGTAGCAAAAACAAATATCTTTAAAAATTATCTTGATAATAAAATGTGCAATTTTCCATTTATTTTAAGCTATTTTTGTCCTTTCATCTTATTAGTTTGTCAAATGCTAGAAGCCTATCTTATTTCACATATAAAATGACCAAAAATTCTTTCAGCAAAGGATTTATTCATACAACCAAAATTCAACAAGAAATTCAAGTTATTTAATACCCTGTTGGTAATACAGTGGTGAATGAGATAGGCATGGTTCTTGTCTTTATGAAGCAACATACTAGGAGAGGAGATGACCATAAATGATTGGTCACACCAATAAGCAAATACATCATGAAGATTTATGAAATACAGTGTAGGGAAAATAAACATCAGTGAATGCAAATGAGGAGGAATATGTTAATTTTATAGAATAGTCATTAAAGGCCACCCTGAGGATGTGAACTTTTACATAAGATTAAAAGGTAACTTTTACATAAAGCTCAAAATTTTAGAAAATGCAATATGTACATGAGCACTTACATAGCCTAATTATTAACTATTTCATAAGTTTCAGGTTTTAACTACATGCTGCTGCATTTAAGACGTTTTTTAATGTAGACTCTGGCCATAAGTGCATATTACTTTACACCTTCAAAAACATATCACAAGTCGTAGAACAACACTAGAGAATTAAACTTTTTAAATTGTTTTGTTTTTTAAAAAGTCACACGTTCAAACTTTTCGATTTCTAAATGAATTAAGTTACTTTTCATTAAGTGATTTTCAATATGAAGAAGATAATGTGTAGCTTTCTAGAATCTAAGGATGTAATTTAGGTAGTATTCACTCTTCTTGCCTCTCAGCCTATAACCTTATCAGCATCTTTGATAATAGTTACTTCTTATATGGGTTCAAATTGTTTCTTTCTGGTTCCCCTTTCCTTTCTTCTGTGGCTAACACTTGGGACCCTATTTGTCAGAACTCATGCTGTTTAAGAGTGGAAGGAATTATTCTATTACCATTAAATTATATGAAAAAGTGAATCATATAATCCTAAGAACACATAAAATCAGCTCTTTGGAAACTATCAAAATTATAAAAGTTGATAGAATTCAAGGGAATGTGATGCTGAGGTGGCCCAGGTCATATAGCCCTTCTGCATCTGTGTACTGTCCTCTGCACAACTGCATCATTTTAGACGATTTCCTTCTCATGTGAATCATGTAGCCTACAGGGCCACGTAGGAGACAAGTGTTCCGGGGACTCACGAGGATGTCATGAGTACCTACCGAATGTACAGGGGTGTTCTGTCTAGTTTGTGCCGCCTTTATTTTCTGATGCATCTCTGGCTGCAGGCACATTTTGCCTTTCTCTCATTTTAATCGTGTGTGTGTGTGTGTGTGTGTGTGTGTGTGTGTGTGTGTGTGTGTGTGTGTGCGCGCGTGCGCGCGCGCATTTAATCATGCTAATATCTAAATAAGTTTAAGGTCTTAGAGGGCAGGCAGTTTGTCATGCTTTTTTATACCTAAACCTAAGCATATGCTTTGCAGACTGTAGACAATAGCGTTGATGTTAATTGACAAAAAAAAATTGTCTTCCAAAGAAAGCTATATATTTACACAGTAAACAGGGACCATCTGAATTGCTGAAATGATTGGATAAAAGTCTTTGATAAAATCCACAAATATATTTTTATGACTATATCATAAAAGTCATTGTTTTTGTCATTTCAAAACACAACAAAGATTTGAAATGTGGATGCAAAAGAAAAATATGTATGAGGAATCAAAGATAGACTTTCTTCTGTTTTGACTGCATTTACTTTTGTTTGACCAAGAGAAGTAGAGTTTGCCAAGGGAAAAGGTAAGAGAATAAGAGGCATTTAGTCTTCAGGGCTTATTCCTGTGCCTACAAGTCAGAGAGGTCACTGGCTTGCTCCTTCCTGAAAGCTATAATTACAGGCAGAGGACTATTATTTTTCAGTAGTGTGACCAAAATCTTGAATGTAAGAGATTGTTTATGAGAGTACAGTGTGTGTAAGGGTTACATAAAACCTCAAGAAAGATAATAGGGGGGTAAGATTATTTTTCTTCATATGTCCACTAACATGAGAAGGTCAAATAGTAGAGGTGAATATGAGGTCAAATTAGGTGATCCTGGTAATTAAGGAATTGAATTAAATGAATAAAGAAGAGGAACTTAGAATAGAATAGACTATATCTGATGAGTCATTAAATGTAAACTTATTTGTGGCTCCAACATCATGATAAACAAGAATCAGTAAATGTATTAGTAAAAGTAATTGAGAAATATTTCTGCTTTGAAAAACACCAGTTACATTGGGTTTGGAAATGTAACTGTTATGGGAAAAAATGGAAAGTGTTTTTTACTCTCAACTAAACTCACTCTCATTTCAAAAGAGTCATAGAAAAGGTACGATTCTATATAGAATTGGGCAAGGCACAAGATCATTTCTGTTACTAGCCCAATATTCAGGATATTATTCATTGTTTGCAAAATGATGAGTAATTTAACAATAGTAGGTATAACTTATAATTAGCATTGAGAGGTCAAAGTACAGGTTTTTGACTTGTACAATGAGAACGAAAATATGTGCCTGCTTTTGAAAAATAACATGGTTAAGTTGTGAAAATGATTATATTTTCTGTCTAGATACTTTTTTTAGAATGAAATGCTTATGAAAACATAAGCAGCAATTTCAGGTTTTTAGGGAAGCAGTGTGTTTTATGATCCTGGGTATGTAGCATAGTAGCACACTAATCACCCCCTTGCCTTCTCTCTTGTGTCTATTTGTTTTTAGTAGATTCACAGGAAAACATTTTCACCTCAATATTGAAATTTTGAAGTTCACCATTTGGGCACTGTTACAGATCATAGAAAAATATACACCCAGACTTTACCATACCTAACAAAAGAAAGTTTTTTTATTTAAGAAAAGAAAACCCTCTAAATTATTACAGGATCTAGGGTAGCTGTGTTGTAAACTATATGATATTGAGTATCTTATGATGATAGTGATAACAATCCAATTGAATGCAGATGAACTCATGAAAAGAGAAGGATTATGAAATATTTGGAAAGTAAACACCTAAATTTTCATAAGCAAATATTAATTTAGTATTTGTGTGAGCTTTAGATGTTAATGATTCGCTTACATTTGATGGGCCTTCAGAATCCGCTATTATAATGTCCAGCGCCTCATTTAATACTCTGTACACTGGGGATTCAAGTTAAGATATCATCAAATTTTCTATTTTCTCTCCCAATATGTAATAAAATCTCTGTTCCACTGAATGAGGGGACAATTATTTTAATAACAATGATGGCATAGCTTTATCTTACCTTTTTTACTACTGGCAAGGCTTTCAATTTATACTCTAAACTCTGGGTAAATCACAAGTTGAAATGAACTCTTGTTTGTTTATTGCTGTTTCCTTCTAGTCTTATTCTTGTCTATCACCCTCAACCTAATTCCCTAGTGGTTCAGAAACCCTCAATTGGGTTTAAATAATAGTTTATACAGCCTCTCTCATTCATTAACCCGTGTTGACATTCTCATTCTGTGTTGCAGCCTTATTTAAGACTTTCTTAAGCATCTTATCCAGCTGCTGGTTTGGGTGCAAGTAATTTAATCAGGAAACTTAATGTTTCCAGAGAACCATTCAGCCTATCTCAGCCTTCATCATTAACACGATCTAATTCAGTCTGCTTTTTCTATTTCTTCTTCCAAAAACCTGGTCTCATTCATAGTAAACATGAAATTTAAAGATCTTGGCTTCTTTCCTTCTACATATATGCAAAGCAGAGACAGAAAACTATTATCATTCCAGACAGGTTTTGAGTTATTAGTGTGTTGAAAATAATGCCAATAAGATAAAACTGAACTCCCTGGCACCATCCTCATCTCCAATCAATCTATTTGTCTCTATACTGCTGCTGGAGTAAGTAATCTTTCCTCAGAACAAACCCATTTGTGTAATAGCATCTGGAAGATTCCTCAATGGTTTCAGAGTAAAATCCACCCTCTTTAGTGTGATTTTTAAAGAGTTTGTACCTGTGCATTGGCTATTTCTTGGTCTTCCCTCAGACTAAGTGTTGTGCTGGTAGGTGTTTAACTCTGAGGGGAGAGGGAGTAGAGGCCCTGATTTGTAGTGCTTACAAATTTCCATGGTGGAAATACCCCCACCAAGCCAATTTCAAGCGACCAAGGTAAAAGCACTGAATAAAAATTAGGAAAAAATGTTCACGCTTGGCTCTATAATCTAGTACAAGATGGCTCAAGCACACCCCTGCCACCCCACCCTACCCTTAATCTATCATTCTTTTCTCTGTGTATGTGGAAACATTTAAGTTCTACTCTCAGCAAATTTCAGTTATACAATACAGCATTATCAACTGAGGTTACCATATTATGCATTAGATCCTCAGACCTTATTTATTTTTTAACTGAAAGTTTGTACCCTTTTACCAACCTGTCCCTTGACCCCACTGCCTAGCCCCTGGCAACCACATTTATACTCTCAGTTTCTATGAGTTTGACTTTTTTCTTTTTAGGTTCCACATATAAGTGATACCATGTACTATTTGCCTTTCTCTGTCTGGCTTATTTCATTTAGCATAAAAGGTTCATTATATTGTCTCAAACCACAGAATTTCCTTCATTTTAAGGCTGAATAATATTTTATTGTGTGTGTGTGTGTGTGTGTATATACACATAGATACATATATATACATACATATGCCACATCTTTACTTATCTCTTATCTTTTATTATTTTTATAATAGCCATCCTAACAGATATGAGGTGATATCTCATTGTGATTTTAATTTAAATTTCTCTGATGAGTAGTGAAATTAAGCACTTTTTCCTGTATCTGTTGGCCTTTTGCATGTCAGCTTTGGAAAAATGTCTTTGCAAATCCTTTGCCCAATTTTTAATTGGGTTATTGGCTTTTCGCTATTGTGATGTATGAATTCCCTGCATATTCTGTATATGTATTATCAACCTGTCCTAGTAGTTCCAGAATCCAGCAGTCTCCCTTACAACCCCGCCTTAACATATATTACTTCATTTGCTTCAGATTCCCTAATACAGTCATTTTATCTGTTTAACACTTTCTCCCAATTTACAACTCCACTCAAGCGTTTTCTTTCCCAGGAAATCTCTAGCTTTCCTCTCATGCCCCATTCTGGATAAGCTGCCTTTTCTCAGTACCTCAGTAGCACTCTTTGATTATTTCTATCATATTTCTTACCATACTCTGGTAATATGTTCACTGGTTCCCACGTTAGCCCCCTGAAGATGTGAACTTTGGCTTTTATCACCACATCCCCAGTACCTAACACATGTATGTATCAAATGAGTAAATAATTATGACAAAGCCTCAAAATTTCAAATAATGTAGTAAAATGCTGACTAGTAAAAATAATTTTTAGATAAAACAGTTTTTCATTTTCTCCTCTAAATCTCTAAAAACTAACATATAGAATTGAGGTGTTTCCAAAAGTTAAATTAGCACTGAATAAATTCTGGAAAGAGTCACCATTACCTATGCCCCTTTCTTACATGCATGTGCTCACACACACACACACACACACACACACCCTCCTCCATCTATCACTTTGGGATGAAGATGGATCAAAGAGGAGAAAAACTAGAGAAGAAAAGATGACTACAGAGAGATGACTAGAAAGGAATTCCAGAGCTTTGTAATTAAAATTGGAAAAACACAATTAAAGCCATTAAAAGAAAAAAGACAGATTAGCTTCTCTGCTCTTTAGGGCTTTCTGGAGCCTGCCACAAGGTTGCCCTTTAAGTGGGTGATGCTTGTCTGTGTGAGGGACTTTAGGCAACACCTTCTGGTGGATATTGTTCAAGCAGTGGTACCAGGAGAGGTGCCCCACAACCATGAAGTCTGCATTCGAATCCACAGATTTTGACTATTGACCACCAATCTGTGATTTCAAGTTGAAAACAATGATTGGGTTAAGGAAAAGTAGAGGTCTTTTTCAATACCACCCTTACTGTGACCATAGGATTAGACTCCACAGTGGCACCCTTCATAGGCACCAAGTACATGCTTGGTATCGAGAGCTTTCCTAAGCTTGGCCTTGATGTAGGTGTGGTAAGATTAGAAGGAAGGGGGCCAGAAGAGGAGAACACAGTGGAAGCTTCAGAAGAGGGATCGGAGCCAGAATGGGCCTGTCTGCGAGTCGCAGGAGACAGGACATTGGTCCTTCCTGCTTTCTCTGCCAGTAGTAATAACACCTCAGGTCTGTATAGTGTCTGACTCGATACAAGGCACTCCCATATATGTCGTCTCTTGATCCTCCTGAAAGTCTTATAAAATGGAACTGGAAGAGGGGGAAGCAGGCCATGAATTCCACCAGTGTTATCTGTCCATGATTGAAGAACTCCAGCTGAATGTTAATAAGAGCCAAAATTTCCAGAGGCTGCAGGCACAGAGGAATGAGTTTAATGCCAAAGTCCACCTACTGCAGGAGGAGCCACGCTGCTGCAGGAACAGGGCTTTTAGTGGGAGAAGTGATCAGGGCCATGGATAAGAAGAAATGTTGGTTAAGGTACATCCTGAAGGCAACTTTGTCATAGATGTGGACAAGAACATCAACATTAATGATTGACACCCAGTTGCTGGGTGGCTCTAAGAAATGACAGTGAAATTCTACACAAGATTCTTCCAGACAAAGCAGACCCACTGTTATCACTAATGATGGTGAAGAAGGTGCCAGAGTCAACTTGCAAGGTGATTGGTGGACTGGACAAGTGGATCGAGGAGATCACAGAAATCTTCCAGCTGCCCGTTAGGCATCTTTGAAGTCCTAGGCATCGCACAGCCCAAGGGAGTGCTGTGGTATGGACCCCAGGCACTAGAAAGACACCATTGGGCTGGTGGTGGCTCGTCACACAGACTGTTCCTTTATTCATCGTCTGGCTCTGAATTGTACAGAAATTCATCAGGGAAGGGGCAAGAATGGTAAGAGAGCTATTTGTCATGGCACGAGAATGTACTCCATCTATCATTGTCACGGACAGAAGCGACTCTTTCTGCTCCTCACAGCAGGAGGGAGGTTCTGGAGGGGAAAGTGTGGTGGAGCACACAGTGCTGGAGCGGTTCAACCAGCTGGATGGGTTTGAGGCCACCAAGAATATCAGGGTTTTCATGGCTACTAATAATCAGCTCTGCTTCACCCCAGGCATATCGACAGAAAAATTGCATTCCCCCCGCCCCCACATGAGGAAGCTTGGCTGGACATTTTAAAGATCCCTTCTTGAAAAATGAACCTTACCCTGGAGGATTAACCTGAGAAAAAATTTCTGAGTTCATGCCAGGAGCATTGGGGGCTGAAGCGAAGGGTGTGTGCACCAAAGCCAGCAGGTGTACCCTATGAGAATGGTGGGTGCATGTCACCCAGGAGGACTCTGAGATAGCCAGGTCATGCAGAAGGGCAGTGAGGGAAACATGTCCATCAAGAAGCTGTGGCACGGAGGTCGGTGTCCTGTGTGGATCCCTCAAACAAAACCCTTCAGGACAAAAAAAGATAGAATGAGAGTTTGGTAAGAGCCTCAGGGAATTCAGCAGTTAGAAGGGTGGCTCACAAATTAAGGTTTCTGATGCACAGTTTTAGTCAGAAACATGGAGAGAAGGTGAGTGAAGAGTCTCGCTGCTCAATGGTAAGATGGAAAGCAGGGATAAGAGGTGACGACAGTGCTGGCAGGCTGGATGACAAGTCATGGGCTTAAACAATATGTTGGGCACAGTTAAAGGACTCTGGTTTCATCCATCTTTCACCTCTCCTGGCCCTCCACTAAGGCATTCATCAGCCTGTTTCTGTTGAGCATGACACTGTTGGGCACATAAACAGATGTACCGTCACCTACAAGAAGAATGGTTTCTGTTTTCTCAGTCGGTGTTCTGTCTTCTGAGTATCTCATACTCCTCTGAGAAAGTACATTAAAATTTGTGTGTGTGTGTATGTTTTTTAACTAAATAAAGAAAAGCAGAAAACCTCTACACACTAAGCATTAAAATCTGCCTCAGTGGGAACAACTTTCTTGATGAATCACTCTGTCACTCCTGGCTGTGACTGAAGTGCAGGATGAAGGCTGCTAACCAAAACCACATGGACTTGGTCTGTTTCAGGTCTGATTCACCTTAGGAAATGATGATAAAGAAGCAGAATTTTAACTCTTAGAATTCCAAAGCCTTCTCATTGTAGAATTTTGAGTCTTAAATCCTGAGGATACCTCAAAAAGAGATATCTGATATATACCTTGGATGGATACATATTTATTTCACTTATACATAAATGCATTTGTGCACATGTATGTATAAACCCATACACACATACACATGAAATATATTCTGCTCCAAATATTTCTTTCCTCTTCAATAATCAACCTCTGTTGAGACCTGGCTCAACTTCAGCCTTCACCGTGAGCCCTCTCCAGCTTTTGAAGCCCACACTGATCTTATTTTTTTCCTCATCGTATAGCATTTACTACTTGTACCAGTGTCTTCAGAACTTATCTGGAACTATATTCTGTGTGCTTTGCATTACTAATTAGCTGTTTTGTGTGTATAGCTCTTGTCTCCCTGTGTGCATGGTGCCACTCTAGCTGGAAGCATTTGCTAGAGTTGGCAAACTGTGGCCTGTTTTTGCACATCCAGCAAATTAAGAACTATTTTTATATTTTTAAAGGGTTAGAAAATAACACACAAACTAATATATGTTACATAGACCCTGCAGTACTCAAAGCCTAGTATGTTTGCTATCTAGCCCTTTATAAAAGAAGGATGCCAACCTCTGCTTTAGAGAATAATGGAAATTAATAGTGAACAAATAGCAGGTTCAACCTTACTAGGTGTAAATAATTCTATTAGATAAGTATGAGTGTTTCCATTTTATAGATGAGGAACCCAAGGCTTGTTAATCTAAATAATTAGACTTTTGGCCTTTGTCCTTATGAGCATTATAAGGAATCATTAGACCAACAACAGTAATAATAATAACAACAAGCATTTAAGTTTCAGAAGAACAGGGCCTTAAATTTTTTTTGTTTACAACTATATCCTTGTGGCACCCAGGACAATATCTGTCACATAGTATGGTTTTATATTAGTTTCCTAGGACTGCTATAAAAAAAATTACTACAAACTTTATGTCTTAAAACAACAGAATATATGTAGTCTGGAAGCCAGAGTTTGAAATAAAGGTGTTGGCTAAGTTCATGCTCCCTTCGAAGGCTCTGGGGAAGAAGCCATCCTTACTTCTTACAGTTCCAGTGGTCCCAGGTATTCCTCAGGTTGTAGCAGTGTATAACTCCAGTCTCCGCTTCCGCCTCCACATGGCCATTGTCGCTGTGTGAGTCTGTGTGTCCTTTCTTCTTGCAAAGGTAATAGTCATTGGACTCAGAATCTCAATATTCTTAACTAATTACATGTCATAGAACCTATAAGATCACATTTTGAGGTTCCAAGTGAACATCAATTTCTGGAGTGGACACTATTCAACGTAGTACAGGTCTCAATAAATATTTTTGAATAACTAAATGAATGAAGGAAGTAACCCTTTAATATGTTGCCGACACTGGATTCATTTCATTTAAACCTCAGAACAATTCTATTAGGTATGTGTTTCTCCATTTTATAAGTCAAAAACTGGGGCTAATGAGGGCAGCACCACTCCGAGACCGTGCTCTTTTCCACTAGGCCAGATGGGTAACACTAGACTTGACTAAGAAGGTGTTTGGGGAACATTACACTAAATATTATAGAGGTGGAATTGAGCGAGGAGGTTCTGGAATCAAGGAAATCAGACTATAAGAAGCCAAGTACAAGATTGTAAGTATTGATAGGTGGATATAAACAATAAAGGAAAAAGACATGTCAAAGAGAGTCAAGACTTCACACTTGGGGAGAGGGTAGCTATTGATGTCATATAGGAATAGGAAACTAGAAGAGGGAGTCAGTTGAGAAAGGAAAATTATGAGTTTCAATTTATCGGGCATATTTAAACTTGGCCTGAAGATAGTTGCAATGACAGGGCTGGTCCTCAGAAGAGAGAATGCCACTGGCTGTGTGAAGTTAGGTCATCACCACGAGGCAGCATCCATCATCCTGTGAATCACCAGTGTGGAGCCAGCAGCTGGCTGGCCACATGCCTAGTTGTGCTGCATTCATGGCCATCTGAGAATGATGGTGCCAAAGATGATGCCCTTTCCTCCTTCCTAGAAACTAGTCAATCCTTCTTTAACTACTCCCCAGCTTTCCTCCCCTGCTAGAACTCCACCTGAGATCTCAGTTTGTCATAAGCCCCCATAGCTATTGAAGTTGTGAGACAGGATTACTTCATCAAGGGGAGTTTGTGGCAATAGAAGTGTTGAGGAAGCATCTTTCTTTTTTAAACTGTGCACTGAGGACATCATCATGCTGAGTCCCTCTTTATAACACAAAACAACATAACCAGATTCTTAGGCTTGACCACACTACTCTAACAGTCTGGCCAAGAGAACTGACTCTTCTGCATTTTACAAAGAATCGAGCTTCAATATTCACATCTTAGACATTTGAGTACAGACTGAGAGAAGTTAAAATATCTCTGAAAGAAAATAACCTGAAACTGAAGTTCAAAGCTCTGTGCCTCTGTCTCTGGTCAGTTCCAGACTACCTCTCTTTCAGTCCCACTTAATAAAGAAAAGGGAGTACACAAGTGAAATTTCACAGGAGTGAAATTTAGGAAAATAAGTTAAGTGGAATTCCTGAAATTAAAGCATTAGAGTTTTTAGCCAACTATATGAAAATGCCTGGGCAAACATGGACTTTCTATTTTGAAATATGTATCCTCCTAAAAGCCATTACTATGTGTCCATAGAATCTTTACAAAGTATAATTATGAATAAAGTTTATATTAAATTGCTTGTTAATTTAGTCATGGGCAAGGAGGGAAGAGAGCTGGTATGAGTGAACTGGCAAAGATTTTACAAAATAGTACATTTTTAAAAACCTATCTGCAAGACTGATTTAAATTATCTATAGATGAGCTAAATCCGTCTTATAGATCAATTAAAAGAATCACTTTTAAATATATCACATCCTTAATTATACTGAATTAAATGTAATTGCATATTCAGTGCATGCATCATAATGTTAATTAGGGGAAACATTTTGAATTGAATAGATTCAGCTTTCTTTTTTTAAAAAAAAGGTGTATGTCTGAGCCATGTTAAAAAAAAATCTGGCAAGTGCTCATGAAAAGGTAAAGAGAGACTGAAATAATTAAAGTATTATTTCAAGGCTTGAAAATTATAGAATAATTTCTATTGTTTAGCCCTATAACAATATTTAAGCCTTTGAGTTAAGGAAGCAATTTATAACAAGTTTCAAAATTAAAAACAAACTGAAACAAAAGTTTGCCATTGATTCTTAGATTTGACATCATATAATTATTTTAGAAGAGGATAAACCTTGAAAAATTAAAAGCTTGTCATATCTTCATATGGAATAGACATATGTCTCCAGAATTTCTGTTTTGGAGTAGCTCCTGGTAGCCCGAGTACAGGGACTGTTACTTATGGCCTCCTGGGCATCCTGAGCAATCATTTGGTCCGACTGCAGGCTAATGGCAATTTTGTGATTCCAAGCTCAGGGGAGGCTTTGGAAAGCCATAGAGAACTTTGCGCCCAGCTCAGTCTTTCCTTCTCTCTGCAGACAAGGAACTTGTAGTCTGGTGCTGGGGTGAAGGCCCTGGGACCAGATGGCCTAGTTTTAGTCCTGGCTCTGCCCCTACTGTTTATATGACCACTCAGTGCTTCAGTTTCCTCCTGGGAATATCATAAGGACTAGGTGAATTAATATTTGTAAAGTGCTTAGAACAGTGTCTGACACATTTTAAACACTCTAAACAAATGTTTGTTAAATAATAGTAAAATAAAACTCAGACCCAGAAAGATCAAGTTGTCTGAGGTCATGCAACTCATCAACTCCTCGTCAGGTCCTGTCCTATAGGTGTGCTCGTTCTTTTCTACCAGGTCCTTAGACCAGCCCTAGAGTGTGGCTTTGTCTCAGAAATACTGTAGGAGTCTATCAGTAAGCTGTAATCTTTACTGACAACTCTCTGAACCTTGGTTTCTTCCTATGTAGAAATTTGATGATCAAAACAAACCCAACTCCCAGACTTGAGAGGATCTGATGAAATAATGTACTTTGAAAACCATAATCCACTATGCAGATGTTATTTAACATTATTATTGTGAGCGCCTATGAGCTAAGCTGTGAATGTTTCAAACCTGATCAGGACATCAAAAACTTGGCGTGGGAAAAAGTTCAAAATAGGCTCTCTCACTTCCCATTTACTCACTGTTTTCTTGTAAAATTTATTTTTATGAAAATCTATTAATATATGCATGTACTTATGTGTATTTGTATGTGGGTTGCGTATATGAAAAACAAAATACTGATTTCTCTACCACCAGACTTGAAAAAGAGAGTGTTACTAAGGTCTTTGAAGGCCCTTGTGTGTCCTACCCCAGTAATATCCCTCTCCCTTCCAGAAAAGTGGATAAATAATGATTGTGAACAGTTTGCTCATCTTTCACTTTCCTTTAGTTGTACAACACATATGTCTCTGCCTAAACAATATATTGGTGAATTTTTTTTTAACTTTTCTTCTTGACTCATATTTCAAGGTATATGATATCTTTCAGTACCCTTATACTATCCACCTTGTTCTTTGTCACTATACCCCTTACCCACTATACCCCTTACTCACTCATTAAAACACATTACTTTCATCATTCAAAAGATCTTGTAAAGAGAGACTTTGCAGAGAGCCAGATTTCAGGTTTACATGAGCAGGAGGGGGTGTCTCTGACCTAGCAGGAGGAACCAGAGCAAATGCAAGAATCCAAGGATGGGGAGAGTATTGTGCCAGGACAGCCACTCTGAGATTCATTTGGTGTTCTAGATGGTCACCTGACTTTTCACTTTAATGGGAAAAAACGCCTAAAAATGTAAGTCAAGGCAGATTTGGATATTCTGCTAAGGAATTTAGACTTTTCCTGCAGGCCTTTGGAAGCAACTAAGATTTGAAGAGGGGAGTGACAATGCATAACTGCTTCAAGGCAGATGAGCTGGGAGACCAAAGACCAGTGAAGAAATATATACCTCAAGGTACAGAGGCACCGGTGTGGCTGGAGAGCTGCACAGGAGAGACACTGCAGACAGGGTTTAGTAGGATTTCACAACTGGTTGGATATGGAAAATGCTAGAGAAAGAGGAGGTGGTGATGGCTGAAATTTCAAAGTCACCTGGATAGAAAGATGGTAATGTTAATTAACCAAAATAGGTAATAAAGAGAGTAAAGTTGACAAAGCTGATCAGAACAGTCCAAAATGCTTGTGGTCATCTCTGTGCTATTATCCAGAAACTAATGGTTAATTCTAGCCTTTCTCTCAGAAAAGGAATCAGAAGTGGGTGAATCTACATTTCCTACTTTCAAGAATCATAGGTTTTTTTACATGTAAATGATAAACTTCTGTTCAATGATTCCAGCTCTCTGACAGTTAAGACTGCTCTGACTTTTAGTTTCCCATACATAAAATTAGGGGCTGGAGTAAGATGGTCTCTAAGGCCCTTTTCATTTTTGTAATTATGCAACTTTCAGGACTTTGCCCAGAATAGTATACAGTAGCAAAAGAAATTCATGACCTTGAAAATCAGATAACTAAATTCTAACACCAGTTCCAGTATGAACTGAGCACTGTGGCTGCCCCTCTGGGTGCCTTGAGTCTCTTCTTCCTGAAAGCTGAGTGTGGTAAAAGCTCACAGGGCTGCTGTGAGTCTGGTTGTGTGTGAAAATGCCCAGCTCGGTGCCTGGCACAGTATAGGTACAGGAAAAAGAGAGATTTCCTCCCTTCCTTCCTTCCTTCTTCCTCCCTTTGTTACCAAAAGAGAGAACATTAGTCTTGGCTCCCAAACTGGTGCTGGGGTGAAACTTTCTCTGTGGACTTTTCTGTGGTCCCCCAAAGCAGGTGATGTACCAGAGTACTACTTTCCACCAGCCTTGCTTAGTTTTATCCCAAAGCTCAAGACGTCCTAGCTTTGAGGGAGGTATGAGTGGCAAGGAGACCCCTTCAGCAGGTCTATGTTGCTTTTCCAGTTGGACCCAATTCCACCCCAGATGGCACAGAGCTAACTGTGTATAAAATGGTAAAGAGAAGCCACCCCTGGTTTCCTGCACAAATAAGCAGCAAATACATTCACTCAATGTCTATAATACACAGTGAATCAGACTGAGATATCATATTTGCACAGCGCTTTGCAATGCTGAGAGCTAAAATCATGGCTTTCTGATAGTTAAAGTTCTACTATTCAAGCTGAAAGACAGCATGTGGCTCTGTAAGCCAGTTCCTGCCACCCTGACCCCAGTCATTGAGTTTATCTGGATTCTCAGCAGGAAGAGACAAGGAGTAGTCCCCTCTCCTGCAGTGAACCCTGGAATGTTGCTTTTTCCTGGAAGCTAATACCCCTACCCCTCTCCTGCAGATCTCTGTTATGGAGAAAATGCAAGAGAAAAAGTTTGAGGTCTCCTGGCTTATGAATTTGAATGCCACCTGAACCTGATGTTTGTTTTTTGTCTCCAAGTTGCACCATTTTTCAAAATCAAGGAGTTTTATAGATCTTTTTCCAACATTGTACAATGTTTCTATACTTAGGAACTTGTTTTGAGGGGCAATAAGTAACATAATCCTATCATTTCTTGAAGAGGTGCTATTTAGAGGCCTTACTACTTCCTGAAGGACAATCCTTGAAGTACACAATATAAATGTTACTTGCAGAGTTCTACATTTACACCTTACACATGAGGAAATAAGAGGCTAAGGTTCGGTGGTATTGTTCTTTCATTTTAAAAAGATTAGCAAGTTCCTGCAGGTTTACAGACACTCTGAGATACATCTCACCTCCATTCTGCTCACCCTGTTCAGCAAGGCAGACCACAAAGCAAGCTGGGGAGGCAGATGGGCTATATGTCTAGTTACTTTGCAGCTACATTCATTTTTCAGCAAACTGAAATGTTATTAATATGTTATTAATACATATTGTGTGCTGAGCACAAAACACAATGAAGATAAAAGATGAATAAGACAATTCTGGACTTCTTGTTGATAGAAAGCTGCTACTAGTTTACAGTCAAAGAGTCCACTACACACAGCAAACTGTTTCATATTCCAACGAATTTATCTTATCTCCACCAGCACCGAATTCAAGGTCAAGTTTGAGGCATTAAAGTTCCTGGAATGCCACCTTATTATAGGAAAAAAGAATAAGATCAGGCAAGAGAAGGAACAAAATAACCACAGAAGCTGACTCTGAAGAGCAGTCACCTCTATAATGGAATGCTTGAGGTGGCCTTTGATTTAAAACTGGTCTTTGCTCCTTTAAGCAAATTCTCTTAGTTCTGGCTATCTCTGCAAAATGGATGATTGATCACCAATAGAAACTTGATTACCAATTAATTGGTTGTTATTGAATTGCTGGTACATCTCAGTTATCTGCCTCTCAGAGCAATCTATAATACTTTAGTGAAGAAAAGCTTCTAATTAAATAGTGAAATAGCACTCATTAATATATCAAAATAAATGTCTAGAACTAAAACATTTCATTAATTATGAGTCAGTAGGTTTAGCATTTCAGAAATTCTGTTGACTAATTTATGACCATTTAAAATGAAGACAGTTATATAAAACAGCATTTTAGGTGATTCTTAAACATAAAAGTCAGTAGATATAAGAATTTTGTATTCCATGTGATGAAAGTTTGACCTTCAGGAATGAAGTTACTTTATATAAGCATAACTAAAGTTTTCAATTTGTTCTTAAACTCTGAGTTGGTTTACAATATACCATGACAATTTTCTGATTGTTATAAATAGGATAATAATAGAGCATGTTTAGTCTTCAAGTAATTTTCCTGAACTTTTAACTACATACAAAGATGTGTAAGAATGAACTTTTTTTCTCTTTTTCTTCTAAGTTTGCCTTCATTTCCTTACTACACTCTCCTGCTCCCTGTTATCTGCTCCCCAGATTTACCAGTTTGAAACTATCTTGTCAAGATAGTTAGGAGCCACTCTATTTGTACCTTATGAACTCTTAACTACTTTTATTCCTGAAAAAAAATAGCTTTAGTACTATTGGTTCATAGTTCCACAATCATTTCCCAGCTACCCATAATTGATTCACTTGTTCATTCGTTCAATTAATATTTATGGCAAAATTACTATGTGTGATGTTTCATCAACTATAAGCAATTACAGTGGCAAACAAGCGGAGTTCCTGATCCTAAGGAGCTACTTGGAGAAGTGTCACATCAATCATATAATCATGAAACCAAATAGTAGTTGTAGCTGTAACAAGTGCTATAACAGTATGTGTGTGTGTGTGTGTGTGTGTGTGTGTGTGTGTGAAGAATTTGACTTAGCTATTGGGGTCAGGGCTGGCCTTCTGAGTACATGATGACAAACTGAGATCTGAAGGAGGCATGGCAGTTAACAAGGTAAATGGAGGTGGAAGAACAGCATATGCAAAGACCCTGTAATGGAAGGACTCCTAACATATTTGGAAAACTGAAAGAAGGCCAGCTCACTGGAGCACAGTGAACAATGGAGAGCATGGTACAGGTCAGTATCCAGATGATGCAGAGGCCTACAGTTCATGTTAAGAATTTTGTCCTTTATCCTAAGAGCAATGGGGAGATGTATTAAGTGTTTTAAAACAGAGCGAAATGATGAGATTTATGTTTTAAGAAGAAAATCTGGCTGTAGTATAGAAACTGGATCTGAAAAGAGATTGGATGAGACTGGATGTGGCATGTCCAGTTAGGAAGCCATGTTGTAGTCCAGGAAAGAAAGGGTTGATGTGGTGGAGACAGAGAAAACTGGATGAATCTAGGAGATATTTAGAAAGTACAATCCATAGGAGTTGATAATGAACTGTCTTTGGGGAATAATCAAGAATGACACTTAGGTTTCTGACTTGTGCACCTGGAGGAATGGAGATGGTTGTGGTTTCCACTCTGGCCATTTTGAGCCTGAGATAAGTGAGTGCAGACGTCATAGTCAGTGTGATAAATTCATAGTCAGCTCAGAGTAGAGGGTTAGCCGGGAGGTACAGAGGTACCAACTGAATAGTCACAGATACCAAGGGAGAGACTGAGATTGCCTGGGGCGAGTATGAAGATAAGCAGAGAAGCACCCTTGGGATGGAGCCTTGAGAAACCCTGACATTGATAGCCAGGCATGGACGGTCCTGCAGAAGAGACATAAATGTTACAGTCTGCAAAGCAGAAGGAGAACAGGGAGATAGAAGTGTCAAGGGAAGGGAGTGATCCACAGCACTTAATTGTCATATTACTGAACAGGATTTTTTAAAATCCTTCCATTTGAAGTTGAACCTAAAGGATAAATACCTGATTGAGTGGCGATTACCTTTTAGTAGCTGGTTACTGAGGCATTTGATGTACAACTTTTACATTTTTTGAGCCTTTTGCTTTAATGATGACAAATATGTAAGTGGTGTTCTCTGCATGTTGGGTAACTACCTCATTTAATCTTTACAACAGTTCTCTAAGGTAGGCATATTTCTATACTTCTCTCTTTTTTATAGATGGGGAACTGAAACAGAGATAACACGAGTTTCACGAACACAGAGAGATTGGAGGGACTCCATGAAGCAAATAAGCATTAGGGACCACGATTTGACACAGGCACTTGGATCTGGGGGTCTATGCTGTGCTGCCTCCCCATGAATCATCTATCAACCACTATTCTGCACCAACTCCATGTATACAGATGCACACAGGCACACGTTTTACAATATAATGTCCCAGTATGACTAATGTTTATTACTATTTCAGTTGAAATTCATCTCATTGGACTTGCCTGCTAGAAGGGTTGCCTTTATTTCAAGGGCTGAGACATTTACAGTTTTATTTTTCTGTAAATAGTACCAGCTAAGCTCTGTCTTTATGTGTGTAATAAACCATGGTACAAACTGTGATAGTAAGGTTTGCCCCAGTTCAGTGTCTAAATGATGTTAGAGCCATTTAGGTCACTAGAAATATTTCTGCCTATCTGGGCCTGTCTGCACAGTTCTTGCCATTCCCCTCTAAGCTCTAAAAGGACACATTGAAAAGTATCTTACCAGCTTGCTCGCATCTGAACTCACATTAATTCGATGACCATATTTTATTCCAGACACTTTTGAGAAATTCATCGGGCTGTGAAGTGCACAGTGATGAATATCGAACAGAGTTTACCACAGCTTTGCAGCGTGTTGACTTATTCATGGGCCAGTTCAACCAAGTCCTCTTAACGTCTATTTCCACCTTCATTAAAGGAGACCTCACCATCGCTAACCTTGGCACGTCTGAGGGTCGCTTCATGCAGGTAAATGCTATCTGAGAGTGGCTGTGTCTGTTTTATCTGCTGTTGTGCAGTTGGTTCATTTTTGTTTTTGTAGTAAGTTATTTGCAAATATTGTAAAGTGAAAATCATAATAGAAGCTAGAGACAAGACTGAAAGCAAAACAATGAAAGCTGATCCACTTTTTTATGAAGTGTATGGCCTTTTCTTGTTAAATTCTTGAAGCTTTCGGTTTAAATGTGGTTGTTTTTAATTTCTTTGCCCAGAATGGTTTTGGTTTTTTTTTTTTCTTTTCCATTCATGATTTCTATCACATGATTGGAAAATAAAATGAAACAATTAAAGCACTTCCAGGCGATGTTTTCCTATTTCAAGGGAAGCTACAGATCAAAGGAGAACTATTGTGTGAACCGTGCGTCTCCATGAGAAGAAACATTCTCATCATTGAGAAATATTGGCAGCAGTTAGGAAGGGACATTATCATCAAAATCCCATGGTAACTTCAGCAATCTTGGTTCTGCAAAATGATGGGGTCAGACACAAAGAAGTTCAAATACTGAAAAAAAAAATCTGGATTTTTGGGTTGAAATGCTTTTAACAGATAGCAACAGTATTTCCATACAATAAAAATTCACATTTCAGAAGTTGTGTTTCCTAGATACAAGAATCATAGCACTTTACAGAAATTAAAATGGTCTTATGTTGGCTGTTTTATTGCTTTAATAGTGATTGTGCAGTACTTTCTGCATAAGTTTCTTAAAATAGTCTTAATTAATGCAGAATGACAGTGGCATCTTGGGAAATGTTGAATTTCTACAAATACTAGAAATTTCTTTTAAAGAGAGATGCTTATTTCATAATTGTCTGATATGATTAACATCCTCGTCAGACAGTGATTTCTAGTAAACCAACTGAGGATGATGCCATTTTCCTAGGACTTGCCCATCTGTACATTCTCTGCCTGTATTCTTCTCCAAAACATACTTTTAAAAATTACCACAGTCTTTATAGCAGTCTGGGTATTGGTCATTGTCACATTTTAAATCGTGTTTTTTTTATACTAGTGGGCATGGTGGAATTTTTTCAAAGTCATAAAACATGTTAATAAAATCCTGTTAGCTCAAAGGGAATCATACAGATCTTATTATCTAAATATTCCCACGCTCAGTCTCCTCTCCTCCCATTGCTTCACGGGTAACTACACTCTTTGTTCCTTTCTCCCTCTCAACCAGTCTAGTGTTTTTATTTACCCACCTCAGACCATTTAATTCTGTGCTAACTCCTCAAAATTTAAAGAAGGAATGCCCAGACCTGTCCCACACAGACGAGCACTCTAACATATTTGAAATATGGCCGTATTTATTATCCTTATAAAAATGTGTGCCATTTTTACCGTATAGGGCAATCTGAACTCTGGTGCTGCCCCAGTAACACCGGAGAGTCTCAGTTCATTTTGCTGACGCAGAGATAATTCCAGCAGAGCAGGAGTTATGAGAGATAAGATTTATTTAAAGGCATTTTTTGAGGTAGAAATGAGTCACACCTAAATTGGCTAACCACGTGGAAATGAAAATACACTCCACATAAGGAATGGATTACAGCAAAGAGGGCTGTAACCCCATGAAAGAGAAGGTCTGTATAGTAAGGCCACGATGGGTAGTTACAAAGACATTTCTAATGAGGCCATTTTGATTGACATTTTGCTGTTATATAACTCCCTGCCTGGTGTGCATGTGCTTACCCAGAATTCAGTCTGTTATAATTAGATTCATGAACTTCCAGGCATAGGCATGATATTATAATGATAATATAATAAGGCTGAGGTTATGGGCAAGTTAAGCAAGTGCCTGTGGCCAAACTAAACCAACTATAGGTTTATGGCCCTCCAGTCCTTTGTATCTCAAGGATGCAAGAGTGACTCTTTAACTACAAATGGGGTGTTCTTTGGGTGGTCTCTGAGCTGGGACTTCATTCCTTTATCTTCCCCACATTCGTCATGTCTGACTAACTACCTAACACTATTATGTTGTGTTTATGTGTTTTTTTAGTTTACATTGTTACTCTATAGAATTTCAAAAAATTTGATGGAGGACAAAAGAAGTTAGCATCTATTGAATTCTTAATGTGATCATTATAGTGATTGGTTTCCCTTTACCTTTGTTTCTGCTTTTCTTTTTTTCTAAATTATCTATTACCTCATTAATCCAGTTTCATATTAATAAGCTTTCTACAGAAACTTTAGATCTGATACTTGTTTTATTTCAAAAGATTCCTGGCCTATTTCCAGTGTCTAAAGTTCTAATAAAATCCCATTTTTAGATAGGTTGCTTTAATAGCTATGTAAATTCTGCTGTGTGACAGATTCCACCACCTAAGTGATATGTCATACATCAGGCTCATTATAACAGAAATGCTGTGGCAAATGTTTTATTCTTGTTTCCCAGCATTTTCATGAAAGAAGCTATGTTATGCCCATTACCTGTGCATCTAAATCATTAAAGATGAAAAGTAAACAAGTAGATACTTATATATGGAAAGTACTGATATCACTTGTTTTTTTCAAAACCAAGTGGCTCTTATTTCATCAACTATATATCAAGAAGCACTAACTTTCCTCTACTAAGCAAGTAAGTGAAGCAAAGAAAGCAATGACACAGAACCTGCTTTTGAGGAACTAAAATTTGGGTAGGGGAGATAAAATCGTACCTAATACCAATACTACAAACAAAGCGTACAAAGGACTATTGACACCCACAGAATCTGTTTCTGACACTTGCCTAAGAGAATTCCATTCCATTAAATTTTATGTAAATAAACCTAAAGTGTCTGAAGGATCAAACAATCAACATTACTGAGATCCAGTTTGTTTATAGCAAATAATGTTAGGAAAGGAGTTGGTAGTGCAGCAAAGACAAGGGGACTTTCTAGTTTTATCTAGCTGAACAGTAACTACCTACCATCTCTGTAAATGTTTTGACTGAACTCACATGCTAAATCTGTGGCCAGGCCTAAGTTTCTACAACTCGTGTTTTAATAATACTATAGAGGTTCTGTTACAAAGTAGAATAGACATAATTTTTTTTTCCAAAAACAGCTGCCATACATGAAAAGGAACAGTAAAATGGTTTTACTTCCTTCCTACCCTGAAGCCTGAAGGCAAAGTTGCTTTACAAATGTTTTCTCCCAAGAGTTTGCAGCTGTTTCTGCCTTTCCTATTGTGCTTACGTTCTGCCCTGGCTGGGAATACAAGCTACAGCCCCAGCTGTCGGGTGCAAAGTGAATCAGGTATTTCACAGTGGTTATTTGATTAGAAAGAATTATATTGTTTAGCTAACAATATTATATGTATGGTGGAGAAGACATTTTTGACATGTTTCTAATATTTAAACATATGTAACTTATCTCATACAGGAGCAACTATGTCTAAATATACCGACGTGTACATATATTTGAGTCTATCTGTAGAGCCACATCAGTATAGTTATAGATTTCAAAAACAATTTTTATTTGTATGATCACTCTCTTGGGATGCTATGAAGTAAAATAATATGATAAGCAATATTCGAGAGTATAAATAAATAATGAGAACGGGCCTTCCTACAAAATTGCAGGGGGTGGGGATTTAGAAAAGAATCAGGCTCAGGAACATTAGTGCAGTGTGTGAGGCTACGTGGGAGAGGGAAGAGGGATACTCGTGAAGATCACAGGACTAATCACAGGGATTGCCCAAGTCTCCCCTTCTGAGCTCCTCATCTAATCTACATCCAAAAACAATGCTTGCTTGATTTTTTTTTTTTACAGCACTTGTATAAGGCCTTTAATCTCTAGATGCAAGGCATTGCTATTAAAATATTTGTGCATGACTGTCAGGACAGGGAGTGAGTGGATCAAGGATTGGTGGGGGTGGGGAGTCACTTTCAAGACTTGTTTCAAATTCAGTTTCACTAACCTCACCGAACAGCTACCTTGTCTGCATACAGTGGCCACCACCTGGGCACTATCACAGCTGTCATTAGGCCCTTTGGCATCTTCATTGCTCTTCTCCAATCCCCTTTTCCCTATCCCCAGTTCTTTAGCGCTCTTATCACTTATCACCCCTTTTCTCTTGTGCCTCTTAACTGGACTCATTGCATCTTAAGCAGGAAATTTAAAGAGGTAAGAATCACCGGAAAAGATATCCTTAGCTCATGATCATTACTTCTGACCATTACATAAAGAATTATGTTAGTAATCAGTAAACTTGAGAATTATTACTCGCTTCCAGTAAGAACGGAATCCATTCATCTAGTGACCTTCTGTCTTCAGATTCCTTCAGTTCCTATGCCACAATCATGGCCTGTCAGTGCTTTATGTTGGAAACCTATGGCATACATTGTGTTTGGGATTACTGCTATTTTAGAGTAAGTATACACAGATCATCAATTCATCAATGCTGTGAGCATCTGGCAAGAGACAGAGCCAAATGAAGCTTGAACTTGAACATTTCTCTTTATGGATTGCTGACTTACCCATCTCCTTTATAAAATACTCAGATAAAAATATCATCTGCCTCTTTTTTAACGTGCACGTTATTGTTTTAAATACATCCCTAAAGAATGGTAGCTTTGGTATATTTCTTCAGAAGAAAATGTACTCATGAGTTCTGAAATTTCTTCTGTGCAAAAAAGAATCTATTATAAATAATAACTTCAGAGTTATGTCCATAATTAAAAATTAATGTATAGTCTACTAAAATGAGTTAAGGCATGCTTTTAAAGTATATTTATCTTATACACTGTTACATGCATAGAAGTTTAAAACATTATAAATATTCATAACCATGGGAAAATGCTAAACTTTGGTTTGTTTTTGATAGCATGGAATAACTGGGATTTCTTGTTTGGGTTCTTTTTTGAAAGAGTGGAAAGATATTTTAAAACATGAAACATTTATCAGTAGTTTTTTTTAACTTTTGTCACTTTTAAAACTCAGAAACAGATATACTCTGTATAGATTGGCTAATTCCACAATCACTATTTTGGAATATTGATTCGAAAATATTGGTTATTTTTAAATTTTTACAAATTTATCAGCTTATTTGGTTTTTAGATGCTTGATTTTTATTTATTTATTTATTTATTTATTTATTTATTTATTTATTTATTTTTTACAAAGGGCCTAGTCTGGTCTTGACTCACTTTGACTCACTTTGACTCATTTCGAAAAGTTGAAACACATATCAGAATTATATTAGTAAGGAAAATTGTTTTGCTTTTTTTATATACCTGTTCTTTGTAGTATCAAGTTGGTATAGAAACACTTGTGCCCTTACCAAAAAGAGTGAAGGAAGAATAGAGTGAAGCTTTATTTAATTCAACTTTTGCTACCTTGTCCTTTATTTTACCACATTTTAATTTTGAGTTGTTAGTACTAATCAATTTCTACTTCTCATGTTTCATTTTTTTTCTATTCCAGGAAAGTAGATGTTTACTTCAATTGAAACAAATTACTCTTCATATTCGATTTTTTTCAAAACAAACACCAATTTCTCTCACATACTGAAGAAAACGGTAAACCTAAAGCAGGTGTCTTAGTCAGATCAGGCTGCTATAATAAATTCCTATAGACTAGGTGGCTTAGACAGCAAACATATTTCTCACAATTCTGGAGTCTGGGAAGTCCAAGATCCGTGTGTCAACACGCCTGGCTTGTGGTGATGACCTGCTTCCTGGTTCACAGATATCCATCTTCTTGCTGAGGGCAAGAGAGCTCTCTGAGATCCCCTTGATAAGGGCACAAATCTTATTCATTAGGGCTCTACCCTCATGACCTAATTACCTTCCAAAGCCCTCACCTCCTAATACCATCAAATTGCAGTTAGGGTTTTAACATGTAAGTTTTGGTGGGACACAAACATCAGTCTGTTGCAGCAAGCAAGAAGCAAGAGGCATCAGAAGCCATGCCCTGAAAATGCAGATCGAATTCATGAAAGTTATTTAAATATTTGAAATATTTTAAAACCCCATTGCTTCATCAAGGCTTGAGTGAGCTTCTCATTTCAGTCTCTTCAAATGTGTAGGCAATAGACAAGTCTTTGGGATCTCCCATGTGCCAGACTTGACTGGGAACCAGGAAAGCAGACCTATTCCTGGGATCCTAAGACCACATCCATTTATAACAACCCAGTCTCTTTCTTAATGGTGTCATTGCCTTTACTCACATTTTTTTTCCTCTCAGCTCATTTTTTTTTATCATTGAGTCTCAATAATTTACATTATCTTTCACTAAAAATGAAGTTTTCCTTATTCCTTAATAGAAATTCTCTATTTTTCTTAACTTTTAAATTAAAATCAATCTAGGTCCCATTTGCCTAGAAATAGAACTGTATATTTTCTGATCTTATAAAAGGAGAATTCACTTCAGTCTTCAAAAAACTGCAGCTCTTGGGGCGTGTGCTGCATCTCGCACTCTGACTGATTCTCCCAGTGAGACTCCAGTTTTGTTCCCTTTATCCTTTCCTCACCTCTCCCTCTCTAGGACCCTGTTTTACAAGTCCAGTGTGACCATGAGGGGATGCTCTTCAGAAAACTGGGAAACTGAGCAGGTGATGCCCAGCCAAGTACTCAGTCTTAGGGAGGAGGAATGAATGGTAGGCTACTGAACCTCCAAAAGCAAACTTACCTTTTACTTAATTTAGTAAAACATTTGGTAGAGAAATGCAAACCAAAACCACAGTGATACTATTTGATTATAGGATGGCTATAATCAAGAAAATGGAAAATAACAAATATCAGTGAAGATCTTGAAAAATTGGAACCCCCATACATTGCTGGTGGGAATGTGGAACTGTGCAGCCCTGTAGAGATTAGTCTAGCAGTTCTTCTAAAGGTTAAATATAGAATTACCATAAAATGCAGCAATTCCACTCCTAGATATATACCCAAGGGCAATGAAAACATCACACAAAAATCTGTACATGAATGTTCTTAGCAGCATTATTCACAATAGCCAAAAAGTGAAAACAACCGAAATATTAATCAACTGATAATTGAATAAAGTGTGGTATATCCATACGATGGAATTTTATTTGACAATAAGAAGGAATGAAGTACTGATACATGCTCCAACATGGATGAACCTTGAAAACATTATGCTAAGTGAAAGAAGTCAGACACAAAAACACCACATATTGTAGAATTCCACTTATATGAAATATCCAGAATAGGAAAATCTATAGAGAAATAAAATAGGTTAATGGTTGCCAGGGACTAGAGGACATAAGATGGGAGGATGATGGCTGAGGGATGTGGGGTTTTGGTTGTGGTAATGAAAATGTTCCAAAACTAGTTGTACAAATCTGTGAATATTAAAAACAGTTGAATTGTCCACTTTTATTAAAAAATGGGGAGACTAGACAGAAAGCCAGATATAAATATTTTATGTTAAATTGTATTCACCACTCTTAAAGAAAATTAAATTCTGAAACAGCTTAACTAAAAACAAAAGTCTTATGTGTGAGATGAGGGGATCTAGTCTATATGTATTTATAGATATATCACACAAAATTACTTTGTTCAGGCTTTTGAACTTTGGGGCCTAGCCACAAAGGTTCTATTTTATTTGTACACACATTTCTTCCCCATGTCCTGTCCTAGATAATTTGAGGTCACAGCAATAAAAGTTAAGTAAATTCAGATCCCTCCTTACCCCTCCACCCCAAAATGTATTAGTCTTATATTTTCAAGAGCATTAAAGAAAAAAATTTTGAGAGCTAAACACTAAAGTTGTCAACACAATAGAAACCCAAAAAGTAATTGCCTGTCTTTTGATTTATACTAATTGACTTAAGATTGCCAGGTGATTTTTCATAAGAATTAAATTTAGATGCCAGATTCAGTTCTGCCCTGAGAACTATCTCTGTGACAATGAAAAGGAACTCCTAATTTCTTGCAAACATTGTTTCAGGGGTGTTCTGAGAGTTAAAGTAGTCACTCTATTTAGATAGGTGGTGAGAGAAAGTAAGGAATTAACAGAAAAGCATTCTTGGCGTTTTATAGCTGTAGGTATCCCTGCAGAGAAAGGGCTAATGATCAACTAAAAAGGTATTTGCTTCTGTAATATGACCTCTGCTCAAAATTCCAAACACTTATCTCACTTTTCCACACAGCCTTCCTGTCTTCTCTAGTTCATCCCGTTTTCTCTACCAAGCCACACTCATCCTAGCTCATAAGTAGAGCTTGCCAGCTGGGCTAGTAACATTCGAATCCTCGTGCTCTCAGAAGTTATTTAGATGTGGTCTTTCTCCTTAGGCACACTTGTGCAGCCAGTATTACTAAAACAAGGAGTATTTGGCAGGGCAAATATATTGTGAAATTTATTTTAATGCTTTGACTCTCAAGTGGCTCTTAGGAGCTCAGAGTTGAAACTTTTTATTGGTATTTACTCTGGTGCTCCAAGAGTGTAGCAGCTGAGTATTTAAGGAGAGGTCAAGCACATGGATTCAAGTATTAGATAAAGTTCCTTGTATTTCCAGAGAAAATTCTCTGTTGTATTTTCTTTGTGAGAAATAATCGTACCTACCTTGCGGGATTATTGTGAGGAGTAAACAAAATATCCATATAAGGTACTTAGCACAATGCCTGGCTCAGTTCACTATTATGAGAATGATATATATAAAACAGCTTAATTAAAAACAAAATTAAGTAAATTCAGACCCCTCCTTACATACACACACACACACACACACACACACACACACACATATATGTATATATGTGTGTATATATATATATACATATATATATATACACACACACACACACACACATACACATATATATGTATACATATGTGTGTATACATGTATATATGTAATGCCCTCCAGACAAAATGTCAGGGAATGCACCAAAACAATCTATCCATGTTCCAGAGGTACAAAAACCACTTTAGGAAAAGAGAAAGCTTAATCCTTTTTGGGAAACAAATATTTGGATAGGCTTCAGATATTTGATAAAGTCAAAGATGATGACCTAGTTATTAAGAAGAGATTGCTTATTATAGATGCAGGAAAATATATTAAAAGAGCAGGAAGACAGGAGAAAAAGGGTACTAGCAGGTACTTGTTGTGTAGCAGATCTGAATAGACTGAAGGATACAAGGGAGACGGACTCAAAATGCAAATATCTATAGCAGAGTTCATAGGAATTAATAACCTTCAGTGAAGTGGAAAGCACAGAAGGAGGCAGAGAACAGTCAGGGAATTAAGAGAGACTTGTGTTTTGTTTTGTTTTTGACTCATGTATAAGAGAAAAAGATTTTCTGTTGGCTGGTTGGTTGGTTGATTGGTTTTTAATCTTTGTAGTTTGAAATAATGGCAACAATCAGGAAATTATGAGGAAAGGGGGCAGGGTTTAGGAAAAACCAGAGGTGGAGAGCACCAGAAGTGAGTTAAGATGGAAAAACTGGGTAACTGAAATCTGGATAATTGGGATAGAGGCTTTAGTAGCCTGATGTCCTGATACTCTGCTTATATCCAGCACCCAGAGGGAGGTAGGACTGGTAACTGAACTTTTTACTTTGCCTGCAAAAGTCACAAATACCTATTTGGCCCTAATTTAGAAATAACAATAGTTTCCACCTTTTCCATCCTGACCAGATGATCTTTGATTGATCATTTAACTTCTGTGCAAAGACCATCACCCTGCTTAATAGAGATGTTTTGAATATTTGGGATAAAACAGATGTTAGGAAAAAAAAGTCATGATTTTTAATTTCTTTGCCTCTATAAGATCTTCGTTAGTTTATTAACAATTCATTCTCTGGGAGCAAATTAGGTGCTTTGAGACTTTTACCAAGTTGTTTCGGGCTACTTGACTCCTTTATTGTATTAAAGAAAAAAAATTACTACTGGTTTTTCAGAAATTTTATATATTGTGTGCGACTTTGTTAGGGTACTAAGCAGTAATATATTCTTGTGATTTTCATTTCCATTGTATGGATGAGAAAACTGAGGTAATAGGAGTGATTATTTAACTAATCCTAGTCTCTCAGATACCCATGTTTATTTTATGATTTCATACCGAAGGCAAATAGATACACTTTCATTGCAACCTAAAGGGGTATTTTGGATGTAGGGAAATTTCACAAAGTCAGTTTTATGCCCAGAACTGTGCTCAGCCTCCTGTTCCTCCATTTAAGAATGGAAATCTCTCTGAGTGCCATTCTTCTTTTTTTTAAAATTAGTGAGGTGGCATTGGTTGGTACAATCAAATAAGTTTCAAATTTACTATTTAATAATACATCATATGTATTCTAAAAACAGTATTCATCTCAGTCGTCCTGATTTTACCCCGATTTCATTATTACTGGGTTTTGCAACAAAGCAGATGGAAATTATATAGCTGAGAAGTATCCCAAATTAGAAATACCTGAGAGCAAGAATGACACCAGTTATTAAATCTAATTTCCAAAGCATCGTTAAAACCATCAGACCTTATTATAAAACCAGGCTAAGAGGCAGAACTTTATTTATAACCCAAGTGATTCCATGTGGTTGGACAATGGTTTGTAAAAATGACAGCCCATCATTTCAAAGTAGCTGAGGGCCTATTTTGACCTCAAAAGATCAATAAATATGGCTTAAGAGTAGCAATTCTGGAACTAGATCCAGGTATCCAGAATTCTATCCACTACACTTTCCATTACGTTAAGGGAAGCTGCCTGGTAGGGAGGGTCAGGAGGATAGATTAAAAAATAATCCAGAATTCTTGGAGCATAAGTGAGGTCTTCTGTTCTGGGGAGAGTTTTGGCTCCTCCAGTTCCCAGTACAATCATGAGGATTTGTCTGCATGTGCTGGCTGATCGACTGGAAGATCCCCTCCCCTAGACACCATAAAAAGATTACAGGAAATGTCTGTCTTGGGGGTTCGGATGAATTGTCTTCAAGACAGGAGATTAGAAGATGCCATGTTGATTTACATGAGATACACTGTTGGCCCTTTAGTTCAGACACTCACAAGCCCTCCTAATCTATTCTTACCATTATTTTCCATATTTTCCACTTATATTTAAACTGACCTTTTTGGAACAGAGGTGTTTTCTATTTTGTTTTTCAGGTTGTGGTTTCTAGATCAGGATCATCAACCCCTCATGTGAATTTTCACCTGGATTCCCACCCTGTGTCTCCTGAAGTGATTGTGGAGCATCCATTAAACCAAAATGGTTACACACTGGTTATCACTGGGAAGAAGGTAAGCCTTGTTTGCACAAGGAGGTACCATGGATGCAGTTCTTCCTAAGTGGATATTTATAACCAGTGTCATGTGACCCTTTTCTCTATCTTGGATTCACCTTTCCTCTATCAAATTCTTTTTTGAGTATTTCAGAGATCTTCTGAAATTAAGTTAAGTTTTTATTCAGGGAAAATTGGACATAAGGGAGATCCTGTTCGTAATGTGTACTTCTCCTTTGTCCTATATTTCTCAATGAGAAAAACAAACACAAAATTGGAATTGCAGTCCTAAGGGAAGAACTCTAGTGCAGGCAGATCAATCCTAAAATGCATATTTGAATCTGATGCCAGCCAGTAACCCCTTCTCTCCGAGAGAAGTACATCTTGATGCAGAATGATATGTAAACTTATTTAGAATTTCCCAGGGGTTCAGGTGTTTTTTCCAGCTGCTTTAGTTATACTCTCTTGTTATTTTAAAATTGTCTCAGACAGAGCAAAATGTTTCTGCATAATAGAACCTCTAGAATTTCAGGACAATGCTAACTTCTATCACATACATGCCAACAGTAGAGGTAACAAAGGAATTTGATTTTTTTAAATTTTATCACTTATTATTACATGATTTGCACACCTAGGTGCTTTCTCTAGTAAATATTATAAAATTATATTTACATGTATCTTTGATGTATTTAGTTTTTATTTAACAAACAAACAAAAAAACCTTCTAGAAGCCCTCCCCATCATTTTTCTTCACAGATCACCAAGATCCCACTGAATGGCTTGGGCTGTGAGCATTTCCAGTCCTGCAGTCAGTGTCTCTCTGCCCCTCCCTTCGTACAGTGTGGCTGGTGCCACGACAAATGTGTGCGATTGGAGGAATGCCCCAGTGGAAGTTGGACTCAGGACATCTGTCATCCTACAATCTACGAGGTAGGAATCTCTGGCAATTATCAATATGTTTTTTGGTAAATACATATCCCATTAAAAAAAAAATTTCAGAAGTCAGGTTACTGATTTAGCTATGAGACATCAGCCAAAGGCCCATCTGCCTCCTGGTGTTTCTTTTGGGGTGGCGTTTGGCCATACCTCCTGAATCCTGCACCTGAAATGCTTGCCTCACACTCTCTAAGCAGATTCTCTCCTTGCCAATTGCTCTTCCTTAGTGCAATGTGAATAAAAGAGTGGTGGCTAACAAGCAGCATTGCTCCACATGTCCTCACACTAGGACCTGCTGCCTCATGACTCACCCCTTTCGTGGTTCCTCACCACTCGCTTTATCTACCAGCTGCCCGGACATGAGCCTCCACCAAAGACAGAGACTGCTCATGGCATAACCCAGAGCCCTAACCTGAACTCTGCAGGCTAAGATCCCAGCAGTGCTGAGGCAGACAGGACAAAAGGTTTCTTCCTGTCTGATGCCTAGACAGTGGCCTCATCTTGTCACAGATAAGAATTTACATGCCAGGGCAGTGTGAAAGGCAAGTCAACACCCATGGGTGGCTTGCACTTTCTCTCAAAGTTCCTGGAAGAGCCATCAAGGTGCAGCCATACTAACATCTGTGCTCTGTGAGCTGTTTTATTCTTTAATTTATTCCAAAAATATTTATTGAGTGCATACTACACAGCAGGCACTCTTCTAGACACTGAGGACACAACAGAAGTGCCTCCTGCTATTAGAGAACTTAGCTTCTTGCAGTGGACTTCAGCCCTGATATTGTAGCCACTGTCGCTCCCTGTTGCCTTACTTGCTTAAGCATATATTTGGCACTATGAAAATCTCCCTGGAATTTTTTAAAACGTCTTGATCCAAACATATTTTGCTTCTCTGGTAAGGACTCAGTGTGTATTTTCTCTGTCTGCATTGTAGAGCATTTGGACTTTAGTCGATGGTTCTTGTGAAAGATTCAAGTTAAAGGTCTCGGTTGCCTGATTCAAGCCCAAGTAAATAGAGTGTACAAGTCAGAACAGGAACCGCCCCCAAGCGCATGGCTGTTTTCATTTAGTTACGGTTTGGGACAAGATTTGCACTGGGTGACTGGGTTTTAAACAAAATTATCTTCTGTTGGGTGTGACACAAGTATTAAGACTTAGCTTGATGGGCCAGAGAATAAACTAGAAGATAGTACGAAACAAATTTAAATCTGTACTATAGGGTTCATATACCCTTTTTTTGTTGTTCTTTAATATACTTTTAAAATCACATGCAATTTAATGCTTTTTTAAATACACAGCCTTGGCAATTTGAGACACTAGAAAGCTGAGCTCAGCTATTCCATGAAAGAGATATGAGGAGTGTGTGTGTGTGTGTGTGTGTGTGTGTGTGTGTGTGTGTGTATGCACGTGTGCACAGTTAAATCACAACTTCATTTCAAAAATATCTAAGCTGCTGTTTTAAATAATGAGCAGATTGAGAACCTGCACATTTGAAACATTGAATTTTGACCCATGTGCTTCTTTTTATTAGTCATGAAAGCTATATTAAAATGGTTAAAAACAGAGTAAATATTTCAGAATTTTTCTGTAACCAGGAAATCTCTCATAATGTTTGAATCTTCCTCTCTTACCTTTCCTAACTCCAGCTCTCTAGTTGGTGATTTTAAATGGTTGCATTGTGTCACGCTCGAGTCGGTAAGGCAGGGCTGTATGGTTAGAAGAAAAGTACTGCAGCTGAGCCCGTAAACCCCTTTTGGTTCATCGTTGTTAGGAAAATTTCATGCTGCACCAGAGCGTGACATTCAGCATTCTTACTGTAAAAAAATAAGACAGATTACTGATCTTTTTCTTATCTATCTTAAACTCTATAGGTACAAAACCCAGCTAATGTATAAAGTTTCACATTCTGGTAAATGTAAGTTAACCTGTTTTTCAAGGTACGTGATGTTCAGTGGCTGAAATTCTTTGCAGTTCCGCATATAAGAGATTTCAGGATTGCAAATATGTTATCTGATCTTAAAGAGCAATAAGAAATGCTTCTGCAAAGGACGAGTACTTTCCAATGTATTCTGAATTTATCAAAATAAAATTGTCATATCTTGTTGGATTGAATTCAGTACCAGTGAGACAATAAAACAATTTATTAATTGATCAAAAGACTAAGATAGGAAGCAAGAACAATATCTTGTGGGTGGAGGGATCATACAGGCAATACACTACCACCAATATATTTGTGACTTTTTTCCTACTGAAGAAGCAAATTTTAATTTTCCAAGTTTTTTTGTTGTTTCTAGATTTCTCATGTATTAGCATGATGAGTTTTGAAAACATGACCATTTAAATCATTTTCACCTATTAGAGGGTGATAGCTACTTTTGTGGCTATTTCTCCCCTGTCCAAACAGGAGGGAGACCCAGCCTCTATTGCTTTTTGCCAGACGCTCAGTTCCTTCCCACAGAGTCTTTCTGCCCTTCAGGATAATTCAGTTTGCCAGCCAATTGTTAGTTCTATCCAAGGGTGTGTAGTCCAATTCTGCTACCTTTTTTTTTCCTCTAGAAGAAAGAACATGACCCTATAAACTACTGGAAATCCTAGATGTTCCCTCTAGTATTTCAGTCTGGAGAGAAAAGCTAGGTAGAGTCAGTCTTTTGAAACCTAATGGTCTAGCTGAGATTTGATGATGGCTATTTCTATTGCCAGTACACCAGTTGAATACCTCTCAGTGTCTTTTGTCAAAGCATCACCCTGTCCCTTTACCTTATATAGAAAGTGATGATATAGAGCGACAAACTTCAATTTTTACATAGAAAAGGGGATCTAGCCAGTGGGATCTGGCCTTAGGCAGCTGTTTTCTATGGGGAAACTTCCTCTTTAAAAGAGAGAACAGCAGCTATGTGACCAGCCTCTGGCTAGAGAGAGTCTGGGAGGGTTAGGTATCTTATTCTTTTGCTGGATTTCTAACATAATAATAAATATTTTTTTTTCTAGCAGTTCTCATTTGCTTAGACATAGACAAGGTAAGTTTTCATGAAAGGCATTACTGTGTAATGGATCTTAATGGGAAACATAGCTATCATAAAAGCACTGAGCTAAGACTTTGAAGAGGCTTGGTAAACAAGGATAAGTTAAGACTTTGGTTTGTGACTATTTACTTGGGAGGGATGGGAACCTTTGCAAATTTGAATTTTGCTAAAAACCTTTCTAAATTACAAAAGAGCATTTTTAGACTTTCACTAACTAGCCTTAAACAAATACCTTTGCTGGTTTTTGTGTCTATAGTGGTGCTATGTTTTCCCACCATTGTACTTTACAGCACAATTTACAATATGTCCCCCCAAAAGAGCATTTCCTTTCTCAATTGTCGCAGAGCTGCTGAAGAGAAGCTTATTTTTAACTTGGAAATTTGTTTTGTTTTAATAGTTATAGTCTAATAATCTTTGTCTTATAGACTTCCTAAGAGCCTAATACTATCTTACAGTTAGCAGTTTTATTAATAATTTCAAATTTTACTTCTAAGACACCAAAACTGAACCTGCAATGATAAAATGAACCTATTATTTATTTAACATTGAACAAGGGGGAGGGGGATCAAGCCTAGAAATGAGATGTAAAATAATGCCAAGGGAGATCATTAGAAATATTACTATAATACTGATTGTTTTCGGAGCAAGGGGTTCATCTGCCTGCATGCATCTAAGTCAGTGAGATAGATACAAGTTTTGCTGCAAAGAAAGTAAGGCTTCAGGAGCTGCAAGTCCCAGAGACACAGGTGAGCTACCACTCAAAGACCTGATACCCCACCCCTGGGTGTCTCCAGGGAATGGATTATATAGGGGAAAAATCCTTAGTCATGGAAATTGAGGGAGTTGGGTTGTGGGTGCTGCTGATTGAACAGGAATGGGGTAATTCATCATCATGTCCAATTCTGGAATCAGCCATGGCACTATCCCATCCAGTCCTGGTTCCCATCCTGGTCCTGATCCTGTGAGGCTGTTCTTCCTGGATGGGCCTGGGGCTGAAACATACCTAAAGCCAAGATGTTATCCTTAGTGCAACAGAGTTACTGTCTTCCTGATAGAGAGACCTGAGGCGTCAGTCTTAAAAGATTTGACAGTGGTTCTAACCTTATGTCTTAAGGCTTAATGGTTAAGGAAGTAGGCCTACAAAGATGGAAGGATAAGGGCAGAGGGAAAAAAACCAAATGAGTCATAATGCCATTATCTAGGCAAAAGCAGCTCGGCTCAAAGAAAAGGCTGTAAGTGCTGGGTGCAGTTACAAGATCACATTTGGGATTCTCCAGTTCGGTTTTTATCTCTTTCTAATAGCAATAATATATTGAGTGTATTAAATATTACATCATTTTTAAAGGCTTAGTATCAACTGGTATATATCAAATAGTGAACATATTTAAAGAAAAAATTGCAAATCAGTAAATGTGAATTAATAAATATAAGGAAATTTATTTATTCACATGTTGCTGCCTGTCACATATTATATGATTTATAAATAATGAATGAATAGCACATATATATTGAATACCATCCATATGTTTGATATTATGAAAGCTGCTGTTATTTTTACCATGTGACTTTCTTCTCAAGAATGTAGCACACACCCATCTGGTACACAAGCAAGGCTTATGTTGGGGCTTAACTTCTAGGGCCCATGAAGGAGTTTGGGGCAGAGTGTGAGATGGAGGCCCATGAAGGAGTTTTAATCAGAGTTACAAGCATGTAGAAGTCTGGGTCTAGAATATGTCTTCCTCAGCTCAGAAGTTTCTTAGAAGACAAATTCATTTCAGGGTGGCTCAAGAAGACCCTTCATTTCCACCCAAGCTGAATCTGCTCTCTATCCCATCTCTGGATCTCCTGAAAACAACTTGTTTCATCAACATGTCAGATAGGGGTTTTATTTTAGTGATTTTTTCATTTTTCAATTTCAGTTAGTATATAATATTATATTAGTTTCAGGTATACAACATAGAGATTAGACATTTATATAACTTACAAAGTGATCACCCCAATAAATCTAATACCCATGTGACACCATAGCTATTATGTTATTACTGACCCTATTCTTTAGGCTCAACTTTACATCCTCATGACTATTTTCTAACTACTTATTGTACTTCTTAATCCCTTTCCCTTTTTCAACCATCCCCTCAACTCCCCTTCTATTTGGCCACCATCAAAATATTCTTTGTATCTATGAGTTTGTTTGTTTCTTTTGTTCATTTATTTTGTTCCTTAGATTCCACATGTAAGTGAAATTATATGGCATTTGTCCTTCTCTTTCTCACTCCATTCAGCACACTCTCTACATCCATCCATGTTATTGCAAATGTCAAGATATCATTTTTTTTATGTCTGAGTAATATTCCATTTTATGTGTACATATGTACCCTTTCTTCTTTATTTATTCATTCATTAATGGACACAAAGGATGCCTCCTTGTCTTGGCTATTGTAAATAATGCTGCAATGAGCATATGGATTCACATGTATGCCCCTTCCAAGTATTGTTTTGGATTTCTTTGGATAAATATTCAGAAGCGAGATTACTGGGTCCTTCTTTGTCTCTTATTAAAGCCTTTTTTTTTTTAATGGTAATGGATATTAACTAGATTTAATGTGGTGATCATTTCATTAAAGCATTTGTTTTAAAGTCTATTCTATGAGTATTTCTACCCCATCTTTTTTGTTTATTTGTTTACATTTCCATGAGATATCTTTTTCCATCCCTTTACTTTCAGTCTGTGTGTCTTTCAATCTGAAATGAGTTTATTATAAGCAGCATATGTAAGGGTCTTGTTTTCTTATCCATTTGGCCACCTTATGTCTTTTGATTGGAGCATTTACATTTAAAATAATTGTTGATAGATATGTAGTTATTGCCATTTTAATATTTATAGTTTTTATCTTTTTATTATTAAAGAAGTCCCTCTAACATTTCTTGAAATACTGGCTTGGTGGTGATAAACTCCTTAAGTTTTTTCTTGTCTGGGAAGATCTTTATCTGTTCTTCAATTCTAAATGATAGTCTTGCTGAATAGAGACATCTTGGTTGTAGGTCCTTGCTTTCTATCATTTTGAATATTTTGTACCAATCCCTTCAGGCCTGCGAAGTTTCTGTTGAGACATCAGCTGATGGTCTTGTGGGAGCTCCCATATAGATAACTAACTGCTTTTCTCTTGCTGCTTTTTAAGATTCTTGTTTTGCCTTTAACCTTTGACATTGTAATTATGGTGTGTCTGTGTGGACGTCTTTGAGTTCATCTTGTTTGGAACTCTCTGTACTTCCTGGGCTTGTACAGATAGTTTTAATGTTTTCTCCCAGATAGTTTTAATATTTGTTACAGATTCTTTGAAATTTGTGACCATTTTTCCTTTAGGGAAAGTTTAATTTTTTTAGGTGATGGGAGAGTAGAATTTCAAACTATTTAAGGCTAGGTATTTTTTTTGGTTTTCAACACATATGAAAAATAATACATTGGGCTTTTTACATTATTTGTTGTCCTTGTAGGTTTTCCCAACTAGTGCCCCTCTCGAAGGAGGGACAGTGCTGACCATATGTGGCTGGGACTTTGGATTCAGGAGGAATAATAAATTTGATTTAAAGAAAACCAGAATTCTCCTTGGAAATGAGAGCTGCACTTTAACCTTAAGTGAGAGTACAACAAATACGTAAGGATTTTTTAAAAATGCTTTGCTGGGGTGTGGTTGGAAGACATGTTTTGTTTTTGAATGAATGCTTGTAAAAACATTTCTCTAAAAGTTAATCTCTTAAATTATAAAGGGTCTTGGCCTATCACATCTTTTGTGGATTTGTTTTGCTTTGTTTTACTACCTATTTACTACCAGAATTAATTAGGGAGAAAGATGTTATTACCTAGGAGAAGAATTTGACGTTAGTACTTTTTCAGGCATTTTTATAGCAACTCATCAGAAATTGAGTACCCTTGAAAGCACTGGTTGGGGTCACCCCACCTCTAAAGGCTTCAATTATATTATCTGATGGTCTTTTCTATTAAAAATCAGTAAATAGTTGGTATAGACCTTCTCTTCTATATCGACTTTTTTAAACCTCAGAAATGTAGTGGAGCAACTGAATCACATTTTTGAGACATTTTTTGATGAGTTTAAATTTACATTCACTGATATTTATAGACACTATAGTGTAAGGAGTATATCTCATTTAGCCATCCCCAAATCCCAGGAGATAGCAACATCATTCCTATTTTACAAAAGTGGTTCCTGAAGTTTAGAGAGGTGGAGTGTAGCTTAGCAGAGGTAATCCAGAGAATGAAGCAGAACAAGCCTTTGAATTCAGTTTTCCTGATCCAAGACCTGTTCTATTATATTCTATACATACCTTCTATAAGATCTGAATCCCATAATAGAATTCAGAAATTTGTAGCTATCATGTGATAACAATAACCAGACATTTAAAGTTTTATGCTTGAATCTAGACTATCAAGTGGTTATTTTATACCTAGTAGATTTTTCAAGGTTACACAAAGGTCAAAATCTATTCATTTTTACTGAGACCAAAACATCCACTAATGTCATGCTTCTTTTGCTTAATAGCAAAACAAATTCATTCTGGAAATCTACCTTGTAAGTTCTTACTCATTGCATGAGGAAATTAGAACCTATAAAAGTAAAACATTTCTTTAAAAAGTTATTTAATAAAATAAATTACATTTTTACTTTTTCAAGACTATAAGATTATTCAAAATAATTTTATGGAAAACCTGTCACAAGTTTATTATTTTTTAAAGTAATTTCAGTAAACATATGACAAGTGAAACTATGGAACTGTTCCTATTGACATACTTGAATGATGAAATTTGACTTATATGTATTTAGCCGTGGTTTCATATGCTGTTGACATACTGTTTGTTAAGTACACCACATATTAGGCCTATAATTTTATAAAATTAAACTTAGATTATGAACTCTTCAATTGGTGAGGTCTACATTGATGAGGTTTAACATTTCCTGTTTTGTCTGTATAAATAATACATTACAGTCAATATGAAATTTTGTATTAATAGTATAGAAATAGAGTTATACAACTTTCAGCCCTAATGCTTACCACAAAACTCTGCTTGCTAGTCAGAGTGGTCAACTCACAATATGGAGTCAAGTTCCCCTCATATAAAACAGCCAAACCAGAAAATGCCTTTGCATTTGTAACATATTAAACTTTGTTTTGTTTTGTTTCAGATTGAAATGCACAGTTGGTCCTGCAATGAATGAGCATTTCAATATGTCCATAATTATTTCAAATGGTCGAGGGATTGCACAATACAGTATATTTTCTTATGTGGTAGGTTTAAGCATTACTTATCTCATGAAGTAGGATATTTAATTGTTAATCTATTTAAAATTACAAAATTAACGAGTTACTTTGTTTTGTTTTTATCTCTCATTCAGGATCCTATAATAACAAGTATTTCTCCAAGTTATGGTCCCAAGACTGGTGGCACTTTACTTACTTTAACTGGAAAGTACCTAAACAGTGGGAATTCTAGACACATTTCAGTTGGTGGAAAAACATGTACTTTGAAAAGGTGTAAATTTATTTTTTGTTGCATCAGTCATGTAGGATTAATATAGAATCTAATAAATCAAGACAAAAATATTATTTTATGGTGAAAAGTCAAGATATTTATCATTTACTCTCTTGCTGATAAAATTTCTTCCTTCCTGAACCATCTACTTTCTTTTGCTCATTTTTCTGTCCTTCTCTTATTGTTTATCGATTCTGTTTTTAAGTTTTATCTTTCCATTCACCTCTCTATTATATCTTAGTATCCTAGCCTAGCTATGCTATGACCTGTGAGATTCTGATAATGAACAATAAATTAAAATAAACAATTTCATCAACATTTACAATTAGATTAAATCATTTTGAGGAGGTGAGAAATACAGGGGAGAATGGGTTTGGAGGGAAGATATATTTTTGCTTCTTAGAGTCAGAAGAGCTCAATTTAATCTTACACCAAAAGGATACCTTAAAAATTTCTTAAATGTTTTGATGTCAAGGAGCCCAAACAAAACTAAATTTGGGATCTAGTCAAATGTAAACAACCTACATTAAAAGAGCTTTTTTTAGACCACATCAGGAAATTTCCATTTAGGGGGCCATTGAATGATATCCTTTTGACTTATGGATATAATTTAAAAATATGTGTATCTTTAAAGGCTAAGGTATGTTTTCTTTTCTTTTTTTTTCTTTGGTATAGTGTGTCAGATAGTATTCTTAAATGTTATACCCCAGCCCAAACCACTCCAACTGAGTTTCCTATTAAATTGAAAATTGATTTAGCCAATCGAGAGACTAACAGCTTCAGTTACCGAGAAGACCCCATTGTCTATGAAATTCATCCAACCAAATCTTTTATTAGGTAAGTAAAAACTTCTAAAAGGTACAAGAAAATAATAAACATAAGGATAACATGGCTGTCAAATAGTCAAGAGAAAATGAGGGTTTATCTCCCGCTTTGATGTTGTTGCATTTCTTTTGAAGGCTGCTTTTCCAGTTCAGGAGTAAAAAGTGCATGCTGGTTCTGAGTACAGTTTGACTTTATCAGTACTAGTTTGTGCCAAGAATCCTATTCTCATATATTGTGAATGGATTTCAGTAAAACAGTTTAATATGACATCCTACTATTTATGCACTTATATTCTGTGCATGTTAATTCTATACAAATAACCTTAGTGCCCAAAAGTGGAATCACCTTTTTTCCCCCCATTCCTCAGTGTATTATCACCCTGCCTGCTTTACACACAGCTTTTTCCTATACTAGAGTCCCTTCAATATCTCATTGGACCCAGTTCAATCTGCCTTGTTTCCTTTAATTCTGTCAGTCTAACAACTACAGTTTGTTTTTCTTTGTATTTTTTTTCAGAGAGAAAATTTTTTTTTTGCTTATTTGATGAATAAAAAGACAAATGCATTTCTTCAGCTTATGAAATATGAAGTCTTAAAAATATTTCAGGTTAAATAAATTATTTCCTAAGAAGAGTCACCCTGACTGGCCATGGCTAAAACTTGGAATCACTACATGTGATTTAATTGAACTTCTCTCTTAAAATACTTGGTGGGAAAAGAATCTCTCAGTATTACTATTTTTCTGTTTTTATTTTGCCAGTGGTGGGAGCACAATAACAGGTGTTGGAAAAAACCTGAATTCAGTTAGTGTACTGAGGATGGTGATAAATGTGCATGAAGCAGAAAGGAACTTTACAGTGGTAAGTCCTTTGAGTGATGGTGTGCTTAAAGTTCTGCATCTCTGCCTCTACTACCGGCTTTCACGGTTCAGAGGACATTTTCATTCACCTTTAACATTAGTTAGTTACCTTCCTTGTTGTGTATATCAAATAGTGTTTTTTTCTTCAGCAACTAAAATTATCTAATCTTGGGCTAACATTGTAAAAAACAACGCATAACACGTATGTTAAGATAAATGATGATTACCAACTTGAGGTAGTGTTTTTAAAGACAATGCAAATACAAACCACATCATTGCCTGTCTTAGTGTGTTTGGGGTGCTTTAACAAAAATACCATAGTCTGAGTGGCTTATAAAAAACAAATTTATTTCTCAGTTTGGAGACTGGGAAGTCCAAGATGAAGGTGTCAATAGATCTGAGTGTCATCCTCATTTTCAGAAGGCTCTCTTTTTATTGAAACCTCAAACAGTAAAGAAAGAGGAAGCATGCTATCTTGTGTCTCCTCTTATAAAGACACTAATGAGAATGCCACCTTCATGACTTAATTACTTCCCAGAGGCCCTACCTTCAAATACCATGACATTGGGGATTAAGGTTTCAGCATATGAATTTCGGATGGGGAACACAAATATTCAGTTCATTATATTCCCTCACCCCCCTTTTCTTAATGCACCATAGAATATTGACCCTTTTGCGCAAATAAAACCCATGAGTAAAGTGTTTAATCTTGAAGGAGCATCCTTACCTTTCTAAGCAGCAGGCACATAATGTTTTTTTGCATTCACTTCTTCCTATTCTTCCTGTCCCTTTGTTTTGATGTTATCAAGTAATGAAAAAGAGCATTCGAGTACTTGTTATGTCCTAGAGCATGTATGTTCTTTGGTGTTTCTCCATCTTTTCTTCTTTTATTTGCAAGGTCAATCAAAATTTAATGAAATGCCTCCTTGAAAGTGATTGACCTGTTTTATGCTCTAACATTTATATAGGTCACATTAAAATGATGATTTTAGTTTAGACCTTAGGAAGGTTGGAGTTATTTACAAAGATTGTATATTATTGTTGTTTTTCTCTAATATAAAATACCATAATCTAGTTGGACTCGTCCACTCAACTTAGAATGAAAGTTCTCAGTGCCCCTTCTCAAGCAGGGTCTCGACTAGGAAGGTGACAGATTGAATTACAGTACTTTCTTTTCGATTGCCCATCCAATATTTCTAGAAGACTAAGGTCACAGTGTTCTTTAATTACAAAAACCAATTTAGGGCTAAAAATGTCAAGCCAAATCACCAAACAATAAGGTCACTTCAAATGAGATTTTTCTTGACCTTCTCAATCAGCCACATTGCATCACCTCTAAAGAGTATTATTAGATTTTTATCATATTCCTGAGAGATTGTACTCTAGGGAGTCACTGTATGAAGTAGAGAGCTTTGAAACCAATCCCCGTACATGGCCACAAACAAAGTTAGAATACCACTGCTATTAATTTAAAGGACAAGTTCTCCACAACCAAGTATAACATTATTTTATTATCCAAATAAGAATAACAGTAACCCTCTTTGGTGTTGGCATGTGATTTTTTAAAGTAGAGATATGAGAAATTATTAGTTTATCTAATTCTCACCAAGCTTGAGTTATTTTTAAAAAATGGCTAAATTTTCTTCTTCCTCTCTCACCAATATTATAACGACACACAAAACTCCTCTTGGCTTTCTTCAAATATTTATTAAAATCATCTAGACATGAGATATAAAAGTGGTATTTCCCAAAAAAGATTCAAACAAAGGTAGAAGATAAAAATTTTATCTGTTCACACATCCATAAATGTAAACTTCTATTGTTTTAGCCACAAATATATTTGTACAATAGAGCTATGCATTAGAATTGGACAAGAATGAAAAGTGTGGTGGATCTGTTTGACTACTGTGTGTGGATACTATCTCATCGAGAGACACATATTTTTTCCATGTTCTTTGCTGCTTGTAGAGTTTAAACTGACCATGATTAATTGAACCCATTCATTATTTAACAAATAAAAACTCTTGGTCAGGTCTGATTTAGATATAATGATCCAACCACAATCCTTTAAGTCCAATAAACCCAAATCCTTAAAATAAAAATACTAATCACCTCAACAAAATTTTTATTAATTTGTTAATGTGCATCATGTCTCAGAAGCCAGCAGTTTATTGTATGGCTTTCAAATTTCTTGTTATTATATAGAGAATTATTGTGATGGCAGTAAAATTGTTCATTTCAATTTTTTAAGATGATAGGAGTAAATCACTTTTAGCATTATAATATGAATTTGATATAAAACTAAATGGTATTTTATTCATATTATACCTATGTATTTTTTTAATCTGCACAGCATACACTTTAAAATTTAAAATACATATTTAAAATGTAGGATAATTTTTTTAAATTATTTTTAAAAGAAAGTGTCAAATATTCAATTTTGTTTGTGCTTTTTATGTATATCCTGAGTCTTTTTTCTATTGTGGCATAAGTAATTGTTTTATCTTCAGCTCTACTTGTCAAAGAAAAGGAAATCTAAGGGATGTTGTTCCTTGTTTGTCTTTTCCTTGGGGAAAAAGCATAACTATTTAACCCTGAATATGCCACTCTGTGTTGCTGGTGTAGTCTAAGCACAATCAAGAGGAAACCACATTTTCCAAATGTCCATAAATCAGAATTCCAAAGAGGAATATTTGGAATGCGAGATGAAAGGGCATAAAATAATAATAGCATAAACTTTGTAAAATAGAGAGTATAGTAAAAGATTTACCAATATAGGCTACAGAGTGAGGAAGAAGCAATACATACAGCGTGGGAGTTAAGACACTGAATTTTGGAGCCAGTGACCTAAGATTTATGTTCCATACTCTGTCATTGAAAGCTGTGTGACCAAGTCTGATGATGTAAGCTCACCAACTCAGTTTCTTCATCTGTAAAATGTGGGTAATCATAGCACCTACCTCATAGGATTGTTGTGAGAGTTAAATGAGATCAACTGTGCAAAATATTTCCCGGCACTCAGTAATTGATAGCTTAAAATATGTTAATAAAATGACCTAGCAATATAGTTAATTATAATGTGAACCTTATGGTACTGGCAGTTAACAAAGTACTTTACCATGTAGTATCCCACATTGTTAATGACATTCTAATCTTACTTTCTAAATGAGGAAACTGAGTCTCCAAGTAAGGGTTTTGCCCTGATTCTCATAACTTGGTTTAAATTTAGGATGTGAATAAGGACTTCTAATAGCATAAAATTCAGCTACCACTCTGCCATAGCTGTTTCATAGTCCTTCCAGGTGACTGTCCTGTCTTCTTAAGGAAAATAAAGTGATAGAGGGTGAGCCAGCTTCAGATAAATCAATGTAGCTTACTCCAGGGAGGTGAAGCTCTGTGTTTCTTTGAAGACTGCACTGTCTAGATGATTTTGTATCTCGTGCTTCCAGAAATATGTTCTTCAGCATTAGGAAATTAAATGCAGATTATTTTTCAAAAATTATATCTTTCAATTGATTGAAACAGTGAAATGTGAAAGTTGCTATCGATGTTGTCAAGCTATATTTTGTTTACAGTGAATAATTGTGTCTTGCTATAGGCATGTCAACATCGCTCTAATTCAGAGATAATCTGCTGTACAACTCCTTCACTACAACAGCTGAATCTGCAACTCCCTCTGAAAACCAAAGCCTTTTTCATGTTAGATGGGATCCATTCCAAATACTTTGATCTCATTTATGTACATAATCCTGTGTTTAAGCTTTTTGAAAAGCCAGTGATGATCTCAGTAGGCAATGAAAATGTACTGGAAATTAAGGTAAGAAATGCTTAAAATGCTCTCTTAAATCCTCAACTAGCACTTAATTGACTTTATAGCTATGTGAATAGAATTGTTGTACTTGATTGGTCTTATACTATATCAGCAAATATCTAAGCTCTGAAAAACAAATCACATTGGCATAAGACTAAAAGGTAAGTATAATCATGGACTGCTTTTTAATGAAGCATTTAACAACTCTTTATCGTGTGTATATTTAAAAAGTAGCAAATATGAGACAAATCCATTAAACAGGCTGCCTGTGATGCAGTTATCCTGCTGATATTATGTATTTATTTTCCTGGACACCTAAATGTGTTCATTATAAGATAAAAGGTAAGAGCCATGAAAATAAATGCATCAATTATAGTTCTGTACTTCCTTGTAATATTTGGAATTTTGTGTCTGGGTGTGGTCATCTCTAAGTTAGTTTATAAATGGAGCTGGGTTTCCTCTACCTTAGGAGTATATTAGCCTCTAAATATAATTCAATTGGAGAATAACAGATCATCTTTTCTACCCCAGCCTGTTGCAAACAAAAAATACTCAAGTCCAGAGAATTTAAATTGTTTAACAAGTGATGAAATAACAGCAGAACAAAGACTAGAATATAGCTCTCATATTGATTCAATCATTTTTACTTCAAATAGTAATAAAACAGGCATATTATCAAGACTTTTAATTATCTATAGTCTTTCACTAGAAAGAGTAAAATATTTATTCTTCAACATATTGTTTTAAACAATCAAAATTTTTTCTCCTATAAGATATTTTGGGTGCAATTATGAACAAACATGAAGTAGTTTGTCCTTGTTTAGGTATTAGAGTATCGTTTAGATATAAGTATCCTTGTTTAGATATAATAAATAAGATCTCATAGATCATCTTTACTGAAATTTTTTTTAACAAGATTTTATCTACAGCCAAACTCATGCATACATTCACACTCATGCAAGTTTACTAATCTCACAAGTGTGTTTTGTACAGTAATTAAGCAAGCCCAGCATGAAATTAAATGGAAGCCAGCTTCAATGAGCAATATGTCTACCACAGCAAAATTCTTTTATCTCCTTCTTTAATTAGTTTTAGAAAGGGAAAAAGACTTTTATCTCTTTTGTTTTTTCAATAAAACTAATCTAGTGTGATCTTTTGCTTTCAGCAATTACTGTGTTTGCCATTTGAAAGATTCCATTTGGTTTTTCTTGATGAAAATAAAGGTTTATTAGCAAGTATTTTTATGCCTAGATAAACTCTATTTTTTAATTTCTATATCTGTGATGGAAGAACTAAAGATAAATGGTTCTTTATTTACTCTTCCAAGCACAGTCTTATATAGAAAAAACTTCTTTTTCTGTAAATTAAGTACCCATTTTTCACTGTCCCACAAAATTATTGGATCAAGAAAAACATAATTTGATATCATCCTCAGCCTTTCAGTGCTATTTCCAACATGCCCCAAGAGGCCTCAGGAAACAGATACAAAAGACTGTCTTCTTTTGCCTGTATACAGAATGACTCCTTTCTCTAATGAGTGTATAACACCTGTCATGTCACAGAGTGGCAATTTGGGGAGAAAGTGGCCAGTTTAGGGGGAGTATTTTGGTATTATGATTCAGTCTTTTCTCATATTTTATTTTTCTTAATTATAAGAGGAGAACCAAGGTATAAAAGAATATTTGTGTGACAACAGCTAAACCTTTTATCAATCTCTAAAGTTGATCACATTAAAACCTCTGTCTCAGGGCAGAAACAAAGGAAAGCAAAGCATGAAAAAAGAAAAGACCTTTTCTAGACAAGCAGTAGACTGTTCTTATCAAAGAAAGAATACCATTTTATTTCATGTTGTGCTTATTCAATTACCGTTGAAAATGTGAGTGTGAAGTATGTTTGTATTCCATCAATGAAAGCACTATGGGGAGAATCATGTGTTTGGAGTGAGATTTGCTCCTTTTTGCCAGAAAGAGTTCATGCTCCTCAAGCAGCCATGTATACAAGAGTTCCTTGGCTAAAAAGAGACTGTGATGCTTTCCAGCTCTAGTTGAGAAAACTACCTCAGTCAGCAGTGGCCCAATGACTATACCGTGGCCAAGAGGGTCAGCCATGTATGGATTCAGAGAACGTAATAGAGACCAAGGATCAGTCACTCCTCAGAACAAATCAGAAATCCCATCAATATGAGAAGCCTAGTTTATGACCAAGGCTTCAAGTCAGCCAGCACCAATGGTGGGCAATGGTTATCAGAAGTAGACTTCTCTTTAAGAGTACACATTAGGGTATAATATTTATGTCAAAGGCAGCTCACGTTTGTGTGGCATTTTAGTTAACACAGTACTTTGATACATATTATTTCAACTGTGATTGACCCATGAGGTTTGGGAGGTCAGTAATGATTATCCCCATTTATAGATAAGTAAACAAAAGTTTAAAAAGGTTAGATGATTTTTTTGTGTGTCTCCTGGAGGGCAAATAGCAGAACTAGAACTCACAAGTTTCTTGATTCCAAATTTGGTCTTTCCACTAAATTACAAGGATTTTCATATTAACTTTTACTTAACGTATACTAATATCTTTTATAATAGAGAAACTTTTCTGTCTTATGATAGAAAAGTACTTTAAGTGAAATAGCTCTAAACTCTACAAATAGCTAAAAATCGATATTGTTTAAAGAAGCCCTACATTTTTCCCTAATTATCTTACATGGCTTTTTGTGTATGAGCATATTTTATGAAAAGGGAGAAGTATAATGTTTAATGCTGGAACAGAGACTTCCTGACACTGCCCTGGGGGGGGGGGGATTATCTTATTTTGGAACATACTGATATATATGATAATAGAGATGCTTCAGAAGTTTAGTCTGGAGAAGTCAGCTAAAAAAGGAAAAAGGAGGCAGGAAGATCAGCTAAGGCCTGGACTTGGGTTATGACACTGCGAGCACAAAAACAAAGGTTGGGAGGTTAGGAAGAGGCCTGCGTATTTGTTTAGGCATAAGAAGAATCTAGAAAGGAGCATAGTTCTGAGCTAACCCAGTCTATTCTTCCCAAAGCCAGCCAGAGATTGTCTTCTTCCCCCCTTTTAACTAATTTACCTGCAATTATGGAAAAGCCACTGAAAGTAGTTTTGGTGGTCCCACAAGTTGCGTGGGGTGGGGTCTCAGGGAATCACCAGGGTTGGGTGAATGATGTTAGCCAGCTTGAGGAGACTCAGTTATGGTATCTACATGCTGGGTGAGGGGAGGTCTTAACAAAAGAACAGTACTTCTGCCAGCACTTCTATCTTGGAGTAAGCTGTCCCTCCAGCCCTTGCCCTGAAGCCAGACAGCTCAGTTTTTTCCTGTGTATTCCTGGAGCCTTTAGAGCTGTTGCCCCAGTGCTGAAGCTCAGAGCAGGTGATTCTGTCAGAGAGCAGGTCCATGTATGTGCCCTTTGTGAGGAATGCCTGGGACTCCAAAACAGCCTACCTTGTCACCCAGTCACAATCTCCACTGGTTGATTTTCATAACCAGAGTAATGGGGCTTCTCTTCCTGCCACTGGGACACTGAACTGAGGAGCCTGGTGTAAGGCTGGGACCCCTTACGCCTCAGTGGGACCTCTGTAGTCAAGGTACCCCTCCTGATTTTCAACTGTCACAAATGGGTGTGAAACCAGCCTGTTCCACATCTCTGCCCCTCCTACCAGTCTCCACACAGTTTCTTTTTTATATCCTTATTTAGAGAACTTCTGTTCAGCTAGACTTTAAGTGATTCCTAATGATGACTGTTCTTTAGTTTAATTGTAATACTGATGTTGTCATGAGAAGCAGCAAGCACGGTATTTACCTCCTCTGCCATGTTGATCCAAACTTCAGTCTCTGAAAATTTTTTTAAAACAGAATGCATATTAACATGTACAGTATAGGGAAATACTATACGCTGTGCTTGCTTCTTCTCATGACAACATCAGTATTACAATAAAAATAGGCCTTGACACTAGGCCAAATGATCTCTAAGAAAAGAGCCCTTCACCTCTATCCTGCCTGAAGACAGAATTGGCCTCACAGTGCTTGTGGATGATAGAATAACCTGCTTTGAGCTTTAGCACTGGGGCAACAGCTCTAAAGGCTCCAGGAACACACAGGAAAAAACTGTCTTGGTCAAGCATTAGACTTTCTTAAAATCTCTCAAAGGTTCACAAAACCCAAACATGCAGTGTCTAGCCTCAGCATGCCCTGTACCTCTTGCTAAGCAGCTCCAAGTCTGGCACTAGTGGCACTAGTGGTAGCTAGCCTCAATTCACAGCTTAGCCTTTCCCAGGCAACTCCAAACTCAGCAAAACTAGCAGTCATCTGCACATCACTTTGTAACTCATACCAAGTGACTATAGGCAGGGCACAAGCAGCAGTTGACCTTGGCTAGCAACAAAGCCCCTCTCAAGAGACCCCAGAACCAAACACCTGGTGGCCAGCTTCAGACCACACCAGGACATCACCCAACCACTTCTACAAACAACACACATAAAAAATAGCCAGGGCAGGCATCCTAGCTATGCTAAAGTGAATCTTACTCCATAGGGTCAGCCCATGCACAACTCCTCCACTGTAGTCACAGCCAGTTCTCACAACCAATCAGCCCAAGGGTCAAACCCACCCACTGGCATGCAAACAGTAACCAAGTCTCAACTACAGCAGGAGGGTACACACAACACACATAAGGAGCACACCGTGAGCACCCAGCTCAGATGACTAGGGAGACTGTGCCTCTGGGCCCCACAGAACACCTAATACATAAGGCCACTCTACAAAGACCAGGAGACATAGCAGCTCTACCTAAAACATAGAAACGAACACAGGGAAGCAGCCAAAATAGACAAAGAAACATGTCCACATGAAAGAACCAAGCAAAGCTCCAGAAGAAGAACTAAACAAAATAAAGACAACCGATCTAGTAGATCCACTGGTTATAAAGATGCTCAGTGATCTCAGTGAGGACTTCACAAAGAGATAGAGAATATAAAAATGGAGATAGAACACATAAAAAAAGAACCAGTCAAAAATGAAGAAGATAGTAACAAATGAAGGATACATTAGAAGGAATCAACAATAGGTTAGTGAAGCAAAGGATCAGATCAGCAATTTGAAAGATAAGATAGCAGAAAATACCCGATCAGAACAGCAACAAGAAAAAAGAATCCAAAATAATGCAGATAGTTTAAAGGGCCTCTGGGACAACATCAAGCATACCAACATTTGCACCTTAAGAGTATCAGAAGAAGACGAGAAAGAGCAAGGAATTAAAAACTCTTTCAAGAAATAATGACAAAAACTTCTCTAACCTGTCAAAGGAAATAAACATGCAAGCCAAGGAACTGCAAAGAGTCCTAAAGAAGATGAACCAAAAGAGGCCACATCAAGACACATCAAAATTAAAATGCCAAAGGTTAAAGACAAAGAAAGAAGAATCTTAAAAGCAGCAAGAGGAAAGCAGTTAGTTACCTACAAGGGAGCTCCCATAAGACTGTGAGCCAATTTCTCAATAGAAATTTTGCAGACCAAAAGGTTTGGCATGAAATATTCAAAATGATAGAAAGCAAGGACCTACAACCAAGATTACTCTACCCAGCAAGTCTGTCATTTAGAACCAAAGGACAGATAAAGAGCTTCCTAGACAAGAAAAAGCTAAAGGTGTTTGTCACCACCAAATCATTATTACAAGAAATGTTTAAGGGACTTATTTAAGCAGCAGAAGAAGAAAAAATGGTAATAATTACATATTTGTCAACAATTACTTTAAATGTAAATTCTCTAATCAAAAGATGTAGGGTGGCTAAATGGATAAGAAAACAAGACCCTTACATAAGCTGTGTATAAGAGACTCACTTCAGATTGAAAGACACTCACAGACTGATAGTAAAGGGATGGAAAAAGATATTTCATGGAAATGGAAAAGGAAAGAAAAGATGGGGTAGCAATACTTGTACCAGACAGAATAGACTTGAAAACAAAGGCTATAACAAAAAACAAAGAAGGACCCAGTTATCTCACTTCTGGTAATTTATCCAAAATAACCCAAAACACTACTTCTAAAAGATATGTATATCCATATGTTCATTGCAATATTATATACAATAGTCAAGATATGAAGGCAACCTGTATGTCCACCATGGATGAATGAATGAAGAAGAGAGGGTATATATGTATAATGGTATGTTACTCAGCCATCAAAAAAGAATGAAATTTTGACATTTGCAATAACATGGATGGACTTAGAGTATATTGTACTGAGTGGAATGAGTCAAAATAAATGTCATGTGATTTCACTTATGTGTGGACTCTAAAGAACAAAATAAATGAACTCAAGGAACAAAAACAAACATAGATAAAGAGAACATATTGATGGTTGCTAGATGGGAGGGGCTATTGAAGGGATGGGTGAAAAGGAGGAAGGGCTTAAGAAGTACAAATTAGTAGTTAGAAATAGTCATGAAGATGTAAAGTATAGCATAGGGAATATATTCAATAATATTGTAATAACTCTATATGGTGTCAGATAAGTACTAGGTTTATTGGAATTATCGCTTTGTAAGTTATTATAAACATCTAATCACTATGTTGTATACCTGAAACTAATACAATATTGTATAACAACTCTAATTTAAAAGACTTAAATTAAAAAAAAAATACTCTCTGGTACATAGACAGTACCACAGTGGTCTCACAGTGCCCCAAGTAGCCAGTGAAGGATCCAGTTTAATTTTCGTTCACCTAGCTTTTCTCAAGTGACCGAGGAACTTTTCCCCCAAATACCTATTAACATCCTATAGACTCAGTTTTGAAGCTTTCTGTGAAGGTTCTTCAGTCTGTTTCCTATCCTGAGGGAATCACATCCTCTGGATAAAGAATAAATCTTTTGCTGAACCACCATCACGAATTCACTGATTTTTTGCTGCCAACCTTCCTAGACGGTTGCCTGGCTGAGTCCTCTACCAACCTGTACCTCACTACCTTAGCTGATTGTCCCAGACTCAGTCTTGGGGCCACCTCAATGTATGAAATCTTGTAAGACCCCCTTCTGTTATAATGCCAATTTTTCAAACCCTACCCATTTCCATTCCCACCTGCTGTGTTCTGTAACAAGCTCAGACTTGGATCCCTGGGCCTGGATCCTAGACAGAAACATGTGTAACACCTTACCAGAGTTAGGGAGGAAGGCGAACAAGGAACATCCTGATATGACACATTGGGAATAATTAGTTTTTACTTTAGAAAGGTATTCATTTTAACATTACAGTGAGAGGAAGCAACTCTTATTCCTCTTTATAATATTCTCAGTAAAAAAAGGATGTGTCTGACACAAAGTAGATGGTAGGGAGATTTTGTATCAAATGGAATTTAATTTGCTTTATGACCAAGTCCTGTCTTGAACCTTATTTCTCAATGTGTAAAGCAGTAATAGCAATAATACCTGCCTTAGTAGGGTGTCTTTACTGGATAAAATGAGATCATTATTCTTCTAAATTGCTCTGTATGTATAAGGGATGAAATACCGGAAAGTTTTTTCTGTGTTGCTTTATTTAAAAACTGATAAATTGCCATTTCAATGACTGAAGAACTGAGCCAAGTTTATAAATATTTTCTTCTATTTAATAATACTTAATATTAAATAACGAAAAAGTAAATAAAAGTATTAAACATATACCTTTTTCCCCACAGCTCCATAAAGCTATGTTTATTTTAAATGATAAAAAGTAGCCTATATTTCATTTATATTTTTTCTGACTCAGGCCCCTCTGTTATATAGTAGCAATGCGCTGCCAGTATCACTTTATTATAATTACTGAACATACGAAGCAGATAGTAATCTCTTCTGTTAGTCGCTGCTTATCTTGTGTTCCTTGGTAGGCACAAATGAAAAGAGGTTCAGATGGCTCTGTGATCTGCTTTTGTTTTAGAGAAGGCTTTGTGCCATATCCAGGAGACCCTGAGCCTAGAAGGAGTCTTGGGAATGTAAATGCAGAATGTCTATCCCTTCCCCCATCTTTTGTTATTGTCTAAGCAAGCAGGACACATTGTTGTCATTCCCTCATAAATCAAGCCCTCCAGCTCTTTAATTTCTTTGTCATTTCCTGAATTCCCTCCAATATGTGAGTGCCTTGGCCCTCCTCAGACCTAACCAACAAGTTGTCATTTGAAGCCCTAAAGTGACCTATCAGATTTATGTGCTTCTATGTTGAATTGCCCTGGGTGGCTGACCAGATTCAATGGAGTACACATTCTGCCTCTAGAAATATCATAAGGATAGAGTTTGTCCATATCTATTTTTTCTTGAACTGCAGATTCATGTTAGAAAGAAGTCTCTTTTCCCCAGAATCACATCTGACCTACCAGTCTATTAAGATCCATGTGAGACAATGTATGGAAAAGCGGGTTGCCAAGTATTAAAGATCATTTAAAACAAAGTAGCAATGCCATAGTTATTACTGGCTGCTCCTCATCCATAAGAAAAGTAGTAGTATGTTTTAATAAATATTTCCTCCAAATAATGGCTTTTTAATAAATAACTGTACTCATTAAGTGTTGATATGAGAAATTGTTCCCCTGTCTTCACTTCTCTCCCAAGGCTAATTATTGCTTTCTTCAATAAAACATTAATATTTCATAAATGCCTAATGGTAACCAGTTAACTAAGTATGTCAAATTGAATAATTTTTTTAAATCTTTAAAATAATATAATCATGCTCTCAAATTATAACAAGGGTCACATGGCATCTTACAGGAATTTCTTTAAAAATGAATTCATTTTATGTATAGGATTTAACTGTGCAAGAGAAATGAAAAGAAACTGCCCTACTCAAACACAAAAGGAATGTGTTAACATAGATTAATTAAACCAGAATCTCTGGAGATGGGACCCAGGCATTAGTATTTTGTAAGACTATCATTGTGATTCTAAAAGTGAAGCCAAAGCTGAGTTTTCTGCAGTAGGCAGTGATAGACAGCACAACTAAATCTCTAAATCACTTCCTTTTTTGCCACCCGCCAATTAATGCTGAAACATTAGTAAGGTGATTATGGGTAAGAGGTCATTCCATGTTAGGATGTGAACCAAGACTCTCTTTCCATTTCTCTTAAATCCAATTTGATGGAAAAGCTATATGCTGTGATTCCTGACCAATTAGTGCCCTGAAATGGTCATGCTTTCTTTCAGCATCTAAATTCCCATGAAAATGAGTATCATAAACTGACTGTCATGTGCCTTGGCAAACAACATGGCCTGTGTTTGCAGTATATTTATAATCCTTCACAATTGTTAGCATTCCTGCAAAACTATGAAGTGTTAACAATCTCCTTTTTTTTTTCTTCCAGGGAAATGACATTGACCCTGAAGCAGTTAAAGGTGAAGTATTAAAAGTTGGAAATAAGAGCTGTGAGACTATATACTCACATTCTGAAGCTGTTTTATGTACAGTCCCCAATGACCTGCTGAAACTGAACAGCGAGCTAAATATAGAGGTGGGATTCCTGCATTCCTCTTATAATGTAAATAAAGATGCCAGGGTAATTAAGTCACTTGCAGGCTTTAAATAAATCATTAAAGCTCATTTGTGTGTTGGCTTTGGCTCATCAGCTCAGCCTTGATTCTTCGTTGTTATTTTAGAAATACTGAGTTTTTTGTTGCACTGTCTCCTTCTCAAGCTTGAGAGGATAGATCTCAAAAGTCCTTCCTAGCTACACTCCCTCACTGTCATGCCACACTCTTGCCAGAATTTGCTATAATTCTCAGGAGAAGTGAGGATACATTCAAGATTGCCCCTTCCTCTACCTCATACCACCCCAAGAGGCCAGAGCCAACATACTGCTGCCCTCTACAGTGATCTCAAATGCATGGACCTCAGAAGTAAAAGAATATGTATACACTGAACAAAGTAAAATAGAATTTAAACTATTTTACAATAGCTTCTTCGTGTAGACAGTTAAATCAGATAACCTGAGAGAGTGATATTTTTTCATTCTTTTTTTTTTCTTGAAGAGCTTTATTGAGATTAACTCACATACCAGGCAATTAACACATTAAAATGTGCAGTTCACTGGTTTGGGGTATATTACATTATTATTTTTTTTAATTTGTGGTAAAATACATATCGCATAAAATTTACCATTTTAACTATTTTTTAATGAACAATTCAGTAGCATTAATTACATTCACAATGTTGTGCAACTATCACCACTGTCTAAATCTAAAACTTTTTTATCACCCCAAACAAAACTCTGAAACCATTAAGCAGTACCCGTCACATTCCCTCCTCTCTCCAGCCCCTGGTAGCCTCTCATCTACATTTCGTCTTTATGAATATGCCTAGCCTAGATATTTCACATAGTGGAATCATATAATATTTATATGTGTTTTTAATATATCTGGCTTATTTTACTTATCATGTTTTCAAGGTTTATCCATATTGTAGCATGTGTCAGAACTTCATTACTTCTGAAGGCTGAATATTCCATTGTATAGATAGATCACATTTTGTTTATCCAAGACTTAGTGCTTCTTAAAGGTTTCTTGAAGTCTTCTAAAAAGTTATGAAATGGAAAACTCCAAAAAAATTGGAAAATTTATGGCCAAATTATGAGATCAGAATTTGGAATTCAGAAGGACCATAAATCCTCAAAATTATGCCATTTGAGAGCTGGAAGGGGCCTCAAAGATTTCTTATGTGTATCAAAACTGAAATTAAAATATTTCGAGATCTTATTAACCCATAATAATATGATTATTTACTTTTTATAGGAATTTTCCTTTGGCCTCTATCCCACCCTCCTATTGTCTGTGTTTCTTATCATTTATCTACACGTCTATGGGACATATCACATTGTAATATAATTATCTGTTTATGTATTTGTCTCCACTTCTATACTTCAGTTCCTCGAGATCAGAGACTGTTTTTTATCTGTCTTTTTTTCACTAATACCTAGTTACAAGTACAAACAGCTGAGTATCAAGTAAGTACTTCAGAGATCAGTAGTCCCAATTATTCAAACACTGAAGCAGAATTGAGAAGTGTCTTATTACTCTGAAGGTAATCATGCCACTACTAGAACAGTAATGACCAGATGGTATTTTGGGTCCAGAGAGACTGATTAAATCTGTGTAGTATATTTTATATCTATCTAAAATAGCCAGCTAAATTCTGGATTTCTTTGTCATTTTTAGTGGAAGCAAGCAGTTTCTTCAACTGTCCTTGGAAAAGTTATAGTTCAACCAGATCAGAATTTCACAGGATTGATTGTTGGTGTTGTCTCAATATCAATAATACTCTTATTATTACTTGGGCTTTTCCTGTGGCTGAAAAGGAGAAAGCAAATTAAAGGTACAATTTTTTAATTGTTTGTTTTAAGGAATTACTTTAAGAATACAATCATTACAATTTAAAATTGTCATAAATTCATGTGCCCTGTCCTGTGTGCAATCCATAAAACCCATGAATTCTTGTCACTCAGTCAGGGTCTGCTGGGACCCGTGATAGCCAAGTCTTTAACGAGCTCTTTCTCTTTCTCTGTTTTAAGATCTGGGCAGTGAATTAGTTCGCTATGATGCAAGAGTATACACTCCTCATTTGGATAGGCTTGTAAGTGCCCGAAGTGTAAGCCCAACTACAGAAATGGTTTCAAATGAATCTGTAGACTACCGAGCTACTTTTCCAGAAGGTATATTTCAGTTTATTGTTCTGAGAAATACCCATACATATACCTCAGTGGGTTGTGGCATTGATGTTTATTTTTTGATTTTGCATTTATATTTTTATAAAAATATAAAAGAAGTATTTACCTCTTTTTTGTCCAAAGGAGTACTTAAATTGACACAGGATTACAGGGCTCTTATTTTTAAATGAACTAATTCATATATTCATTAGATTTTTAGTCTTTAAAAAAATGTGACACTCTCTTTAACAACCCAAGAAGAGTTAAGATACAAAACTTATATTTATTTAAATATAAGTTGGCACTGCTACATTTTTTTATCTCAGAATGTTGATCCTTAAACATTTAAACTACACCTTTAGGACTCCTTTGAAGGATTCTCAATGAACTGTTAGTACACGGCCTTTTACCCACAACATTTCAGGACTTTAATATATTTTGAATCTTATCCAGTAATGCTATTTTAAAAGGAGAGGTTAGGATCATCTGCTTTGCAAAACATTAGGCCTAATAATGGTCAGGTTAACCAGAGCATTTCACATTGTTTTATTTAAAATCTCCTGGTAAAACCAAAATGTCTACATTATATCTGTTTCATTATCTTTAGAAGTGACAGGACGTGAGTCAAATACAAGCATTTCCCTGGTTGAATATTTACCATTGGACAAATAAAATGAGTCACAGACATTTGAGGATACTGGAAAACTTAGAAATTGTTCTTCAAAATAAGTACAAGAGCAAAGAGGCACATAACATTTAACTTTTTTTAACACTTACTGCCTCTTATTTTTTGAACTTTATATTAGTTCAGTAGAGATACACATAAATATTGTCTTTACCCACCTGACTCCATTCACCTTTAAAAATTCATGTTCTTAACCACATGAACAAATTTACAGTTTACAGTTTTGAAATTTACAGCTTTTATTATCTATATTCACATTTAATAGCTCTAATCTGACATTAAAATTCACAAATTTGTTTTAAGCTTACTTAATCTTCTTTTAACCTCATTACTCACCAAACCCCTGTCATCATTGCTAAGAAGTTTGAGTTCCTCTTTCCTACATTGAACCTGCTCCTAAGAGACGTGGAAAAGTAAAATAGACAAAAACAGCTCACCCAGAGGGAAAAAAAGAAATGCACAGCCAGCACCTAATGAGGAAGCAACTACAGAGGTTTTCTCTAGCTGCTGGGGACAGCCTCCTCATCAGTCTTTCATGAAGTCCCAGAATGCTCTGTAGTGTTACACCAGAATCACACGTTAACAGTTTAAATGGTTTATACACATGTCTGAGCTTAACCCAAGGGCCAGTAGAATTTCTATGCCAAAGGACTTTTCACCCCATCTCACCAAGGGTTTCCCTTCATCTCCCCACCTCCAGGAGTAAAGGTTTGGGAAGTGAGGGTGAAGGAACTGAGTTTATAGAGGCTCATTTACATTTCCCTCCTGTGGGAAGGGTTTGAAGAATTTGTTTCTGGGATTAGAGGAACAGGCAGCCAGCTAGGCCCTCTTCTTCTCACCCATCCAACATTTCAAGTATTCTTCTTCCTTTAAGGTTGCATCTCTCTCATGTCCAGGTAGTGATTACGGTAACTAGGTGGCCCCGCAGCTTTTCTGAACCACTATTGAGATTTACTTCTCTGGCCAAATTGATTTTGTTATTAATGAAACTGTCCATGCAGAAAATACTAAAAATACGTAAGTGGGGTTTTGTCAGGGTACTATCAACTTTCTTTTTATGCCCATGTCTCAAATTCTGACTTTCCTGCTCATTTGCCAACAAACAATACTATCTTTTGGTACCAGTGGGGATCCCCCACATGACCCTCTCCCCTTTCCCTATATGCTAATATTGTCCTTCACTGCCTGGTTTATCTTCAGGTCTGTGCTGCAGACATGATGCCTTCTCTCTAACATGTATGAATTCCCAGTAAAAAAGAGAAAGCAACTGGTGGCTTCTCTGTTCTATTTGGCATTAAGAAATTTATTCTCAACGCCACAATTCCTTACCCCTGAAATGAAAAAAAAAAAAATTTACTTTGCAGAAGAGAACCTTGCCTGAGGCTCTTATAGGGCTTTGGTTGTAACGATCAATTTATAAGGAATGCTGATCCCTTTACAAGTGCCCTCAACTAAGCAATGGGGATGGCACACTAACCTCATTCTAATTTGCCTTCCCTAAACAGCAATAACACTAAATCTGCTGTCATTATCACGCAATGGAGAATTTACTGCTAATGTGAAACCTTTCAGTTCTGAAATTTTAACTATCATATATTTCTAATCATATATGTGTAAAATACTTCATTATGCATATTTTTCTTTGTTTTGAGCAATACTAATTCCATTAATAAATGTTAGGCTGACTACTTTTGTTCTTTGCATTCTTAAAAATATAGTATATTAAAAATAAACCTCAAACATGGCTTTTTGCAATATATAAAAAGAGAAACGTCTAAGGAAAGAGAGTAAACAGGCTTTTAAAGTTAATGCTTAGTCTATTTAAAAGAAAATGTATAAATATTTTTTAAAACGTGTGTGTGTGTGTGTGTGTGTGTGTGTGTGTGTGTGTGTGTATGGCAATACTTTTTTCCAACTTATCATTTTTATTAAACCAGTTCCTTTGTAAAGGTTCTTCTTAACCTCATTCAATGATAAAATCATCATTTTTATTTTAATTTTAAATATTAGGTTTTATTATTAATTCACTTTGCTATCCCTGCTGCAGACCACACTAAGTGAGGTTTTACTATTGTTTTCTAATAATTTTGCTTTATCTTGCAGACCAGTTTCCTAACTCATCTCAGAATGGATCATGCAGACAAGTGCAGTATCCTCTGATGGACCTATCCCCCATCCTAACTGGTGGGGACTCTGATATATCCAGCCCATTACTGCAAAATACTGTCCACATTGACCTCAGCGCTCTAAATCCAGAGCTGGTTCAGGCAGTCCAGCATGTAGTGATTGGGCCTAGTAGCCTGATTGTGCATTTCAATGAAGTCATAGGAAGAGGTAAGTATTTCCACTCAGCTTTTTGTTAAACACGATTTTCCAGTAAGCATTTTATCTTCTGCATTTGCAGATTAGGAACTTAGACAATGGTAAAAGCAACTGACAGAGCATTGATAACAAGTGCACTTGATTTCTGTTCTGTGTAAAAACAGGTCTGCAAATCATATCCCATAGGGATTTGCCCTTGTACCTGGAGCCAGTGATTATTTCCCAGACATACTAGAAATAAATCACATTCCCTCCTCACCTTTTTCATAATGACAACTATGATTTCGTGAAGGATGCCTTTTACTTCCTTCTAAAACATCATTCTTTGATGTTCTAATATTTTTATTCATATCTCCTCCCAGTCTTTCTTTACTCTGAAAACAGTGACTAACTTTGTGAAGTCCTGGTTTATAGCAGTCTGTACCCTGGTAGACATCATCAGAAGACAGGGAATTTACAGCATTCTCCTGATCTGAAACAACATATATCATCTCTATAGTGCACTCCAATTTCTTTATACAAAGAAGAATGAATATTTGTAATAAGCCAGAAAGAGCAGCAATAATAACTAGCATACATAGTATTGGAGGAAATAGTTATCAGGAAAAGAAACCAACCAGAAGTCAGGAAATAAACTTCACTCTTCCCTTTTTTCTAAAAAGCTTTTACCTTTAATACTGTATGGCCTCTGATCCCTTTTGTTCAATACATGCTGCAAGAAGAAGCACAGGCATCTGCCAAATTGATGCAGAAGAAGCTGATAGGACGACTTGCCTTGTATAAACATAAGGCCTTTTCATTTTCCTGTGGAAGTATCCACACATTCCTCTAGCACATACTGCAGATTTTAATCCTTAGCCTGCTCCCCTTCTCTAGTAGCAGCTTCACCGTTAATGACATGTTTCACATTAGAGTAATCTACAGTTGTGTTACCGGCCTATAAATTCCAGTAAGTGCACCAGTTTTAGGGTGTGTGGCCTCACTAATTATGTACTAATTCTACACATTGTAAAATTAGAATTTTTATTTTTTACCATGAAAGGAGCTAAAATGACAGTTGTTTCTCTTCTGAAGTAATAATCATTAATAATTCTATAAACATTAACTATTATTTATGTATGTTTTCCCCAGTAGAATGTGAGCCCTTGAGAGCACAAGGCTTATTTTATCCATCTTTTCATTAGTAGAGGGTGGACTAATGCCTGACACTCACATACGAAGCACTCAGGGAGTCTTGGCTAGCTAGATGAATCAATTAATGAATGACTTACACAGCTATCAGGATTTTGGCACCTCTAGGGAAAATTATTGCCACTGGATGAAAGGCAACTATTGAGAAAGCAATGTGGCTAGACCCGGAGAGAACTGGATGTAGTGACTCAGAGTGAATTTGCTTCATTTGGGCATTTTCCTTTCAGTTTCAGCCAACCTGGATTACATATTAACTGGTGACTAAGGGGGGAAATCCTTACTCTATACTGCTAATCTTATTTCTAATGGTAACATTTTTACTTCATTTTAGTTTTTTGCAATATAGGGAGCTTATTTTCTTGCATTTTTTATGTGGGTAAAACTTTATTTTCATATTTAAAAGATACTGTTTGATCCTTAAAACTAATAAATTTTTTTTATGAGGCAGATGTTACTTCTGTTTTCACCGGTTCACTATTTTATTATATTAGTCTTATTAATAGTTATATCATCTTAATTGTTTACCATGTGTTAAATAATCATTAATTATATCTTTGGGTAAAATGTATTACATCTACATATGTTCACAAACACATACATACACAGTGATACTGTTAATCAAAAGTAGAAGAAAAAATACTTTTTTTGTCATGTAGAAAAAGGAAATGAAGAACATAAAAGGCTTAATAAATAATTATTACTAATTAAAAGTAATGCAGCATAACCAAGTTCTCTCATTCATGTAGGACATTTTGGGTGCGTGTATCATGGGACTTTGTTGGACAGTGATGACAAGAAAATTCACTGTGCTGTGAAATCATTGAATAGTAAGTTACATTTTACTTAACAGTGGAGTATGCTTTTGTGGTTTGCAAACTAATAGTTCCTAATAAAATATTGATTTACACTTCTCCTTGTGGAAAAAAAAAACTACTTCTACAATTATAGATCTAATCCTGAAATTTTGGTCTAAATTCTTACTAAAATATATCCTCAAAAATTATTCCTCTGAGCCCTCATAAATTAGAAGATAGGAGAAACGAGGCTCTTGGACGAGCTGAGTATCATTTAACTATGTTTGGATTATAATATTTGTTTTGCAAATGACATTTGTGGAAACTATGGGAAGCATGTTGGCACATACAATAGTAATGACTCACTTTACCCAGAGGCATTACTATAATTATTATTTAACCACAACTTCTATTAAAAAGATAAAAAGTGAAACAACACAAACAGGAAAAAAAATATGCTGGCAGAGACTTGAAAAATTGAAAATGTGATAATACCTCATTTATCCACATTTTTGGGGAATAAGGTATTCCACATAAATGAACTTCCTAAACAACTGAAACTCAACTCCTCCCCCTTTCATGCTACAACATTTATTTTATTTTAGTAATTATTGAGAAAATCTTTTTAAAATGAAATGCATACTCTGTTTAAGAAATAGGGAATGCTTCCAAACATAAACTAAGACTTCATCGATGACCCAAAGCCATAACTGAGCCATAAATCACTGTCTTTCTTCCTGGCTCCCCCTTTGCTGACAGATCTCACATATCACGTCAGTGTTCTTGCTTTTTCTAAATGTCCAAATTTATGCTCATAATTTACACTATCCTGAAAAATGTTAACCAACTATTTAAAAATTTATACTGGAATTAATAAGTTTTAAATGCCCAAGTAAAAGTTTGTTCTACAAGATGCATCATTGTCAGAACTATTTCATCCTATTTTTACACCTAAATCTCCATGCTAAGCAGTGTTCTATATGGCTGATTTTGTTGGAAGTCTGACTATGAGGTAATTAAAGGGACAGTTTATATAAAACCTAACAACAAACAAAATATTAAGTATGATTGTCAATCAGTTTGCCTCATGAGAGAGTACCACTGCCAATTGTACCAAGAACAAGTCTAACGCCAAGAAATCTTTCTCTGTCCCTAGTGTGTGTTGATCTCTATGGACCTCTCGATTTCGACTGTGTTGCATCTGTAAAAGGATAGCATCAGTGACACTGATACTAGTCACATAAGTAAATTAAAGGTTTTATCTCTTCATTAATGCTGACTGGTGTCCAGCCTTCAGGATCCTGGAAATAATTAGAAATTATTAGAAACCGAAAAAGTCTACTTAGATATATAACAACTATCGGTCTTCAAATCCTCACAGTTTAGGGATCAGAAAACTGTGGCCTGCTGTCTGTTTTCTTAAAAAAGTTCATTGAGACTTAGCCACTTATGGCAATGCAGAGTTGAGTATTTGCAGAAACAGAAATTATGTGGCCAATAAAGCCAAAAAATATTTCGTGTCTGGCTCTTCACAAAAAGGTTGTCAACCCCCGCCCTGTACAATCACTATATGAATGGATTTCCTCTCCTTTTTCTGTATGAGACGAACTATTATTCTATACCAAGATAAACTGATTGCTAAACTCTCTTTTACAAAAATAGATGTAGATGGTGACTCGAAGTTTCAGCGAAGGGTGACATCATTCATTCAGGTGTACTATAAAAAAGCACCCTGAGGATGAGGCGTCAGGACAAGATGGGGCCCTAAGGGTTTAACATTGCATTGCTCTCCCTATCTAAACATGACAAAGTATTCATTGTTTCATAATGAAATCAATGTCTCTACACTGGATTTCTCAGGAATCACTGACATAGGAGAAGTTTCCCAATTTCTGACTGAAGGAATCATCATGAAAGATTTTAGTCATCCCAATGTCCTCTCACTCTTGGGAATCTGCCTTCGAAGTGAGGGGTCCCCACTGGTGGTCCTACCTTATATGAAACATGGAGATCTTCGAAATTTCATTAGAAATGAGACTCATGTAAGTATATTACCAAGCTTACTAACTGATGAACTCGCTGCAAGCCAGCTAAGGGTTACAAAAGAGGTTCTCAGGTTCTTGCATGTGAGAGTTTTCTTACTGACATTTATGCCAGGACCTAAATGGTGAGCAAGCAAAGGCCAGACCAGAACCAGAGGAAGGATAGAGTCCCCAGAACTGAAGTCACAGATGGTCTCAGGTTCCTTCTTCTTGTCTACTGTGTTCAGGCCCATGTGAGAGTTAATGAAGTAGCTTTACACTTCATCAAAAACATGTGGCCAGTTTTTCAGAGTAAATACACTCTGGGATAGTAAAGTAACATTTGTGTTCAGCCAAAAGAATAAAATACTGTCAGGCAGTGAATGTTTGCAGATAGGGTGAATTTATTTTACAAAGCATAAAGCTGCCCTGACAGATCCCACTTTTCCACTTTGACTCCTGTCATTACCCTGATAAATTCATCTGGTTGGATATGCTACCTTCTCTAGGGTGTTATTCGCGTTGGCCCATGGTTAAAGCATGATAGAAATATCTTATTATGCAGTGCTATAGCCTTTTATAACTCAAGGAGCCCATACTGATGACAACCTCTGATATAGAGGTGTCTTAAAGAGAATCCTAAAATGAAAAGAACTAGTTTGTCAACATGCTGTGTGCGTTAGAGCTGTGGCCCCCTTACAGGGTCCCCATTGTCTGCCTCTTAGGCTCACAAACTCCAGTATGTCTGCTGAAAAGAGACACTTGTTCCTCATGGCCAGGGGTTGGTAGAACTGCTGGCCACAGTGACATCTGTGCAATTTCAGTTATAGTTCTTATAGTTACTAAAGACGTTCCTCTGTCCACCCAAGTTCGTGGGTGGAGTTTTTGAAGAAAGATGTTTCCTGATCTCCGTGTGGGACCAGGACCTGGAGTTGTAAGCTGGTGCTCAGTACCACTAGGAGGGCTTCTGGTATGGTTGACTACACTACAGTGTGGGCTTTGGAGCCTACAGGGTTTAGGTTAAAATTCTAATCCACTATTTACCATCTGAGTGGTTTGAGGTGTTTTATTTCTCTCTGAACTTCCTGCATTAACCCTGTATTTCTGATGCTCTGACTTCTGGGGCCTTCCCAGGACTAGCAGATTCCCAGAGATGGTATACATCTTACTTTCAAAGAGCATGCAAACCAACTAATATAGAACCCAGACCCCAAACACCTCCTGTAAAAGGGTTACTATCTTCTTGACCTAACCACTGAAGTGTCAGTACCAGACAGCCAGGAACAGCCCCTACACCCTGAAGCTCGCAGCTGAAATCATTCAAACTAGCCAATTCTAAACCTGCATATCCTACCTTGCCCATTTGTTTCCACAGAAACCACAGTGAAGGCTCTCTCTGAGACCTGACCAACTGCAGTGCTTCCCTGTGAGGGTTTGCATGGCAGGGCAGGCCCCCTCTTCTTGGGAATTTTAGCAAACTATCTTTTCAATGATGGTCTTCTCCCATCAGTGGGCCTCAACATACCTGAATAATAAGAAAACATACATTTTAAAACACTTCCAAGTCCCAATCTGAAAAATGGAGCTTCTATAAACTGCCTTACTGAAGTGTATAAGGATTAGTCAAAATGTATAAAAACATCAAGCCAGGTGCTTGTCAAACAGTAGATACTTAAGTAATTGATATTATCAACAGGGCACAAGTTATTTTTATAAACAAGATCAATTCTTATAAACATTTCAGAATTCTGAGGTCCTAGCTAGAACAGTCAATACTTAGTTTATGCATTTCCAATTCGCTTTGCAGAACCCAACTGTCAAAGATCTTATTGGCTTTGGTCTTCAAGTAGCCAAAGGCATGAAATATCTTGCAAGCAAAAAGTTTGTCCACAGAGACTTGGCTGCAAGAAACTGTATGTAAGTATAAGAATCTCTTTGCCCACAAACCAAATTGAGTGACAAAGAGGAATCTGTTTTCTACTGTTTAAAGCTAGTGAGGATGTTTTCTCTTCTTCTGCAAAAGTTCTTTATTTTCGTTAGAGTTTTAAATAAATATGTAAGCACTAGAGATGTAGGTGGCTTTCAGGCTTTATCAAATGGAGAATTTAAAAGGGATTCTCATGAGGGGGGTCTTACCAGCTGTTGTGTGCTTTTGTTTTCCTTTTTCCTTCCCAAAAGTAGCCCCGCCCCATACGGTTTTACATTGCATTAGTGTTGGGAGGTAGAATTTTATCTTCAGCCTTTTACAATGTAAAGGAGAGGGCTGGTAACACAAATACCAACATATTGTCACTTCCCCAGAGTGGATTTGAAGTCAGCCTGTAGAAGCCCTACCAAAAATGGTATTTGGGAATGAATATACAAAAGAACTTTGTGTCTGGCTGCCTGGGCTGTGTAATACAGCAGTCAACAGTTTGTAATTGATCCAGTGCTTTTCTTTGCATAGCATTGATTCATGACTTACGGTATGTGTGAATAAGAGCTGTGCTATTAATTTCCTACCTTGGTTTTGGTCAATGTAACAACATAAAGCCAGCTTAAACAAAGCGATACATAGCCTCAGGTAGAAAAACCTCCATGTTTTCCTTAGATGCTTTAATATGGAATCTGTTTCTGTATTACCTCAGTGGTGGAATATATGAGTTTTATGTACTAACCTAGCCTATTTGAGAATTAAAAAGTAAAATAACAGTCCCTGGCATGTCTCCTCATAACACTAAATATTGCTAATTAGTCAAGAAGTGAATCTTAGCAATTACTTTGGTAAGTCAGTTGGCATACTTGACTTAGCAACCAAGGAAAGCTGTGAGAGGAGCCAATTTCACTATTTCTCCAGATTTACTAAAGAAAATGAATTTTCTCATGCCACATCATTCATGATCTCTTTCTTTGGCCTGTTGAATTTGTAATGTAAATGTTAAGCATTTTTATTAAAGAATTTCATTGTAATTTAGTGTTAGTCAATTGAGACCAGAGGAAGCCCTCTCTGCAGAAGTTATGGATTTATGGATTTCAAATACTGAAGTCATTTGTTCTCATCTGTAGGTATGCAGCATCACTGTAAATTATTCTGTTTTAGCTACCAGTAATAATTTTTGTCCTTTCTGTAGGCTGGATGAAAAATTCACTGTCAAAGTTGCTGATTTTGGTCTTGCCAGAGACATGTATGATAAAGAATACTACAGTGTACACAACAAAACAGGTGCAAAACTGCCAGTGAAGTGGATGGCCTTAGAGAGTCTGCAAACTCAGAAGTTTACCACCAAGTCAGATGTGGTAATGTACTGACCACCCCTGACCTTTTCCTGTTTTAATACCTAACGTTTTTAGTAGTTTTATGGCTACTTAATAGTTTTAAGAAGAAATGAAACCGTTAACACCACTAATTCAGTTTTTTTCATGAGTAAAAATGGATTGATTGTCTAAAAGATACCCACAGTATGTTTTCATAAATTCATTTATTGAAAAGCATTTGTCCAGTAGGATGCCATGTTGGATCCTTACTAAGCCCAGTGCTGAACCAGGTGTGGACCCTGTCCTCCAGGAGCTTTAACTCAGCAGAAAAGAAAAGGCATTGCCCATCAAAAACTGTCACACAGATTAGACTGGAATTAGCCCAGCCATTTATTGATCAATTCATGGCAGCAAGAATTCCACCTTGAGAGAGCTGGAAGCTATAACTGAGGCAGGCCTAGCAATGAAGACATTGTTCTTGCACCTAGTTAGAACATGCTCTTCTTTATCTGCAAAGGTCATCCTTGCTCACAGAACAAGGTGCAAAAGGCATGTACCTGAGTACCAAGAGTAGGAGAGACATCAATCTGGACAGCCACACTGCCCTGCCACCTGGTAGGGCAGATGGTGCTTAAATACCAATCGAGGTGAGGTAAGAGAGCAGGAAAGTAGACACACCTTTAAATAGTAAGCAATGGGTGATTTGGCAAAAATGGAGGCACAAAGGGGAGTTATGAGAATAAATTGAGAAAAATATATTCCTAATACATCATTGAGGCCCTTGGAAAGCAGGGTAGGGAGTCTGGAATTTATTCTTTGGCCATGTAAAAAAGTATAATCAGATTAAACTACAGTCTTCATTCTGTGGAATGATTTGGAGGAGTTAGATACAGAAAGACAAGATCAGGGTGCCAGCATGGTCCAGTTCTGGGAGAGCCCTTCTCCTGATGACATGGCCACCTGCTCATTGTGTCCTCATGTAAAGGAGAGGGCAAGAGCAAGCTCTCTGTTGTCTGCCTATAAAGGCACTCATCTCATCTCATCTAAACCTAATTATCTCCCCAAAGCCCTGCTTCCTAATACCCTCACACCGAGAGTTAGAACTAAGACCTATGAATTTGAGAAGGACTGAATTCAGTCCATGACAGCAGTCAAGTTTGGAAATATGCTTTTAAGAGTCTGAAAGCAGTTATTTGAGAGAACCTACATATACGGAGTGAGGGAGAAAAGCAGAGAGGTAGGAGACTCAGGAGAAGAGACCATCATGAAAGCCAGAGAAGATAATATTTCAAGAAGAAACGGGATGCTCGACAGGGTCCACTGCTGTTCAGTGCACAAGGAGGGTCTTAGAAGTTGAGCAGCTTCAGAGGTCTAGAGTGTGCTGAGGAGCCTGGGTGTTGACTGGACTAAAGAGCACACATGTTCTACGTGCGCGTAGTAAGTCAAGAGGACTATGCTATCTGGACATAGAGAGACATTGACATTTCTGTCCTTGAGGATAACAACTGGAAAAAAGAAAAAGCACAAGCCTATGATATCAGCGAACAAAGTAGGCAGAAAATAATGCTAATGGAGAACATAGACTTCAAAAGAGAAAGCATTGGCAGCTATTGAGAGATAACAAGGACAGGGATTTAAATGTGGCATGGGGAAGCAGAAGCCATCTTATTCTCCTTGTGTGCATCAAGAGGGAGAGCTATAGCCTCTATTGGTAAGAGTTTCAAAGAAATTGTGATCCTCAGGTGAAAGAGAAGTTTCAGTTACAGTGAAGAAGTCGGGGAGACATTAGAAAACAAGTTGAGGGTGACTAGGGAGTTTGATTTCAATAAAATTCTATGCCACAGGACGTGGTGGGGAAATGGACTTCAGCATGGGTAAGACCGAGAAGAGAATGTGATAGTACATGGTAGAGTGTAATGCCTGGGATTCTGATCCTGAAAGATTCTGGAAGAGGTGAAAGAAGTGGATATTAGAGAAGTAGGCTAGGGACGTTTGTGATGGTGGCAGGTAGAAGTATAAGGTAGGGAGAATTAACCCATCCTTAAAGTACATACTGTTCATTCAAACTTAACTGTTAGTCTAACATTAAGAGCCAGAACCAACTCTTATAACCCAACAAGAAGACAGAATACCTAATTTTTTAAATAGTCAAAAGATTTGAATAGACATTTTACCAAAGAGGTGTATGATAAGCTAGCTAATAAGCACATGAAAATATACACTCACACAAAGACTTGTACATAAATATTCGCAGTAGTACTACTCATAACAGCAAAACCCAGGAGCAGTCCTAATGTCCATCAACAGGTAAATGACTAAATACAGTGTGGCATATATATACATTGGAATAATACCATTTAGCAAAGAACTACTAATGCATGCTACAACGTGGATAAACTTCAAAAACATTAAGTGAAAGAAGGCAGACTCAAAAGATTACCTGTTGAATGATTCCACTTATGTAAAATTTCTAGAAAGATGCAAAACTGTAGATACAGAAAACTATAGAGCCTGGGGCTGAAGGTGGGAGTGAAGATTGACTAGAAATGGGCATGAGGAAACTTTCTGGGGTATTGGAATCAATCTAAAACTGAATTGTGTTGCTGACTGTACAACTATTTAAATGTTGTAAACATTATCAAGTATATGCTTACAATTGATTAATTTTATAATACATATATTATACCTCATCAAAGCTGTTAAAACAAAAAGAGTCTGATGAAATTTTAGATGTTCAAGGTAAGAGTTAGGATCCTGAGCTTTTTGACAAGAATGCCACCCATCCTCCCACCCATACACACATACACCTACCTCCACAAATTTACATATACCACATGGAGGCTAACACTTCTCACAGATCAACCATCACTCAAATACTTGACTGGAAATTTGTAGTCTCTCTCCCTCTCTTTGGAAGACAGGATGTTGTACTACATAAAGGGTGAACCTGAGTAATCCATACACAGTGCTGCTTTAGCAAATGGTTATTGATTGCATGGATAACTTTGCATAATTTCTTTATTTCCAGGATAGCACAATCTTTTGAATGTTGACATGGTACATTTCCAAAAGCATGTAATAAGCTGTATGTATATTAAGATCTACACATAAAAACTTGCCTGCTTGTAAAAAGGTCCACTTTGTTGCAAATACCCAGATGGAGTTTGGCTAAAGTCTGGATACTCTTCAAGCCCATTCAAACAAAATGGAGGTGTCACTACACTTGCAATTACTCATACCCAGTACTGTACAGTGTTTCACACTTAGTACACCTGCTTTCATTAAAGTCATTATTGACTTCTCAGTGGTTCAGCCAGCTGGCTTTTTCATCCAGCTTCATTCTGCAGCATTTAACACAGTTGACCACTTCTTCCTTCTTGAAATTTCCTCCTCCTCTGATTTCTGGAACACTGCACCATCTGGTTTTCCTCTTGCTTCTCAGTTATGTGTTCTCTACCCTCAATGGCTTTTCTTCCTTCTCTCACATCCTAAATGCAACTATCTCCCAGGATTTTAGTCTCCCGGTGTCAGCCTCCCTAATCATTTCAACCATTCCCATCAACAACCACCTTTGAATCTCTCTTTCTGGATGTTCTCATCAGCATCAGAAATTTGCCATGTTTGAGGTCAAATTCTTTCCTGCCAACTCTCAGTTTCTTACTTCTTTATTTCTATTAATAGCATCTTCAATATGCCATTTACCAACTCTTCAAACTTTTTGGTGTAAAGTTCTTCAAGTTGTAAAGAACACACCAGCACCACAATCAGGATGTAGAACACTTCCGTCATTCCAGAAAATGCCCTAGTGCCCCTTTTGTGGTCAAGCTCTATGCTATCCTCAGGACCTGAAAAACAATGGTCTGTTTTCTATCTCTATAGTTTTACCTTTTCTAGAATATCATCTAAGTAGACTCTTACAGTAAGTAGCCTTTGAGTCTCTCTCCTTTCACTTTGCATAATGCACTTGGGAGTTATCCATGTTATGTCACTAGTATCAATGTATCAATAGTTCATGCCCTTTTTATTTAGTGTGGTAAAAAAAAAAAAATTGATCGTCTTAACCATTTTTAAGTGTCAGTACAGGAATGTTAACAATATGCACATTGTTGTGCAATAGATCTCTAGAACTTCTTTATCTTGCAAAACTGAAGCTCTGTAGCCACTAAACGACTCCCCATTTTCCCCTCCCCCAGCCTCTTGGGCAACCACCATTCAACTTTCTGTTTCTAAGAGTTTAGCTACTTTAGATACCTCATGTAAGTAGAATCATCTATTATTTCTCTTTTTGTGATTGGCTTATTTTACTCAGTATAATGTCTTCAAGGCTCACCCATGTCGTAGCATATAACAGACTTTTTTCTTTTTTAAGGCTAAGTAATATTCCATTGTGTATATCTACCACACTTGCTTTATATGTTCATCTCTCGATGAACAATTAGGTTGCTTCCATCTCTTGGCTGTTGGAATAATGTTGCCATGAACACGGGTGTGCAAATATCTCTTCAAGATCCTGTTTTCAAATCTTTTGATTATATACCCAGAAGTGCGATCGCTGGACCCTATGGTGATTCTATTTTTAATGTTTTAAAACTCATACTGTTTTCCATAGCAGAGTAATTTATTCCTTTTTCTTTCTGAGTAGTATCATACAAATGTACCACATTTTTTTTATCCATTTACCATCTGAAGGACATTTGGGTTCTTGCCAGCTTTAGGCAATTATTTATATGTAATCATAACTGCCTTAACATTTGCTTAAAGGTTTTTGTGTGAACATAATTTTTATTTCTTTTGGGTAAATATCTAGAAGTAGGATTAGTGGGTTGTAAGGTAAGTCTATGTTTTACTTTATGAGAAACTGCCACCTGTTTTACCACACAAGCTGTATTATTTTATATTCCTACCAGTAACGTATAAGTTTCATTTGTTCAGCATTTGCCATTCTCAGTTTTGGAGATTTCAGCCATTTGAATAGGTTGTAATGGCACCTTATTTTCTTTTTAATCTGTATTTCTCTAATGACTAATGATGTTGAACATCTTTTTTATGTGCTTGTTTGCCATTTTTATACCTTTTTTTAATGAGTGTCTACTCAAAATTATGCCCAATATTTTAAGATTTAAAATTTATTTTCTGGGGTATTTTTGTTGGGTTATTTTTTTTATTGCTGGATTATGTATATATTTTGGATATGGGTATGTGTTATCAGGTGCATTTTTTTGCAAATATATTTTTCTAAAGGCAAATATATTATCTTTTTGTTATTTTACTGGTATCTTTCAAAGATACCAATTGATAAAACTTTATCAAGTTATTCATTTTTTATCAATTGTGGTTTTTACAAATTGTGTTGCATCTCAATTTACCTACTCTTGAATAGTCGACTTCAGCTGTCTTTTTCTTGCTTACCTCAGCAGTGACCTTTTCTATCACTTTGTATAGCTTATAACAGTCTCTCACATGTAATTACTGCTTTGATCTTCACCTTTGATAAAGTTAAGTAGAGAGTCTTCAGATAAGCTCACTTCTGGTGCTCAGGTGTTCAGCAATGGCTTGACCATTAACACAGCATGTGTGAATGGTAGACCTTTCTTGTCTTGAAACTATAATTGCCTTGTTCCCGTCATCATGTTGTACATGCACTGCTCACCACCTTCTCCCTCTTTCTCTCTCCCCACATCCTCCCCACCCCCAACCTCTTAGTCAGCATCATTCTCCTTCGCTGCCCCTCCCCCATTATCCTGTCAGTCCAAAATTGTTTAAGAGAGTTTGGAATGCAGACAGTACAGTGCTTTTCCTGGAAACTGCCCTCCTTTCACCTCTTCTGTCCTATGAGTCCTCTGAATCCAAATTGTTGCTCAGAAATTTACCTAACTCTGTCCCCTTTCTGGTGAATTTGCCTCCAGACAACCTATAGCCTAGGCTATTGGTTAGGGAGACCTACCTGATCACAGGTAGGTAATTGGCCTCTCAGAACTTTTATTTCCTCATCCTTAAAGTATCTATAAAACCAGTTACATTACAGGGTCATAACAGGGTTATTTAAGGATTAGATAAGATAATCTTTCTTTAAGGGCATGATGCCCATGCCCAATTCCTTATATGACACGTACCCTCTCCCACCACCCTAATTCAGGAGTTCAGTCTCATAGGCTCCCATGTTGCCAGCATGCAGCAGCACCCCTCACCTCTTCTTGTTCAGAAACCTCCTAACTGGCCTCTGCCTTGTGGATCGTCCTCTCCTATTTGTATAAAGCATTGTGTTTACACATTCAATCTCCTGGAGCTCAACTCCAATCATGTCCCATCAAGTTCAGTTTAACCCACTTTCAACATTCACAAAGCTCAGCATGTCCCCTTTCTATCCCTCTTCCCTTTACCTGGGCCATACACCAAACAGAGTGACTACTGTACTTACAGTTCAATAAATACATGTATACCATCACCCCTGGGCCCACTCCTTCCATCCAGAGCACTCTGTCTGCCCTCATATTACATGTACCTGCAAAACAAATTCTGCCCATTTCTCAAGACTCATTTTACTGTCACTTTCTTCCTGAAGCCTTCTCAGTACCCCACTATTATCTTTTTAACTTTTCACAGCATTTGTACCTCTTTTCTATTATTGTTCTATATTACAGTTATTCTATTATATTGTTCTAGCTGACAGTTAATTACATAATACTCTTAACCTTGTTAAATCAGTTTTGGGGCTTATCTAGTAACTTGGATAGTATCTTCCTTGTGTGCCATCAAAGGTTGGCAAATACTTGTTAAATTGGTTTAAATTTTAATGAAAATTCTGGAACTCGAAAGTTAACACAATTAAGTTGTCAAAAGTGATTCATGATTTTCAGGCTTTTAAAACTTTCACATTTAAAGGCTGGAGAAGACACAAAAGTTATCTAGTTCCCACCTGGGAAAGAGTTTGTTTTCTGTTTGGATCAAGGCCTTTCAGGTTTTTTGCACTTAGGCAAAGGAAAAGAGCCATCAATGGAGATTTTTATCAGTAACTACAAAATCTACCTAGTTTCTTACTTTTGGCTGCAGTGTTCAAAGGCATACTTTATTCTTCTTCTTGATAAATATTACGAGCTACACTTGCTTCTCGATTCTGTTCTCCTACCCCACCTGTCTAGTCTGTATTCTCTTCCTCCTCCAAGCATTTTTTTTCTCAGGGCCTCATTCCCACCCCACACCCATATGCTTCTTAGTCTGTGAGTGTCCTGGAAGTGTTGCTAAGCAAGAACTGATTTCTTGGGTCCTCTGCCCAGTAGTGACTGACCTGTACATGCTGACCTACTCTCTTTGTGTCATTCTCACCTTGGCACATGTCCAGGAGGAGATAATATATGACTTGATGTATTCCAAGCAGAGTGCTTTAAATCAAGAAATTGCATATTTGGTGAGGTTCAGTAGACCAAGCAAGATCCATGATCCAAGAACTCTTAAATGTTCATCCCAGTGTGAATTTAGACTTATTGGGGAATTTTTAACAAGTCACTTAACCTCTCCGCATCCCTGCAATCTCCCTATAAAGTTTTGATACAGCTGTTGTATATTAATCTCCTCTTTTCATATTTTAAAATTACAGTTATTTTATTGAAATTAGTTTTAAATAGACAGCCTTGTTGTCTAGCAGTTTTATTATTTCTAATTTTTAATATGGATTTTTATTTATGCCAATTTAGACCTTCTCTTTAACATTAACTTTTAGATATGGTTACATTTCTTAAACACTACTTACAATCATTTGGAAATTCCACAGATTTAAATTTTGGAGCACTCATTTGTCTTCTTTTAATAATAACCTAAAATTGTAGTGAAACTATTGGAAAAGAGAAGGATACCAACCTGTTAATGATTTGACTCTACAAGAGAGAACTTTGAATTCCTACTCTACTAACTACAGATGAAATCTTCATCATGTGGACTTCAGATATTCTTTTTGAAAACTTTACTTTTACTTATAATCTAATTCTGGTTTAAACAAATTATAAATATATAGCTTACTAATTGCCTTTAAGGAAGTTTTTGCTCAAAACAGCATGAGTATTGAATATACTAAGCCAAGTTTAGTCACCAAGACGTACTGATGACCTTTCATGTTTGTGTGGTCATGCTCCTTACTTGGATTCTCCCTTCCCATGTTTGACTAGTGGTCCTTTGGCGTGCTACTCTGGGAACTAATGACAAGAGGAGCACCACCTTATCCTGACGTCAACACCTTTGATATAACAGTTTACTTGTTGCAAGGCAGAAGGCTCTTACAACCCGAATACTGCCCAGATCCCTTGTAAGTAGGAATTCTGACAGAATATTGTGCAGCTCTTATATTCTTTACTTTTACAGAAATGCTTTTCTTAAAAGTGTCTCTCACAACATTTCTTTGTTTCTGAAACAGGTATGAAGTGATGCTAAAATGCTGGCACCCTAAAGCTGAACTGCGCCCATCCTTTGCTGAGTTGGTCTCCAGGATATCAGCCATATTCTCTACTTTCATCGGAGAGCACTATGTCCACGTAAACGCTACGTATGTGAATGTCAAATGTGTCGCTCCATACCCTTCGCTGCTGTCATCACAAGATAATGTTGATGGTGAGGGAGACACATGATGGATGGATACACCACCAGCCCTCTTCTGAGAAACATCGTAGAACTGTTCAAACAACAGTCCACATTTCGTTCAATATTTTTTTTCACTGCCTGGCCTTTGAAGGGCCACCAGATATTTTTTGCTTTTGCCAAAATTGCACTATTATAGGACCTAATATTGTTATTTAAAATGATCATATTCTAAAGAATTTCTCAACTGACAAAGCATCAGAGCCAGAAGCTTGGTCCCACAGGCCGGTGACCAATGGTAACTCTGCAGCTGTGATGACGCTCCTGTCGAATTCAGACCAAAACCTGAATTCTGGGAAATTTTTAAAAATCAGGATCCTGCCTGATTACATACAGGGAACCGAGGCATTGAATTTTAAGGGTTTCTTGATCCCAGAAAATTCAGAAATGGTAACGTCCAGGACAAAAAAGGCAGCCCTGGGACCAGGCAACTTCTTTAGAATTATAGTATTTCGAAGAGCTTTCATGTATTGTATGGTCACTAATGTTTTTCATCACTGATGTTGTCATTTGCCCATTAGGCAAACATTCTCTTTTAAATTTCTACATATGCATTCCTTTTATTGGAGAAATAGCCATAGGCAATGGAGTTAACATTTCAAAACAGCAGGACTCGAAATGTGTTCATAATTTAATAAGGACATTTACATATTGTACATAGACAACATTAAGAAGGTTTTCTTGACAGTTTTTAGTCACAATGAAATGTTAATTGTCATTTTAAAATCAACAGTTTGAGAATGATTCTGTTTCAATCTAATGAATGTGGATATTTAGATGTTTTGTCTGCATTTTTTTAATGACAACTGAGAATAAAACAAGTACTTTGTGATAATAAGTGTTTTTAAAGATAACTTAGCATGTTTTTAAAGCAGGCTACATCTGATGAAAGATTCATTGGTTCCAGTCACAGCTCATATGTAGAACAAAGAAACGATCGATGGACTGGAAATATTAGCCTCTCTCTCAGGTGGCAGCTTCCTATCCGACAAACAAGTGGAGACAATAAAACTTTTGGGGAGTCTAGTTTTGCATTAGGACATGTTCTGTGTAAGCAAAAATATTTTAGAAAAAAAAAAGGCAATTGACAGTTCTATCCATTTCACCTGGATGAACAATTACTCTGGGCAGGACTTTTGTGATATTTTGTTTTGTGAGGTTTTGTGCTTACTACTGTATAGTGCATGTGGCACAGGATACTCTAACTGGTTTTGTCTATATAAACATTTAAAGTATTATATTTTTATAAAAATGTTTATTTTTAATGATATAAGAAAACTTTTGTCAGGCCATAAAAATACTGCACTGTGAACATTTCAGAAAAGGTATGTCAGATTTGGATTAATAATGGCATGATTTTAAATGGCTGTAAATTGTGATAAGGAAATATACTGATTGCCAGTACACCCCACCCTCATTACATCACCAGGACTCGAAGCCAAGGGTTAACACAGCAAGCTATGAAGAGGGTGTGTTACACTGAAACCCGGTAGTAGAGTTGGGCTGTTCTTGCAAGAGAGTGATTACAACCAAAAGTCGTTTGATGTAGGGGAACTTACCAGAAAATGCAAGGAATTGTACTGCAGAGATGTTCGAATTCAAATATTACTATTTCAGAAGTGTAAAGAGTAATACTAATTCACAGAGTGTTGTAAATGGTGGACGGCAAATTCATCTCCTCTGCGGAAAGAAATATCTCTACCAATGTCAGGGGAATGAGTGCATCAAGAACAGAAAGAACAACTTGTGAAAACAACCCATCGACAAGACTACACACCTGTATATATGCTTGAGAAAGCTGCAATGTGAAAATCATGTTTGCTATTTATAAATGTGTCCTTAGGTTAATGTGTCTGGACTAATTGTGGGAGTGAATCTTCTAAGAATTAGATACTTGTCACTGCCTATACCTGCAGTTGAGCTGAATGGTACTTTGTATGTTAATAGTTGTTCTAATAAATCATACAATTAAAATAAAATGATGTATCATTTTGTATACTGAGAATTGGTTATTGCTAGTCATACTTGATTACTATCATTTACATAATGGCAGGAAGCCTATGATTTATTTCACCTGGCTGCATCAAGAGCATCCATTTATGAGAGCTTTAGTCAAGTTAATGCATGGGCAGCTAAAAGAATTTGTATCTCTGAATCTCAGGAAGTCTGTCTTTCTAGAGTGGTATGTCCTGAGTTCTCAAATTACCTGCATTTTTCTGACAATCTTTCAACTGCTAGAGCACCTGGCTCCTACTTTAGCATGATGCTTTTCTCCAGCATGGTGCATCCTTGGACCAGAGGATATGACAGTGGAGCTGCAATGCCACAGTTGGCACAGATGCCTACTTGGGAGTTGGAGGAGAGAGGCTTTTTATCACCATAAAAACTACCCTTTCCAACTACACAGGATCCCACCATTCAGAATCCCCCAGTTACTAGAAAACTACCTTCTGGTTACGTCCATGAATGTTCTTGTAATGGTAAGAGCATTCAAAGGTGATATTTCAATCATCTAGTAATCATGTGGCCCTTTGGAGCAATCTGATAAGAAAAAAAGAATGCCCAAGTTTAAACTGACACCTACACAAAACAGTGGGGGCTGATTCTTTACTGAGAGAGAATTCATTCCCGCTACAGCCAGACTCCCTCCCAGCCCAGAGATGCATGTTCATAGGAAGTTCAGTTAGACTTCATGCCCCTGGAGGACTAGGATTTGTCATCTTTATACCTCTAATATCTGGCACTTTGATAGATTCTCAGGTAATTGCTGAATTGAAACAGGATTTTCTTATCCTCAAGCACTTTAAACCACCACAGAGAGTTAATGCATATGTAGCTTCCATGATGTTTGGTGAATACTGACATGGGGAGGGGGAGACCTTTCTAGGGAGACAGGAATAAAAAATAGCCCTTTGCAAAGTTTAGCTTAGTGCTCTGGATTTTTAATTACCACAGGACTTTTTATTTTGCAATGTAGGCATCAATTATATTTTTGCTCTCTCACCTATACAGCAAGTTGCATCCTTAAAGAAATATGGAGAAGGGATATAAAACTTGAATAAGCACCATTCAAATGTTTGAATGGTGACATCTCTTGTTGTTAATTTACCTGATTTAGTTCAGGAAACAAGTTAGCATTATAGAAAAGAAATCGATTAGTATTTCATTTAATTCAACTAATATCTATTGAATGTCTATGTATGTCGGGCACTGTGCTAGGTAATGAGGATTTAAAAATAAAGTTTCTCCTACCCCAATGAATTTAATGGAAGAAACAAAATTACACAACTAGTGATGATTATTAGAACTATGCATTTCTTAGATCTATAAACTATCTTGAAGAGGCATCACAATTTGTAATTGGAAATTTGTGCCTCTGATCCCCTTTTTCTTCTTCTCCCGGCCCCTTATCCCCTGCCTCTGGCTACCACTAATCTGTTCTTTATATTCACAAATTTGGTTCGGATTTTTATTTTTACATATAGGTGAAATACAGTATTTCTTTGTCTGACTTATTTCACTTAGCATAATGCCCTCTCAGTTCATCCATATTGTCACAAATAGAAACATTTCCTTTTTTATGGCTGAATAATATTCTATCATATATATATCACATTTTCCTTCCATTCATCCCTCAGTGGACACTTAGGTTGTTTTAATATCTTGGCTATTGTAAATAATGCTTCAGTAAACATGCATATATCATTACATATATCATATATTTGATGTAGTCCTACTTGTTTATTTGCTCCTTTTGGTTTATTTGCTCCTTTTGAGTTTATGTTTTCATTTTCTTTGGATAAACAACTAGAAGTGGAACTTCTGAATCATGTAAGAGTGCTATTTTTCATTTTTTGAGGAAGCTTCACACTGTTTTTCACACTGGCCGCACCATTTACATTCAAATCAACAATACACAAGGGTTCCCTTTTTTCTACATTCCCACCATTTGTTACTCTTGTCTTTTCGACAATAGCCATTCTAATAGGTGCAAAATGATATCTCATTATGGTTTCGATTTGCATTTCTCTGATGATTAGTGATACTGAACATGTTTTCATGTACCTATTGGTCATATGTATGTCTTCTTTGGAAAAATGTTCAGATCTTCTGCCCATTTTTAATCAGATTTTTTTTTGCTATTGAGTTTTTGAGTTATTTCTATGTTTTAGTTATTAACTCCTTATCAGATATATGATTTGCAAATATTTTTTCCCATTCTGTAGTTTACCTTTTCATTTTGTTTGTGGTTTCCTTTGTTGTGCAGAAACTTTTTAGTTTGATGTAGTCCTACTTGTTTATTTGCTTTTGTTGCCTTTGCTTCGTATCAAACTCAAAAAATCATTCCTAAGACATTGCACGGAGCTTATCACCTATGTTTTCTTCTTGGAGTTTTATGGTTTCAGGTCTTAACATTCAAGTCTTTAATCCATTTTGAGTTAATTTTGGTATAAAATAGTGGTCGAGTTCTATTCTTTTGCATGTTTTCCCAACACTATTTATTGAAGACTGTCCTTTCCCTATTGTATCTTCTTGACTCTATTGTTGTAAATTAATTGACCATATATGCATGTGTTTATTTCTGGGCTCTCTATTCTATTTTATTGATCTGTGTGTCTGTTTTTATGCCAAAACCATACTGATTTGATTACTATAGTTTTGTAATATAGTTTGAAATCAGGGAGGGCATCACAGTTTAACATAATAAAGTAAAGACTCTTGGCAAATAGATCAAAGTCGGACTTACTTTGGGCAAAATACTGTACCTCTGTCAACCTAAGTTTCTTCATCTGTCAAACAGGTTAATCCTATTTACTTCACAAACTTATTTGAGGACCAAAAACTAGTGTGTAAAAGCATCTGGCACAACATAGATGCTCAATAATCGTGATATTATCATCTTTAGTCTTAGACAATATGAGCCATGTAAAGGCAGCCTGTGGTTGACTGAAAGGGAAATCCAGCCTGGAAGGGACCTTAAAGATATTTAAATCTAAATCCTCACCCCATCCTTCACCTCGTATCTGCTTTATACAGTAGAAACAGAGCTGTGATTCCACCTCATCTCTGAGTATTGATATGGCCATTAAGTGGGGGATGAGAATGATGACAAGGCAATGACAAGATTGTGCAGGACATCTGAAGAATACCTCCATCCCTTCTTCTTTCTTTAAATTCCCTACTATCCTTTAATCACCTCTCCAATTTAGTTTTTTTCTTGTTTAGCCTTCAGACCTAAAATATAAAAGACATGGGGGAGGGGAGAACAGTCCATCTTAATTACAGGAAAGTTGTACAAAAGCACAATGATAGGAGATACAATTCTCAGTATTCATATCTAGAGATTATTACTGTCCCTTGTTTTACCCAAATTAATGGTTAATGATTATTCAGAGTTAGGAAAAAGTAGACTAAGTACAATATTGTTTTAGTTATATGCTGTGTGTTTGGAAAATAAGGAGAACTTTATTAGTATTGTAATTCGTCTGATGACATGAACAGGTATCCACACAGTCACACATCATTCAAGTTTGTGGTGCTTTAGACAATTTCAGGAGATAGATGTGCAGACATTATGCCCCCAAAGAAGAAATGCTTATTCCTTTTAATTCCATAAAAATATTTTTTCCTTCTTATATTTGACATTTTTATTCAGGACTATTTTAATTCTCTATCAAAAAACTAGAAATAACTTCAGTCATAAACCAGTGAAATATTTCAGTTGGTGAATTGAAGGTAATAAAATACAGGCTTGCCCAAACTGTCCTTTGTTGTAAATTACATCAGAGATCTAGATTACGTCAGCCAAAGGTATTGATCACAATGCTGAGAGGTTTATAACTACTATTGACTTACCATGTGACCCTGGAGCAGAAATCTAGGAAAATTGCAAAAGCATATCTATGGTAATGAAAAGCGCATCATTAATAGAACTTACTATCCTGTTCAGCAAGTACTGTGTTCTCTTGAAGGTAAATTTTTAACAAATGCTGTAAACAGAAGGAACCTCTGTCTTCTCCAATTTCTCTATTGCATGCTTCTGAGCTATTCCAGTGAATGTATTTTCTTTCTTATCAACAAAATGTGTAGATTTAAAAATGATATAAATTAATTAGTCCCATATAAAATTAATATCCAAACATCCAAATAGCTACTAATTCTTTATTATTATTATTATTATTTTAATGAACAGCTAGTTCCCCATGTAGATCAATTTGGAATAGGTCTCAGGTCCTATTCTCCTAGACAGTTAAACCCTACCTGATTAAGGATTCTGAAAACCAGGTAGCATTAAAAATACAAAGTTTGAGATGAAAATGGCCATATTTAGGGTACATAAACATAAAATTTTAAGTAAACTAATTTAACACTATTTTGAAACACTGAACCCAAATTAATGATAATTTTTATTTTATTCTTGAAAAAAAGCCCTTTGTCTTTATGCAATCACTTTTTCACTGTCACACGCATATATTCTCGTCACCACATGAGTTCCAATCTGATAGAAACACCCACTAATTCTCAGACCTCTGGGTTGGAATGAGAAAAATGCATAAAATCTTACCAGGCCAAAAGAGATCAACTTTAAAAATCTTTGGCATTCAAACATGTCAGAACTCTTTTTCTCTAACTCTCCCACCCATTCGTGTTCTCCATTGTGGTCCATAAAATCTGTAATATCAATTTATACTTTTATTGAGCACCCTGAAAATTTTAAGTGCTATCTTTCATTTACCTTTTGGGGTTATTTATAATTTTCACAGTTGTTTCATGAGTTTTCTTTCTGTCACTAATTCTAAAAGTGTTGGAAAGTGGTAATGGACAGACCATTCCCTGTCAGCCAAAGCCCTCACTTTGACGTTTGCCACTGTATTCTGGTGACATCTGCTCTTTCCATTACAGTCAAGCTGGGCCTTTCCTTCTGCAGAACTGTGACTAAACAACCACCATATTCATCAGTGGCAACAATTCTTGTTAAACAAGAAATGACAAATTCAGAGCCTTTGTGAAATCTCACCCTGTACTTCTGAAGTCAGTCATGTGATCTTTAGAGATTATTTTAGAATTCCCAATAAAGAAAAATAACAGAAACTGAAATATCCTATCAGGATCCATTTGGAAAGCTGTTTCTAATTTTTTGTTAACCATGAGAATTAAACATAGAGAATTTAAATTAGCTTCAGTGGTAGCCAGAGGGTCCACGGAAACATGGGCAAAGCAAGAAATCACTAACACAAAGATACTAAAAAATATGTTTTAGAAAGAAAATATCCAGTGTTAAAACTACATACATTTTTTTGAAAATGAACTTAATTGATAAAAATAATAATGGTAATAATAATGATTTCATACCAAGATATGTCACAGGAATTAATGACTGTCTAGAAGCTAATGGGCTAAGGTAATACTTTCAGGAATTAATCTTGCTTAATGAAATGCTGTTTAAATTGTACTAAACTGTAAATGAATGCTTAAAATGACAAAAAGCAAAAAATTCAGTGTTACCATCATCAAACCTGGTTGAGTCACAGAGGAAAAAAATCTAATGCAAAATTTTGTCATGTGCTGCTCTTATTTTTTTATTCATTTGTAATTCAGAAAGATATATATATATTCTTTATAATATTTTTCTTTCATAGTCTATCTCCTACTTTTACTCTGAGGATATGTTTACCTATGGATTCTTTTATTTAATCTGTTAATTAAAATGTAACTCCCTCTAATGCAGGCATATCAAAGTTAAATTATGATTGCTTTGAAACATTTTACTTTAAATACTCTGATGTGAAGAAAATGTGGATGCTCCACAAGGGCTTTAGAATATTTCTACAAATTATACTTGGCTTAGAAGTCATTACACAATGTCTTATTCCAAGATTATACTAACAACTAACCTCTTGATTCTGCTCTCTCCATATTGACTTTTCCTTATAATCTAAAACTAGCTGCCAAAATTATATAATATATCTAATTATGTTTTCCTTCTTGAAAACGTATGCCCACTTCTAGATGTTCCCTAAATTAGTTCTTTATTTTATGTCTTATTTTGTTTTATTTTTATTATAAAATACATTCTCATGGAAAATTTTTTTAATTAGACAAAAAGATATTAAGTGAACAGGAAATATCTTCTGACCACTCTTCCACACTCTTTATTCTTACTCCCTAAGGATAACTAATGTTAACACTTTCTTGTATATTCTTCCTGAAATTTTCACCTTAAATCAATTCTAACTTAAGTAAGATACTCGAAGACATCCTTCAAAAACCTCCATCTTATTGACCAAACTGTTAACTCATCATAATCTCCTCAGTCAAGGGACTGTTTCTTTATCTCTGTGACTTTGAACTTTCACAAAAAATACCCCCCTTTTGTAGACACACACACACATATATACACACACACAGAGCTGTATAAATAAGGCTACACCACCACCACCATCACTCCCAAACAGGCTTATAATTTGGTGTCCTTTCAAACTGATAATCTTTAAATATTGTCTCAACTTTTATAACTTCTATTTAAATATGAGATTGAAATGATTTTCTCTTAATAAAAAATTAACAGATTTACTTATTTCCATTTAACAAAGTAGAATTAATATACTAAAAAAATCAGTAAAATATTATACTTTTCTAAAATTCTCTTTTACATTATTCTGAACCAGACTGCTTGAAAATTATAAAGAGTTTTCAACTTAGGTAATAAAAATAAATCTCCCATTTCTTATAAGCAGCATTCTATGAGGGATTATTTCAGAATTTCAGCTGACTGATGACTTTTAACTGACCAGAACTAAACGTATGTGTGGCAAACATACACCACAGAGATGGGTTGTTTACTGTAGCAAATTACTTTTCTTCATTCCAACTGTCCTTTTGGCAGGAGCACACCCAACCTAATTTTGTCCATTACATAAGGAGCACATTTGAAACCTGAATCGCTTGACATCATATTACTTACTTAATTCACTCATAACTCAGTGCCCCGTGACCTGGCAGGCCTACCCCTTACTCTAGTTCTGGAAAGAAGCACTATAACAGAGAGGTTAGGTGGACACACTTTGGAATCAGACACTCTTAATTTGAATCATTTACACCACTTTCCAGTAGTGTGATTTTTGGACTAGTTGCTTCTCCCTCCTGAACCTCAATTTCCACATCTGTAAAATGGAGATATGAATGGCAGCTTCCTCATAAAATTGTGCAAGGATTGAATGAAACAATGTATGCGAAACTCTCAATAAGTGACAGTAATTATTTCTAGAGACCTTGATTTTTACTAATACTGTCATCATCATCATCATCATCATCATCACTACTATTATTTATAATCTGCCATGCTCCACAAAAAGACTCAACGTGGAAGAGCCTAAAATAAAATTATCACTAAACAGGTCCAAAGTTTGGCACAAACCAGAAATATGTGAAAGTAAAAGTCAAGAAAACAAATGCTAGTTTTCTTCTTCTTTTTAAGTGGTACCATCTTGGTGTTAGGAAAGGGGTCTTAGTCCAGTCTGACTTACTGCCTGTGTGACTCTCAACGTCAATCTTTTTAAGTTGCACTTTTCTTCTCTATAGAGAATGAAGATAATTATCTTCACAGTGCCGATTGTAAATGTTAAATGATATAATAAGGTTTTATCCAAATATGTTATAATTATTAGATTCATCAAAAAAAAATTTTTATTTCAAAAGTCTCCTTAGAACTAATCTGACTTATAAAATTCCCCGTAACCAACCCGAGCACTCCATTTGCTCCAGCATAATTGCTGGAGTTGTTTACAGAAATCTCTACTTAGAATCAATGAGCTCAGAACAGGAGAAGGCTGCAGATCTGGCCCTGGGCCTCCGCACAGGGACCGGGGTGCTCACTGATAGCTGACCCTTAAACAACTCCACGTCCTCTTTGGAGTTCAAAGTTTGGGGGTGAAATCACTGCCCCTTCTCAAAGATAAACATGAATGCAGATCTGAAGTGATGTCCTGAGCTCACATGAGACATGCTGAGTTTGAATCTCATCAGGGCAGTGTTTTTCCAACATAATAAATTGCTCTTTGTTCAAATCAGAAACTGAATTCACTTTATTTTCCAAAATCTGCTCTGCCAGGTTTCCTCGATTTAATTGTATCTTTTTTGTCTGCTGACAATGGAAAGCAGAAGAAAATAGTCTTGCTAAGGAAATGAAATATGACCAAGAAAAACAGGCAATCTCACACTGTATGAAGTGATTTTTTTTCACATTCAATTTTTTATAAGAAAAGGTCTCTACCCTTTGAAACAACAGCATTATTGCGGTGACTATTAGGTCATATCTAAACAACGCAAAAGAAAATGTTGGAAAGAAAATTAACTAGTTCATAAGGGTATGAACAACATTATTTTTAAAAGGAAATGATTCTTCATACATAGAAAGAATAATACATCCTAGCAAAGAAATATGAGAGTTGAGGCAATTATTTACATAATTCACATTTTTAAAATGTATGATTAACTGAAGCATCTGTAGAGTTCAGGTAAAATAATTTAGAGGGAACACAAATTAATCAAATCATTACTGCAGTTCTTCAATATATTTAGTTAAAATAATCCTTGCTTTACTAGCAGAGAACTCTGAGTCCTGTTTGACTGGTAGGAAGGTCTTGTGATGAAAATAAGTGTGTGAAGTAAGAAAGGGCCAGGTTCCAATCTCAGCTCTACCATCTACTCACCATTTGCCTGTGGATAAATATGGTCATCCATTTATTCAATTTTAAAACATTATTGAGAGCCTTCTGCCTGACAGGCACTATTATAAAAAAGAAAGATACAGCAGGGAATATACTAGATAAAAATGTTGCCCCCACATGGTATTTATTTCAAAGTAGGGAGAGAGAGAGTGAGAGAGTGGGGGCAGGAGGGGAAGAAGGGAGAGAGGAAGAAAGATGGATAGACAATGGATAGATGTGTAGACAGATACACAAAAGTTAATTTCAAAGTGTTAAAAGTGCTATAAAAGGAATAAATAGGACAATAAGATAAAGATTTAAATGGCTATTTGGCATAGGGTAATCAGGAAAGGCCTAAGAAAACAAAATGAGCTAAGACCTGAAGATGAGAATGAGCCAGCAGTATGAAGTGCAGAGCAGTCAAGGCAGAGAGGCAAAGACTGTTTCTGAAAACAGGAAAGGGCTTTGCCTGTTGAAGGCCCAGGAAACAGACCTGTGGGGGAGCAACATGTTGAGCTGAGAAGAGTGGCATGAGGCAAAGTTGTAAGCAACAAGCAATTAGGTTTCTATTCTAACAGCAGTGAGAAACCACTGAATGGTGTTAAACAAGAGAGGACGTGATCTATTTTTAATAGATCAGTCTGGCTGCTGAGTAAAAATAGATTGTAGCAATGCAACAGAAAAAGCAGAGATGTTATCGAATACCTTCAGGCATGAGATCAGGATGGACATGAGGTATAGAATGGAGGCAGAGATAAGTGGACAAATTTAAAATGCATTTTGAAGATAAAATGAATAGAATGTGCTGATGACTTGTATGTGAGTGAGGAGAGTAAGGGAATGATCAAAGATGACTCCTAGATTTTTGGCTTTAGCAACTAGGTGGATGGTGTCACCACGTACAGAGAGAGAAAGCTGGGAGTCACAGGGCAGATCAAGAGTTCTACTTTGGACATGTCAATTTAAGATGTCTTTTAGCCAGAAAGTACAAATGCCAAGTAGTCTTTTAAATATGTAAGTCTGAAGCTTAAAGGGGCAAAACCATCGGCACTTGGTGGTAAAAGCCATGGAACCAGATGAGATCATTGAGGGACAGAAGCTAGAGAAGACCAAGGATGAAACTCCAGGGCACTAAAATGTTCAGAGGTCATGAAGAAGGAGGAGTTTGAGAAGGAGTTAATTACCTCACCATAAAATGCAAAGTTACCATCTAGAAAGAGTGAATAAAATTATGTATAGTTTGTTACTAGCTGGTTAAAGACACTCAACAATTTTTAGCTAATTGCTTCCATCTTTCTTAACCCTCTCTCTGCTCACCCACTCCCACCACCCAAATATAATTAATCTCTTGTTCTACAAAAGGGAAGTGAGCCACCGTATATACTAAAGAATTAGAAATTAACACTCCTTTCTAGCTCAGTTTATATGAGCACTAACTGAATGTAATAAGTGCTCAAAGATCATACACTAACAAGTTATCATACATCACAACTAGTAATCCCAAGTGACAGAATTTTATTTCATTCTAATATTCTGTTTTATTTTAGTTATTCTGTTTTATTCTAATTATTCGACCAGAACTTAATCTTAGAACTACACCTAGATGCAAGGGGTGACTCCGAAATGTAGTCCTTTATTTTTGACCCCAACAGCAGACAAAAAAGGTACAATTAAAAACCAGGGTTCTGTTAAGGAAGAAGGGGAAATGAATGTCAATGGGCAACCAAGAAGCTCATTTATAGTGTGTATATAGGACTAATGTCAACTAGAGCTTTTTTATGGGATAAAACATTTAAGAATCTTTCTCTTTTAATAATTAGTCCAAAAAAAATGAGCAGTTCCTGATATAACCATCCATCCTGGGTCCTTTGAGGAAGCTTTATCCTGTCTAATTTCAGTAAATTCAACATTATGGATCATCTGTGTTGCATGAGGCACTTGTTTAGGCAATGCAGAAGATATAAAGATTTACAAATCTTTACATAATTACACTTGTATTAGAAAAGAAAAATAATAGAAATTCTAACTGCCATAGGTTATTGTAATAGGCACCTAAATTAAGAAATTTTGGAGTTCAGCATATAAAGAGATTCACCATGAAGAAGGTTTCGTAAAAGAAGATGCACAAAAGCCGGGCCCAGATGAATAGACAGGAAAAGAACATTCCACGTAGAATCACTTCAACAAAGAAGTCAAGAGAGGTTAAGAATGATTAAGGAACAAGGGAGGTCAATTTGAATATATAACATTTGGAAAAAAAATTGTAATGTGTCTGTAGATAATGAGCCTTTGTGTACAATTGACTGTGAGACTCCCATGCCTGCAACGTAATGATCTTTCTTATTTTTTCATAATCCTGTAAAGTAGGTTGGGAAATTCAAGGATGGTGTGGGGCGATGAGAGGATATAATCAGAATAGAAGAAAGTGAGTCCTTTGTCCTTTTTGGCTTCCAGCCCCTCAGCTCTGGCCATGCCACACCACTCCAGTCCTGGGAGTGGGCCCATCCAGGACCTTATGTGCTCATGAATATGAGGCCATTCAGAAACTGCACTGGTTCATAACCTCTCTTGGAAGAACATAGCACACTTTCAGACACAGCACTGCAAAAATGTTGGATGAAGGATTGCATGGCAATCCTGGAACTGAGGTACATGCTCCAGGAATGCAGAGGTCTCAAATCATGAAGGGCCTTTAATATCACCCTAAAATATTAGGAAATGAGGTATGAAGACAGGCTTTGCAAAGAGCGGGTCAACAAAATGAGAACTATTATTTGGAACAACTTCAACAGCATTGATTGGAAGAGGAAATATTTTAAAAGATCCCTTAGGAGACTACAGCTGATTCTTGAACAACACAGATTTGAACTGCACAGGTCCACTTATATGTAGATTCTTTTCAACAAATACATACAGCACTGTAAATGTACGTACAACCCTATTCTTTCTTCCCTGTTTTATCATTAGTGTTACTTTAGAATAATGAAGCCTGTTCCATCCATTAACTCCACTAACATTTGATCTCCCCATGGACTGAGGTTAAAAATTAATTACTCTTCCAACATATTGATTACATGACTATAAATATAAAAACAGAACTAGAGAGCAACTACAGGGACCTTTGTTTAAATAGCATGTTTGCTCTTTTTAAAGCAAGAAATTAATAGTGGAGGACCTTGGAACCAGAGGAACATAGGAGAAAAGCAACCCTAGAGTGCCATCTAGTGTTGACAACATATATAAACAGCTCATGGGACAAAGGTTTGGTTTCACTGTATGGGACCTCCTCCAGTTAAAAACAGGCACTTAGCATCGATATAATGGAGAGGTGGAGAGCCAGAGGAGAGAAAGAAAAATCAGGGGGATGGTTTATAAACTATATAAATGTCTAACCAATGTACTGTATACTTGAAACTAATAATAACATTAAATTTTTTTTAAAAAGAAGCAACATCTGACCAGCAAAAACCAAACTCTTAAACTACCTTTATTACTTGTCATCCAAATATGGATCTGAATTTTAAACAAAGTTTTCATTTGGAACTGCAACGGAAGGAAGCCTTCAGCTCAATCCTAGGTAGCAGAGAGGTAATAGAATTGGAGTGCATTGTTTGCAGCTTTGCAGCTTCTCTCACACAACTCCCTCTTTTTATCATTGCGGGAGAAGGTTGGCCTTGAGGTAGAGCTGGCTTTTAACTCCCTTCATCTCATTAACCTGGTCATTTCAGACTATTTCATCTAATTAAATGTGAACTCATAATACCTCATAAATTAAAAGATGGATAGTATGGAAGAGGTTAGGAACTGGTGTTAAAATCTCCTGCTATGAAAATTCATTGTTACTGGGGTGGCTCATATATCAGAGCACTGCCTTCTCCAGACATTAAAATTCACTTTGTTTCATGTCCCTAATACTGCCCAGCCCTTGGGAAGCACGAATCTGACATTATATTAGGCAATTCACACTGACCTAGTAACTCAAAGCAATCATCACTGGTAACTTAAAGTGACTACACTCCAAAAGAAATAGAGTCTAAGGTCACAGTTGTAAATCATGCCTCAGGAAGGCCAAAGATTATAATCTTTATGCCAAGTGCTGTGGATTACTTTTTGCTGAGTAGAGTCATATATCAAAGAATTTACTAATCTGAAACCTATAGGTGGTTGTGACAATAGCAGATACAGCTTAAATGACATCAAACACACATTTTAAAGAACACTGGTAAATCAGTAGAAAAAAGACAATCACTTTTATTATATCTGAGGCTGAGGTTTCATAGTTCTAGCTTTATACTACACCGAAATTCAGGTATCATAATTTTTATGAATAAAACGGCTAACATAATTAAATAAATTATGGTCAATTCGGGAGGTATATGACCCTGTATCAGTGTATATTTGTATAACTTGTGAGCTAATTCCACATTTGCTATGAGTATATCTAACAGGAGGTACTAGTTCAATTGGAGCTTTGTGTTATTGAGACCAAGGTCAAAGGTTTGATTCCTAAAGAGGATGAACAGCTTCACTGTTGGGTGCCTCAAGACATCTTATCAATATGTTCCCTCAAGATCAAGGGGCTGTAGGAAGACATAGCTGCAGGAGGTCATGGTGGTGGCATTCAAGATGTTGTCTGCATCAGTGACAGCAACTTGATTTGCCCTGACAAAAAAAAAATATGGAAATGAAAATTTTGCCAGAAGAACCAGCTGCGATAGATGTGGCCGGGAGAAAACAATTGAGGCTCAGATGATGGAACTGGGAGGCCCCAAAATAGGAAAGACACTGCAGAAAAGAGACAAGTGCTAATGACTGGCTGTGTAAGACTTGCAGTATTGTGGACTGGGCCAGAAGATCAGAGTGTAACATGTGTAATAATCCAAGGTATGCTAAATTAGAAGAAAGAACATGATATGGTGGTAGTTTTAATGAAAGAGAAAATGTTAAATATATAGAAAGACAAGAACCTGATGGTGAAATGTGATAAGTTTTGACATAAAAAGAAAAAATACAAAGGAAAGGCAGTTGGTCCAGCATCTATTTTAAAGAAAATTGAAAATAAAGAACCTGAGGGAGAAGAAGAGGATGAAGCTAAAGATCTTTCTAAATGTAAATTAGATGAGGATGTGGATGAAGATGATACTGATTTCTCAAAACATAATCTTGATGCCAGTGAAGAAGATAGTAATAAAAAGAAATCTAATAGATGAAGTTGTTCAGTCTCATTCTTCATATTCATGATATTCATCACATGCATCCTCCCCCTCAAGTTCAAGGTCTAGGTCCAGGTCCTGTTCAAAAAGCTCTTCCAGTTCACAGTCAAGATCTTGTTCCAGCTCCAGAAAATGTTCGTGATCTCATGGGTCGAAATCAAGATTCAGCTCCAGATGCCACAAGGGCTCCTCTTCCCCACATAAGAAGATCTTCTTCAAGTTTGTCATCTTCTCTTGAGAGGAACAGAAAGAAAAGTTGTGCTAGATCTTCTTTATCTGGTGATGAGAAGAAAAGACAAACAAGATCACAGTCGCACAAAAGCCAAGGGATTGATGAAAACTCTAAACAACGCTGAGCCCAGGGCCAACCTCTTGGGACACCATTGCTTCACCCAGACACCACAGGTCATCTTCTGGATCATTCATTCTGGTTCCCATTCAAGTTCAAAAAAGAAATAATGTATTATAATTTGCATCTGTAGTATGAGGCAAATATGGCACAATGTTAACATTTGATAAAGTTGAGTGGTGGTTAATTTTATTATTCTCTATGCTTGTTTCCATGCTTGAAATAGTTCATAATTCATTTAAAAACTTTTTAAGAATCTTTTCAATTAAAAAAACTCATCTTAAAAAAAAACAGTAAAGTGTACAAAGCATATTTTTTTAAGAAATTGGTGTTTTAGTTGGTCAGAAGTGCTAAATCTACCAGTAGAGGTACGTGCCTTCCATTGCTTTTAAGAACAATACAACTGTGTTTGTTTGTGAAATTAAAGGTAAAAAGTACTTTAATCCAAAATTAAATGCTCTATTTATCATTATTTACAACCATTTGTTTCATTTAGAACCATCTCAGCTGTAACAAAGTACTTTCCTAATTTGAACTCTGGCTTTTCTCATCTCCAAATATGAACTGTTTATTGACTTAAGATAGGATTACTTAGGCTTGCCTGAACTTTAGGCATGGAGGCAAGATTGTGGTAAATAGTTGGAAACAATCTGTTTATGTTAATCTGAGAAAAAGAGTTGACCTGTTTATATTAACCTATGTCAAAGTGATTCTTATCAGAAAAAGTTAAACTACTTGGAAACTTCTTTATTTTGAAATTCCCTAAGCTAAGGGTGCCTTAGAATCATTGTCTTCCTTTTATGCAGTTTACTTTTTGCACCACCACATTTAACAGAGTAAAATCTTGTGAATTGTAGGAGAAAGCTATTATTCATTGCTCTTTTGCCGAGACATACTTTTGAGTAAAAATGTCTAACAGTTTATTTCTTCTCTGCTGTATGGTTGTCTGATGAGAAAAACATCTTATTTCAAATGTTTATCTTAATATTTTAAGAAGCTTTGTGTGATATCCTTTCATAGTTAATGAGGAACAAATCAAAGAGAGTTTCTGAAGGATATTTCTCTTTAGGTAAAGGACCAACAGAGACATTGTGAATTTCAGCAACATTTGCCACGAGATGTTTAACGTTAATCATACTGCATAAAATTGTCTTCTGAGTAACAAAGGAATGTTTTTTTTCTGTATGACATAAGCAGAAATAATTGTTCCTATTCATTTGCAATTTCTTATGGCTTAAAATACTTTCAGAGTGTATTTCTCAAAATTAAAATCTGGTCACTTGAGCTTTATTATGTCCTCCGGTTTTAAAGTAAAGTTTTAGTAGTATCTTTAGTGACAATGCAATTAAGTATATCTATATTAAGGGAAATAATTGTGCTTGGGAACTTTTTGTAATGGAGATCAATATCCATTTTTTCTTGTTCTATTTTTTTCTTAACATTTAATGTCTTCTGCAATTAAAATTTTAAAGGTATTTTGCAGACAGATCAAACAAAATTATATTTGTTTTTTCTATTTTAAAATGAGTGATTTTTCTCTTCAACTGATCTAAAGACAAAAGCAAAATATCTTATGTAGAAATATTTTGATAATATTTTACAATGAACTTGTCCCTTGTTTTTTACATCTTAATTTTCTTTGCTATGTGTACTATAGTTTGCACAAAAATTTTTTCTCTTATAAATGTGCCTCAGGCTTCTTGAAAGTCCACCTTCTAAATTGCCCAGAGGACCTTCTAGATTCTACATGTTACTGTTGGTTTATTCTTGTGCTTTCTGTATTTAAAACTTCAGCTGTACTAAGCAAATGCATAAATTTAGCTAATAGTACTTTGCAGACAATTCAGATGATTATAAGTTCATTTGATTTAACTATTTCATTTCATAAAGAAATGATGCTGTAGAAAAATGCTAATGTAGCTCAGGAGTCAAAAAAAAAAAAGATCAATGAGTTTTGGGAGAGTGAATGTATAATAAATTGGCCACAATGTCTTCGTTGGTCTTTTACCCAAAGAGAAATATTCTTCAGAAACTCTCTTCGATTTCTTCCTCATTAACTATGAAAGGATATCACACAAAGCTTCTTAAAATATTAAGATAAACGTTTTAAAATAAGATGTTTTTCTCATCAGACAACCATACAGCAGAGAAGAAATAAACTGTTAGATATTTTTACTCAAAAGTATGTCTCGGCAAAAGAGCAATGAATAATAGCTTTCTCCTACAATTCACAAGATTTTTCTGTTAAATGTGGTGGTGCAAAAAGTTTTGGAAGTAAAAAAAATTGGGGAAAAGTGAATGTATAAATTTGCCGCTGCTGAATGAAACCATTTTTTTCTGTTCTTACTAGACTTTTCATTGCATAATGTATGCTTTCTGTGTGTAAAATAATGTCAAGATATAATTTTTTAAAAGATATCATTCTTGCAAATTCTTACAATCCCCTCAACTACCCTGTTCCTGTTCTCTCACCTCCACATTTATATGCCTTTCATGCTTACAGAAAGATATACCTATATGTTGATTTTAGGTTTTTTAAATAAAAATAGGGTCATGCTATGTATGTAATCTGCAACAGAATTTATCTTGACCTAGCAGTATATCACAGGCATTCCTCTGGTTTGGAACTTAGTCTTCTTTATCGCCTACATTTTTGTGCAATGGGTGTTTTCAAAAGTCACTTACCTGTTCTGCTCTTCATTAGCTTTCAGGTTGTTTCCAGATTTTTTGTGTTATTTCATTTAGCATTACAAACAATGCTGCAAAAACTCTTATACATATAATCTAATATGCCAGCCTTTTATTTTCCCAGAATACAGTCCCAAAGAGACAGAAGTATTAGTAAATAATTGATGCAGCCTCTAAGATCATGTTAAATACCTGAAGTTTAAAGAAAAGATTTCTCCTTTGATACACAATAAGTCTGAGCACGTGTTGTGACAAAAAGAAGTGGCCACATTTGCTCCAGGTCTGAAATTCTGGAGAAAAATATTAAAATGAAAAATAAAACCGCTTTATGTTGATATTATGAAATTCAGTATACTCTCTGCCAAAATTACATTCTATGTAGTGATTTCATTAGATGAAGCAACATAAAGTATTTATCTTTGCTTTGCAATCCAGTTCTGAGGTAAGTTAAAATCTAAACAAGGCATCGTTGGCCCCAGATGCTCCTGCAAAGAGCATTTCAAAGTAAATTTATTTCAATTTGCTTTTCTAAGAATAAGACCCACTTGAATGATAGGGAGAACATTAGAGTTGGAGCCAGAAGAACTAGGTCCAAGACCTAGCTTAGACACTTTTTAATAGCTGGCATTTATTGAGAGTTTACTATATACCAAACATTACACAAAATGCTTTATAGTAATTAACAGATATAATCCTCAGAACCTGATGAAGTGTATTATTCCCATTTTACAAATGAGGAAACTGAGACACACACAGTTATGGAACTTGCCAAGATTACATAGCTAATAAATAATTGGACCAGGAATCAAACACAGGCAATGTTCCTCTAAGAACCTATGCTTTTAATTAATGTCCTATAAGTGAGTAACCTTGAGTCCTTTCCTTCCTAAGACTCAGATAACTTATCTCTAACCTGAGGATAATAAACCTATTCTACCTATTTCCCTAAGTCATTTTGAGGAGTAAGTGAGATCATTTCATTATGTTAAAGCCTCAATAAGTTATAAATCATTACAGTTTTCAGTTTCTTTTCTGATTTTAAAAAATGAGCAAGATAAACTCTAGATAAATTCTAAAATAGATGTCTCTTTTCAACAGGAAGATTTTTACTTAGGCAAATTACCTGGCATTGACCTTACAACATTGCCATCCTTTGAAACTGCATATGATATCTTTTTGATAGAACATATAAGTGTGGCATGTGAAATGCAAAAGTAGACATAGAGTCTGGGATGCAGACCTAACACTAGTTTCAACCCTTATTAACTCTACAGCATACTCTCTTATTCTTCAAACTTCCCATCTGTAAAACCTAGTTCTTATCTCACATGTTATTAAATTAGTATAGCTGCATGTACTTTGTAAACTACCAAACTATAAGCTGTTGTTTGTATTACTGCCGTATCAGAGAAATGTACGACTTAACCAGGAGAGTGAAAAGAAAAGGGTGCCATGGGCAGGGAGGAAGCCCCAATCACCTCAGTGCCTCAGAACCTCTCAAGAGTTTGACTTTGATGACCACAGATTTTTGTCACTTCTGTTTTCTAGCCACTGTGGGTGGGGCTGTTTCTTTGCCTTGGGTCCCTGCCACCAACAGGGAAATTACTTATTCACTAATTTTTTCATTTGAGTAGCAATATATTTGAGCATCTACCATGTGCCTAGCATTGCATTAATTATGATAAACACAGGGGACAAAATGGTAATCAGAATTAAGTCCCTGTCTTTATGGAACTTATATTCTAGAGGGGAAACATAAACAAAATAAACAAATAAAAAAATTACCTAAACAACAATAGCATGAGATAAGTACTAGGAGAAAATTAATAGTGATAGGCAACATGATAGAGTGGGAGAGACCCACTTTGGATTGGTAGTAGTAAAGTTGGATGCTAAAGATGAAAAAGAAAAGAGAGAATTATAAGATGATTAGTAGATTTTTGCATTAGACAACTGTAAGAACTAAGTCACCATTTACTTACTCAATTGGAAGAGCAATTGAGTAAGTCAAGAGTACTATTTAAGATATGTTGATTTTTAAATGCCTATAAACCATTCAAATGTCAAGCACAAAGGAGAGATCTAGATTGAAGAGAAGAAAGGGGATGTCATGAATTAATAGACAGTACTTACAACATAGGAATCCACATGAAGCTGTAGGATGTTACCTTTCTCTTGATTATCGACATTTTAATTAATAACAGAAGTCTAAAAACCTTGCAAAAATGAATATTTTTTAATCCCTACTAGTGAAATTCCAATAACACTCTAAGTTTCAGTAAAAATATTTATGGCCAGAAATTGAGAGGGAATTCTTATGCTCTGGAAAATCATGTTAATAGGGTTGATCTACTACTCTGGTTGGGATATGGCAAAATGGAATTAGATAAAACTTGGACCAAGAAGAACCTGGGCTTGAATTCCAACCCTATCATTGCTAGTTATGTGGTTTTAAGATAGTTTCTTGTTTTTTTCATGTGGTTTAATGAACTAAATAATAAAAATGTAAATACCTACCCTATAGAGTTGTTGTGAGAATTATAACTAATATATGTAAAAATGCCTAGCTCAATAAATAGTAGCAGCGTTAAATTTCTGTTCTTTCCTACATCTTAAAATGTCTTCAAAGATGTAACCTCTATTTCCACACCTCATTCTCACCTCAGTTTACTTTAGTTGAGTTTTCCATCCCTCCATTCTACTTGATCTCCTTTTTTCGAAGTCCCCAGTAGTATTGAATCTCAATTTTGCACCGTTTTTCCACAGCATGTGACCCAGGTGATCACTCCTCCCTCACTGGTTAGCATTCTTCTCCTGGCTTCTGTGACACCATACCATCCTGGTTTGCTACCTATATCATACAAAGCTCCTTCTCAGTCTCTGCTGGGTTCTTTTTGCCTACTCAAACTCTTAGAGCCCCATTTCTTTTGTTACCTTACTCCCTCCAAAGTAACATTATCGAGTTCTATTGTTTTAAATACATTCATAGATCCTACAAATTTGTATCTTTCCCTGACCTCCAAATTCATATATTTAGCTGCCTATTTGATAACTTTATGTAATAAGCACCTCAAATTTAAAAGATAAAAAATAGGACTCTTGACTTCTGGTCAAGATGGCAGAGTAGTTAAAGACCATGCTTGTCTCCTCCCATGACCACATAAAAATTACAGCTAAATTATAGAACAAGCAACAACCTTGTTTTCGTATGACAGAAACAAGGAGCAGCAGCAAGGAAAAATCACCTGGGATCTAGAAGAACAAGCCACACAACTAGGGAGAAATCCAAGAAATTACCCTGCAACAGCAGAAGGTAGGATGAGGTGGGGACATGGGGCTGCCCAGTCTCCAGCAGCTGCATGAGATGGAGGCTGCAGAAGTACCAGTAGTAGCAGCAGCCACATCCACGAGTGGATTTTCATGGTGATGGACCTGCTTGCTCTGAGCACCGGTGCCAATTCAGCCGCATGCAGGGAGCACCAGGGACTTAGAGGGAGACTGTCGGAGTGAGAACCCAGGCGAGACCCGCTTGGTACAGAAATGCCAGTGGTACCCATTGTTGCCTGTTGAGCCCTCCCCACTGCCAGTACGCAAACACAGAGCCACCATAGCTGTGACTTCATCAAACTGGATAACAGAAGTCACTCCACGCAGAGGATTCCCTGAAGCCCCGCCTCCCCCAACTCATGGCCCCACCTAAGCCACATCCAGGTATATCCTCAGCCAGTCAGGTGCTCCTTGGTAAGCAGCACCTAGACTGACACTGGAGGCAGCTGGCCTCAGTTTCTGGTATGGCCTTTTGAGGCAAGTATAAGCACAATTTCTGTGGATTGCTTGCTGAATCTTAACAGAGGGGCAGGCGCTTAGGCTAAGTTTTGCCTGCAGCTGAACCCCTCTCAGGATTGTGCCACTGGACATTTACTTCACAAATCCACACTAATAAGACCGGGAGACTTAGTAGCTTTGCTTAGTACATCAAAACAGACACAGAAAGGCAGCCAAAATGGGAAGACAAAGAAGCAGACACCATATGAGAGAACAGAACAGAGATCCAGATATAATGGAGTCAAGTAATCTAAAAGATACAGAGTTCAAAACACTGGTTATAAAGATGCTCAATAAACTTTGAGGAAATGTAGATAAAATCAACAAAGAGATTTAAAAAACATAAAAATAGAAATGGAAATTATAAAAGGGAACCAGTCTGAAATGAAGAACACATTTTCTGAGATGAGAAGTATATTAAATGGAATAAACAAAGTGAATAAAGAAAAAGATCAAAGCCCTATCCAGAGGAGGGAAAGCCAAGGACACGCAATCAGTATGGCAAGAGATAAGATGCCAGGACTATAACAATAATTTAAGGAGTATATAGGACACTAGTAAGGGTCAAAATATACATCTGATCAGTGTAACTAAAGAAGATGTTGAACAGCTATTTGAAGAAATAATGATGGAAAACTTCCTTAAGCTGGTGAAAGAAATGGACATAAAATTCCAGGAAGCTCAGAGAATTCCAAAAACCAGGGATCCAAAGAGGTCCACACCAACACACATCATAATTAAAATGCCAAAGGTTAAATACAAAGAAAGAATATTAAAAGCAGCAAGAGAAAAACAGATAGTTACTTTTAAGGGAAAACCCATAGACTGGCAGCTGATTTCTCAAAAGAAACTATCCAGGACAGAAGGGCTTGGCAAAAAATATTCGACATCATAAAGATCCAGGATATACAATCAAGAATAATTTATCTAGCAAAGCTATCATTTAGAGTTGAAAGACAGATAAAGAGCTTCCCAGACAAAAATAAGCTAAAGAAATTTATCACCACCATGCCAGTATTACAGGAAATGTTAAAATGACTTTAAGAAGAAAAAACATGTATCAAAAACAAGAATAAAGAATGGTAACATCTACATTCTTATCAATATGTACCTCAAATGGAAAAGAATTAAGTGCTCCAACTAAGATAGATTGGATAAGAAAACAAGACCCCTACATGTTACCTATAAGAGACTCATTTTAGATTAAAAGACACATAGAGACTAAAACCAAGGGGATGGAAAAAGATATTGCTTTGATGGACCTAGAAAATATTTAAGTCAGACAGAGAAAGATAAATACTCTATGATTTCACTTATATGCGAAATTTAAGGAATAAAAAGAACAAAATAATCAAAAGCAGACTCACAAATATAGTGGACAATTTGGTGATGGACAGATGGAAGGGGGGTTTTGGGGATTGGGATAATAGGGTGAAGGGTTAAAGAAGTACAAATTGGTAGCTGATGGATGGTCATGAGGATAGGAATCATAACATGGGGAATGCAATTAGCATTAATACGTTGGCTAGGTGGAGGGTCAAGGGAGGAAGGAAGAAATTGGGGGGAATCATTTTAATAACTATATAGATGTCTAACCAATGTACTGTATACTTGAAACTATTTTAAATAAATTAATTATGGCAATTCTGGGAAACATGGTGGACTGAAAGACATCCTCAGATCTCTCCCCTTGAAACAACAATAAGCTGAACATCTAAAACTCAACAAAAAACACCCAAATTGCATGCCAGCATGTCTGAGCATTGGATCTGCCATAAGAGCTACCACAAGTGGGACCCCTGGCTGTCAAGTGGTGGACTGCGAAAAATAAAGAAGCTGCCTCTTACAGCCGGAGCTCCCTGCAGGAGTTGGAAGAGGAGAGAAGGTACAGCGACTTCCCTGAACAATCCTGCTTGGGAGTGCTGTGAGTTCCAAGCAGCCAGCAGCAGGGCTAAGTCATCAGGGCAGAAAGCAGAGAAGCTGGATAGGATGGCAGAAAAACAACCATTGATTTTTACCGGGCCGCAGTTGTCAAACCGAGACAGAGATGTAGCCTTCAACTCCTAACCCAGCGGGCCCTACTCCCGATATCTTCCAAGAATAATCACCACGGAGCCCCAGGGGAATCTGAACAAACACTGCCGAGACTGTCACTGACATTGTTAGATACTGAAACTGAGGGTGATTAAATATCTACGAGAAAATAAAAAAGACATTATTAAGTTTTTATATAAAGCAGGGATCCAAGAGGTTTAGACGCCACCTACTGGAAACCAAGAGAAAAGCACCTTCTTTGCAGCAGGCTAAAGAGAGACCATTATATAATAAATCTTCTTTCTGGAAAAACAGCAGAATACATTTCCAGTAATGCCCAGGTAGAGAAATAGTACATTAAACACCATGAACAACCAAGGTGACAAGGCATCTCAGAAAGGAAGAGAAAAATCTCTAGAAAATAAGCTTACAGGCATGGAAATATGCAACTTAAATGACAGAGAATTCAGGATGATACTTCTGAAAAAACTCAGTGAGTTCCAAAACAAGTCATATCAACAATTTCAAGAATTGAATAGGCAACTAGATGAGCAAAGCAAGGATATAGAAACCCTCAAAAAATAACAGAATATATCTTCTGGAGATAAAAATAAATAAATAAACACTGAAAAAGTTGAAAAATGAAATAGAAAGCTTTGGAAAAAGAGTTGACCAAATGGAGAAAAGGATCAGTGATACTGAAGACAGAAATCTAGAAATAAATCAGAAGGAAAAAAATAGAGAAATTGAAGAATGAAAAAGAATGAAAGAGAAAAGTAAGAACTAGGAGAGGAAATATAAGAATAATGGGCATAATCAAAGGCAAGGAAAAGAGATTAGAAAGCATTTTCAGACAAATAGTTGAGAATTTCCTAAATCTACGGAATGAGCTGGAGCTTGGAATTCAAGAAGTCAATAGAACACGCAATTATGTCAACCCAAAACACATTGTAGTAAAGTTATCAAAAATCAACAACAAAGAGAGAGAGAATTCTCAAGGCAGCCAGGGAGAAGAAAAAGGTAATTTATAAAGGAAAACCTATTACATTATCCTCAGACTTCTCAGCACAAACCTTACAAGTAAAAGAATGGAATCAAATATTTAAACTATTAAGTAAAAGGAACTACCAGCCTAGAATAATGTATTCAGCTAAGCTTTCTTTTAAATATTAAGGAGAAATTAAGATCTTTTTAGAAGTACAAAAAGTGAGGTAATTCTTCACTATGAGGCCTGAACTATAGGAAATACTGAAAGAGGTCAGCTTACCTAAAACAAAATAACAACAACAACAAAAAAAATACATAATTAGGAGTAAAGTAACTATTAAGCAAATAGAAGCAGAGGAGTGCAGCCCTTACTAAGAACGGGGCATTATAAGCTTAAATAATAAGAGAATTGTTATAATAGGATAGTAATGAACGTACAGCATACATAGGGAAAAATTAAGATAACAATGACTGAAAAGAAGAGGATTCAAAGATACAAATTCACAAAGGGAAATGGAAATAAGACACACGCAGACGAAAGTAGATGACTGTATATATATAACTATCCTTTACATGTTCGTAATGGTAACCACACACCAAAGATTCAGAACTGAAGTATTTAACATAAAACAAGAAGAACCAGAGGGAAAACCCACAAAAGCCAACCAAAATAAAGAAAACAGAAACATAAAGACAAGGAAGCAATGGAAACACCGAGCTACCAGAAAGCAAAAGATAAAATGGCTGTAAGAAGGTCTCATATTTCAATAATCATCCTAAATGTAAATGGACTGAACTCACCAATAAAAAGGCACAGAGTTTCAGAATGGGTCAAAAAACAAAACCCAACCATACATTGCCTCCAGAATATACATCTCAGCTACAAAGACAAATATAGACTCAAAGTGAAAGGATGGAAATGATATTTCAAGCAAATGACATTCAGAGAAAAGCAGGAGTACCAGTACTAATATCAGATGAAAAAGACTTCAAAATAAAAAAAAAATGTAAAGAAAGATACTGAGGGACCCTTCATAATGATAAAGGGAATCATGTACCAAAAAGACATAATACATTAATATCTATACTCCCAATCAGGGAGCCCTGAAATATGTAAAGCAATTACCAACAGAACTAAAGGGAGAAACAGACCAAACACTATTGTAGTAAGGGGCCTAAACACCCCATTCTCGGATATGGACAGATCATCCAAACAGAAAATCAATAAGGAAATAACATCCTTAAATTATACATTAGACCAACTGAACATAATTTACATTTACAGAGCTTTCCATCCCCAAACAACTGCTTATACATTCTTCTCTAGTGCACATGAAAGATTCTCAAGAAGTGACCACATACTGGAACACCGAGGTAGCCTCAACAAATATAAGAGGATAGAAATCATACCAACCATATTCTCTGATCATAATTCCTTGAAACTAGAGATCATCTACAGAAAGATATCAGAAAGAACCACAGACACATGGAAATTAAACAATATATTATTGAAAAATAACTGGGTCAGAGAAGAAATAAAAAAGGAGATCAAGAAATACATAGAAACGAATGATAATGATAATACAACATATCAAAACTTTGGGGACACAGCAAAAGCGTTCATTAGAGAAAAGTTCATATCATTACAGGCCTACCTCCAAAAACAAGAACGAGCCCAAATAAACAACCCAAGGTTTCATCTTTAAAAACTAGAAAAGGAAGAACAAATGAAATCTAAAGTCAGCAGAAGGAAAGAAATCATTATAATTAGAGCAGAAATAAGTAAAATTAAAACAAAAAAAAAGATAGTAAAAATAAATGCAACAAAGAGCTGGTTCTTTGAGAAGGTTAATAAAATGGACAAACCCCTGGCTAGACTTAATACAGAACAAAGAGAAAGAACATAAACAAAATCAGGAATTAAAAAGGGGAAGTTATGACTGACATCACAGAAATACAAAGGATCATGCAAGAATACTATGAAAAAGTATATAACACCAAATTTAATAAACTAGAAGAAATGGACCAATACTTAGAAAAACACAACCTTCCTAGAATAAATCAAGAAGAACTGGAAAATCTAAATAGCGGTATGGAAATCAACAGTATGGAAATTTAAACAATCATCAAAAACCTACCAAAAAGTAAAAGTTCAGTGAATTCTACCAAACACTCAAAAAAGATTTAATACCTATTCTTCTCACTCTTCCAAAAAATCGAAGAGGAAGCAATACTTCCCAACTCATTTTATGAGGCCACTATTATTCTGATACCAAAACCTGATAAAGATAACACAAAAAAAGAAAACTACAGACCAATATCTCTCATGAACACAGATGCAAAGTCCTAAAGAAGATATTAGTGAACCGAAAACAGCAACATATTAAAAAAATTATATACCACGATTAAGTGGGCTTCATCCCAGAGGCACAGGTATGGTTCAACATATGCAAATCGATTAATGTGATATACCACATAAACAAATAAAAAAATGAGAACCATATGATCATATCCATAGATGCAGGAAAAGCCTTCAACAAGATACAGCATCCATTTACGATCAAAACACTTAATAAAATTGGTATAGAAGGAAAGTACCTTAACGTAATAAAGACCTTATATAGCAGACTCTCAGCCAACATTATACTTAATGGTAAAAAACTAAAAACCTACCCTCTAAGATCAGGAACAAGGCAAGGCTGTCCGCTATTGCCACTGCTATTCAATATAACATTGGAGGTCCTAGTGAGTGCAATCAGATAAGAGAGAGATATAAAAGGCATCCAAATAAGAAAAGAAGAAGTCAAACTGTCACTATTTGTGGATGACATGATTCTCTACACAGAAAACCCTAAAGACTCCACAAGAACACTACTAGAAACAGTAAGCAAATACACTAAAGTCTCTGGATACAAAATTAATATCCAAAAATCCATAGCGTTCCTACACTCTAATAACTGTCAGAAAAAGAAGTGGAAAAAATAATTCCTTTTGCAATTGCAACAAAAAGAATAAAATACCTAGAAAAAATTAATGAAACAAGTGAAGGGCCTATATAATGAAACTGTAAGACACTATTAAAAGAAATGAAAAGATGTTCCATGTTCTTGTATTGGAAGAATCAAAATAGTTAAAATGACCTTATTACCTAAAGCATTATACAAATTTAATGCAATCCCCTTCAAAATCTCATCAGCATTTTTTAAAGAAATAGAACAAAAATTATCAAATTTGTATGGAAACACAAAAGACCCCACATTGCCAAAGTCATCTTGAGGAATAAGAACAAGGTTGGAGGCATCACTCTGCCTGACTTCATATTATACTACAAAGCGACAGTAATCAAAACGGCATGGTATTAGTAGCAAAACAGACATACGGACCAATGGAACAGAATCAAGAATCCAAAAGTAAACCTATATTTATATGAGCAAATAAGCCAAAAACATACAATGAAGAAAGGAAAGACTCTTCAATAAATGGTGCTGGGAAAACTGGCAAGCCACCTGCAAAAGAATGAAACTAGACTATTGTCTATCACCACACACCAAAATTAACTCAAAGTGGATTAAAGATCTGACTATAAGACCTGAAACAATAAAATGCATAGAAGAAAACATTGGAACTAAACTCAAGGCCTTGTCCTTAAAGAAAATTTTATGAATTTGACCTCAAAAGCAAGGGCAGTAAAAACTAAAATAAATAAATAGGACTACATCAAACAAAAAGCTTCTGCTCAGCAAAAGAAATCATAAACAAGGTAAAGAGAGAATCATCCAAGTGGGAAAATATATTTGCAAGCAACACCTTCGATAAGGGCCTAATATCCAAAATACATTAAAAAACTCATACAGTTTAATAACAAAAAAAAAATGATCCAATCAAAAAATGGGCAAAGGACTTGAACAGACACTTCTCCCTAGAGGACATACAAATGGCTAACCAATATTTGAAAAGATGCTCAACATTGCTAGAGATTAGGGAAAAGTAAATCAAAACCACAATGAGATACCATCTCACAACTGTTAGAATAGCTATAAGTAACAGGACAAGTAATAACAAATGTTGGAGAGGATGTGGAGAAAAAGGAACCCTCATGCACTGCTGGTGGGACTGCAAATTGGTACAGCCTCTATGAAAAATAGTATGGAGTTTCCTCAAAAAACTAAGAATTGATCTACCGTATGATCCAGCGGTCCCTCTACTAGGTATTTACCCCAAAGACTTGAAAACCCATATCCAAAAAGATATTTGCACACCGATGTTCATAGCATTATTCACAGTGGCCAGGACATGGAAGCAGCTGAAGTGTCCTATGATAGATGATTGGCTAAAGAAGCTGTGGTACATATATACAATAGAATAATATTCAGCCATAAGAAGAGATGAAATGCTGCCATTTGTGATATACATGGATGAACCTCAAAATAATCATGCTAAACGAAATAAGCCAGACATAAAAAGTTGAAAATCACATGACATAACTTATATATGGAATATAAACCTAAAAGCAACAAATGAACAGGACAAACAAACAGAGTCTCGTGGACATGAACTATCGACTAGTGGTTACCAGAGGATAGGGGATGGGGGAGCAGGGGAGAGGTAGATGGGATAGAGGGGGTCAAATATAGAGGATTAGGGAGAAGGAGAAGTGGGTAAAGGAAATCATATATATGGTAGCTGAAGGAAACTGGACTTTGTGTGGTAAACACACAATATAATATACAGATATCAAATGATAATGCACACTTGAAATTATGTAATTATATTAACCAATGCTACCCCAATAAACTTAATTTTTAAAAATAAAATAAAATTAATTAATTTAAAAAATAATCAGGAAGGATATCTCGGATATGGATGTCCTCACTGAGAAGTGACAGTTCCCATCCCCACGCCAGGCTCCCCAGCCCCAAGCACCATTGCTGGGAAGAGGAGTCCTCACAGCATCAGGCTGTGAAAATCAGCAGGGACTGAGTTCGTATGAGAAGGAGGGCTGCTATAGACTCAGACATCCTCTTAAAGGGCCTAAACATAGATGCACTTGCTCGCAAACATTCGCCCTAAGCCCCAGAGAGGGAACAGAAGCTCAAAAAGTATCATTGAACATACGGGAGAAACTGAATTGTTTGGCTTTAGGGCTAGAGCTGGAAGGACTGTTTTCCACCAGACTAAAATGTCAGCAGGCACCATTTTTCTTTTCTTGAGCCCTCACCCCAACCCAACCCTCTGCCTGCTGTGGACATCACAGTTTACAGCCTACCTAGGTCCTCCTTAAATATCCACCAAATTTCACCTTTTTGCTCTGATATTTCTGCTAGAAATGCCTTTCCATCAACCCCAGCCCCTTCCATATTTGTCCTTCAGTATCCAAAGCCAGAATTTCCTCTTCTTAAGATCTTCTCCAATCTACAAAATCCACATTGGTCCTTTTTCTTGTGCTGCCATACTTTTGTTATTTTATTTTTCAAGCTATATGACAATAATTAGGTTGATATTATATTGTGAGTTTTGATGGCAAGAACTACATTTTATCTTTACATCTCTAGTACTTTGCCTGGAATACAATAAAATGTCACCAATAAACATTTGCCGATAGAAAAAACAAAAAAGCTAATGACAAATGCATTTAACCACTCAGTAAACATGCATTGTTAAAGGTAAGTTGTGTTTCCAAATCATCATTTAATAAATATCGATGAAAGATGTCATATACTATTACTCTTTAGTATTTACCAGAAATGAGTAATGGAAGAATACAAATTACATATTCTCAAAACCTGCTAAATAATTTATGTTAAAGCTCAGAAACTTGGAAATTTTGAGAACTGTTTGTCACAGTGCCTCTGCTCTCTATTTGCCACTTTGAAAATGGCTAGTTAACAAAATCCTTTACTTTAAATGCATCTTATAATTGCTTTGATTTTTAAAAAGTCCAGCAGTCTGATTATTATAATTCTAGGTTATTTTGGAATTCCTGAACCCAATCAGTTCTGTTAATAGTCCTTGGAAATACAGAGCAACCAAGCAGATGCCAGTAGGAAGGGAGATGCTTAATGTTCATTTGCTGGGGCCTGAAAATACTGTTAACACTAATAATTGCAAAAAACCATTGCACTATAGAACCAATGTTAACTGGTGGGAGTGCACTATAAATATAAGCTTCTTGTGTTCCTTTAATTCCCTAAAAATATCTGAAAGACTAAAATAGAATGTACATGTAAACTGTATCTCGAGGCCTCTGCTGCTCAACCAAAACAAAATAAAACAATCTTCTCCACTTCTTAAAGCCTGTTCTTCCTAAAGTTAGCATATTATTTTTATAAAATCTCTATTTAAAAGGACATAAGACAGTTTCTCACAAAAAATAATTCTCATTACTTTGTTAGCTGTGTTAGTTTGTCAGATTTTCAAAGAAAGATCAGCTCCCAAGAGGTTCTAAGAGGGATAAGAAACAGGAAGTTATTGATAGAAAAGGAAGCCTGAAAAGGAAAAGATAGAACTGGAGGAAAAATTCAGTCTGCTTTTCACTAGGGCAGGCCTTGATTTTTACATAAAGACATGGTGAGTAAAACTTGCATAGAAGGAAGCAAAGCAATGGCTTTCTAATGGATGCCCTGATAAAAATTAGAATTCAACCTTAAGATTCTCTGGAGCTCAAGAATATTGTAGTCCCCAAAGAAAAACAGTCTTTGTTTTGGCTTGTCTCACAGAGACAAAGTGATTAAAAGCAACATATAGGGTTCTTAGCTTGGGGTAGGTTTTATTTATAGTGCCTTTTGTGGGACATGACTGAATAAGACTACCCTACATTTGCATTTCTAATGAAAGTGTGAAAAATTTTAACGCCCCACCCCGCCTGAAATGTTAGAATTAGGCAAGAAACCCACAGCAGGAAACTGTTCTGCATGCATGTGAAACACAGAAGGCAATGTGAACATGGACCTGCCTATACTTACTATTCCAGAGTGAAATAGAATCCAAATCCAATGGACTACAAGAAGAACAGCATGAAATCAATGGGAAATGTTACAAGATCAAAATGGTAGATATACTAGAATGGGTCACCAAAGACCAATCGCCCCTGAGGTAGAAACAAGTGGCAATATAGGAAGCAGGAAATGGAGAAGTTAAAGGCTGGCTAGCAAAAAGTTGTTATATTAAATAAAGTCTCTTTGCCAGATACAGAAAAGATTCTAATATTGTTATCAAGAACAACTATTTAGTGAAGTATTATTTATAAAAACACATTCCAAGTTTAAAAAAAGCTATGACTACCTGTCTGAAAAAAAAAAAAAACACTTTTCAATAGTAAATCGATAATAATGATACTTGTTACCACCAGCCTACCCCAGAGTATATTACTTCTTAGGATTGCCATAACAATGTACCACAAATAACAGAAACAACAGATATTCATTCTCCTATAGTGTAGAGGCCAGAAGTCTGAAGTCAAGATGCCAGCAGGGCCATGCTCCATGACTGAGTAGCCTCCTTTCTTGTGTCTTCCTAGCTTCTGGTGGTGGATACTTGTTTTTTGGTTTATAGTTGTATCACTTCAGTCTCTGCTTCTATCATCCATGGTGTTCTCCATGTGTCTCTCACATGAAGTTTTTCTTTTCTTATAAGTATACCAATAATACTGGATTAGGACTCACCCTAATGACCTCATGTCAATTTGATTACATCTGCAAAAACCTTATTTGCAAGTAAGGTAATATTTACAGGTGCTGAGGGTTAGAACTTCAACATATCTTTTTGAGAGATACCATTTAACCAATAATACCCAAGATCTTTTCCTTTGATTCAGCCTCCAATGATAATTTAAAGTAGATCAAGCCCTAAAATAAAATTGTCCCAAGTTCTAAAATAAATTTGTTTCAAGCCCTACCATTTCCAAATAAGAGCTTCACCATAACCAATATCCACCTGGTAATCTTATGTCATTAATCTAATGAGTTCCATTTTTGAAGCACCTTTACTTTTGATAAACACATCATGTAAATGGATACTTTCTACATTCATGTTTCTTTTAATCTATCTATATATCCCTTACTTCTATGTCTATTGCTGATGTGAGCTCCCAGAAAGCAGTGATTGCTTAATGCTTTTTTTCCCTTTTCCTGTTAAGCTCTTTAAAGGAGTCCCTATAGCAGAATTTTTTGGACCTCTAAAGTTAAATTCCTTTTATATAGAGCAGCCTGGCAAGGTTGACACTGAGTTAGGGTGGGCTCACATACAGCCACACATTGTATTGGGAACCTATTCCTATCTTCTAACTTGGACTTTGACCTAAGTGACTTAAGTGTAACAGACTCCCTACTTCTTTATAAGGATTTTTATTTCAGAGGTCCTATTGCCCTTTCTTTAATCTGGTTTCCCTAAATCTTTCCTGCCATGAGTACATCTAACATTTCTCTATATGAATGAACACCAAATATGGCCAAGAACCAAGTTCTTTCCACTAATACTTTTGGGACTCAGACAGATTAAGAAATATAGTTGAAAACCTAAGTGGCCTTTTCCTTTATTGTCATCATTATCATAATCATCCCTGTCATCATTAACATTTATTGAGTGCTTGACGGATGTTTTCTCATTAAAAGCCCCATAGAGTAAGTACTTTATCATCCTAATTTAATTTGTGGATAAGAAAAACTAAGGTATAAGGCCAATAAGTAACTTGTCCAAGGTCACACAGCTACAATAAATGGTGAAATACAGGATTTCACAGAGCCTGGGAAAGCTTTATCTGCTCAAGGACACAGAAGACTCCAGGAACCTGTTACCTAACTTCACATACATGCAGCTGATAGCTGGAGCCCAGGTAACATGCCATGTTATAAAGAAAAGTTATAGGAAGAAAGTATAGGTAGTGTGGTATCGTGGTATTGGCTACAGGTTACACAGTAGTTGATGAACTCCTAATTAAGCAGGGAAGTTGAAAGAGGAAGAAAACTGAGTGACAGTAAATGACCCTTTGAGGAAATGCTCCTCTTCAAACAACTCCAATTTGCTCTTTGCCTACTTATACAATCTGTTTCTTCTTTGTTTTACTTCATTCTATTTCTAAGGAATAATTTAGATACTTAATTTTACCAAAATTTCCATGAGTGAACCAATACATAATAATGACAAGAAAGATGGGGAAAGAGTAAAAATAAAAATATTGAGTTTCAAATAATAATAATATTAGTGTTAGAGAAAATAGGATAGGAGAAGAGGTAAAAAGAAAGCTTTTTAAAATCTTTATAAAATTCCTCTTAAAAAACACCTAAGAAGATTTTTTCTATGCAGAAATTCTCATTCTTTTGTTGGCTTTGGTAATTTGTCAGTTTTTCAGAAAGTAAAAAATGGCATGTAGATTCTTAAAAAAGCATATAAACCAGTTTTCTATAGCACACACAACATAAGACTACAGATACCACGTACAACCCCGCATCTTCTTTGGAAAACAACAATATTTGTTAATGTTTGTGGGGGATTTTTGTTATCAAGGACACAGCAAATTCTGATGGTGACTTTTGTCTATCTGACATTTAAAGTATGCATGAATCAGCCCTTGTTCTGGTCAGTAGAGTTACTTTTTCTTTCTGTTTGAATAGAAAAATATACGGTGTGGCTTTATTTTCAAAACCACTTTATTATTATATGAGATAATGTTAAAAATACTGTTTGCTACATAAAGAGAATGAAATCAAATACCACTCTGTAACCCTTACAAAATTTAATTTGATGCAATTTTTGCTTTGCTTTTTGGTTGTCCTTTCTTCTTTTCTTTCTTCCTTTTTTAAGAAATGTATTTATACAGTGAATTCAAAGTATTGAAAGACAGAAATGTTCTTGAAACTATTCTTACCAAGAGTTGATGCAATCTTAACAAGTGAGAAGTCTGACTTTGGTCCTTCATACTTCTCATCTTCACCTCACCTGATCTGGTTTTGATTAATTTCTTCCCCAATCTCTTAGCACCAGAAATGTTCCAAGCATCTGACTATCATTATCTCAAGTAATCCTCTCAAGAACATTGTGAGGTATAATTTCTCAGAAAGTTGCTGGTATTTGAATGTTTATAACCTATAAAAATGATCATTTCATATTTCAGCCTAATATTATTACCTCAGTTTGAAGATGAGTTAACTGAAGCTCAGGAATTGGCCTGAAATAAGTGATGGAGCCAGGCATCTGAATGCAAGCAGTGTGATTTCAAAGCCCACAGTCTTAGAGATGTTTGAATGACACAGTATATAATAGAACACATTAGGACAGTTGTACAGATTTTTACACATGTAGAAAATCTCCAATTAGTGTTGTTTGTTCTTTATATTCTTCATTGAGAACAGCTTCTCTTCTTGAATTAGTAATGCTTTTTCTTTTGATGCCAAATACTTAGTAGAGAGCCAAAATGAAATTGTCCATCACTCCCACAAAGGTTCTATTCTCCTAGTCATCAACCATTAGTCACCTTTCTGGGCTTTGTAATGGTGATTCTGAGACTCATCATAGGACTCTATCACCTGGAAATGATTCATCCGGTTAGTCTGTGCAGTTTATTGGATGGTTTGATTTGTAGGAAAGTGGGAGTTAAGTAAATCAAGATTCAAAGGTAAGATCTTGGAACAGAAAAAAAAATAAATAAAAATTGAGGAAATCTGAATAAAGTATGGATTTTATTTAATAAAAGTAAATCAATATTGGTTTATTAATTACCACAAATATTTCATAATAGTGTAAGATAATAATATGAGAAAGTTAGTATGGGATATATGAGAACTCTGTAGTGTATTTGGTAATTTTTCTGTAAATCTAAAACTTCTAAAATAAAAAGTTTATTCTTTAAAAAAATCTATCTGCCTAAATATCCTGCTAATTTGGCCTGGCCATTATATTACTCAGAAATATTAGTTGAAAAGTTAACATAAGCAGGGGAAAGTAGCACATTAGAATAGTTTCATTTTATTTATCATTTCCCTAATTTGATTACCCCATAGTGGTCCCAGTTTGTGGTCTGTAGACCCCTCAAATGGCCCTATGTAATAATAAAAGCTCCCTTAATCCAGGGGTCCCCAGACCCCTGGGCCACTGACTAGTACCAGTCCATAGCCTGTTAAGAACTGGGCCACACAGCAAAGGTGAGCGGCGGGCAGGTGAGCAAGCAAAGCTTCATCTGCATTTGCAGCTGCTCCCCCGTGCTAGCATCACCACCTCAGCTCCACCTCAGATCATCAGGCATTAGAGCCTCATAGGAGCACGAACCCTATTGTGAAGTGTGCGTGCGAGGAATCCAGGTTGCATGCTCCTTATGAGAATCTAATGCCTGATGATCTGATGTGGAGCTGAAGTGGTGATGCTAGTGCTAGGGAGCGGCTGCAAATACAGATTAACATTAGCAGAGAGGTCGACTGCACAGAGACCATAATAAATCAATCGCTTGTACATGCATATCAAACCCTATTAGTAAGTGGCAAGTGACAATTAAGCTGCATCTGGTGGTAAGTTTTAAGTCAGAATCCAATATTATTTTAGTCTGCGCATGTCTCGCCCATTATTTTATTTACCACTTCCATCTGTCCCTCTTTCCAGCACTGCATATTTGTCTCAGTTAGTTTTGATAAGCCCACAAGCTAACCATATCCAAAATGAATAAAAAACAAACGTCACTGGAGAGCTTCTTTGAAAAGGGAGAAAGATGAGAGAGCAGAAGACTCTAACACTGCCAACAACAAGAGAGCTGCATTTAAAAGAAAATACCAAGAGTCCTACTTAAATTATGGGTTCATTGCATCAAGTGATTCAGTCTCCAAGCCTGCTTTGTGTAATATGTGGCGACCGGCTATCCAACAAGCCATAAAACCGTCAAAACTGCTTTACCATATGTAGTTCAAGCATCCTGCATTAAAAGACAAGCCTTTGGAGTTCTTCAAAAGAAAAAAAAAAGTGAACACAAAGAACAGAGCAATTATTGAAGGCCATCACTTCATCAAATGTCTACACTGAGAGCATCATTCTTAGTGGCTAACCACATGGCTAAAGCAGAGAAGCTGATCCTGCCTGCTGCAAGGGCCATTTGTTGTGAACTTTTAGGAGACACTGCAGTTCAAAAGCTGGCACATGTTCATCTTTTGGCGAGCACCATAACTAGACGAACTGATGAAATGGCAGAGGATATGGAGGCACAATTATTAGAGAGGATTCATGAGTCACCGTGGTACAGAGTCCAGGTTGACAAGGCTACCGACATTAACAAGGCAACAATGCTTGTTTTTGTGAGATATATTTTCAGGAGGATGTGCATGAGGATATGTAATGTGCACTTTTTTGCCAATCAATACCACAGTTGCAGAACTAGTCAAGTCCTTGAATGATCACATATCAGGAAAACTGAACTGGTCATTTTGTGTTGGTATATGCACGGATGGAGCAGCTGTTATGACTAGATGGCTTTCTGGTTTCACTACTTGTGTCAAAGAGGTCGCCTCTGAATTTGAGTCTACATACTGTGTCATCCATAGAGAAATGATGGCTAACTGGAAAATGTCACCTGAAGTTAACAACATCCTGCAGGATATGATTAAAATTATCAACCACATTAAGGTACGTGTCCTTAACTCACGTCTGTTCATGCAGCTCTGTGAGGAGATGGACACAGAGCACACACGTCCTCTCTTATACACAGAAGTGAGATGGCTTTCTAAAGGGAGATCACTCTCCAGTTTTTGAGTTATGAGAGCCCCTCTAGAGATTTCTTTTAGAAAAGCAGTCACCACTGGCAGCACATTTCAGTGACACAGAATGGGTCACAAAACTTGCTTACTTGTGTGACATTCAACTTGCTTAACCAACACAACCTGTCACTTCATGGGAGAACAACTGTATTCAAGTCAGCAGATAAAGTGACTGCAATCAAAGGCAAACTGGAATTATGGGGGTAACGAGTGAACATTGGGATTTTTGACGTTTCAAACATTAGCAGAGATTTTGGAAGGAACTGAGCCAGGCCTTCTTTCTCCCAGCTGGTGCGTGATCACCTTTCTCAGTTTTCAGAAGAGTTTGAGCATAATGTTCCAACCACATAATGTCCCTGAACTGGGAAGGAATGTATCAGCGACCCTTTTGTGAATAAGCCACGTGAATCGACTTTTTCCGTGCTAGAATAGGATCAACTGCTTGAGACTGCAAATGACAGTGGCCTTAAAAGTATGTTTGAAACAATTTCAAATCTCTATACATCCTGGATTAAAGTCAAGGTGGACTATCCTGAGATTGCCACAAAAGCACTGAAAAGCCTGCTCCCATTTCTAGCATCTTATCTTTGCGAAGCAGAGTTTTCTGCCACGAGAGCAACCAAAAAGAGATTACAGGTAGACTGGACAGCACGACCTCATAGCATTACATTTTTTCAGTACTTAGAACTTTTCTTCAAAATTATGTTTTTGAGATTTTCCTAAAACTCAAAATGTGCTTAGCTGTAGTTCATCTCACCCTCAACTTTTTTTTCAAAATAGCATTTCACTGTGTGAATGAATTACCACTCACTTATTCACTTTATTGCTGATAGGTATTTAGAGTGTTTCCAGTTTTGTTTTTTGTTGTTTTTGTTTGTTTGTTTGTTTGTTTTTTGTTTTGCTATTATGAACAATACTGTTAGGAATATTCTTGAACCTGAGAATAGAATTCTTGGGTCATAGAGTATGTACATCTTAAGCCTTACTAGAGAATGCTAACAAAGCAAAATGACTGTACAAGTTTACACTCCTACCAGGAGTGTTTGTGAATTCTCATTATTCCACACTATTGCCAACACTTGTTAGTTTTTTGTTTTTTGTTTTTGTTTTTATGCCAATGGTGTGAAATGGTATCATTGTTTTAATTTGCATCTCCCTTATTTCTAATCAGGCAGATATGTTAACAATGACCTCCATTTGTCTTTTCCATCCATCTAATATTCTATTTATCAGACCAGCCCTAGTTCAAGGTGGCCCTCATTTGGCCAGTTTGCCAAAATCAAGTTTCCTAGAGATAAGTCACAGAAAACCAATAACCCAATAGCTTCCCTCTTCCTTCTGTACGTTCTGTGAGCCCAACCATGAAAGAAAAGCAGTATTGGCAGGTTTGTGATAGGAAGCAGTCTAAAAATCCTGAACAACTTCTCAAAATAAACCCACATGAAGGTTGGAAAAATAAAGTACTTATTTAGATTTTCAGTTTCTGGGGGAAATTTAAGAAAAGCAGCCAATGCCTGAAATGGAAGAGTTCTGCTAGCAGAGCTTGGCTGGGATGAGTTGTGAAGGGACAAGTGCCATCGATGTTGCTAATTCCAAACAGGTGGGACTGGGAAGCATGGCTGTGAGTAGATGCCGGGGCAACAGGAGTTGGCAGGTGAATTCACTCTTGGGTTGAAGGAACTTGGGTGAGTAGGTGGAGGTCAGAACCAGGAAATCTGAGGCAAGGCACTAAGGGTGGGACTCGGAACTGAGACAATAGATTGGATGTCTTTGGCGTTAAGCCTTCCTCTATGATCCATGCAAGTGTGCTTTATTAACCACAACATGCTCTCGAAAAACAGTAATATAAGTAACATATAAATATACATTTTTAGTATATATCATTTATTTAATTGACAAACAATTATTTGTCTTCACATTTCAATGCCTCTCAAACTTTCATGCAGAAGTATCCTGAATGGCAAAAGGAGTATGACCAGAAGACTGAAAGCATATATTACTTTAAAATTTAAATTACATTTTTTACCGCCAGCCCCCACCCCAACTAGTCTTCCAGTAAAATTGCCATGTGGCTTCATTAGCCTGATTGTACATTGTTCCTGACTGTATGGGTTATATATATCCTGGGTGAGAAAGATAATTTTTTCATGGACCATGGGGGAGGGGATGTGGTTTCAGGATGATTCAAGCTCATTACATTTATTGTTCCCTTTATTTCTATTATTATTGCATTATAATATATAATGAAATAATTATATAACTCACCATAATACAGAATCAGTAGGAGTCCTGGGCTTGTTTTTCTGCAACTAGATGTTACTCCATCTGGGGGTGATGGGAGAGTGACACCCAAAATGTGTGACAGGGAATCAAAGGAAGTGAGATTAGATGGGGGAAGTGAATCTGCAATGGAGAAGTTCCAGTAGTGTTTTCAGCCAATTACATTGGGAATTTCGAATCAGTTGTGGCCCTTCAGAGTCATCCTGATTTGGTATTGGGAAATTGGTCTTTTTCTATACCCACATTGATTAGCAACCCACCCTTGGGAGAAGGTCTTGACCTTGAGCAAAGCAAATCTCTTCATCTGAGGCCATCCACACAGGAGGCTCACAACTGAGAAATTTTTGCTGCTCATGCTCCCGGCATCTAGAACTAAGTTTTTCACTTCTGAAACAGATCAGGCAGCATTTTGCACTGTCCACCACAACACTGGTTTATGTGTAGTATTTTTCACAATAAAATTTGTTTAAAAGAAAAAAAATGGATAAGACAGGGAGGTCAAGATGTAAGAGGAAATTCTTCAGGAGTGAAAAGAATCTCAGACAAGACAGGACAAAATTAGGAACCTAACGTAAGATGAGAAAGAAAATTGAGCACAGAGTTGGGAGTATGTCTCCATGGAGCAATACGTGGGTTTTCCACTGGTGGAGATGAAATCAGTGAGTCAGATGTGATTTGGTAGTATAACCCAGACTACAGCAATTAACAAACATAGTGGAGTCAGCTCATGGAGTGAGGTAGTTTGACAACTTCCAGGAAGCTAATATTTAAAATTTGCCTCTGCTTTGCTCCCACCCAACTGTAAGGAACATATGTAACAAGGACTTTTAGTCTGAGTCTGAGAGATCTTTGCTTATATAATATATTCCTTTGCTTATATAATAGAAGAGGTCCACTAAGATGGTGAAGGATACTTTGAGAATTCTGGTCTTGAAATATTCTCAAATGATAACAGGAGGTCGCTTTGTCTTCTCTTCTGCTGCCAAATATCTCATCATAATAAATGCTACTGTTTACTAATTCTTCACTATGAACCAGGCACTGTTTTAAGTGCTTCAAACGTATTATCTCGTTCATTCTCCACAGCAACTAAATGAAGTAGGTGCTATAATTATTTCCATTTTATTGATTATGGAACTGAGGCACTGGTGAATCACTTACTCAAAACTTCCGAAGTAGTAAGTAATAGGACCAGCACTGAATCTAAGTGGCTCAGCTCAGGAGACTATCTTCTGTCTGAACACTCAGCCACTTTCCAGAGATAGGAAAACATCAACTTCAGTGGTGACAGGGGCTCTGTGTATTGCACAGCTCTCAGGGCAAGATTGCAGCTTGATTTATTGGCCAAGTTTGGAGGGCTCAGTGCTGAGATGCAGAGATAGCATCCAGGCATGAAGAGTATGGGGTGACAGACAACAAGGGCTCTGAGGACCAGCCTTACCCTGGCTCTGTCTCTGACTCTACAGCAGCCCTCATGAGATCCACCCTGAACCCCCAAGACTGTTCTATATCACAATAATTTCCCATGAACACAAAAATGGAGAATAATTATGATCTGGACCTGAAGTTCTTGACTGCAGATGGATTTTGAGAGAGTAAAGTGAGCATCACTGGACAAGAACATTGAAAATTTTTTCAATTCCTTGGAGAAGCAACAGAAGCTAAGTAAAAAAGAAAGGGGGAAAAATGTTTTCAAAAGCAAAAACTGTCACTAGTGGGATGGGAACTTTTAGAGCTGTCCTTTTAGCAGACCTCTGAGGTAGGCTGGCTGGGTTCATGGCCTGACTCCACAACTGAATAAGCAGGGAACCTGGACAACATACTGAAACTCTCTGTAACTGAAAGGTGGATAAGATGGTACCCACCTCATAATACTGCCATGAAAATATATAGAGTTAACTTGTGTCAAGTGTGTAGAATTGGACCTAGCCTGAGTTCTAAGTATCTATGTGCTATTATTATCTTTTCCTGGGTAGACAAGACATTGTTCTTCTTGACAATTCCATTCCAGCCTTTCCTTTTTTCCCCAGGAAATTGGGGTGTGGTTCTGGGATCAAAAGTATTCAGTGTAACTAAGTGACTAACAATTCTGTCTGGAAGGAAGGCAAGTATTCCAGTTAACGGGCTGGCTAATTCTATTCTACTTCTCTACTTCTAGAATTAGCAGGCTAGTTGTAATACCTGGAAATACATCAATGTTTATGATTTAAAAAACAGAAGACATAACTGTATTCTCTGGCCCTCTGGTTCATCATAGGTAAAGCACGGTGGAGGTTGTCATTCAATTGGCGATTCCAGCTGGGTCCTGCAGAGCCCTGGTGTTCCTCAGAGATGTCCTGAGTCCCAGGAGGGAAAGAGGAGAAGCTGAGCCCTCCTCCAACCAGAGTGGCCCCACTTGCATCTATTTTATATATCATTGTAACTGTAAGAACAAAATACCTGTGGATGGAAATGGAGCAGGACTACAGGCCCTTGACTAAAAATGTAATCAAATTCTTCCTGCAATAAGAGTCTCAGAGCTCCTCTTTTTGTAATTAAGGGCACAGCCATTAAAATATTATACCCTTTTCTTTAATTCATGACTAATCCAAATGAGCATAATTTGGAAAGCAGCAGGGAGGGGAATGAACAAATTGAATTAATTTCTGTGCTGAATATTAATGTAGTGCCACAGAAAGGGAGATGCTTTGCAAATTCAAGACAGAAAATATTTTTATCCTTCTTAGGAATTTAGATAGCTCTGTCTCTGAGAAGTACTTTTCTCATGACGGATGTGTTTATTGGTCCAACAGGAAGGCCCATAATCACAGAGCCAGCTCAAAATGGTCCTATTCTGTTTGATGAGGGGCTGAGTTGTTCTTCAGGGACAGCACACCAGGACCAAGGGTCATGCAGCTGAAGCACGCGCAGAGGAGAGAACTTTGGCCTCCAGCTGAACCAGAACAAAAGCCTCACTCCCACCACACACACACACCCACACACAACCAAAGGACCAGAAACTTGAACACCGGAACCCTTTCAGAAGCCAAGGGTCCAATGTCCAGGAAGATCATTGGGGTGATCTAAAATCTATCATTGACCCTGAAGGGCCCTCAGTTCTTTTTGCTGATGCAGTAAAGAATTACAGATCAACAAGATTTAGAAAAAGTAAGATTTATAAAGTACATTTCAAGAGAGAAACGAGCTACACTAAAGAGAGCTGTAGCTGTGAGGAAACAAAAGTTATGATTAAAGTACACTCTAAGGGAGGGGCAGGTTACAATGAAGAGGGCTGTAACAACATGGAAGTGGGGAGTTTTGTATTATATTAGGGACTTGATGAGAGGTTATAAGGGTGGTGCTAAGCAATTAGCACATGAAGTCATTTTGATTGACATTTGGCTGTTATATAACCTTTTGTCTACTGCACATGCAGTTACCCAGAATTCAGTCTGTTTTAATTAGATTCATGAACTTCCAGGCATAGGCATGATAGTATAATGAGGCCATATCACAGGGAGGTTAGTGTAGGACTGACTGCACACATGTTTGCAGCCAGATTAAACTGGCCACTAGTTTATGGCTTCTTATCCTGGGGCAAAATCAATGCCTAAGGGTAAGTAGTGATCTCCTTAATAGGATAGCAGCAACGTAGGTAGAGAGAGGTGATGTTGGGGATGGTTGGTCAGTAGAACCAGGAAGGAAGTGAGATGGAACTCAAGGGAACTGGTCAGAGAGGTTTTGCCTTTATGGTGCTTCTCCCATTGGACTTCCACCACCCGTATTCTAAGTCTGAATTCCTGACCGAGCTGCATGTTAGTGCTCCAGAGGCTGAGGGAACAGCACAGTAGAACCAAGAGTTACCAGCACCACGATCTCCTCCTGACCAGGGCCCAGGTAAGAGCACAGCATCCCTCCAGGGCCTATGACCAGAGCCTTGAAGAGCTGACCAGTAACAAAGGTAGCCATGATGTATGGTAGAGCCAGAATCAGTGCAGATGAAGAGACACCAAAAAGCGGCTTCCTCATAACCATCTTAGTAGGAGGTAAGACCAAAACATCTATTTTCCCACTGTGTCTTAGATAAAAGAAAGACAGACATTTACTCTTAGTTAAGGTTTCATCTAAGTTTTCACCTTAAAGAGGTGAATGCATTGTTTTAAAATGTTCAAAAACTCTAAGTTGAAGGAACTCTCAAGTTCCTTCCATCTGTAAGGTGACCTGTTTCAGCCCTGCCAGAAAGATTTAGGGACACCACTCATAGCCTTCCTCTTTCTAGCTTCTAACCAGTTGAAAAATGCACACAAGGAGCCTGAATATGACAATACCAACTTTATTACTGGTGATGCTGGGTGGGAAAATAAAAGCAAATTCCCACACTTCTAGGGAAGTCTGGTTGTAATATATCATAGCAATAAGTAGCACTCAAAGCCTGCATGAAACCTGGTCAAGCCATCAACAACTCACCTCAGAGATTGGCTTTTAGAAGCCAACCAGTCAGTGTCAGTCCTTACTCAAAAGTCAACCAATCATAGACTCACTCCAGTAAACACACCACAGTGACAACCAATCAATAGCAACCTCACCCAAGTAACCAGGCTTCTGCAGATGACATCTTTCACCTCTGAACTTCTGCAAATCTGCCAGTCCTTGAACTCCACACTTCCCCTATAAAATCCTATCAGCAGTTTTATGGGAAGTCTGCTCAGAGAGACTGTGCCTCCCTTACTATAATTAGCAATCAATTCAGTTTAGTCATTTTATTTTAAATATTGAATGGGGGTCACATCATTCTTTGACACCCTGAACCTAGGAATCTATATGAATATAATGTCCTCAGTCAGCTGCAGGTGGAGAAGTTTAATTGTCTAATTACATAACAAGGCCATGGAAGGCTCTGGCACAGAAGGCTCTCACTAACATAATGTGTAGCAGGGAGGGAGAAAGTCAGAAATAAAGGAATCCTGGTCTTCACTGTCCAACTCTATGGAATGGAATGTTCGCTAGACTCTCTCCATTTCACCAAGCTTATTCATTACTTCTCAGGGCAATCACCAATAGCTGGTGATTTAATCAACCATCACTAAGTACTGAAGCTTCCATAAAAACCCAGGAGGACAGAATTCGGAGAGCTTCCAGGTTGATAAACCAGAAAACAAAGATGGGACACTGTACTGAACCCCAAACTCTAGAAGCTCCTTTGTTCAAGACTTTGCCCTAAACCAGTAATCTAGTGAGTAAACTGATTTCTTGAGTTCCATGAATTGCTCTAGCAAATTAATCTAACCTGAGGAGGAAGTTGTGGGAACCTCTGGTTTATAGACAGTCAGTCAGAAGCACAGATAACTAGACTTGTGATTGAATTCTGAAGTGAAGGTAGAAGGTAGTCTTGAAGGACTAAGCCCTTAACCTGTGGAATCTGATGCTATCTGAGTAGACAGTGTTAGAATTGAGTTGAATTGTCAGACTCCCAATTAGTATCAGAGAATGGCTTGGTGATGTGGGGGAAATAACCCACACGTTGGAATTGGTGTCAGAATCACAGAAAGCCTGGGACATTCAGGTGGAGATGTTTTATAAACAGATAGAAATGTGGGACAGGCTGATCCTAGATATGTAATTTGAGAGACATAGAGGTTTTAGATAGAGCCTGGAAAAAAGACAAGAGCAGAGGCATAGAGCATTGAGATCAGCTGTGCAGCTGGTCAGAGCTTCACCTGCATCTGGGACTAGATGCCTTCTTTGGGACTGCTTTAACTGAAGAAGTATCTTATATTATAAATAGAATTTATAATATAGTAATAAACAATATATGCATATAAACATATACATATATATATTTGTAGAAATTAAGAATATATTTTTAGATCAATGTTTTCCATATTATTGTTTAGGGAAAAGTATTCTGGGTAAAGTTAAGGAAAAATATCTAACATGATTCTATTCTTCAGCTGTTAGACACTTTAGTATGCCTCAGAGCCCTTATCCCACAGTGGTTTGTAAAATGCTAAGAGGATAATCTAAGACAGTTTCTCAAACTTATTTGACAAGAGAATCCTTTATTTTTAGAGCATTGATAACATACCCTAGAACTGATGTTTTGATGAATAGTTTGGAAATTACTAATCAAGATTAGGGTACTAAACCAGCTGCATCGGAAAAACATGGAGTGCTTGAAAATGCAGGTGCCTGTATCTCACCCAAGACTTTTGAAGAATCCTTTTTTAACAAAATCCCCCAGGTAATTCTGAATTGTAGTCAGGTTTGGAAAAAGCTTATAAAAGAAAACAAAATGTTTGGCAAAGGAAAATTTAGAAGAAGAAAGATGTCAGAAACATGTTTGGTAGAAATCAAACAAATGAGGCAAAACACAATAATCACTGAATTGATAAGACAAGATCACAAGTGATTTTATTGCATGTCTTAGTCAGTAGAAACTGAATTCTACCCATTTCTCTAACACATAACACTCCTTCATAGCTGTTCACCCTTCCGCGTATGTAGTAAGCTATCAGGGAAAATTACAGAGTACTATTAGACTGTACACAGGAACTGGACCCATTTCTTCCCTCTGCATTTTTTCCCTCTTCCTGCTTGGCTAGCTCATCACTTGGCTAGCTCATTTTCACCATCAGGCTTCAGCTCAAATGCCATTCCTTGGAGAAGACTTTCTTGGCCACCTGGTCTCCCTTAGTTACCACCTTAATCCCTGGTTTATTTCCTTTTATAACACTTTTAGAGAAGAAAAGCAAATAACAAAAACAAACAAAAAAAAACTTTAAAAAAATAAATTCTAAGATACAACTAGGTATCTCTCAAATGTTTGACCAACTCTTCATTTCAGTCATCATCTTGTTTCCAAAGCTTCACTGCCCTTCACTTTGTATCTTGGCTTTGTGTAGACACCTCTCCCAGGATTTGGGCATAGATTTCCAGGTCTCTAGGATTTGTGTAAAGCTGGGGTTAAAGACCTTTCAGGCCACTGGCATTTCCGCCTTCACTGGCCTAAGGACTTGATCTAACCACTGAAACTGTTTCCCTAGCAAATTAACTCACTCCGCCTTAGGAAAACCAGTTTCTCTTTTCTGTGAGTCGCAGAGGGGAGAAAAACTCTGCCTTTTCTTCTTTCTTCTCACTCTTCTTTCCCCTCTGCTCCCCCAGGGCCCCTGACCCCAGGCTCCAGCTTCCTCCTGCCCAGCCAAAGAAAGCTTCAGAAGGCCTTTTCTGTCTCCCAGTAGGTTCTGAACTCTACTGAAACAATTCTGAATTTGCAGTCAAAGATATGGATGTTAAGTTCTAATTATATAGACTCTCGGCTTCTTCAAAACTCGGTTTACCTCACAATAGAATTTTATATGTGAGGATAAGCACAGTAGAATGCAGTATAATTTTTATGAAATGTAACCTCTGACTTGTAAAGGTAGACACACAACATTTTGTTCCCATTTCAGACCTGCAGGAGTTGCTTGCTTGATTTGCATGCAAATTTGAATTACGGTAAATTCCTCTGAGCTGGTCCAGGCTGACCACTGCCTTGGTCCCCAGACCAGTCTCCATACATACTGAAACTGCAAGATACTTCACCTCTTGATTATCTTGATTTATAATATTTAGCCTAGCATCAATACAAATTTCATAACTTTTTAATATAGTCTTTCTTTTTTTTCACTAAAATTCACAAAAATAAATTTAGCATTTTGCTCAAGTAGAAGATTAGAATATTCCTGTGTTTACACATCTTAAATTTATGTACATTTTCGATCACTTTTTTTCTTTCTTTTGCACTTATTACCACCTCATGGAGAAACGTAAATTTGAAACCCAAGAGTTATTTTTAGCTCCAGGAAAGGATAGCTAAATGCAAAAGAAGATTAAAATGTGCCTTACAATTTCACACATTTCTTTAGGCTAGCTTTACCTCTCACAAGCACTGGACTTACTCAGGAGGCTCATAATCCTATGAATTACTTTAATAAACTCGAACCAGAAAACAAAAGAGTTATTAGACTTACACTTTGGAGAATAGCAATGTCTGTGATTTAAAAAGCAAAAACACGATGAAAATCAGTTATTATTTTTCAATAAAGGGAAAATTTTATATATCCTGGTTTTGTTTTGTTTTAGATTCCATATATAAGTGATATTATACAGTATAATATCTGACTTTCTCTGACTTATTTCACATAGCACAATGTGCTCAGGGTCCATCCATGTTGTTGCAAATGGCAGGATTTTCTTCTTTTTTATGGCTGAATAATAAGCCATTGCAATATATATATATATATATATATATATATATATATATATGCCAAATTTTCTTTATCCATTCATCTATTGATGGACACTTGTGTTGTTTCCATATCTTGGCTATTGTAAATAAAGGTGCAATAAACATGAGGAATCCAGTATCTTTTCAAGTTAGTATTTTCATTTTCTTCAGATAAGCAACCAAAAGTGAAATTGCTGAATATGGCAGATTTTTTTTTTAATTTTTAAATTTTTAAACCTCCATACTATTTTCCATAATGGCTGTACCAATTTGCAATTCTACCAACAGTGCACAGGGGTTTCCTTTTAACAATTATGTACTTATTGCGATTATATTAATTGTTTTCTGGCTGTTTTATAATTCCTTTTTTTTTCTTCTCTTGCTCTCTTCCTTTGTGATTTGATGATTTTCTGTAGTAACATACTTAGATTCCTTTCTTTTTATCTTTTTTTGTATCTACTTTAGAGTCTTGCTTCATGGTTATCATGAAGTTTATATAGAACGTTTTACATTTACAACAGTCTATTTTAAGCTGGTAACTGTGGACTCTTATAAGCTCTACATTTGTACTCCCTCTACACCATTTTAAGTTTTTGCTGTCACAGTTTACATCTTTTTACCTTGTATATCTCTTAAATTATTGTAGTTATAGTTATTTTAAATATTTTTGTCTTTTACCCTTCATTCTAGATTTATAAGTGATTTAATCATCACCACTAAACATGAGAATAACTTGAATAACTATATTTTCACATTTACCAGAGAGACTGATACTTTCATATGTATTCCTATTATTAATTAGTACCCTTTTGTTTTGGCTTAAAGAAGTCTCTAACATGGTTTTTGTATTTTTTTATTTTTCAATTACACTTGTCATACAATATTATATCAGTTTCAGGTTTACAACATAGTGATTAGACATTTATATACCTTATGAAGTTATCACCTGGGTAAGTCTTGTACCTATCTGACACCATACATAGTTGTTAAATATTATTGACTACTATATTCCTTACACTGTACTTCCCATCCCCATGACTATATTTATAATCGGCAATTTGTATTTCATTCCTTTCACCTTTTTAATCAGCCCCCAGTCTCCCTCCCATTTGACAACTGTCAGTTTGTTCTTTGTATCCATGAGTTTGTTTCTGTTTTCTCTGTTTTGTTTTGTTTTTAATGCCTATAGCACCTGGTATTCCAAGGTCTCCCATCCAGGTACTAACCAGGTACTAATCTGCTTAGCTTCCAAGATCAGATGAGATCGGAAACATTCAGGGTGGCATGGCCATAGACTGTTTATCTCTTCATCTATTGATGGATATTTTGGTTGTTTCTGTACCTTAGCTATTTAAATAATGCTACAGTGAACTAAGGGTGTATATATCTTTTCAAATTAGTATTTTGGGTTTCTTCAGATAAATAACCGAAAGTTAGATTGCTGAATCATATAGTAGTTCTATTTTTAATATTTTGAGGGACCACCATACTGTTTTCCAAGTCTCTACGCCAATTTGCAATCCTGCTAACAGTGCACAAGAGTTCCTTTTTTTCTGTATCCTGGGCAACACTTGCTGTTTCTTTAATAATAATAGCTATTCTGACAGGTGTGAGGTCATATCTCATTGCAGTTTTAATTTGCATTTCCTTAATGATTAGTGACATTAAGCATCTTTTCATAAGTTTATTAGCCATCAGTAGTCATCTTTGGAAAAATGTCTATTCAAGTAAGATGCCTATTTTTTAATTGAATTATTTTGTTTTGTTTTGTTTTAGTGTTAAGTTGCATGAGTTCCTTATATATTTTGGATATTAATTCCTTATTAGATGTATCATTGGTGGATATCTTCTCTCATTCAGAAGATCACCTTTTCATTTTGTTGGTGGTTTCTTTTGTTGTGCAAAAACTTTTTAGTTTGATGTAGTCTCATTTTTTAATTTTTTGTTTGTTTGTCTGCAGAAACTGATCCAAAATATTACTAAGAGCAATGTTAAAGAGTTTACTTGCTTATGTTTTCTTCTAGGAGTTTTATGGTTTGGATTCTCACATTTAAGTCTTTAATCTAAAATGTGCTTAACTTTAACAAATTGTTTTTAGAAATCTTCCCCCTTGACTTTACTTGAATAATTCAAAGGTTACCACAGTTTAGAGATGTAAGTTAATAAAATAAAATCAAAGGCACTAATTAGAATCTTAAATAATAATAGATTCTATTATATTATCTAAGATTTTACTAGACTCATCAGTAAACAAAGCAAACCAATGTAGTAACAAAAAAAACTAATTTTTAACTGATATTGTGGTCAAGACAAATGGTATTGTCTTAAATGACAATATTAAATGATATTGTGGTCAAGACAAATATCTTCATCCCAATATCTGTACATTTTGATTTAGCTTTCTGTTTCAGCATCTGCTTCTTGGCAAACTTAATAAGATCTTCCTAGGGCAATGTTTTCAGCTTAGATTTTCCAGTCCCAGTGGTGGCTGGTGAAGCCACCCCCCCCCCCATGCTCACAGGATCCTTCTCCATGGCCACCTGTCCACTGCGCCCAGAGGCTCCAGGATGCTCTCAAGCCTCCGCACTTCTAGCTGTGGCTTATCATTTTTATTTTTGCATTTTCAGACAACTGCAGGGTGGAGGTGAGGGAGTAAGAGTGAGTTAATTGATTTATGACTTAGGAAGTGGTAGCAGCTCCTGCAGAAGAGGTTGAGTCACACTAATGGCTAAGTGGAGTAGGGATTGATGAGGTGAGCACACAACCTATATGCCAGAGCAGCCTTGCTCCAGTCTGGAATGATCTCCTGGGTCCTGAAGGCAGTCTGGTCTCCAGGAAGCTGAAATGCACTTTGGTTCCTACTTTTCTATTTAGAACAGGTGGAGTTCCTGTTCTTGGGTGTCACACCTACCTGAGATCCCATCTTCTTAATTCTCTAGTTTCTTTGTAATAAGTACCAAGACCAAGGTAACTCCAATTTGTTCTGTTCTGTATAACTAAAAATTATAACTAGCCCAGAAACTAAATTTAGTTTTTGTCATGATGAATATGCATCAAGTGTGAAACTAACAAAAAACAGCACTCTAGATAATTTTTCTTGCTCCTTTTTTTTTTAAAGAAAGCCACTGTTTTAGCTAATAAATAATCATAAAATAAAGAAAACTGTCTTCTGTCCTAATCATCACCAGTGCGTCAAGTGTGAGATATAGGTAACTACAGATGAGACTCTTTGAGGAATTTGCTTTATTAAAATGTGACTCCTTAAAAGTTCCAAATTTTTGTAGAACATAAAATCAGTTTCACCGATATTTAGAAAAGATTACAAGGAAGAATTTTATGTTACTGGTTACAGAGCCTATTTTTATGTCTATGTTTGAAATTTGTTACTTGTGCTAATTGGTATGTGATAATGTGTGTGTATGTGAATTGTTTCAAGGGTAATCATTCTATTAGTCAAAGTTCTCATATATCTTAAGTTTATATAATATGATAGAATTATAATACTGATAATGCAACCTATAGTTCAGTGACTTTATATTATTGTTGAGGATGACAACAGAATATATAAAACAAGTAAATATTTACTTTTATGTTTGACAATTGAATAAATCTGCTTTAAAATTAGGGTATCTAATTCATAAGGACAGTATAACACTTAATTACAATGTGGTAAATCCTTAAATATTTATCACCCAAGAAAAACAAATTAATCATCCCAAATGGAACCCCTTTTACATATGCCTCCAACATTTCTACTTTTTATTTTTATTTTTCAGAATATTCAGGTATAGTGGATCTAAATGTCAAAGGAAAAAAATCCTCACATTCTTACATTACTGTATTTTACTATATTACTTCTTTGGAGCCTTAGCTGTTTGTGGTTGCTATACTCTAACAAAAAGCCTAAATATTACATAAGGAACCAGGCAAATAATTGCAATAAACTTTGCTTTGTTTTTCGTTTAGTTTGCTTTCTTAGTTCAGTTGGGATTTTGGAGGGGTAAGGTGGCTTTTATTTGTAAAACTCAAATAATGACAACATCTTATTGCTGCCTGACAGAGCACAAAGTACTTTAACCTGACTTATGTCATTCAGTTATATCTCCACTTCTTATCTTGTTTACCATCATCTACTGACGTGGTCACTCCTTCCATTCCCTGCACTCTGTAGCACCTGGCTCTCAATCTCCCCACCCCCACCCCAACTCTTGTCATTAACCTAATCTGCATCAGTGTTCAGTTGATAAGCATTCAATATCTTGCCCTCTCACCTAATTAAGCCCAAGTGACCTTTTCCAACCCAGCTAAGTCACCCTTTCATTAAAGTCACATCCACCTCAGATTTTCTCTATTCCTGTCCCCATTTCTGCTTCCACATCAAAATCACTAGAGTACACATTATGTGGAACCACAATAACCTATTATTTTAGCTTCTTCTTTAGGTTGGTTTTCATCAAGCCCCTTCTCCTCCTCTATCTGGATAAGCTCATCTACCAAAGTGGTTTAAATACAACTGTATTTAAAACTGACAAATTTAAATCTACAATCCAAACCTCTCTTCTGAGCTCCAGACTTCTGTGTTCAACAGTCTTCTCAAGACTCAGATAACTCACAAGTATCTTAAACAAGCATTCAAAATTGATATCCTTCTCTTCCCCCAAAAATCCGTTCCCCCTTTATCTTTCCCACCTTAATAAATGGTACCTGTGTTCACCCCGTTGATTAATCCAGAAACCTGAGTGTCACTTTTGACATTTCTCTTTTCTTCACTTCCTGTCTTCAATCCATCATCAAATTTTGAACCTTCTAAAATATACTTTGATACTTCTCTCCATTTTTACTATATTTTCCCCTAAGCCATTAGTTCTTGCCTAGACTAGAGCAATAACCTTTTACCTGGCCTCCTCTCATGCGCTTTTGCCATTTCCATCACATTGTCTTCCTACTATCTGGTATCTATAACTCTCCTACTAAAATTGCCCTTAAAAAAAGTTCACATGTTTATCATCATTTCAAAGTCCCCCTGTGATCGGACCCCTTTTGATCCTTATAGCTCCATCTAGTACCACCTCCCCTGGTTCACATGACTCTAGTCACAGCCCTTGTCTTTCTGTTCCTCAAATACGCCAAGCTTATTCTCATATGTTTTCTTGGCCTGGAGACTTTCCTCAGTCCTCACTTTATAATTCCTATTGATCTTTAAGTTATTAGCTTCATTCATTCATTTAATAAATAGTTATTAAGTATCTACTCCGAGGTAAGTTCTCTGCTAGGCACTATGAATGCAATAGAAGGCAAAACGAACCTGGATCCTACCCCATGAAGCTTATAATTTAGTTGAGGGAAGTGAACACACACAAAAAAATACAAAAAATATATAAAATAGCTCCATGGTGCTAAGAGAGCCTATGATGGGGATTTGGCCTTGGCAGGAAGGTGAGAAGACAGAAGAAACAACTGAGTAGAGATCTGAAGGATAGCAGCATTAAAGAGAAAAAAGGGGGTTACAAGCAGAGTAAGTTGTACATTTATAGGCACAGTGGAGAAGCGATCATGGGGCTTACAAAGGCCCAAAAGAAAGCCAGTGTGGCTGAGAGAATAAGGAAAGCGTGCTAAGAGATCATATGGAAATGCCAAAACATGTGGAGCTGAGGTAAATGACTCTAATACCTTAGGGATTTAGCAGATAATGTGTGAAAAAAACAAGAGGGAGCAGCAGAACCTGTGATAAAATGGAGAATATAAACCTTGCCAACAGGCATTCAGATTTTAATTTGAAGCAAGACAACACTGTGCTGCAAAAATAACACACATTTCACCAGAAATTTGTGATGCAGTATTGAAAATCATGATTAAAAATTTTATCTTTATCTAAAAACTACGTAAGAAGATGCTGAAATAGGAGTTGTATGAGAAAAGTGACATTAACAGATTTGTGTTTTTAAAAATATAGTGTTTTGGAAAACTAAAAAGGAAATAAAACTATCAATAATATCCTCACATGAGAGATATTACATCCATGAAACCAAAACAGGATGTCCTTCCAGCTACAATATAATAAGCTACACTATAATAGGTAAAACTGGCAAAAGAAATACATTTATCTAATTTTTTTTTTTTGCTTACAAAACCCTGCCAGAAAAAATTTTGTTTTTAATTAATAAACACAAAACTATTTGGAAAAAAAGAAAGGAGACAACAACACCAGAAATTTTGAGATTAGAATACAGATGGAGGTTTACTACAGACTTGAGGATCCCAAAAAGTCAAATTCTAAACTGGTGGTAGCAAAAGTCAAGAATCAGCTTTATTTGTAACCATAGAATCCTCGAGGGTCATGACTTGATAGTACCGAGTACCTCTAGACATGAGGGTGAAGGGGGTCCCTAAAATCAGAAGGACCAGATGAGTCTGTTTGAGGAGCAGATAGATCCTTAGCCCCACTCTGCTGCTCTCTGCTGTAGAGCCACTGCCCTTCCCCACACCCTGGTAGAAGTCTGGAAGTTTGTTCTCTAGAGAGAGTAAAATAAAGGGATTTGAGACTGGTGGATACCAAGCACAGTGAAGGGTGAAGATATCATGCTAAAAAAGGAAGTCAAAGAATATCCCAGTAGTGAATGCTGAGACTTCTTCTTCTAAAATACTATTAGCCAGGCCTTTCCTCTCCTAGCAAGAGATTAGTAGAGTCTGCTCTGACCAAAATAAGATGAGAATCATAAAATAACCCAATTAGATATTCCTAAAGTAAAACCCAGCGGGGTTAGTCAAACACTCACAAATATTAGTAGATAACAAATAATAGGGAAAACTCTGCAGTCAGGTTAGTCAGGGCTATTACTTGAAAGGTAGAACAAAAAAGAAGACATGGAAATATAGGAAAAAAGATTTAAGTAGTAAAGTACAGGAAGTAGAACGTACAAATAACTGGAGTTACAGTGGAAAAATTAAAATCATCAATGAAATAGTTTAAGAAACTTTCTTGGAACTGAAAAACATGATTTTCCAGATTGGAATGGCCCACAGGGCCCAATAAGATGGTTGAAAATAGGTCCACAAAAGTAACTTTAGTGGCACATTTCATAACGCTGAGGACAAAGAGGTCACATATCAAAAAATTCTAAGGCAGTGGAACAATGCCTTCAAAATTCTGAATGAAAATTAATTACAATCTCCAACTCTGTACACATCCAAACTATCAATCATACATGAGTGTTAAATAGATATTTTCAGATATGTACAGTTGTAAAAAGCTCTGAGATACCTTTTCTCAGGAAGCTCCTGGACAATATGTTCTATAAATACAAGGGTAAATCAAAAAAGAGGACATTGTTGGATACAGAAAATGGGAGATCTGACACAAAATAGGAGATCTCAGATTCAACACAGAGTGTAAAAAGAATCTCCAGTAGAATGAGAAATAGAGACACCAAAATGAAACCTATGCACCTGGCAAAGAGGGGAACATGTCCAGATTGGAGCACAGTGTGCATCAAGAAATAGAGCATGTTAAGGGTCATCAAGATAAAAATGCCAGCTGCTCTGGTGTAGTCTTTGTAATCTGAAGGCTGAGCACCAAGGTGGGCCTGGTTTAGACCTTTGTTTTTATTTAGCTTGTTTTGATCATAAATGGGTGAAATTCCCGCTCTTTCCTCCATGCCTACGTGGCAAGGAATATGTGCTTGGACCATCTGAGGATGTTCATCTCACTGTAGAAGTACAGTTTCAGCCTTATTCTGAGAGCAGGAGGTTGGCCATTGAGAATGTAGGATGAAAACACACAAAGATGCCCACCCACCTCCTTACTGCATTCCTGTCAGACATCTCAAACTTAGCCCACATTCTAGTACCTACTGTACTAGAGTTTCCTGGGACTTACTCATTGCCTTGCCATGTGATTTCCCCTGACGGAGCACCTATAAATTTACAGAAATGTTGAAGCCAGATTATAACCTAAAGGCAATTTAGTCTATCTTCTCCCAGAAGACTTCATTATCAGTGGCAATATTATCCTTACACAGGAAATATGTTCTGAGTACCAAGTTTCTTTAATTACCTTGCACATTCATTTACATGTAAACTGTTGTTGATAAAAATAATAAAATATTTTATTGAAGAAATAAGCAGTATAGAATAATACATACTGAATTAGTGATGGTGTGTACCTCTAGGGAGGGAAGCATGGACAGAGGAGAATAAGACAAGAGAGAAAAACACAGGGAACCTCAACCGTCTATGTAATACTTTATTCATAAACATCTAAAGCAAATATGTTACAATGCTAGTTAGTGTTTGATAAAGCTTGGTTGTGGATATGTAGAGGTTTATATATTAATCTATATTCTTACCTGCATATTTTAAGCATTTTATATTAAAATAAGATTTATTTTAAAAATGAATCAGAGGGAGGATAGGCTACAGGCTTAATGTCACTTCCTAGAATTGATCCCCTTTTATGATGGTCTGTAATTCTGCTTTGTTTTCAAGCTAAAAAGTTAGCCTGTCAGTTTCATGGATCTTGGCAGAAAACATGAGACCTCGGGCTCAGAAATAAAGGTCTTTATCACTCACAGCACATTAAGCAACAAAAGCATCAGCATTAGTTTCTCTTTGTCCCCATCTCATATGGCAACACAAATGGATCCAGATGGAAGCCTGCACATTACAGAAGTGGAATCTTGAGTTTAGGAAACCAGAATCTTTTATAATGGACAGTAAGCATGCCTATGCTTTGCCCTAGAGGGAGACACTATCTTCCAAAGTTGTTTGCTATGCAAACTCTCTTTGAAAAGATAGTCCAGGACAAAAAATAGTCAGTCAGTTTGCAAGATATGCAGAAACGTGAAGGACCCATTAAGAGTTAGCTCCTAACCTGTACACTCAAATCTTCATTGCATTTATCACAATTATAATTACATTGTTATTTAAGTGATTATTTGTTTACTATATGTCTCTCCTCTAAATAATAAGCTCTATGGAGGCAGGGACTATGACTGTCTTGTTAATTGCTACATTTTTTAATGACTAGTAGAGTACCAATATATAATAGAAGCACGATAAGTATTTTTAGAGAAATGCTGATGGATTATTAGACTTGAGTAGATTAGAGACATGAGAAAAAATATAAATGATAGGTTACTGACATCATAAGGTATTATGTACTTTAATGATACTGCTTTACATCCATTTAGCACTTTTTATTTTAGAAAACACCTTTAATACATTATTTTATGCAAGTTTCATAATAAATTTTTTTAATTAGATGGATATATTAAGAGACTTTTCCAAGATCACTGGACTTTTTAAGTGAAAAAATAGGCCTGAAATCTGTGTATTCTAAGCCAATACTCTTTCTTATATTTCAGAAGTCCTTTTTATCCACAACAATACAAAGTAGGACAATGCCAAAACGAACTGGGGGAAATATCTTTGTTTCCCTTAAAATGAAAAGTTAAACATTCATGGAAATATTTTATATGTTTATTACAGTTATCACAGTGAAGATGAATGAATAGAATTCAGTCTCCATCGGATTGTGAATTAAAAATAGCAGTACTTTATATATTTATAAAGTGCGCAACATTTATACATCATTTTATTCTTACAAAGAACATAACGTAAATATTACTTACCATTGTTTCCCTTTTAATGGAAGATGAACTTGAGTTTCAATGACTACACTAATTAGCAGAAATTATACAGCTAATTTTTCTAAAAGCCAAAATATAAAAATGTTAAACAGAAGATATGATGATTTCTTATAGAAAGAAATTACTGTCCCTAGATGCAGACATTCCTTTTTTCAATACATCTCAAAACAGTCTATTGTAATGTGCTTTGCTATACATTAATCTCTTTGTCATACTATGTCAAAAATTGTGAAATCAGGAAACTGTTTCCTAAAATAAACCAACTCATCTAAGAAGCAGTTAGTATGTGAACTCATAGATGCCGTCACATGTACACTTATCTTTAGCATCTAGATTTTCTATAGAAGTATTAACATTATAAATAAACAATAAGTTAACATTGTAATATGCTTTAAATTCACACTTCAGTCATGACATGGTATGTTAAGAAATACATAGGGGAAATAGAATTTGAAAGTCTATATTTCCTTCTTTCATTCTTTGTTTCAATATTATTTACATCTGTTAAAATAAAAAACAGGCACCGTCTTTGAAAATTCCCTGAACAGACAAAACCAGTTTTGTCATACAAGGAAAGTTTATTAGCTTATTTTGCAAGGCTAACTTGACCTGGGTCATTTCTTGCTTATGCCTCTGGAAATCATAAGCAAAATTTGAAGTGTTTCCCAAAATTTATATAATTTAAGAAAATTCTAGTATTACCAATTACTGTGAAGAATAAACAGTCCTTGCTTTCCTACTATATAAGCTACTTTATAACAATATACTCCTGAGCCTCATTCCATGTTTTGGTTTGAATGCACCCAGTTTGCAAACTGTCTTTTTCATGTGCGCACTATAAATTTTCACTAATTACTACTTCGGTAATTCATTGGTTTTATTTCTATTTTTTTCTGAACTTTTGACATATCTTATCTCATACATACAAAGAAAACATTTCTCATATGTTATTTATTTTGCACTTATTATATATTGCTTTGTAGGGTACCTTTTTATGTATTGAATTCTAACCTTTCACAACCAGAATGTAAATTATTTTAGGACATGGATCATGTCCTGTAGCCTAAAGTTCTCTCCTCCACCTCTGCTCTGCAGTGTCAAGTACAAATTGGGTGAATTCCTGGCTTTGCTCTCTCTATTCCTCTCCACATTTAAAGTCACCTGCAAAATTAGCTGTACTCTATTCCCAGAGCCAATCTTACTGAGGCAAGAGTGGATTAATGTCCTTCCAAATTAATATTTGGAGGCTTATCCTCAAGACTGGTTCAACCCTGATGAGGTTCTCCAAGTCTGATAACTAGGCCCCACAATCTGGAGTACCAAAACGCTTTCACATGCAAAATTTACCTTTTATTCTTCTGCGTTCTCGTGTTCCTACTCTGATAACTCTTCACATCTCATTCACTCCCAGGAAAAGGGGAAAAGGCAAGTTGAGATTGGCCTTCTCCATTAGGAGAAACCTGGAATGTAAATTACACTTCAGAGTTGTTCTGACCTGAGGCTAGGGACCTGGGTTTTTGTACCCCATCATTTGACAGTCATTGGTTAAGAGCTACTTCAGGGGACCTAATTCCCAGCTCAGTGCCTGCTGACAAAGCAGCACTAGCAGCAAAAGCATAGTCCTTCAAAGAATAATTGTAGATTCTGTGAAGCAGAGGCAAAAAGCACTGAAGCACAGAAAGGGTCAAAAGTGATCGAAGGGGATCTGGTCAGACCACACACAGTGCCTGCCACAGCTCCATTCATCAGAAGCCCCTCACAGGAGAAAACTGAAGAAAATTGAATGCCCCACCACACAGCCTGGGACAATGGCCAGGGATCGCTCAGCACCTACCTGCAATGGATGTAGCTAAAGTCACAGAAGAAGAAGATGAGGAGACAAGAGCACTGAAACATATGTCCCATGAGGGGAGCGTCAGGAGAGGTCTGATGAGATTGGGAGCAGCAGCGGTGAGAAAGGCCATTATCAAAGGACGAAGGAAGATGAAATGTAAACATTTCTGCACATGGATCACTGCGGTTCCTCCAAAGAACCAAGAGAAGGAATCTGGGCAGGTACTCATGCAATTTGTTCAGTTAGATCTGAGTTAGAGAAACATGATTTTATTGTATGTTGGGGCGGTTTGAGTAAACACAAGTGACAAACTTCTTTTTCTGCTCTACTGCTATTCTGCTATTACTGATTCTGAATACGAGTTCAAAGTATTGTCAGACACTAAAGGTAAAAAATTAAAGATGTTGAATTTACCTTTTCACTTTCTACCAGCAAATCCGTTCACTGTGCTATTTCATCTTTCTAGGTCAAGAGTCTGATTTAATTTTTCATTCATGCCCCATAATTTATGTTGCCATATAGGGAGATTTTTAAAAGTGAGAAATTAGTCTAATATTCTCTAGTCATATTGTTTTTCAAGACTACACAAATAAATCATGCTAATTAATTCAGTTCAAAAATACTTTTTGAATTAGGTACCAAATTAAGTGAATAAAAAGGATGAAAAATAAACAGTTTTGTGTGTTGAGGAAGAACCAAAATGGATGGAAATAATGAACACCAGATTCAGGTTAGTGGTTGCCTATGGGAAAGGAAATGGAAGTTAGAAGGAATAAACCAAGACTTTTTTCCTATATCTGATATATTGTGTAACAATAATTTACATAAGTTAGTGGAAATAAGTAGAAGTTTTAAACTTGTCCTCCTGCAACCTAAAGGCTAACTTTGGGCACTTCCCATATCCTGCACTTCATTTGGGACATGGCATGACAATGCTGATGGCCTGAACTTATATTGACAGAGAAATGAAAGAGTGAGAAATCAATTAGAAATGTCAGTGGTGACTGAATGTGGAATAGAAAAGAGTAGGAGTGTTTGTGATTGGGGTTTTTCTGGAGGAAGTGTTTGCTCTCCTGTTTTGGAGACTCAGAGCCACATTTTATGGCGTTCTCTAAACCCCAAATGGGTGGCTAGCTCAATTTTTCAGCTAATATTTAGGGATATAAAATGAAAAAGTCATTCAATCAGTATGTATTACAACAAAGTATTTTAAGCACTTAGGAGCCAGAGTCTGTAATTGTCAGACAGCTAATTAAGACATAGCCCATGTCCTCCAGGAACTGATTGGTATTATAATATGCTGATAATAGCTAACATTTATTGCCAAGGCTTGTGTTGAGTGCTAAGCACTTTACCTGAACTAGTTCATTAAATCCTCACAACAGCCTTATGGGGAGGTACCATTATTATCCCCAATGTACAGATGAAGAAACCGAAGTTTCCAGAGCAAGTTGTCCAAGTTAACTGAAGGCAAAGCCGAGATCAGAACCCAGAAATGATTTATAAAATTTGTACACCTTGCCACTGTAGTACATGGCAAAAATCCATGGAAAACTTTCTATGGGAATCTAGAAGAAGAAATTACTAGCTTTAGCTAAAGGATTCAGTGTAGGTTTCATGAAAACAAAAAAAGGGGGATAACTGAGCTGAATTTTAAAGGATAGATAGGTTGCAAAACAATTTAGATAGAGTGTCCATAGAGGCATGAGAACGCGTGATGCATTGGTAACTTTGTGTGTTTCAGAGATGTGTGCATTTGGAGCTATGGCAGAGGTGGCGAGGTTAATATGAAGGATAGCATATTTAGGAGGGAGGAGGAATTGAAAAATGAACTTCTTCTGTAATTACTTTGTAGCTCTAGAGTGATCCATTCAGGTTTTTCCAGGTGTGCCACTTGTGTGGGCCTTTCAAATCTAGCTGAGGAAATGGTCTATAATTAGAATACTTTAACTACAAGTAACCAATAGTTTAGGAAATTATTTAATTTAGAAAGAATTACTTTTAAAATATACATGGTTTTTGACACTTCTCTACTTCCATAAACAACGAGTGAGACCAGGTATGTTAATTGAACATGAGACAGTAACAAACAACAAAATATTAGTTGTCTAACACTGATAGTTTTTCTCAGAAGTGAGGTAAGCCACACTTTTAAACTACAGATACTCCGTTTTCCAGTACAGAGATGAAATAATATGTTATTTTGAAGACTATATTTGATAACAGTTTAGTGGTCAGTAATACTGAACATTTATCATATTATATATAATATGATTAAGATATGTTATATCATATGTATGTGTATGTATTATATATTCCATAAAAGGTAGAACATGAACCTGACCATCAGGACACTTGGGTTATAAAATAATATCAGCTAGATTTGGAATTTTTATCAAGACATATTATTTATCTAAATCTTGACTTACCTGTCAAATGAAAGTCTTGCACTAGATAGACTCTGAGATTGTAATTCTATGAAATTGGGTAACTTCTGACCTTGATGAACTTAAAATCTAATTGAGGGCATATAGCACATCCACAGGAAAATAGATTTAAAAGCTTACAAGTAACTTAAAAACTAACACTACAAAAGGAAAAACTTTTTTTAAAAAATCAGGTTCTGATGCAGTTAATTGGGAAGGCCAAAATTACACCACTAATAAGCAGGAAGATGAGTTGAGATTAAATGATAAATGAGTAGAAATCCTCACATATTAAGTAGAATTGTATATGAGTGAAATATTTTGTTTCTTTTAACCATAAAATAACTAATTATCAAGAATACCTGTACCATATTTCTGTTTGCATTCATACAATGGTCATTCCATATTTATACCTATTTTTTTTTTGTGGCAGCTTGAAATCTCAGAATTCCTAGATTACATGAATCCTATAATTCTTTGTAACTGTATCAAGAAGATGGTATTGGGAAGTTTTTGAAAAGATTATCAAAAATTATACATAATTGCTGGTTGTGTCACTATGAGAAACCACATGTAAAGTATCACCAAGTCAGATTACTTAGTCTGACTCAAATTATTGCAAAACATTACCAGATTTGTGTAATGTCTTTAGAGGAAGCAGGAAACCTATTAGTCAAGTAACAACATTTACTGAGAACCCACTGTATTAAAATTATTGATATTAGATATTGGTGAGTAAATAGAAACCAAAAGGCAGTAGAAGAAAAAATGTAGTACTGTTGTTGCAGTATGTAATGGTGAATAGAATTGATGGGATGAGAGAGTAATCGCCTTCATTAAATTTTATTTGGTGGAGAGTGCCTGGAATTTAGAGGGAAAGAAAGATCTCAAAATGGAAAGAATAAGATGTGGAATAAGATGCCTGGGTTCCAATTTCAACTCAGTCATTTCAAATATTGGACAAATATTTAGCCTTAGTTTTGTCTTCTGTAAAATGGGTATAATAATGCTTACTTCATGAGGCTGAAGTGAGAAATCAATGAAGTGATGTCTTATAAACTGTAAAAGAGTAAAAATGCTTTTTTTTTACATCCACTGAGGCCCTTGACTAAACTGTGTGGTTTATTCTCTACTAGTGTTCTCTGTACTGTTTATCTTGAATAGGACACCTGCTTTTCCTGCATCTATCAGCAAGCTTCCCCTTCCTGTTCTTCCCCCAAATGGACTATGAGCTTTTCAATAATGGTTTCTGTTCACTTTCCAGCCATGAGAAACAATGATTTGCATACTTTGAACATTCAGTAAATTATTTAATAGTGTTTTGCATATGAAGAGTTATTTAATCTCTCTAAGGTACTCTCACATCATTTACATGCAGCTGTCAGATTCATCTTGCTAAACAGATTTCTCATGATGTCATGTCATTGTTCAAAAGTTGTCAATTGTCTACTCAACAAAATATTTTTATTATATTTTTATTGACATGTAACTGTATTTGTTTTAGGTGTACAACATAATGATTAAAGTCTTAACCCCTATTTATCTCTATGGCGTTGCTACTCAAAATGTGGGTCAAACCAATAGCATTAGCATCATCTGAGAGCTCATTAGAAATGCAGATTGTCCAGCCCCACCCTTGACTTATTGAATCAGCAACCTAATTTTAACAAGATTCCTAGCCAATTCACATATACAGCTTTGACTATATCGTTGTTCTCTTGCTAAACTTGAAGCTTCCGAAGTACAGTTGCCAAATTTAGCAAATAAAAGTAGTAGATATCCAATATAATTTGAAACAATGAATAATTTTTTTATTATATCTCAAATGCTTCATGAGACATATTTGTGATTAAAATATGTATTCATTGTTTATCTGAAATTCAAATTTTACTGGGCTTTCTGTATTTTAGCTGGCAACCATAGGATCATGTATAACATAACTTTGAATTCCCCTGCAATACTACAGTGCCTTCCCGCCTTGTTCAATAGATGTTTGAAAACAGGTCTCTGGTTTTTGATTACCATTGTATATTCGCAGAGACTAACACAGTGCCTGACACACATTAAAAGACGAATAAACATTTCTTTAATAAATAAGTTGATATATCAAGAGCAATCTTCCAATTATAACCTGGGTTGTCTGTGCATATTTTCATGAAAGCTGAATGTTTTTCCAGTAATAGTTTTAAAAAACAATGTTTAAAAAGCTTCTATTCGTACACATTTAGCTGGCAGAGTTCAGGACTTAATGGGAACATAATCAAGGGCTCAGAATGTACTTGTCGCAGACTGGGTCCATATGGTCACTGAAACCATACTCCTGATGCTGACAAGCCTGCAGCAGGCGGCGGTAGGCGACTCCTCCCTCTCCCAGGCCCCACGAGGCCCCGCGCACGCGCACATCTGCGCTCCGGCCCCACGGGCTGTGGAGAGGGAGGCGGGACTCCCAGGGCGCGTGCGCAGCGGTCTGGGCTGGGGGCCCCTCCCTGGGCGGGGGCGCGCGGCGTGGAGGACCGCACGGAAAGGGGGAAGTCAGGTGGCCGCAGCCGCCGCCGCCGCTGCCGCGGTTTGTCGCCAGAAGGAAAATGGCGGATCTGGAGGAGCAGTTGTCTGATGAGGAGAAGGTAAGAGCCGCGGAGGCGGTGGAGCCCGTCGGGCCGAGAGCCAGCAAAGCTCCCGCGTATCATCCCGGAGCCTGGCCGCGGGGGAAGGGCATCGGTCTGTGCCCTCAGCTGCCCTTCCTCCCCCTCTTCTCGCGGCGCCCAAATGCCTGCCCCTGTCAGTCACCCGAGGCCGCGCGCGGGGGCAGGTATCTGCCTGGGCTGCTCGCTGAGCTCCTTGTAGGGTGTGTGCTCCGAAAATAGGAAGCGGGAGCGGCGCGGCGGCGCCTGGCGCGCGGGCGGGGGTCGCGGAGGGCGGCGGTACCGGGGACCCTGTCCTTCCGCCTGGGCCGCAGGGCCCTGCGCCAGTGTCTGGGGACTGCAAAGGGGTCTGAGTCCCGGCCTGCGAGCAGCCCAAGGGCAGCGCCCAGCTCGACGGCCTGGCGGAAGAGTGTAGCCGGCGTTGAGGGGTAAGAGGAAAGAATCGCTTAGGAAGCAGACCTTGACTTCTCCCTCTAATTCCGCTTTCCAGTAGCAAAATGCTTGCTTTCTTGGTTCTCTACCCCTTTTTTCCTTTCCCCGCGAAAGTCTGCCTTTCTCTTTTTCTTATTCTTTTTTCGTCTTCAGCTGTAGGCTTTACAGCTTCCGTGTTCCCTCGAAGGCTGCCGAGTTGCTCACAGAAAGACCCCTCCCCAGTAGTCGTTTCCTGCCTAGGCTGGCAGCAGCCCTCTTGGGTGCTGATTTGCTGCGCCGGATTGTCCTGCTAGGAATTCTTCCGAAGAGAGGAGATTGAGCAACTGTTTTTACTATATCTTAAATGCTGTGACAGCATTGGAATTATATGAACAATTTAAGTTATCAGGCATTTAAAATAAGAAATCTGATCATTGGACTAGTTCTTTCTTATTCGCCCTTTCCTTTGGCTACTGTGAGGCCCATTTTACAGGGAGGAGGAGTGGGGATCCTACCAATATTGAGTTTTTTCTCGAAAGGACCTTGACGTTTCTCAAACTCAAAAGTAACTGAAATAACATGAATAAGATGGTTGCAGTTTTTGAAGTGTCCAGTCTTAATTTAGCAGTGTTTATTTTTTTTAAGTTCTAAAGCAGTACAGCCATGTAGGAAACTCAAACTCATCATGGTGTTTTAAGAAATCCTAATGTAAACCTAAGGATACTTTCAGTTGGAACTCACCGCTCCAAGTGTTTCTATAGTCTCTGTTCTTGAATCGAAATGTAATGTTCTGTCTTCTTCCTGTGTCATTGCAGAAGTCAGCCTCATCTTCAGTTTCGGAAATCTTTTTTTCTCTTTGGTTTTGGTGAAAGTGATAATAAAACAACAAAATGGGAACAGCAACAAGATTCTTGGTAGGCAGACAGATAGATCCCTGTATACGCAGTTTTCACATGTGTAATATTGGTTAATAACTGTTAAGTTGGTAACTGAAAATATATGCTTGTGTACACTCACACACACATAAAATTAAGTAGTGCTGAAAGTTTGTTAAAGACATTTCATGTTTTTATTCTACCTTTCGGAAGTGGTGATTAGTCGGTCGTGGCTAGAAATCTAGCTGAAGAGAGTACTCAGTGTGGGAGTTAATACAGACCAGCCATGTGTTGGCAAGGCCTAAAATAGGGAAGTTTTTTCAAAATGAAATGGTAAGATGCCGTATTATCTGGCATTCTCAGAGCACTAAGCCCAATAAAGGGGATGGTGTGTGTCTTATTCTCTAAGCTTGCCTAATACAATGTTTTAAGAGTAAATGAATGAAAATTCTAATTTGAAGGAATTTGGTGCTCGTTTCTATTTTGAGTTTTGTAAGACTATGATTTTACATATAGATGTCATTGCAATTTAGTAATTTAAGAAAAATACTGACCAAATTTTTGAGTTAAATTTGAGTAACTGGTTAAGTGAAATTCTAACATTCTTGTCACTTTAGTTATCTAAATGTTCTTTTAATTTTTGGGGAGCAGGTTGTTTGGTATGAAATCACAAACAGGGAGGATTTAAAGGTGATATTTTTAAACTAATATTTAAATCATATTACTCTTTCTGTCTCCTTGTTTGTAATGTTCAAAAATAGGCTTTTAATGCTATTAAGCTCTTGGAATTTTCATTTTGATTGAAGATCTGAAGAAGGGAAGCTGTTAAGACTTGTGTAGTACTCTATGCCTGACTCAAGAAACACATTTGTTAGTTTATTGTAAATTTGAAGTAGGTTTTACAATTACCATTTCGCAAATAAGTAAAATAAGGTTTTTAAAGCTTTAAGTATTTTATCCAAGGACACTTAAGTAGGAAGTGACAAAGGTGGTATTTAAACCTTCGTTTGTCTAGATCCAAAGTTTATGCTCTTGTGACATTACATGCCCTTAAACAATTGATGATATGACCCTCTTTTGGATTTATCTCTTTGTTTTTAATTTGTTAACAGCTTATTTTGAAAAAGAACAAACTGATTCTTTTTGTTTTTAATAATTGTAAATACTAAACATTGAATAATGTTATAAATTTGTGTTTTGATCTCTTTAAAAGTTTATTATTGTTTAACACATTTAGAAGTTTATGTTACAGATATAGTTTTATATATATTCTATGGCAGAAAGCATTTTAGAAATTAATCTATAATTGTATCTTTGTTTTTTTTTTAATCATGAACCAGTTTTCTGAGGATATCACTGTGAAATTTATTAACCTTTTTTACTTTTAGCCACTGGGTTAATAGGAAATAAGCTAGTCATAGAAGCATAATGTTCTTTAAAAGTTACTCATTTGCTATAGTGTGTTCCACAGACTTTTTACATAGAGAAACTCTAGACTGAAAAACAATCACGTTTTTCATTCCTAGGTCAGCTTTATGGCATTTTTGTGAATTTCATATTATGTGAAGTTGTATAAGGCTCAAGTGAGAAGAACCATTCCCAAACCCAGGGAACGGTAAGAAAAATCCAGGAAGTCACTCCAAGTCTCAGGAAGAAGGCACTTAGTTTTTGCTTGGAAAGGATTTTTTTTTCCTGTAGACCCTCGCACCTTCCCCCAGGGATTATAGTGGTCCACTCCCATAGCTTCGACTTTTATTATTTTGTTGATGTGTCTCAAGTACATAACTCAGCCCTAACTTCTCTCCTGAGCACTGGCCACACATTTTTATCTGCTGGTCCTTTTCACAAAGGACAGTTAATACGATATCTTCCAATGGAACCTGCCTAAAAGTAAATTCATATACACCCCTTTTCTTTCCCCCTACACAAATGGAGGCAGAACTCGATCTCCTCCTGCTCATTTTCCTCTATTTCTCTATTCCCATTATTCCAGTCATTCAGGTTTTTAACTTCAGCTTTAACCTCTTTTCCTTGTGCTCTGTACCTTACAGTTTCTAAATCTTGTCATATCCATTATCAAAATATATTTTATACAGATAATTTATTTATTGTTTGAAAAGTTAATTCGTTTATACTAACATTTGGTTTTATTTTACTAATCAGTTGACCAGGCTATTAAATTAGCTATTGTTATTTATATTGTTATTTATATTAACTACTATTGTTTATTAACAAAGTTTTACTGTACAAAAAGAATGCAAATTGTTGAGTAAGAAATAAAGCCAGGAGAAGAAAAGTATAGTTAGAAGAATGTCTCTTATCTGGTCTTTCCTTTCTGTTATTTTGCTACAGCTAGGCTTTTATTATAAACTTTCTAGATTAATCCCTCTAATTTCCTGTATCTAAGCCATGTTTTAATATGTTGTTTTTCTAGTCCCAAACTTTTAGTTGCTGGATTCTGCATTGTTCTTATAAGGAAGTACAACTCATGAAAATAATATTCATGGCTTTGTATTTCACTGTAACCTAAATAGTTCTGATATTTTTCAATATATACGTTTATTTAATCATGCTGTGAATTCAAAGAGACTGCATGCTAGTCTTCTGGCACCTTATGTAAGTTATTTAATCTCTCAGCCTCAGTTTCCTCTGTTTTGTGGGGATATAACAGAAAGTATCTTAACCAATAAGTTGCTATACATATAAGTGGTGCCTGGCATGTAGTAAACACAGTCAGTTGTACTTATTTTCTCTGCTCATGACTTTACCAACTCTGATTCCTTGGCCTGTTTCCTTTTTTGAAAGATGAAAATCTTACTCATCGCTCAAGATTTAGCTCAGATTACATGGCTAGTTTAATCTCTTCTTCTGAATATTATAACACATCATTAGTATTAAATGCAGTTTCCAGTAATAATTATTTACTTGTCTTGTTTTCTTCTATTGAGATTTTTAAGTGCCGAAATAATGTCATCTTTAGTATGTGTCATTATGCTGCATGAGATGAGTGGTTCAATGAGTAAAGGAACTAAGGAATCATGAATTCAAAATGTTAAAGAGAAAAGTTTTATGAAAAGTAGAAGTATATAAAGGCAAATTTTTGAGGATAAATTTTGGTGTGCCTAAATTTTTTATTTCTAAATAGTGTTATAGATTTTAAAGATTCAGATAGTCAAATGAAATTCCTGTTGCTCTTTGAGTTTTAGGTAGTGACACTGGCTATTGTTCAAATCACATACACATGCTAAATATTCTTTATAAGTAGTTTATATACTTTTCTCTCACTACACAACCATATTTTGATTGTATGTAAAAACAATATAAGCTATTGTTATAGTCCATCATAATTAATGTAAAATTAGTAGTGTTCTCATTAACCAAAAAATAAACTCAACCAGTATGCTATTAATGTAGAAAATATTTATTATTAATTATATTTTGTAGGTGAATAAATTCTGTCACTGCACCAAAAAAAAAAAAAAATTACAGCAAGTAGAAACGGGATAGCTGCTACAATATTAGTGGGGTTTTTCAGACTTTGCACACTAAAGTTATATGTTTTCAGTGCATTTGAAATTCAGTCTAAGTAAAATAAGGATAGTTATATACCTGGAACATTGTATTTTTGTGTAAAAATTATGGGATAAGAGAACACTTAGAGAAGAGAGTACAAAGTAATTTTTAAGTTTGAAAAGCATGATGGGAAAAGTTGACTTATGGTTCTATGCTCTACCTAATAGCCTAATTGCCTGAAACAGTAATTTATTGCAAGAAATTCATGCATATCAAAGAAAATAGGGGTTCCATAAAACAGCCTATAGTTATCAAAAAAGGTAAGTTTCACAGTAACCTTTATTTTGAAGGTTTAATGTGTAATTTTTATGTAATTTGACTTAACCGCATTTATTTATGTATTCTATTGTGAATCTAATGGTTGAAAACTTCTTGCACATTTTAGTTCTATTTAGTTTCTGTTAACAATGAATGGAAATAATTTTTGAAAATTACCATCACGTTTATTTATTTACCAGATATACCATATTTCATTGATTTCAGGATAATAATTTTCCATATCTTAAGATCTCTGACATTAGGCTGCATTATCCAGTCAGTTACTTATGATATTTAATTGATAGCGTTTTTCCCTTTTTTAGTGGTACACAGAATTTCACATCTTACATTAATAATGAATCAGAGTAAACAAGGATATAATACAGTAACAAACAACCGAAAATCTTGGCGTGAGGTGGTTGGTGATGAGAGCTTTGTATGACATCTCCTCACTCATTCTATATATGTCTAGTGTGGGTCAGCAGAAGTCACGTCATTTCAGGCTGTTGGACGATTCCAATCTAAACTTAGCCCTTTTTTCACAGTCCAGGAAGCAGTGGGAAGAAAATGCAGTGAATGGTACACTGGTTTTTAAAGCTCTCCTTTCCCCTACCCCCAACTCACTTAGATTCACTACACTTCTGTTCAAATTTCAATTAACTAAAGCAAGTTAAATCTGTAAACTTAATTTCAGATGGGCAGGGAAAGAGAAAAGAATTATATTTGTGAATAGAAGCAATGACACCATAGATTAAGTTTTAGACTGAAGGTTGGTGATTAGATTACCTGTTTGGTAGACACAATGTAAGACTATAGATTGAGATGAATCAGACATATATAACATATATACATACTGTAAAGGGTCAAAAATGAGTAAGTTCATGGAAATTCAGAAGACAGAAAAATACTTCTGCCTAGGAGGATCGTGAACATCAGTTGGGGTATAGGGTCATGATAGAGAGTACAACACAGGAAGAAAAATTAGGAAAATGAAGCAGAGAGTATGAATTATATCTCAGGTATTTTGCAAGAGATGAATTGTGCTATTAAATAGCACAGGGGTTCGCATCCTGAGTACTGTTGACATTTTGGTCTGGATAACTGTTGTGGAAGCTGTCCTGTGTGTTGTAGGATGTTTGCTAGCATCCTTGGTTCATATGATTCCAGTACCATCCCCGCAGTCATAACAATCAAAAATGTTTTCTGATTGCCCCTGATTGGAAACCACAGGTCTAGACAGATTGGAGGTAGTGAGAACAGGGAACCTGGGTTAAGTGTTAGGGTCCAAATTAAAGTATTTTCACAAGACATAGAGGAAAAACAGGATTGCTAACAGATTTCAGAGTTGGAATCAACAGGAGTTGGTGAGTAAATGTAGAGGAAAGGGAAGAATCAGAGATAACTGGAAAGATTAAAATCTGGGTGACTAGGAAGTGGTCCCACCACTAACTAGAGAACATAGGAAAGAGGATGCACAGCTGGGAGAGGAATAAGGGCAAACTTGATTTAGGTTATGTTGAGTTTGAGATTCTAGCAGAATGGTACGTGAACATGCCTAGCAGATATGGAGATGTAGAAATGGAGCTTGGGAAAGAGGTCAGGTCCACAGATTGTATATAGATTTGGAAATACTTTTTGCAGGTTAAAGGAATGAGATAGGATAAGCTTTTTAGGAGAACAGGTTTAGACATAACAAAGAAAAGAGGGCAAAGAGCATATACTTTTGGCTATGCTTTCATTTAAAGAAGAAAAGAAAAAGGCAAGGAGCGACCCTTGAAGTAGAAGTGAATACCCAGAACAGAGTAGATGCTCATATCATAGAACTTGGCGGAGAATTTCCAGAAGGAGCAGTGCCAGTGTTGCAGAGAAATTAAGAAGGAATATAGGATTGAGAAGAGCCTTTGAGATTAAGGGATGAGAATTATATCTACTGCTGTGTATCCAATATCTCTCAATTGTCAGAGTACTCTTGTTATTATCTCTATTATACTGATTGGAAACTGTTAAAGATAAGGCCAACTATTTAAGTGATGGACTAGAAATCATTGGTGGCCTTTAAGAGAACAGTTTTACTACAATTTGGAGCAGGAAGCAAAGAGAAAAAAGCCAGAGTACCAGGGTCTAAAAAAGTATATATATATATGTTTTCTCTCTTTCAGAAATGGCCTTTTAGTCTTATGTGTGTTGTAAACTACTCATTCTTCAATAACCAGACCCAAAGACTTCTGTCATCTTCATTTGTATCCTAGCCTATCTCTGCTCCTTCAGCAGTTTGTACGTACCTTTGTTATAACATTTACCAGTTTTAATAAGTTTTCTGATGTTCTTATTTCTTGTGTTCTTCAGGGGCAAGCTCTGTGTTTTGTTCATCTTTGTAAATCCAGTACAGTGCCTGGCACATGTTAGATAGTGGTTTCCAGCTCTAGCTGCACATTAGAATCAACTGGAGAGTTTATAAACAAACATGGATGCACAGGCTTCACTCATGGGAGAAGTCTAGAACCTCTGTGCTTTTAGTTTTTTCACAGCTTCCTAGATGATATGAATATACCACCAGGTTTAATCTTACTGTATTGTGGTGCTCAATAAATGTTAACTAAAAGATAAGAAACAGAGACAGAAAGTATTACTCTTGAAAAAAAAATTGGTAGCTAAGCAGGAAAAAAAGACTAGGTATTACTACTACATTTTTTTCTGTTACTTCATTTTAAGGATACTTTTTTTTTTTAAAAAAAAGAAAAACTTTAGGACTGGTTATGGGCCGAAGGGAATGATTCAGAGGCAAGAAGTAGAAAATGTAAGATAAATAAGAGCTTATATAACTTTTTCACTTAATGCTAATGTCTACTTTGGGTTTGTGGGGTTTTTTAAAATATTTTAAATAAAAAATAAAAGCATATTTAAAGAAAATTTGATGTTGAATTCAGTAGATGACCTAGTTTCAGATTAAGTGATATTGGCCCTGTTTTTAATTACCATTCAAAATGATAATTATAAAGGAAAAAATTAAGGAAAATTTGTCTGTAACACAGATATGCAATAGTGATCACTTAATTAAAAACTATTTAAATAATTGGTACAACCACAATGGAAAACAGTATGGAGTTTCCCCCAAAGACTTGAAAACATCCAAAAAGATATTTGCACACTATGTTCATAGTAGCATTTTTCACAGTGGCCAGGACATGGAAACAACCGAAGTGTCCTACGATAGATGACTGGATAAAGAAGCTGTGGTACATATATACAATGGAATATATTACTCAGCTATAAAAAGAGATGAAATACTGCCATTTGCAACAACATGGATGGACCTTGAGATAATCATGCTAAGTAAAAGAAGCCAGACAGAAAAAGTTGAAAACTACATGACATTACTTGTATGTAGGATATAAACCTAAAAGCAACAAATAAACTTGACAGAGACTCATGGACATGGACAATAAAATAGTGCTTACCAGAGGGTGGCGGGGAAGGGGAAGGAAGATGGGATAAAGAGATCAGAAAGAAATCTCAGGGTAGTAAACACACAATGCAATATATATATGCCTTAGGGTTGAATCGTACACCCGAAACTTACTGGATTTTGTTAGCCAATGTCACCATAGTAAAAATAAATAAGTAAAAAACAGTTTTTTAAAGTGTTTTTCTATTATTTTGCTTGTTAATCTCAAAAAGGCATAGGCAATTTTTAGGGAGTTATAGGAAACAATGTCAAATAATTCTTATAGTTGAAGTGGAAAAATGCATAGTAGCTCTTTACAACCCATCTCTAAGGCGGTGACCCTTTTTGATATCATATCCCTTGAGAATCAGGTGAAAACTAGGATAAAAACTTTATAAAGTTCAAAATGTAGAAATTTCACTGCTCTGAGATTTTTCAGGAAGCTGACTCAGAATGATCAGCTTCAGTTTTTTCAATGTAAGCACTGATTTCCTTACTGATAAAGGAAATGGTGAGTAGAGTAAAAACACCTGACCAGAGTCCTCAGCTTAAGCAAGAACATTTTTTTAATTAATGTATTTTAATTAGTTTCAAGTACACAGTACATTGGTTAGACGTCTATATAGTTCATAAAACGATCCCCCCAATTAGTCTCTCCCTTCCCTGACCCTCCACCTAGCCAAAGTATTAATGCTCCCCATGCCTGTGACCATCCATCAACTACTAATTTGTATTAACCTTTCACCCCATTCTCCCAGTCCCCCAAACCCTCCTCTCTGTCCGTCACCAAATTGTCCACTATATTTGTGAGTCTGTTTTTGATTAGTTTGTTTTTTTTTTTATTCCTTAGATTCCACATATAAGTGAAATCATATATAATTTATCTTTGTCTGACTTAAATACCTTCTAGGGTCCATCTAAGCAATATCTTTTTCCATCCCATTCCTTTTCATATGTAGGGGTCTTGTTTTCTTATCCTTTTAGCCACTCTCTTTTGGTTGGAGCACTTAATTCTTTCCCATTTAAGGTACTTATTGATAGGAATGTAGTTATTACATTATTTATGTTTTCGATACATGTTTTGTCTTCTTAAAGAAGTCCCTCCAACATTTTCTGTAATTACTGGATTGGTGGTGATAAATTCCTTTAGTTTATTTTTGTCTGGGAAGCTCTTTATCTGTCCTTCGACACTAAATGATAGCTTTGCTGAATAAAATATTCTCGGTTATAGATCCTGGGTCTTCATCCTGTTGAATATTTTTTGTCAAACCCTTTGTCCTGCATAGTTTTTTTTTTGAGAAATCAGCTGCCAGTCTTGCGGGTGTTTCCGTAAGGTAACTATCTTTTCTTCTCTTGCTGCTTTTAATACTCTTTCTTTGTATTTAACCTTTGGCATTTTAATTATGATGTGTTTTGGTGTGGGCCTCTTTGGATTCCTGATTTTTTGGAATTTTCTGCGCTTCCTGGGGTTTTATGTCCATTTCCTTCACCAGGTTAGGGAAGTTTTCCCTCATTATTTCTTCAAATAGCTGTCCAACACCTTGCTTTCCTTCAGGTACGCTGATCAGATGGATTTTTGGACCCTTAATGGTGTCCTATATGCTCATTAAATTATTTTTATAGTCTTGGCATCTTATCCCTTGCCATTCTGTTTGCATGTTCTTGGCTTCCCCATACCCTAGATAGAGCATTTGATCCTTTTCTTTATTCACTTTGTTTATTCCTTTTTTTATTCCATTTAATATCTACTTCTCATCTCAGATAATGAGTTCTCCATTTCAGACTGGTTCCCTTTTATAATTTCCATTCCTATGTTTTTTTATCTTTGTTGAAGTTCTTACTGAATGTCTAAACTTCCCAAAAGTTCATTGAGCATCTTTATAAACAGTGTTTTGAACTTTGCATCTGTTAGATTACTTGACTCCATTGTATCTGGATCTCTGTTCTGTTCTTCGTATAGTTTCTGCTTCCTTGTCTTCCCATTTTTGCTGCCTTTTTGTTTCTATTTCTGTGTACTGAGCAAAGCTGCTAAGTTTCCCGGTCTTGTTAGTATGGATTTGTGAAGTAGGTGTCTAGTGGCACAGTCCTGAGAGGGGTTCAGCTACAGGCCAAATTTAGCCCAAGTGTCTGCCCCTCTGGGGCCACCTGTTACGATTCAGCAAACAGTCCACAGATGCTGTGCTTATAGTTGCCTCAAAAGGCCACACCGGAAACGGAGGTTGCCTCCAATGTGAGTCTAGGGCTACTCAGCAAGGAGCACCTAAATGGCTGATATATACCTGGGTGCGACTTGGGTGGGACCTCGAGTTAGAAGAGGTGGAGTTTCAAGGAATCCTCTGGGCAGAGCGACCTCTGTTATCCAACTGGATGATGTCCTGGCTATTGGAGGTGCTATGTTTGTGCACTGGGATAAGGAAGCGCTCAACAGGGAACTGCTGGCACTTCTGTACAGAGTGAGCCACCCTGTAAGTCTCCCTCTTTCCAACAGTGTCTCTCGGTAAGACCCTGGTGCCCCCTGCACATAGTTGAACAAGCACTGGTGTTCAGAGTGAGCAGGTCCATCACCACAAAAATCGGCTCACGAACGTGACCTCTCACTCAGACACTCGAGACTGGCAGTCTTGCATCCTTGCCCCGTCCTACCTTCTACCATTGCAGGGCGATTTCTTGGATTTCTCCCTAGTTGTATGGCTACATCCCAGGCGATTTTTCCTTGGCGATTTTTCCTTGCTGCTGCTGCTTGTTTCCATCACAACCATGATTTGGTTGCCAGAGGGATGAACAGAGCCTCTATCACCTACACTATTTATTTTCCTCCAGAATATCTACTATTTCTTAAGGAAACCAAGACAAATGCCCTACATAGTAGGTTTATGCCAACATAGTACTTTCTGTAATTCAGAATGAAAGCCTAAGGTCCTTTATTTTTTTAAAATTATTTTTAACTTTTTTTTACTGTATTTTTATTAGAAAAGCGAAAGGTTAGTTAAATGTATTTTTGTGGATTTTTAGCAATAAAAATTAATATTAAAAGGTTTGTATTTGTTAACTAGAAAATAAGATAATTTCATTTTTAATTGTCATTGCTAGAATGCTTTTTAACTAACATTTATACATAAAGACAAAATTGTAAAATACTATCATGTATATGAAGTTTTTTTGCATGTTTTTTAGTTACAATATAATTTACCTACTATACAGTGCACCGTTTTTAAATTTCAGTTCAGTGGGTTTTCACAATTAAATAGACCTTTGCAACCACCATTTATTCACTGAAAATAAAGAACATTTTCTATCACCTCAGTTTCCTATACCCTTTTCCCAACCATACTCTAACTTTTATCACCATAGATTAATTTTCCTTGGTTTTGAATGTCATATAAATGGAATTACAGTATTTTGTATGTGCATCTGACTTCTTTCCAGTCAGCGTGTTTTGAGATTCATGGTGTTGCTTATATCAGTACGCTAGTTTATTTAGCCGTTTTCCTTTCAACGGTCATTCAGAGCTATTATGAATAAGGCTACTATGAACATTCTTAGGGTAATCTTTTTGTAGACATATGCATTCATTTATATAAATACCTAGTTATGAAATTGCTTGGTCATAAGGGAGAACTTTTGAAGTAAACAATTTTGGTAGGTTAAATAAAGACAAGTTTTTTGTTATTTGAAAATTTGTATTAAATAGTTACAGCCCTCAAACACAATTTAGGTAGGTGTTTAATTAGAAATCAGGTAATTAGAACTCTCTATTTAATCCAGAATTGCTTAACTTGATTTTAAGGAGACAGTGGCTCATGGTAAACTGCAACAGTGCCTAAATAACCTTATTAGGATTTTTGCGTACAAAAATGAACTATTCATTACTTCCTGAGATGACCACTGGAAGTCTTTAAACAAATTAAGTTGTTCGTGAGAAATGGAATATTAATGTCACATTACTTACATTGATATATTCTTAGTGTTAGCCATGCCTCTATAACAAGATAGTTATCCTTTCTTAATGCCTGGAAATTGAATATTCAAAAGTTCCTTGAGCAATTTACATTCTTGCGATTACTACCTGATTGATGACTGGTAAGTTCATTAGACACTTTTTAAGAAGGATTTTTGGGAATTCATTAAAATATATGACATGGCTATAAAGAAGTAACAGACTGACTTAAAGAAGTAATTCACATCTTTAAAATAGTGCTTAACATATAAGATACTTTTTAAAATATTTATTTTTGGTCCACTGAGGAAAAAAGGTACATTTTAAGAAGTAGGATGGTTTTTTTTGTGTGCATAAGACTGTGTAATAAAAAAATGTATCTCCATCCCACATTATAACACAAAAATCGATCCCAGATTAAAGACCTAAATGCAAAGAGCAACACTTGAAAATTAGAAAAAATAAAAGAGAAAATCCCCACAACTTCTACAGAGGATGAATTTTTTGCTACTTTCTATTTCACTGTGTTTAGGGATTTGTCTATCGTAACCATAGTACAGTTATCGAAATCAAGAAATTAAACATTGACAAAATATTATCTACTTTACAGACCCTATTCAGATATCACCAATTGCCAGTCCAGGATCCAGACCAGGATCATATTGAATTTTGTTGTAATATCTCTTGGTCTTTTTTAATCTGTAAAACTTTCTCAGCATTGTTTGTTTTTCAAAACTGTAACACTTTTGAAGAGTACAGACTAGTAATTTTGTAAACTCCTCCTTAATCTGGTTTGTTTGACATTTCCTCATTGTTAGATTCAGCCTATGAATTTTTGGCAGGACTGTCACAAAAGTGATGTTATGTCCTCACATATACCTTGTTAGGAGGCACATGGTGTCAGTTCTTCCTGTCAATTAAGATAACTGATCATTGAGTAAAGGTGGTATGTGGCAGGTTTCCTCAATGTAAAATTACTGTTTATCCCTTTGTTTAAGTATCTTGTGGAAGGATATTTTCAAATCATGTAAATATCCTGTTGTTTTATCATACTTTTACCCACTAATTTTAGCATCCAAAGACAGTTTTTTGCCTACAATTACTGTGGTCTCCCAAGCTGACTTTCTAGTTCAATTATTCCTTCCACATTATTTGAAATTCTACTATAACAGAGCTTTCCCTTTTCTCCATTTGTTCATTCACTTATATTAATGTGGACTCTGGATTTTCATTTTATTCTTTGAGCTACTATTTATGTCTATCATTATTTGTTACTTGAACTGTAGAATGCTTTTTTTTTTAAGCACATAAGAAAGTACAGAAATGAAGTTCGACAGTGAGTAAATACTTTTGTGTTATCTCAGTTGATGGGAAGAACTTTTTTCTCAGCTAACATTTTGGATATTGTTTTGAATACACTATTTTATTTTCTGTATAAGTAACTATAGTCACTTGTGGTACCTGCTTTTTTACAAGAAGCACAACAGAATGGAATATACTTTTTATGTTATGTTTATCTTTTGTATATCTTATAGAAAATTAGGTTTGAAGTCCAAGAAAAAGAAAAGGAGAAATATAATTCTTTTAGCTTTTAGCCCCAGTTAATACTTGAAGAAGGTTAACTTTTTAAAACTACTTCTTGGCTCAGTAGTTGTGAGGCATGCCTGTCAGTTGCCGGTGACTCCTATCTAGCCACACCTTCCCATCAAAACCCAGGCATTCCCCCCACACCCAATCTAGAATTGCAACTTAGAAATACAATGAAAATAATAGCTCTTTCCTGAATGTGACTCCTGTTTATAAAGGCTGGATTTCAAATAATGTCATATGGAGGAAGGTAGTGGTTCATGCAAAAGATTTAGGGCTTGACCCAGGAATGTATCTAGTAATTCATTGGGCTCTTCCAGAAAAACTTTGATATACCTAGGGGTAGATAATAGTGCCATGTGTGTTAGAGAAACTGTGAGGAAATATATTTTCAGAAATTTGTTCAGAATTGGGACCTCCTTGTGAACTTGTATAACCATTTTTCTTTCTTGGGTTTAGAGTAAGCTAGACTAATAATTTTTTTAATTATAAAAAAAGTTGGCCAGAAGGATGAATGTAGGGTAATGTTGAATCTTATAGCAGTGTTTAGAAAATGCCTTGATGACAACAATTTTTTAGAAAGGCAAACCTTTACTGTAGCTGACACATTTCCTCTTCTCAAGCACCTGAGAAATCCAAAACTCAGATTCTTTATCAGCTGAAATTCACCAAGACCAGATTAAAATACTTACAGGCAGAGCTGGTATAATCCAAGTTGCATTTTGGGTTTTCAACCAGACTGTTCGCATGACCTCCCAACCCTTAGTGCTGCTTCTCACCTACCCTTCACTTTGGATGTTGTGAACAGTCCATTAACTCCTTTGGCTACTGCATACATTTATTGCAATAACAATTGCAACTAAATCTGTAGAATAAAAACGTAGATCATTTTTGTTTTCCTTTGTTTGTTTGTTTGTTTGTTTGTTTGTTTTGGTGAAAACCCAAAATAGAACTGACTAAAATTCTAAATGACTTATGCCTTTTTGTGAAACAACTGAAATTTTAAAACTCAGCAACATCTTTTTCACATCACTATGCATGTGCCCTCTTACATACTGTGTGTGTGTGTGTGTGTGTGTGTGTGTGTGTGTGTGTGTGTTGCTTGCTTGTAATACTTTAATTTTTGGCAGTTTTATAGGAGGTATGTAAGTCATTAGTGGTATTAAAAACAATTAACCTCTAATCTAAATCTAAAAGTTTCAAAAGAAATGTTTCATTAATTTATCGGCAGGTTACCACAATTTTATTTGTTGCCTGTGTTAGTGTTTAAGACTTTGTTTTAAATCCTTCCTGACAACTCCTTACCTCAATAGGAAGGATGGGGAAGGGGCAGAAGGAGAGTAAGACTTTTACATAATCATAATAGATTCCAATGTATGTTTAGCATGTGCTATCTTCCATAACCTATTTCATCCTTATCTGCTTAAAAGTAATTATTTTTTACAATTTGCCTTTTTATTTCAATGGTCTTCTTAAATAGTTCAGAAAAAATTATTTGAAAATACATAATTGATATTTTAATTAACATACAGCAGAAGTACCCGCCCCCTTTTTTCTGATGACTTTCAACCCTGTATAGATTCATGTAACCACTACCAAAATCTGTCACCTCCCAAAACTTGTTCATTTTCTTTCTTTTCCTCACTTTTCCCTTTATATTCACACCCTTTCTACCTCTGCTCCCAGCCCTTGGTATCCATTGATCTATTCTCCATTGCTCTAATATTGTTTATTTGAGAATGTCATATAAGTGAAACATATACTATTACTATTTAACTTTTAAGACTAGTTTCTTTCAGCATAAGGCTTTTGAGATTCATCCAAGTTGTTGCAAGTACTCATAATTTTTTCCTTTTCATTACTGAGCAGTATTCCATTGTGTAGACCACCATCATTTATTCATATACCCATTTGTGGACATTTGGGTTGTGAATTGTTTTTAGTTTAGAGCAATTGTGAATAGATTTGCATTTCTCTAGGGTAGATACCTGGGAGTTAGACCGTTGTGTCATATTGTGTGTGCTTAATTTTATAAGAAATTGCCAAACTGTTTTATACTGGGTTAGCAGTAGGCCTAGGAATGTATTTAGTAATTCACTGGGCTGTTCCAGTTTTGCGTCCTCATCAGCACTATTACCAGTCTTTTTATTTTAGCCATTCTATTAGGTATGTAGTAGTATTTTATGATTTTAATATTAATTTCCCTAATGATTAATAATATTGTACATCTGTGCATTTATCTGTCTTCTGTATATGCTCTTTGGTGAAGCATCTACTCAAGTCTTGCTTACTATTTTCTTAGTGTTGAGTTTTGAGAGAATATATTCTAGATACAAGTCTTTTGTTTGGTATGTGATTTACTAGCATTGTCTCTAGTTTGTAGCTTGTCATTTTCTTAACAGTATCTTTAACAGAGAAAAACTTTTTCTTTTCAATGAAATCCATTTTACCAACTTTTTTTTAATGGATCATGGTTTTAGTAGCACGTCTAAGAATTTTTTGCCTAACCCCAGATCATGAAGATTTTCTTCTCTTTCAAGTTTTTTAAGTTTTATGTTTTACATTTAGACCTGTGATCTATTTTTGAAGTAATTTTTAAAATAAGGTATGAGGTTTAGATTGAGGTACTTTTTTTTTGTTCAGGGATATCTCATTGAATATCATTTGTTGAAAAGATATCCTTTCTCCATTGAATCGTCTTTACACCTTTGTCAAAAATCATTTGGCCCTATCTATATATGACTATGCTTTTGAATTCTCAGTTCTGTTGATTGTCCCTTCACCAGTACACTATTTTAATCACTGTAGCTTTTTACTTTAAGTCTTGGCACAGATAGTATGAATCTTCAACTTTGTTCTTTTTCAGAAATATTTTGGCTATTCTATATTCTAGTTCATTTGCCTTTAGTAATTTGCATTTACTATTAAGGATATGAAATAACATATTTCATTTCCTCTTTACTAACTAAAATTTTTTTTACTAGCATGGTGTTTATTAATGTGTGTGTATTTGTGTTTATTCTGGGCATCAGTGATTTTTTATCTTGCTTGCATTTGAGCAGAAGGAGTTTAATACATGGCCAAAATAATCAGCATTCATTGCATTTTTCAAACATTGAAAAATAATGTAGAAAACATCAGTGTTAGAATCCGCTTGTTGGTGTATATCTAAAAAATCCTGCTGAGATTTGGAGTGGGCCTCTGTTGACTCTGTAGAATGGTTTGGGGAAGATTTATCTTCATGATGTTGAAACTTCCTGTCTGTGAACATATCTCTCTATTTACTTAGCCTTTCTTTGATTTCTTTGATCATTGTTTTCTGTAGTTTTTAGCATACTAGCCCTGCACTTATTTTTCTAGATTTATACCTAAAAGTTTTATAGGTCTTTTTTTTTTTTTTTTAGATTCTTTGGGATTTTTTTTTATATAATTTGTAAACAATCATGTTATCTGCAAGTAAAAAGTTTTATATTTATGAATTTTTTTTATGTCTTATTGTACTAAGACAGTGTGATGTCGAATAGGATTGGTGAGAATGATCATTCTTGTCTTGTTCTGGCTTTTAGGGGGTAGTCTTTGGTGGTAGTCTTTGACCATTAAAGGTGATGTTAGCTGTAGGCTTTTTTGTGCGTACCTTTTATCAGATTAAGGATGTTCTCTTAGTTTGCAAAGAGTTTTTATCATCATTGAATGTTGAAGATCAAATGATTTTTCCGTGTCTATTAAAGATGATCTGTCATTTTCATCTTTAATCACTTGATATTGTGAATTGCTATAATTGATTGTTAAGTATTGAAACACCCATACATTTCCAGGATAAACTCTATTTGATGATGATGTGTGATTTGTTCTATATACTTCTGGATTCAACTTGCTAATATTTTATTGAGGATTTTTGCATCTATGTTAATGAGAGATTTTGGTCTATGAATTATCTTAACCTAAAAATAAAAGGGCAAAGTGAATGGCAATAGGCATTTATTTGAGATCAAAAAAGAATAGCTATTTGGGAAGCACTGATTCAGGCAGAAACCCAAATAGTGTTCCACTTAGGAGACAAAGGCTGAGGGTATTTATAAGAAAGGTAAAGGGGACAGTTAAATCAGTAGAAGGAAGATATTTCTGTTGGTTCAGATTAGCTAGCATAGTGATGCTAATTCTAAACAGTGTTTTTAATCTTCAGTCTGGTAGTCATCAGTCCTGTAGTCATAATATCTGCTTTCTTGTTTTCTTTGCAAATAGTTGTTTGAGACACAATGTTGCTTTAGGCGCAGTCCAAAGGTTATTTTGCCCTGTTTAAACATTCCAAAGATTTGAAGCATAAGTACAAGGCGGTTCCTTTGGGATGGCAGCTCCTGCTCCATTTCAAAGTGGCTCTTTTTATACTTTTTTTTTTACAGTTGAGTTTTTGGTAATATTTTGGTCTTTGGTTTAGGATAGTTTTATTCTCTTAAAATGAGTTGGAAGATGTTCTCACCTCTGTTTTCTGGAATTCGCGTAGAATTGGTATATATCTTCCTTGAATGTTGGATGTGAGAAAACCTGGAGTTTTATTTGTTGAAAGACTTTTAACAACACATTCAATTCTTTGAATATATCTAGAACTGTTCAGGTTATCTATCTCTTGAGTAAACCTTGGTTTTTGTGTCTTTCAAGGAATTTGTTTCACTTAAGTTGTTAATGACATTTAAATACCAAAAAAAAAAAAAAAGTTTATATTGAGACAGTTGTAGGTGGCTACACTATTACATTCTGCCATGTTCATCTTTTGGTGGCTGGATCTTATCCATTGTACCAAAACTGTTTTGAATCTGAGAAGCAGCATAATGTAGTGAATAAAAGACTGAGAAATCAGACTGAGTTACTTCTGCTTCAATACCTCATCTAAAAAACTTGCAAATATAATAGTAACTACTTTATAAACTTAAATGACATGATCCATGCAAAGTGCTTGGTATACACTAATTTCACTTAATCCTGTTTTTGTTATCATCTTCATCATTGTTATCTCTGTGGTATCCAACAACCTGTCATTTATTTTGCTTAAAACTTTAAAAAGTTAAATTGTCATTTTCTAACCTTTTTAAGGCCTTGTCACTTATGTGACAAAAGGCCTTGTCACTTAAGGCCTCTACCTAGGAACATCTTTGTTCTAGCTATATGTACCTCTTTTTCATCCATCTCTGTCTTCTGAAAATCAAATGTGTACTTAGATGCACACATACACACAACATATATACACAGACATATATAACTATTTTTATTTCTGTTATTTTAGTTTCCACATTAGAGAAATGACAGTGCTAGTGAAATGGACAAGATGAAAATAAGTCGAAGCTTTTGTTTTTGCCAAGGCTGGCAAAATTCAGCAAATACTTGAATGTGAATTTAAAAATCACCTGGAAAGCTTGTTTAAATAGTATTTCCTGGGCCTCATATCTAGAGTCTAATTCAGTCATTCAGAGAGGAGCCTATGACTGTAATCTCTGACTGTGTAGTGGTTGGAAAACTCAAGACTGGGCATGCTATTTAACTGCTTACGTATATATTACTGATTCATTTTTTATCAAATATAACCTTTGTTCTCTTAAAATATGCCTCTCAGTATACCTGTTGATATTTTTTTCTCTCATTTATCTTTGAACTAAAATTTCCTAAGATACAATCAAGTCTCACGTTATTAAAACATTAGACCATTCTTCCCCTCTTCCTTTCTGTATGTTTTACTAATTTATGACTTTATAGACACAAATGTATCTGTTTTCATTATATCTAAATGCATCTTTTTTCTTCACACATAGAAATTTTCTTTCCTTTTTAAAAAATTTATTTATTTTAACTTTTTAATGTCACCAACATTTGACCCCTTTTACCCAGTCTACCTCCCTCCTACCCCCTCACCCCACACCCATCCTCTGGTCACCACTTGTCTTTTGTCCATGCCAGTGAGTCTCTGTTTGTCCTGTTCATTTGTTGCTTTTAGGTTTATATCTCACATATAAGTGATATCATGTGGTTTTCACCTTTTTCTCTCTGGCTTATTTCACTTAGCATGAGAAATTTTCTTAATAATTTTATTCCACTTTTGTTTAAAAAAAATTTTCTTACAAGGAAATATTTATATGTAGGGTAGCTTTGAATCTTTAAATGTATTAAATTATATATGAAAATGTATTTTTTATTTTTTTCCCACTTCCCTTCCATCCTCAACCTTTGGCAACCACTAATCTATTCTCTGTATCTATGAGCTTGGTGGCTTGGGTTTTGCTTGGTTGATTGACTTAAACGCTACATGCAGAAGAGATCACAAGGCGTTTTTTTTTTTCCTCTGTTTGATTTATTTCACTTAGCTTAATTCTCTCTAACTCCATCCATGTTGTCACAAATGCAATTGGAATTTTGAAAGAGATTGCATGAAATCTGTAGATTGCTTTGGGTGGTGTGGACATTTTAACAATATTGATTCTTCCTATCCATGAGCACAGAATACTTTTCCATTTATTTGCTATATTTTCCCATTTCTTTCACAAATGAAAGTCTTGTAGTTTTCAATATATATAAGTCTTTTTCCCGTTGGTTAAATTTATTTCTGGTATTCTTTCTGGTGTAATTATAAATGGACTTGTTTTCTTCATTTCTCTTTCTGACAGTCGATTATTAATGTATAGAAATAATTTTTGTGTATTGATTCTGTACTCTGCAATTTTACAGAATTCATTTACTCTTACAGTTTTTGATATAGTCTTGAGAGTCTTTTCTATGTAATATATCACCAAAAATTCCAGCAGTTTTACTGGATGCCTTTTATTTCCTTTTATTATCTAATTGCTGTGGCTAGGACTTCCAGTATTATGTTGATTAAAAGTGGTAAGAGTGGGCAGTTTTGTTTTGTTCCTGATCTTAGAGCTTTTCCTCTAAGATCATCATCCTCAAGTACGATATTAGCTGTGAGTTTGTCATATAGGACCTTTATTATATTGAGATATGTTCCTCCTTCTCCTCTTTGTTGGTTTTTTTATCAAATGGGTGTTGAATTTTGTCAAATACTTTCTCTGCATCTATTGAGATGATCATATGATGTTTATCTTTCATTTTGTTAATGTGATATATCATCCTTGCATCCTGGCATAAATCTCACTTGATTGCGGTTTTAAAAGGATTGTGATTCTTTTAATGTATTGTTTAATTCAGTTTGCTAGTATTTTGTTGAGGATGTTTGCATCTGTTTATCAGGGACATTGGTCTATAAATGTTTGGGAGAGTTTCCTCCTCTTCTGTGTTTTGGAAAATTTTGAGGAGGATTTGTACTAATTATTTTTTGAATGTTTGGTAGAATTCACCAGGGGAGTCGTCTGGTCCTGAACTTTGCTTTGTCAGAATGTTCTTGATTACTGATTCAACCTTCTTGTAGTTCGTCTGTTCAGACATTGTATTTCATCATGATTCATTCTTGGCAGGTTGTTTGTTTCTAAGAATTATCCTTTTCATCTAGGTTGTCCCATTTGTTCATATATAATTGTTCATAGTTGTCTGTTATGATCCTTTGTATTTCTGTGGTATCATTTTGAACAGTTCCTCTTTCAATTCTGATTTTCTTTGAGTCTTCTCTTTTTTCCTTGGTAAGTCTAGCTAAAGGCTTGTCAATCTTGCTTATCTTTTCAAAGAACCAGCTCTTGGTTTCTTTATTTATTGTCTTTTTAGTCTCAAAATAATTTATTTCTGCTCTAATTTTTGTTATTTCTTTCTTCTACTAACTTTGGGCTTCATTTATTCTTTTTCTATTTCCCTATATTCAACCTATACATTGTGACTATATTAAATGATAAAAATAGTAATAAACTTAAGGTGTTTAAGTAAAGAAGTGTCACTCTTTAAATTTTTATTAAGCTATTTTCAGTAGAACTATAGAGTAGTGTAATTTTGCTTTCTTTATCATTGTTGTTGTTATTTTACCAGAGGTCTATGCTATGAAACATTTATATCTGCATTTCTATTTTAGGTGCGTATAGCAGCCAAGTTCATCATTCATGCCCCTCCTGGAGAATTTAATGAGGTGTTTAATGGTGAGTGTTAAAGTCATAACACTAATTAATATATCAGGTACTCTTTTTTAAAAAAATAAATTATATAACCAAAATAAGCAAAGGGGAATATATATAAAATTCTGTATTTTCTGAGTTACAGTGAAAATATTTGTCAATCTGGATTTTGTAATGGCTAGAATATAATATAGTTATGGTATATATGATAATTATGTTTGACTAAATTAACACTTTTAAGAGAATAATATTAAATCATTTAAAAAGATAAACTTCAATTTTAATTATTTTTTGGAATTGTTACATGCATTTTTGTATTTCTTGTAAAGAAAAACATACTGGATTAATATGAACAGTCAAAAGAAGGGGAATATTGTTTCACCATGCTTAGAAGATGATACTATAATTTAAATTTGTTATTTTAATTATCCTATAAATTAGTTTACAGTATGCTTTTCTTTAAGCTTCACTGGCACACATTTTAATAATTATTCACCTATATATCAGAAATTAAACTGTTCTATAGTCTCCTGGTTGCTGTAAAAACTGAAACAATAGCTCCACTTTAACAATAAGAATGACATGGTTCACATAATCGCCAGGAAAATGGCCTGTGGTGATTATTATTATTATTATTTTTTTTAACAAAACTTAAGTAGTATTAAGAATAAGCTACCACAAGTACATTAAATGTGTTTTTTCTAATTCATATATATTTGGCCTTCACCATGCCTGAAATTAAAATTAATTTGTGCAGAGCTTTTCAGTTTCATTTTTCAAACAGGTCTATTAAGTTTAATCACTCATTTTCATTCATAGTAAAAGATATAATGGAATCTCACCTCAGAAAAGATGAGATTTGAAGTCAAAATAGGAAGCAAAAATTACATAAAGTTAAAATTACTCTTGAAAATTCCTTAAGTCATCCACGAATTATAATAATATATGATTTTGTGTATGCAATTACATATTCTTACACATTTAAAAATTTAACCACTGAACTACATTAGAGGAAGAATGGTAAGTCTACATTGTAAAAAAATCGGAAATTAAAATAATTCTGCCTTTTAAGATAATAAAATCTCTAGTAGTGAATTGGGAAGTTGGGGAGAATTCAAAAGTACTTCTTCCTGTAGGGTTTAACTTGTGCTTTCCTATTCAGCTTCTATAACCTAAATACACATTAATATATTTGATGGTTGAGGCATTAAAGAAGATACAGCCTCTTGTGAGGTTCAAAAGTTGTCATGAAATTTAAATCGATAATGGTGAAACTGCATTAAAGTTAGTAGCCCATATAGACTTCTGCACAATTCATAGAGCCAAGGTAAGTTATAATTCTAAGAAAGTTTTCACAGACTGTTTTTACTCTGAATTAAAATGCCCTACAAATCTGTTACTCAGAAAGGTCATAAAAAAATGTAGGAGTCCTAGAAATTGCTTTTCTATGTCTCATTGAAATTGCTGTTGAATTGATACATTCTGCATTGAGGTACAGTGAATTTGGGCATTTAAGATAAGCCAGTAAATAGGCCTGGAATGGAGAATGAATTAAATATTTGAGGGGGAAATCTCATGAATTTGATTATTTTCATTTTATTTTTGTTGCTAACACTGGCATCAGAATAATTCCAAGAAAAGCCACATATTTTATAATATCAGTCTTAAAATCTTGTCAGTTCAGTGGTCCCCCAATGTTATTTTTCTGGACCAGCTACATCAGAATCATTGAAACATAGATTTCTGGTCTTTATTCTCAGAAACTGATTGTTTGGTAGATCTGTCTGGACTTGGACTCTTTTTAAGCCTCCCACCCACTACCCTATGATTCTGATATGTAGCCTGGCTTAGAACCATAGCCTAATCCCTTCTTTAATAGTGTTTTTTGGTTTTATTCAAATTCTACTCTGTCTTTATATTTCTTACACTGTACTCTCCTTATGATAAAAACATGAACTTTTCTTTTCCCACATCAATTCTGGGAGTTGATCATACAGATTCTGCTTTTAAATTTTCCCATTTTAGAACTGGAAAAGATACACTACCATGGAATACTTCCATTGATGATTATGTTTTAAATATTAAAGATGAAAGAATTAAATTAAACAGAACTTCCCAGTTTACTTTGTGAGAAGGGGATAACCATAATTGTTAATGCCTGTATTTTTTAGGCAGAAGATTCCATCAAAATCAGTTAATTTAGAAATCAAACTAGTAATATTTTAGTAGTCAGCAAGAGATTTATTTTAAATCAGGTCCTACTACTGAAAAGAGGTATGTGAATAGGCAATATTTTTTCTTGAAATAACTATTATTTTTGTAAAAATTATTGAGTCAATTTTGTATTGTATAATACAAAAAATAATCACGCAAAATTCTACCTTCCATTTCTCCTGTTTGAATGACATGCTTCTGTTTGAATGAAATGCTTCTAACATCTCAATTTATACACATATATAACATATAAATATGACATCCATGCTGAGTTTCCCCTTTCTGTTTATTTTATTATTTCCATGTTGAAAATACATATCTACATTATTTTTAATGATTGTCCAATTTTACATTGTTTTTAAGAATTATGGACTGTTTGTTAAACTAGTTTCTTAATAATAATTTATTTTCATTTAATGAGAAAATTAGGATATATTGTTATATATACTTTATGATAACTTTATGTAAAAAAGCCAGGTACATAGGGAAAATAATGAAATAAAATATACCAGCACTAGAGTAGAAATTTGGTTTGTTTTTGGTGAAATTATGTGAATTTTTTCTTTATATTTTATAGAGTGCTTGGATTTCCCATAAAAAGTATTATTTTTAAAGTTATATTTTAATGATTAATAGGCAAATGTCTACATAATAATTGATTGAAAATTAGGACAGAATTAAGAATCAACCAAAGTGAGAATACTAAATTAAATAAAGCAGCTTCTATATCAAACTAAATACACTTATCTTTTGTTTGAACGTGTGCTATCTGAGGACAGAAATGTCTTATGTGTGCACTCTCTTCACAAGCTGTGTATTGTTTAATTACTTTTCTATAGAGAAAATTCATTTGAAACTCATGGTAGTATTGCCAGACTAGTGGTATAGTGCTAAGTCTTTTCGGATCTTATCAGAGCATCTTTTTGGTATCGCTTATCTCCCCTTTAGTTCTTTGGAGATACATTACAGTCTGCCTGCATTGAATTTTAAGGATATAAAATAACTTGTATTTCTGTTTCATTTTCTCTTCTATTTCTTAGCCACTTTTTAAATTAATACCGTGGTGTGTTTTGTACTTACTTTACCCATCAAAGTGATATTTTGATCTTTTTTACATGTTTAGGATGTGTGTGTGTGTGTGTGTGTGTGTGTGTGAATACATGATCAAAATATCTATTTACGTAAAAATCTCAGACACAGAAAAATAGTAATACAGAAATCATAATATTTGTTTTGCAGATGTTCGGTTACTGCTTAATAATGATAATCTTCTCAGGGAAGGAGCAGCCCAGTAAGTATATTTACATGACAGAAATGAAATGAGAAAATGTTTTAAAGGTAGTTTTTAAGCACTGATCCCTAAAATAGATATTTATATATCAAGTTCAAATTTATGTAACTACCCATAATAATACATATGTACTAGGCTAGAAGGTAAATATTTTTGATCACATAGAGACATAGGGACACAATTATAACATGAAATTCTCTTATTTATTGTGTTTGGCAATGGCTTATATTCTCAGTACTACATTTTGACTTTTGCAAAGTTGGGTAAAATTATTTTAGAAACTTTGGTTTTTGAAATTGTGATTGCTTAAATTTTTATACAGGTTTTAACTCTTGGTTATATGTTTGACCCTAATGGATTTTTGAGGGTGAGGAGTTTATTTTATTCATCCACAAATATCTATCATAGTATTGGACACATATTTACCTAATTAGTATTTGCTGGATTTAGAATGCGTGATTCAGAGAACCAGATAATTCTAAATCCCAGTACATTATCTCTGGACCAGTGACCAGAATCATGACTTGCCACAACTGTCTTAAGATTTCAGAGAAATGGTTGATTCTCTTCCCTACCACCACCTCCTAAAATAAAATCTGGGGACCCATATTTTAGGCTAACCAACTTCATTACTCATTTGAAAATGATATAATTAAACAGATTTTTAGATGCCTTACTGAGACCTAATTTCATCCTACTATACTATCCATATGAAATCCTAACTAATGGGAGAAATTTGCTCTGATTATGTTTTTATAACATTTGAAGGCTTTATCAAATATATATCTGGTTTTATAGTTAACCCTAACGAAGGTAGAGGTTCACCAGGTTTATCTGATTTTGCTTCTGATTTAAATTCCAGTTATTTTTTAATAGCAGTTTTTATTTATTTATTTTTATTATTTTTTATTGTGTGAAAAATGCACATAACATAGAATTTATTATTATAACTACTCTTAAGTGTGCAGTTCTCTGGCATTAAGTACATTCACATTGATTGTGTTATAATCATCACTACCATCCATCTCCACCACTGTTTTCATTATCCCAAACTGAAATTCCATATCTATTAAGCAGTAATTTCCTGTTATCCCCTCCCCCTATCCCCTGGCTTCCACTTTTCTGTTTTCTGTCTCTCTGAGTTTGACTTCTCTAGGTACTTCATGTAATTGAAATCATATGGTATTTATCCTTTTGGGATTAGTTTATTCTTCTTAGGAGTTCTCACATGGACAGATGCCTAACAATAACCTAACTACTTTTTCCGGCTATAGTTGCTTCATTTCCTAATTTGTCCTATACACTACTGCCATATTAATCTTTTTCACGGTAGTTCTAGGTTCTCCTTTCTCAGAAAGCTGTGATTACGCTTTGTCTCCCAAACGAAGTAACTATTCTATCATTTAAACCTTTCAGTTCAATTCAGCAAATATAACCAAACACCTGCCATGTGTCAGGCATTGAGCTTGGTGCTTTCTATGATATTGGACCTAATCTATCATCTCATGTGTTTTGCTCATCCTGGTCCCTCCAATTGAAATATTCTTCTCTTTCCATCTCTCCAGTTTCTGCAAGACCACAGAGACTACCCATTTTTTTAAGGCCAATTTTTAGTATCACATCCATTATGAATCACCTCTAATTCTCTTCTTACCTTGTCTTAACAGAATGTAATTTTTTTTAAATAATAAATTCTCCATGATGCTTTATTAATCACTCTTTTATGGTACTTTCTACTTTGTCTTATATTTATCAATTACCTCTCCTGTTCAACCATAAGCCCTTTGATCATAGGATCATGTCTTTTCATCTCTCACACCTACTCTGTTTCCTGGTCTGTTGTATACTAAATATATACCTGAATAATTGGATATGGATATGTATCTTATAAATGGCTAACCTTTACTTTCAGGGTTTTGAATGGAAAGATTAAATATATTTACTGATTTAATTTTCTTTTGCTAAACATTGAAAGCTGGATATCTTTGATCAGTTTTAAAAATAGTCATACCTATGGAGAATTGTAATTTTATTTAACTTGACATTTAACTTTTATTGACAGGTGAGTTGTTTGACTGATTTTTTAAGGTTATTAAGTAATTTTAAGTAATCGGCCTTTTTCTTTTTTAGTGCATTTGCACAGTATAACTTGGATCAGTTTACCCCAGTAAAAATTGAAGGTTATGAAGATCAGGTATGTTTCATGTAAACACAGGATCTGACTATTCTTTGTTTAATTTATAATAGTTAATATTATTCTGCAAGAATTGTGAAGTGGTATGTTTAAAGATAAAAAAGTGTTTGTTTTAATCAAAACCATTTATGGGTAAAGTAATATTTAGTTTCTTTTGTTGAAATCAATAATGCTATCAGCAGAAAGTCCCTTTTAGAAATATTCAAATGCAATTCTTTTAAGATTTTAGAAAATAAGTGCTTTAAATCTACTTTCTTGTTTTTTATAGGAAAAAAAAATCCTATATTAATCCAAAATCTAGAATATATATTAGTAAGATTTATATCATAATTTGGTTGCTCTGGAATTCTACAGTCTTCATGTGAGTAACTTAGCATTTAGTAATTATTAAATCTTCTCTTTTCAAAGTGCAAGTTAGAATTGCTAAGCTAAGAAAAGCCACAAAAGGTCACTAGCATTCTTATTTTTTTATTTTTTTGGTTTAGAGTTGCTAATAATTGCATTAATTCATATTGTGCTTTGTGAAGCACAGTATATATAAAACAATATGAAGAAGAAACTGGCAGGTAGAACATAAGAGTGGTAACAATTATGTTCATAGTAGTAACTATGAACTAATTATACTTAGTATAATTAATAGCTAATTATATCAAAACTTATATTTGCTATTCATTACATAATATGTAGTCTTCTAATTACAGGGAGAAAAGAGACTAGACAGAAGATGACTTGTAACTGAAAGGAAAACATAAGCTCATATATGTAGATACGCATGTGTATATACACATATATAAAAAGCTGTATAGTGCTTCATTTTGTTAGTCTCCTAAAATTATTTTCTTTCTCTCTTGTGAGATTTTGGGTTTTTTTTATTTTTGGTTTTTTTTTAATGTTATAAACAAAGCTTTATTAAAATACTTTGTACTTCTGGGTACATTGATGATTGCTTTCTAAAGCTAAATCCTTAAAAAGAAGACTCGCTTGGTTTAGGGAATGCATCTTTTGAAAATGTTGGATAGCCCCAAATTCATTTTTTGAACCTATCATAATTTTAATACTTAAATCTAATAAAGATAAAACAAAACAGGAAAACTCTAGAATCTCACATATGACTATAGATTTTAAAACTTTGACTAAGTATTAAGTAGAATCCAAAAATATATCAAAAGAATAATATGCCAAGACCAAATAGAATGTATTACTGGACTTTAACAGTGGTTTCATATAAGGCAATATATTGTTCTTATTGGCCAGCAAATCAGAGAGAAAAACCTTGTATCAATAGACAGTATAAAGGAATTTGAGAAACACAGCAAACTAGTCCAACTCTAAGTAAAATATGGATAGAAAAAAAATTCTTAAATATAATAGATTATTTAACAGAAACCAATATAAATATTATAAACTACAATTTTAGTTAAAATAGAAAATTAGCCAGGTATATCTACTTATTACCATTATTATTTCTAATAAATGGAGGTGTAGCAAATACAAGAGAATGAGAACTTTTAAAGCTTTGGGAAAGAACACTTTTAAATAATACGATTTATTTATGTATTTAGAAATAGAGATTTTAGTAAAATTAACTCCCAACTATAAAAAACTGCTAAACTTAAAAGAATTCCATGAAATGGCTGAAGTTAAGGTAAGTATACAAAACTCATTAGCTTTCCTCTAATGTGGGAAGTTAGTACTTTAAACTAGAAATGGATAGAGGGAGAAGAGTTTCATTTTAAATAATGGTGAAACTATACATTAACCTAGATAGCAAAAGATCCTTTACAGCTAATGTAAGATCAAGTCATAGTGGTATTGTATGGAGTAGACAAATAGATCAGTAGAGCGGTATATAGAAACAGGATTTTGTTCCAAGTTATGAAAACTTTTATACATGATAAGGTTATATAATTTAAACAGACATTTAATAAAAGATATTGACAACTGGTTTCTATCAAAATGTTAATCGGACCTCTGTTTCATGCAATCTACAGAAATAAATTCCAGGTCAATTAATAATTTGTAAAATGACTAAAATTTTAGGAGAAAAAGTCTACATGTGCAAGGTAAGGACAGGGGAATCATCTTAAATAAGACTGGAAACCCAGGAACTATGAAAGAAAAGGTGGACACTTTGCTACATAATAATTATTTTAACTGTAGAATGAAACAGATACCTTAAACAAAAGATTCATAAATTAATAAGAAAAAAAGGTAAAAATATTAAAGGATATTTGTTCACAGAAGAGCAAATAGCCTACAACACATGAAAAGATATTTAGATCTGTGAGGAGTCAAAGAAATATAATTAAAGTAATGGGATATATTTTATATCCCTCAGACTGAGAAAAGAACTATGTGCTTCTTGATTGTGATAATGTGAAGGGAAACAGATCTCAAATATTTTTCGTAGAAATGTGATTTGTCACAGCCATTTTTTGGGAAAGGAATCTAATTATGTATTTAAAAATTAAAATATATAAACCCTTTACCTCTGTCCTTCTGAGACTCCATCCAGGAGAAATTGAATTATTCAATGGAAATAAGAACATCAGTTTGTTAAAATAAATGTACAGTAATACTTCTTTCAAAATTTTGAATGTGTCCATCCCTTCCCCCAAAAAAGAAAACAGCCTGGAAGTAAAGAGATGGGCCATCAGTAGTGGAAAAGAAGAATAAATTCTGTTGTATTCACATTGTGGGATATTATGCAGCTATTAAAAAAAGAATGGTGAGAGGTATACTAGGTAACTTTGAAGGATTTCCATAAGGTTTTAATATTGAAAAAAGCCAGATGCAGAAAATCAGTGTGTGTGTGCACTTTTATTCTGTTGTTATATAATGACTAAAATAAAAACCCTGTGTGTGTGTATGTGTATACATAGATGTGTATATATTTATATACAGGATGATATGACTGAAAAAAATTATAGGAAATCATCGTGTGTTTGTATGATTTACATCAGAGGGGATAGAGAAATCCTGATATAGATATGGAGTCAAAAATTGGGATAGTTGCAAGGAAAAGAAAAAAAATTTTTTTAATCAAGCAAAAATGTTAAATTTAGGCATGTGTGATATAAATGTACATAGAATAAATTGCATTTTTTAAATTTGGAAGTCAACTGAAAACAACTGTCAATGATTAGCTTATAAAAAACAAGAAGGAGGCACTTCATAGGAAATGAGATTGTGAGCCCAGGAGCAGGATAGGGCATATTGAGGAGGAGTCTCACTGGATTAAAACCATTCTTGGAAATATTCTCATCAAAGGTTATTACCAGTTCCTTAGACTTGAGGAACTGGAGACTGATAACAGAAAAATTAACTATTTATAATTCTCAAAAAAAAATCAAAAACTGATTCCAGCAGTGTATTTAGAAGATGCAGTGCATTTTTTCTCCCACTGGTAGCTGGAAGTTTTATTAGATCTGATCCACCACTCTGAGCCGAATGAGAGTAGCCACATGGTCTTTATAGTCTGCTCATTTGAAGTGTTATAGTTGTGCCATATAATTAAACCAGTTGCTTGGAGTAGAATTATTTTATAGTTTTAAAGAAAAGGCTTAAGTGAATGTATATTAATGTCAGCACTTAAATGTTATTTTAAATACTTATTTTCCAAATTTTATTGCATCATTAAAGGTATTGATAACAGAACATGGTGACTTGGGAAATGGAAAATTTTTGGATCCAAAAAACAGAATCTGTTTCAAATTTGATCACTTAAGAAAGGAAGCAACTGATCCAAGACCATATGAAGCAGAAAATGCAGTTGAGTCATGGAGAACTTCAGTAGAAACTGCTCTGCGAGCTTACGTAAAAGAACATTATCCAAATGGGGTCTGCACTGTAAGTCATCAGTGTGTACCTTTTTTCTGTCTTATGTATATTCAACAGTGTTTTTATAATCTGAAATTTACAGTAATTTAACAGAACTGACATTTTATAACTAATTACCACTATTTTTTTTCTTAAGTAAATGTTTGTAAGAATTTTTTTTCAAGAAATCCTAAATAGTAAGTATATTATGATAGCCCAAAATGGAAAAATGGTTGTACCTTGAATTAATTTTCAAGTAGGAATTTTTATACATTGATTAGAATGAAATTCTTTAACCTCATGTTCCTGACTCATCTCAGTAAGTTTAGATGAAACTTCTTTTTATTAAGTTATGAGATCTTAGAACAAATAAAATTATTTGGAAGTGGAATCGTGTTCTTGTGTCTTTTACAGTCAAATTTCTTATGTCTTTAGTGTTTTTTCATAGGTTTAACCTATTTTTATATTCTCAAGATAAAGTATGTTAGAAAGTAGGAGTGTTTTTTTTCCTTTTTTTTTTTTTCATAAAATTGTATGTACTCAGATAGGCTTTTTAGTTCCCCATGGTTTGTTTGTGATCTTTTGAAATACCAATCAGATCATGAAAATTCCCTGCTTAAAATTCTTTGAAGATTTCCTGTCCAGGCTTCTTTGTCTGAACAGGACTTCTGTGGATTGAGCCTCTGTCTACCTCTCCAACTGAAGATGGCTATACATTCTGGTTTATACCTATTGTCCCATCATAGTTATTAATAGCACCTTCTTTCACTCTCAGAAGTTTCCTGGTTAGGACAGAAACTCATATGGTCCCCTTAAGTATCTAGCTCTCAATAATTATTTGAAAAATAAAGCAACCTAACCTATAATACATTATAAATTCTTGAATTATATAACCTTGTTGATTAGGATTATTTTGGAAGAATAACTCAAAAATAAGGAGGTTAGGTTAGGTTAAGAGTCCTCATTTATTCCTGGGTAATTGAAAGGCACAGTTTTTTCCTTCCTTCCTTTTAAAGCAGTAAGCAAGAGGTGAAATATATCATCACAGGCATTCTCTTAATTAACAACCTTTTTAGTTATAAGTAAATTAACTTTCTCACCTCTATTCATACACTCTTTAAAATTGACTAGAGGAATGACAACCTCTCCATTGTCAAGTAAACAAAGATGGTAATCACAATCTAGGTCTAGTTTTTATTTCGTGGAAACAGCCAGATTAATATCTATGTATTTAAATTATCTACACTTCTTATGATACTTGTGTTTGGAATGAAAAGTATGGTATATCTAGGATGTTTATGAATACTTTAGAATATAAATAGTTTTACTCAGTAAATTGTACTTTATTCATTGTGAGCTCTTTTATGATCCACTAAGCATTTGTGATTAGGTGTAATACTTGAGTATGTTTTTCTAGCAACTGTATTATAATGATGACTTGCCTTGTATTCTTTTATACATTCCTGCCAAAGTGCCATACAATTTAAGTTTTTATAGATATTTAAAGTTGGATATTCTGTGTTCTAACTTCACTCTTGTATTTATTCTCTTTGCCATCAAGGTATATGGTAAAAAAATAGATGGACAGCAAACCATTATTGCATGCGTAGAAAGCCATCAGTTCCAAGCAAAAAACTTCTGGTAAGTTAAAATTTTGTATATTGGGGAATTTTGATATTGTTTATATTCTTTGTAAAGGGTTCTTTTATTAATCAGGTTTATACCTTGTTTGTATATGATTGATTAAGTGCAATCTAAACATAATATAGAACTTTTGATAAAAGAAAGATATCTGCTCCATAAGCAGCCTAATCATTTAAAGCTAGCTCTAAATCCATTGATAGTCAGAAAAAGAGTGTAAGAGAACACTGAGTGTTTTTGGAGACTAGTAAGCAGCATCTTAAGGAAACATGTGTGCCTGTGAACAGACCAGTTGGCAGGCCCATGTTATTCTGAGTGGGTGGTGTTTCTGAATGGGACTTGTACAGGGGAGGAGGACAGAGATATCTAATTATAAAATGAAAAACTATGGGGGTTTTTTTTGTGAACTTTGGGGCTCTGAAGTAGATAATTTCATGAGGATTGTCCTGTGTTTGGTTGGCCAATGTGAGGGAGTAACAACATATTTCACACAGTGAGGCAAATTATAATCATCTTATAATTTTGTATACAAATCATTTGATTATTCCTTATAAAAGTCTAGCCCCTGACTTGCTCTATTAATCTTTGACCTTTGAAAAGTTGTTAGGCCATTTTATTCTTAGATAATACTGTTTCTGAGATATCTTCTATTATAAATTTTTGAGGCTTTCCAAGACTTTATAAGTTCAACATTAAATGAAATCTTTACCTTTATTCTCCTTTTTAGTTAATACATGCTAAGGTAATCGGAGTAAATATGGTCATAATATTTACCCTTTAAGGAGATTAGTCTTTGTCCTGTTAACCAGATTGGTTGGCAGTGCTATTGACAGTAAAGTAACAGGTTCTTAATAACCTATACAGACCAGTTTGGTCTATGGCCCAAGGTTGCTCCACTGTTTAATCATCTTAGAAATAAATGAAAGGTTACAAGGTGAACGAAGAACATTTAGAGGAATGCAGATACATTATCGCTGAAGGAAAATCAATTCTATATGTAAATATCTGGCAAGCTGTAGTCACCCAAAGATTCTGGTGTACAAAGTTACTTTTATAGATTTAATGTAGTTTCTCCATTTTATCCTAAAAACTTGTAGCATTAATTTGCCAAGATACTAACGATATCTGCACAAAATCACAACTTATGTTATTTGTGCCACAATATGCATAATAAAATCAGACTCATTGAAATTGAACTACTATTAAAGGAAAATTTTTGTGCTGAGTTTTACTTTAAAGTATATTGGAGATGTTATAGTAAATTTATTATTCAGTTTTCAAAAACAATTAATTTGAGCTTTGGCATATGTAAAATGAAGATGATGTCTGACCTTGAGTTTTCTATGCTCACTATTTCACTTTATAGATATGAATATCTTTTTCTAAACTACCACTATGAACATTATAATCATTGAAGTTAAAAATGATTTTACACTTTTTGGAAAAGACAAAATTAATATGATAGTCCAAAGTGCTACACATCACATATCACAATAATCTCAGTTAAATCAAAATATTTTGGTGCAAAGAAATATACTTCAGTACACTTAGAGATAGAATAAAAATCGAAAAATAATAGTCATAGATACTTTGTAGATTTCACTAGGGACATTCTCTTCTTGGTCTCCACTAATTTCTTAATGTCTATCAGTATTGGAGGCTTAACAAATGTTTGTTGAATGAATACACATTTGTAATTACAGCATTAATAGAAAAGAAAAGAATATAATTAAAGGTTAAGACATCTTGACACTGTTTACTTCATTAATAAAGGTATCTACTAAGCATTGTTTACTGTTACTATATAGTAAAGTCTTTGGAAGGATCTTTTCAAATAGTTCTCAAATTAATACTGTTACCTAATTGGAATTTGTTTTTCTTTTTACAATCAGTGGTGATATATGCATATTGTCATCATAAATCAGAAGTGGATATCCTTAGAACTCACTAATGGTTGATACTGATACCTAAATAAAAGGAATAACTTCTTTTGAAATCATGAAATAAAATGAATAGACCTAGGTTCTTTCCAGCCAAGCTCCTATAGATAATTTTGGACAAGTCACTAAAAATCAAGACATGTCATAAAATTCTCTCTTTATTTTGTAGACCATATAAACTGTTCTAATAATAGCACTTTTAAAATGTTAAGTGTTAACTTTGGGTATGAGACTACCATCATTCTACAGATTTTCATGATTGGCTGGACTGCAAGAATGTTGAACTCAGGAATAATTTTATACCAAAGCCAGTATAATGATCCATTAGTCCAGTGACTACTTTAGAAGTGTATGCTGTTCAAAAAAACTAACAGGTATAAATTTACATATCAGAATGTCTTTAGCATGAGAAGAGCCAATAGAGGTCAAAAGAAAAGGAGGTGCTGTAAAAGGCTGTCAAAAAAAAAATAGGATAAAATTCATTATCTGAGAGACAAATGAATAACGTACCTGTTTCTTAGTTTGTAATGTCACAATTTCCTACCATGCTGAATATGTGTTAATTTGTATACCAAAAATCATTTTGGTGGGAAGTAGGAGTATGTGCCTTTTATATAAAAACTCTAAACCTAAAATTGGAAAAGAAAATATGCTTAAAATCTCTTATAGCCCTTCTCTTTCCAGATACCAAAACCTTATTAAGAATGATGTAGCACTATCTATTCTTTTTAAATTTTTAGATTAAAGCATAAGTGAGTCAGTCGAAGAATTAGCTTAAAATTTTTCTCCAGAAGTAGCTTATATATTTTCGTTTTGAACTATATTTTAAGCTTCAGCTTTAGAATTCTGATATGCCTCCAGTATATAGGTCCTTTTTTATCAGTAGGGTGAAGATTAAATTAAATATAGTTTATAACTGAACTTACTAATCTTTTGATTTTTTAAAATATTTCAGTGATTGAAAAATGAATATCCAGCATCTATCCTCCACATTCTCTCATACTGTAGTGTTAAATTTAAATCTGGAACTTAAAATTTATTCAAATTATTTTCCCTACCTTATTTACAGCTGCTGTTTTTATTTTTAAGGAATGGTCGTTGGAGGTCAGAGTGGAAGTTTACAATCACTCCTTCGACCACTCAAGTGGTTGGCATCTTGAAAATTCAGGTATGAAATAAAAATAATTTGTTTACTGATCTCAGGATGATTCTGAACAGAAAAATTGCTGATTCATAAGTTTATATTTTCATAATAGGCAGTCTATTTTATAATAGACATTCTTTTCAGATCTTTGTTTTGAGGTAATGGGAAAAATAAGTATTGTTGATTTCGTCTTTTAAATAACCTTGTAGTTCATTCCCTAGTTATCAGAAATCTGGAAGGCTAGCTGACAGATTCTAAAAACACAGCTAAAATTAGATTCTACCATCTGTTCTGCTCTTCATATAATGTGTTCATACATCTTCTGAGTTTGAGTTGTGCTGCTGTCTTCTCAATTGGGTGGAGTTGGGTGAAGTATGATATTAATATAAGTGTGTTTAAATGCATAAATGTACTTATATGTATATATTAATATATGTACATAGTACATGTCTCAAATATCTGCTGCACCCACATTTGGGTTCTTATATGAAACATATTAGAACTGAATTCTTTGATTTTTAACGTAAGCTCAAATGTTTATATAGAAGAATACCTGATAACTAAGGCCATGTATTTCAATAAAAATATTACTAAATAAGTTAAAGAAAAATACTAATATTTTTCTGTCTTGGTTCACAAATTTATTCAATACATTTGTTGATCAGCTATCATGAAAGATACTGTTCTAAGAGCCATAAAGGAATAAAGACAAATCATGATGCAGCTCTATCATCTAACTTTGCATACATTTCTAGTCTTATGTCCTGTTATTTTATGTCTTGGTGGCTGTTCTTAGGAGCTAAGGAAATGAGGTTAAGAGCATGGACTACCTGAGTGAATACCAACTCTGCCAGTTATTAGTTGTGTGACATCAGAAAGTCATTTAAGTTCTTTTTGTTAGTTTCCTCATCAGCTAAAAGAAAACAACCACAATAAATAAGCTCATATGGGTTGTCTAAAGATTAGTTAATATGGACAAAATGGTTAGAACAGAGACAGACATAAAGTGCTTGATGAATAGTAGCCAATTTTGTTGACATTATTTTTTCCTTCAGTCAGGCCTCAGCAGTTCTTACCTGGATAATTTCTGAAATGATGTCCCTGTTGGACCAAAGCTTGTTGAGAGCTAGAATTGTCTGGTTCACAAGTCTATCTTCAGCACATAGCACCATGCCTGGCATATAATTGTTACTTTATTTTGTGGGCTTTGCCATTCTCTAATCCCTTTTTTTTTTTTCACATTGCCATCAAGAAAGATGATTTTTTTTTAATCTGTTTATGTTACTTGCCTATTTAAAACCATTTTATCAATACACTCTCATCTAGTAGATAGTCCAGACATTTGTATGGCATACAAAGCCCAAAGTTGAGTTACTCCCTACCTATACATATTTCTCCAGCCACTCCTTTCCCTCCGTGACTTCACGCACATTCCACCCATAAGTACCTCCAAGCCTTCCTAAAGTATGCTGTTCTCTAAGCTTGGTTTACTTATCTTCTCTGGTTTAATTGTTATAGTCATTTTGCTAAACCCAAATACAGTAAGTGCAGTGTTGCCTCTTTTCTGAAGCCCTTGTTTACAGTGCTCAGAGAGAATCTGGAGTATTGCTAAAGTACTTTTTACCTGCTTCTTACTAATGTATTGAAATAGAAGGTCAAAGACTATCTTTTTAAAAGCTATGTGTCCCTAGCACCGTAGTAGAAGGCATATACAGTAATTAATTAATATTTATTGAATAAATTCATGTTTGAATTTGAGGAATTAAGTGATTTGGTGGAAATGCACAAAAGAGAAGGCATGTTGGAAAGGGAATATTGTAAGCTTGCTTTTGGAAATCTTGAGTTTAGGTATCAGTAGAATATCTATGAGGTAAAAGTGTCCAGCGATCAGGTCAGTGGAGGGCTTGCCTGAGTAATCATGGGAAGTGCTAACCAGTCTCTTCACTAGACTGAGGGCAGAAGGAGCCTTGCTGGGGTTTGAAAGCTCAGGAGCTAAGCAGAAAAGTCTAGGTGAGAGCTGAAATTGGTAGTCATCTGCATTGATGTGACTGTTGAAGCTATGAGGTTCCTATTTAAAATATGATTTCTGTGATTTCTATTTCTAATAGGTTCATTATTATGAAGATGGTAATGTTCAACTAGTGAGTCATAAAGATATACAAGATTCCCTAACAGTGTCTGTAAGTAATTGATTCTAAAATAAAATTTAAATAACCTAACTTCTATAAAACCAGAACAGATTTGGAATTAACATTTTAAGTAATTAATTCTGCTTCAGATTAGTGTTTTCAGGTAGATTAAAGATGGTAAGTAATGGAAATTGGTACCTAACTTTCTTTTAGCAACTGTATTGAGGTATAGTTCATAGTCATTCACTTCATCCAATTAAAGTGTGAAATTCAGTGATTTTTAGTATGTTAACAGGATTGTATAGCAATCACCACCATCTAATTTAGAACATTTTTGTACTCCAAAAATTCTGTACTAGTCACTCCCCACTCACCCCACCAGCCCTTCCCCCAAGTTCCTCTCAGCTCTAGGCAACAACCATGAGTCAACTTTCTGACCCTGGATTTGCCTATTCTGGACATGTCTTATGAATGGAATCCTAAATAAAAGGTTTTTTGTGAATGGCTTTTTTTCACTTTGCATGTTTTCAGGGTTTATCCATGTTGGAGCATGTGTATGTATTTCATTCCTTTTTATTGTTGAATAATATTCCACATACTACATTTTATGCATTTATCAGTTGACAAACATCTGTGTTTTCTACTTTTTGCTGCTATGAATCTTCATGTGCTAATTTTTGTGTAGATATTTGTTTTACTTTCTCTTTGGTATATATGTGGCAGTGGCATTGCTGGGTTATGTGGTAGTTCTGTGTTTAACCGTTTGAAGAACAGCCAGGCTGTTTCCAGAGCGGCTGCACCATCTTACATATTAGTTGCATATGAGGGTCCGAGTTTCTCCACATCCTCACCAGAACTTATGTCTGTCTAAGAATTTTATAGTTTTAGCTCTTAAATGTATATTCGTGATCCTGTATATTCGTGATAACTTTTGTTTGTATTGTATGCTTTTTCCCCTTTTATCTAGTTAGGTTATGATTTAATAAAGTTTTTCTTAAGTTCAGCCTTCAAATTCCAGAATATTTGAACTTGGTTTTATTTACCTGTAGAGTTCTTTTATACGTTCTTTCCACTGCACATGCAACTATTTCTTTGTGGAATTTTTTTGCCCCAAGGATATTAATGATGTAATATTAACAATGACTTTTTCCCATAAACATTTGTGTTGTACACCTAAAAGTTCCAGTATATTTAAACATTAACTGTTAATATACAAAATTAGCTAACCTACAAATAATAAGGAAAAGTTTATTTTTAATTCAAGAAAGCATTTTATTTAACATTAAGAAACATGTATGAATATGATAAGTCAGATGCTACCTAAGAAAAGGTATATTTTTTTAAAGTTTTCATTAGCACTAAGGTGATTTCTGCTTTTTGCTAAGTAGTGCTCTTATTATAAAATTTGCCTGTAAAAGAAACTTAAACATCTGTTTTCCATGAAACATTGTATTCTGTGTAGTTCTGTATTATGAGTATATGTGTAATTTTATTTGTATAACATGGTACTTGGTGTTCTCTTCTTTGGAAAGTTTGACATTGAGCAAAGATTTTTAAGAGAAATTTGTCTAAAAAATTTACACTGTAGAGTTGTAAGAAATGGTCATAATAATTAAACTTGACTAATATGTCAGTTTGTGCTGAGTTTTTTAGGAATATATATTTCACTTTATTTTGTGGGGTCTTCATTGTTTTATTGTTTTTAGACAAAAAATGCACCTATTATCAAAATATAAATATATTTGTAAGTATATAATAGTTTACCCTTAAATAATGTAGAGGTTAAGAGGACCAACTCCTCTCACAGTCAGAAATCTGCATATAATGTTTGACACCTCAAAAACTTAACTGGAAGCTTTCCAATAACATAAATAGTTGATTAGCACATATTTTGTACTAAGTATACATACTGTATCCTTACAGTAAAGTAAGCTAGAGAAAATATTAAAAATCATAAGGAAAAGAAAATACATTCATAGTACTGTATGTATCATTGGAAAAAATAACCAAGTATAAGGAGACCTACATAGTTTAAACCCATGTTATTCAAGAATCAGCCGCAAATAATATATATAAAATAAAGTATTTGAGAATTTTACATTAACACTGTTTTATAAAAGAATCTAGATTTTCATTAACTTTACTGTTAGGAAAAAAGCAAAGAAACATATTTAAAAAGTTAAAATTTCTTTTCCAGTAAACATTTAAACACTATAGTAAATTGACCTTAAACTTTAAAATATGTTCCTCCTTACTTGGTAATTTTTTTTAATGTATCATGGTAGTAAAAATATTCAGTAAATTTAACAATATTCAAATATACTTATTTATTAGGAATCTGTGACTAACTTCTTATCTGCAAAGATTTTCTATTGGAGTGCATGTTAAGTGTCTTAACTGAATTTTTCAGCAATGTGTATTATTAAAATTTTATTTTCCTTAACCAGTGGAACACTGAGACCAGCCTCAGTCTATAGGCTTTTATAATATTTTTGCTTGGTTTCCTTGGACTTAGGACAATTGATCTTACAGTATTTTCCCTTTATTATAATTTTCATCTGTTACTTATTAAATTATAACAGATTATTATCCATATATATCAACATACTATTTAAAAATAATAGTAGATAGTTTTAAATTACTGTTTTATTTCGGTTTTTGTTTTTTATTCAGAATGAGGTGCAAACAGCAAAAGAATTTATAAAGATTGTAGAAGCTGCAGAAAATGAATACCAGGTATGATTTTCAAAAATATTATATAATCTGTATTTGTTTACATATAATGGCACTGAAATTTTAATTTCAATTATAAGATTTAATTTTTCACTATAATAAGATACAATCTTTTTTGTTTGCTTGTTTGATTTTAGTAAAGGACAAACTTGTGAAAGTATAGCCAAAACTCAGTTTTAGCCAACTACAATTTCAGAGTATTTGTCAAAATGTACCAAAGTTTTAAATAGTTATTTTGTGTCTAGTTAGAAATTGTCATTTAGGCTGTATTTCCTGAAGCATTTAGGTTATGTGTAATCTGATTAGGTCATATTCAATTTTGTTCTGTGTTTTATGTTATACACTCTTGAACTTAAGCATTTAATTTGTTGATTGGACAAATTTCCACTCCTTGCAAATAGTAATTTATGGAATTGTTCTATGAGAAATAGTAAAATAGATTCAAAATGAGGACACACAAAAACTAACTCTCATTTACAATTTCATTTCCTGTAATTTAATTACTAAAAATGATTATAAGCTTTTTCTTCTAGCTTTTTTAAAATAGTTTTTTAAAACCAGGTTGGGGTTTTTATTTGACTTTTTAAAAGCAATGAAACGGGCTGCTTAAATAAAGTTTTTTCTTAAAACATCTATGTGTTTTTAAATTGTTCTGTTTCTTTTATGGCTTTAAACTTTTAACCACTATTTTTCATAGACTGCTATCAGTGAGAATTATCAGACAATGTCGGACACTACTTTCAAAGCCTTACGTCGACAGTTGCCTGTTACACGCACTAAGATTGATTGGAACAAGATCCTTAGCTACAAGATTGGCAAAGAGATGCAGAACGCATAAGATGAACATTGCATGATCGGATCATTGTAGTGTCTTTGCATTTTAAAAAAATCATTGCAGATGTATTCAAAACTGTCAAGCTGCCCAGTCCAGTGGGTTATTGCCATTTAAAATCACTGTAATTAATTAGTTTGGTTAGAGCACAAAGCTTAGCTAATCAACCATTATTTTTCATTTCTTTTGTTCAAAGAGGATTGAAAATCAGTTTAGTTTAAATGTCTTCACTTTCTGTTATGCCTTTCTTACAATGAAGAGATGATTTCTCTAGTTCAATGTTGTTTTTGAAGTGTTTCAAAAATATTTTACTTACTGTAACCCTAAAATCATTGTCTTTTGGTTTATGAAATGGGTAACTTTTAATATTTGCTCAGTTCTTTTAATGGGGTCAGTAACACACATTCTAGTTTAAGGTGGTTGATGGATTTAGCCATGTATGCTGCTAAAGAAATTGTCTGCCTTTTCCCCTCACCTCTTCCATTTATGTAAGATCGAGATTAGAGGAAAAGCATTTTCTATATCAATTGTGTTTAAACCTTTCAAGAAGATTATTTAGCTAGCTTAGTGTTTAACTAAACTTTTTTTAAACATGGCCAACGTCTAATGCTGTTTTGAGATTCTGGAATTAAATGAGAATACTTATTTCAGAAATGCATTTAATGCTTTTTTCTTGTGACAGTTACGCAAATTAGCTTGAATTCCATATGTCCCTGAGTTATTTTTATCATAAAGCCACAAATGTATTATAACAAGGCAAATTGTAATATATTTAATCCTGAACTCATAACTGTGTCTCAGTTTATTTTTTCTTGGATTTAAAAGTACTGAAATTCAATGTAACATTAAAATGAAAATTTTTCTATTTATTTGAGTAGAAAATCACTTACCAATGAGTCATATACTATTTTAAAATACTTTCCTTTGGACATTGTGATTCTTAACTGGTTGTAAATTAGAAAAGCTGGGAATACATATGGTATGCAGTTACAGACTAAATTTTTCCATCTTCCTATGCATCATACGCATGTTTGTAATATTTTAAAAAATACATTTACTGATGCTACAGGAATTTCAAGCCTGTGGTGAATGTTAGTATTAATAGGGAGTAGGGTGGATTATGGTTTCATTCAATCGAGTATTGCTTATTATACTCCAATGGAATCCTTTCCTCATATACTCCTGCAGATGTCTGGGCCTGGAAATGTTTTTTTAAAAACACCACTTTTCTGTACAATAAAATATTTCATTAGCTTGAATTGTATATATTTTTTAAATTCTCTAAATGAAAGCATGTTTAATTTCTTTTTAAAAATCACTGTTGGGCTTTGAAAGCATTGAGAATATAGTATGAAATTATGACATTTTTGCTTAAATTGTTTTCTCTAGTTTTAAAATACAAGTTTTGCCATATGGAGGTTCCTAAAGAAAATGAATTGGAAAATTTGTCATTTTCAAAAGTTTGATGATGATTCTGAACTAAATACTAGATGAATCTTTAATTGATTAGCTCAGTCCTATCAGTTGGGCTGTCATGGGTTTGTATCCCCTGAAGGTCAGTTAATTGCTTTGTATTATGGCTAGAATGTTTTCTTGAAAATACATGCCGTTATTTTTAAGGTGTTGTGCATGTGAAAGGTAATATTTACCAAAATAATTCAGAACACAGAATTAAGGTCTGTACAATATAGTAATAATGTTCTATAGTCTAAGAATAGCATTTTATTAATGTGGAAGAATGGAAACCCAGAGCATCCTAAAGCACAGGGGTGTCGTTTTAATAGGTCAGGAGCCCCATTCTTGGATTTCAAGGGGAAATTTCATGTGGCAGTAGGTACTGGAGACTTCTGCTTTTAGAATGGGAGAGTGAATGAATCTGGGAAACAGTCTGAATGTCAGGTAAAATAAAGGGTTCTTCAAGGCTAGTAATATTGAATTTAAAGTGAAACCAATGAGCATGGCTCTGTTTTTCTTCAGCCATATAAAGTTGGTTCGGGTACAGGCATAGAGTAGATGAATTTAACCAAGATTATGGTTTTGCCAAGAGAGTATGATTTGACAAACTTGACTGACCACAAGGAAAGAAGGGACAAGGTCCTGAGAGTCTGTGTAATTTAGGTAAGCAGGCAAGTGAGGATGTGACAAGAGGGAAGAGAGAGTGAAAATGGGCACAATCACTGGATCATTGACATAGGAAATGTCCAAACCTATAAAGAATTTGTATGAGTTTATTTGAGCCAAACTGACAGTTGCCAGAAAGCAAGATTTAAAATGCTCCAGAGGATGACAGTTTGCAGTCTATTTTATGCATTTGAAATTAATGAGGTAATTTAAGGAAGATTACATGGTTACAAGGTGGGGATTAGATTATAGATAGTTAAAATTATGTGCTCTCTTGACGGTGGTTATTCTAGCATTTCAAAAGTGTATTAACTTAGATGCACAAGAACAATGGACACGGCTGACTTAAAAACCTTTTCAGTAAAGAAGTCACAGGTCTGGGGCATGACTCCCCACCATGGCCTTCCCAGTTAAGAGTTTATGATTTATTACAGGAGTTTTTGATTTACTATTCTCAGCCACAGGATTATAGGTATATGAGAGTTGGGATATTAAAAAGGAATGACCTAGAAATATAGGAAATGTAGAAATGGTAAATGAGATTTTCGAGGAGTTAAAGGTATTGGTAATGACATATGTGACCAAGGAGTTCAGCAACTGTGAAGCCTGAGGTTGCGGAGAATATTGAAATAAAGAATGACGATAGAGGTAGTGTTCTGATGTGAATGCTGTTTTTGTAGATTATACCTGGATGTACATTTCTAATACACTCGTATGAGTTAGATAAATCTGTGGTACAGATACCCACAAGACTTAATCTCATTCTGGATTTTGGAAACTAAACAGAACAGGAGCATTCGAAGAAAGGTATCCTATAAGTTCTGGTTCATTGCAAATGTTCCTGAAAAGTGAAATTCTTAGGAAAATGATTAAGCACAACTATAGATAATTATATAGCATCTGGGTGGCCCTTTCTGTGGTTAAAATCATTTTTGACTTAATCATACCAAAAGCTTTGGAAGAATGCAAGATCCTTTGAAAAGATCTTCCATACTGATAATCAGTTGTGCCTATGCCAGCAAGTAGGTGTAAAATATAAAGGCATATTATGCCAGCAGTTAACACAGGTCTTTCATAATTGCAGGCTTGTTGTGAAACATCCTGAGAAGAATGTGTATTTCTGTTCACTTCTCTACAGTAAATTATTTAAAAGAATTGCAGTGCACTTGCTATTTCTAAATTATAGTAATTTTGGCCTTGAAACAAAACTTTTTAAAGGCAAAACTTTTTATAGGAATTTTCAAAGTTGATATTCTTAGTATTATGTAAAAGCTTTATTAGTGCCAGCAGTTGGAAAAGATGCAAAATGTTCACCAGTTAAAATAACCAGTTAGACCTTTAAGGTCTAATTGGTATTAGAAATTAATGTCAGGTTGTTCATGATTAATCACACTGTTCAGGGGACCGCTTCTAGGCATTGAGGAGTCAGGAAAATATGAAACAGTTTCTTAAAGTTCTCTACAAAGTAGTCATGGGACTATATAGCAGTGTTTTTCAAACTTTTTCACATTACAAGATAGATAGAAAATGATATTTGTAAGGTACTCTGCAGGGAATGGACAAGGCGATTTGCCAACTGCCCTACAGGCTCGGGACCAGTATCTTCAGTACACCTTTAGAGAAGCATGCTGTGGATAATACACATAAAATACTTTAGATTTTTCACAAGATATTTTTTAAGCCTAATTTACTAAAGTAGCTTTTAAGGGGATGTCAGGCCAAGGAAGGTTTTCTGCAAAGGATTAAGTATGCATGTATGCAACTAGTAGGCAGGAAATTCAATGAAGCATCAAAGGTTTCTAGGATAGCTCCTTCTGATAGATACATATCATAATCAAATAGCATTAAACACATCACAGTATAAAATGAAATAAACACAAAGGATGAAACAAAACTTTTTCAAAACTCATGTGCTGGAGCTTCATATAGCAACATGCTATAAATGTTGAGAGAGAAAAGCAAGTTGTGAAAAGGTAAGTACAGTACAATATTTTGAGTGTAAGTTTTATTTTAATAGCAAATGTTTGAGACATGCGGTGGAGGGAAAAACCAAATCAGGATAGTATATGTGTGGGGAGGAATAGAGGAATGGGATTGGGGAACAGAACAGAGGGCTTCAATTGCATCAGTAAGAATATTTCTTAAACTGGATGATATAAGTATTCACTACAACATTCTCAATTTTTATATCTGATATAGTTTGTAAGTTAAAATATTACACAACTTTGGCAGACACATTGGAACTCTATATGAGAAGGAAATATATACAAAAAGTTATTAGACCTATATGAAACTAGCATAACCTTAAATAGAATAGCACCAAAAGAAGAAAACCATTGATGAAACTTCACTCTAAAGAGCGAAAATTCTTAATAACCAAAATATACTACAATGTGACCAAGTACAATTTATCATTGTAATACAAAATTGTTCTTTCTTAGCAAATCTAATAATATAACGCTGCATTTGTATATTAAAGGAGAGAAACGTGATCGTATCAGTAAATACCATTAAAACATTTTAAAATATTTGTACTCAGTTCTGATTTTTTAAACACAGCATTCAAATCAGTGGAATAAAGGTGAATTACTCTATAAATGGTGGTGTGACAATGGTAACCAGCAAGGGAGGGGGAGGGAAAGTTGAATTGGATCCATACCTCACACCTTTACATAAAGTTACAATTGGATCAAAAATTTAATGATATAATTATCAAAAGTTCTTGAAGAAATGGTTACAATTTTTAAACAGTTTCAGAGTATTTGATCTTTCCAAAAATCCTCAAAATTTATACAATAAAAATGGATATATTTGACTTCATAAATATTAGAATTTTCTATGTGGCTTAAAACAGTCTAAGCAAAGTCAAAAGGCAAACCATCCACAGGAGAAAAATGCATCTTACTTGACAAATGGTTGATTTTCCTAATGTCTAATGAGCACCTACAACACAATAAGAGTCCAAGAGAAAAATTGAAAAGCAGATCCTATGAAGCCTGAGCCCCTGACATGATGGAGAGCCTCAACCCTCTGCCCACTCTACCCACTCGGACTTTGAGAAGTAAACATACCTTGTTTAAGCCACTGCTGTGTTAGCCTTTTCCCCCTCTTTCTTTTAATTGCTCATGTTTGCCTTCCATTCTACACAGAATTTGGTACCAGAGATGAGATTCTACAAGTAACAAAACTTAAAATGTGGCACTAGCTAAAGGCCATGCTCATCAATGGGAATTCCGCTAACACTATTAGTGTGTACACTGCAGTCCATAGTGCATTCATTACTTCTGCTCCCAGGCACCAAGTGCCACTAACATCTGTGACAATCCTGTGACAATCAAAAGTAACCCCATGGAGGAAGGGAGTATTACTGAACCACTGGCTAGGGTGGTACAGTAAGGCATAGATATTGCAGGCTGGAAAGCCAGTGACTTAGGCCAAGACATTGAAGTTCTTGCCTTAGGCTGAAGATAGCTACTCTACAGGGTGGGGTGGATAACTATTTAATCCCTCCTCCCATGTCTGGGATGCCCAAGAACTCAGTTGCACCATCACATCTGCAAAAATTGCCATGTACTAATTACTGATCAAAAAAAGTTACCAAGTTCACTGAATCTGTCAGGATCGTTCATTTTCTCACATGTAATTTATGGACTGCTGGTGTAAAATGACGACACTACCAGGACATAAGGTTGAAAGCAGAGATGACAATAAGGATATTGCCTTCCTGTCAGTGCCAAGCTGATTGAGGAGGGAAGGTTCGATGGTGAGATGCCCAGTTGGAAGAATGCACGAGAGGTTGACATGAGAATGAAATGGCAGGCACCAATTTTATTGCAGGGAACACACTTCTGTGCTGCTGCTTCTGCTCTCTAGGGGACCGCATGAGCTTTTTTTATATGTCAGAGAACAATAGTGACATTCAGCCACACATGCGTGATACAATAAGCTGAGTCATGCTTATATATATATATTAGGTGCAGGCGCACTACTACACTATTGTAACATTCTAAATCCAGCTCCTATTCCTAGCCTCGAGCCTGGTTCACAGCCAGACCTGGGACCAGTCAGGGCTGGGACCCACAGTCCACCCTTACAGGGTCATGGTGCAGGATCTGGCCCAGAGGGCGCTACTTTGGGCCCACAATTCACTTGCCATTCCTGGAGTGGCTTAACCCCATGGGGCATCGCCCCCGAGATACTCTTTACCAGCCATTTCTCTGGGTGCTTCTCAGCACACCATGGACATTGTGACATGGCAACTTGTTGGGAGCCATTCTCGCTGAATATCTTACAGACAGGGTTAAAGTTGCCTGCAAGCTAGAAGTTTGCAGAGCAGGTGGGCTCGTTACTGAAGGAGGAAGTTTGGCTTAATGGATAGCTTGTTACTAAAGGAGGAAGTTTGGCTTACTGGAAAGAGTTGAACGTTCCTTGAATAAGAGACGAAAACAGGAACAAGGATGTTTTGAGAAAACTTATTGTTTGATATGTGTGGGTGTTGCTTCTCATGCACATCCAAGGGTATATATACACTCAGTATTCACTGTTAGCCCTCCCGACTCTTCTGTCTGTCTCTCTTTTTTTCTCAATCCTCACCCTTCATCTCGAGAACTGTTCGATCTTAGCCAGCTGGCTCCGGCAGCAACTTGTGCTTGTGCCCATTCAACGATAGCCCCCCATCATTTCACTACCTGTTCCATGGTACAAGCCATCTATGTACCAGACATCCTCAGAGATGGAGTCCAGCCCTCTATATAGGGACTCGGTATGTCTCCCATCTCAGCAGGCTGTGCCAGGAGCTCTGATAGAACTGCACTTGTCCCATTAGGGGTGCAGTTGACCAGACAGGGGGCCCGCAGAGAACTGTGCCCACTGCTCCAAGTACGTCCTTCCACTTATACAGTGTAGGGGGTCTGTGCAATCCCCGTACAAGGAGTCTTCCTTAAGACTGCAGCCACCCCTCCTCGAGATTAGGGCCAGTGCACACTAGATGGTGCAGGGGTCACATCAAGGAGGCCAAATAGGAATGAATACTCTCCAAAACCCCAGCAGTCCCAAATAGGTTTGGAGTCTCAGGTCAGGGATATGTCTGTATCTTATCAATCATCACCTCCAGCATTACTTTTGTCTTACCCGACCAGACAACTCCCGGTTTGAAAGAACCCAGGTCCCTGAACTGTGTCCTCACTTACTGCCCAACCCCAGTCGATGAGAGCTTCTCACAGGCTGGTCGCCACAGCTTCTAGTTCTGTAAGAGAAACAAAGGTTAACATTATATCATCAATGTAATGATACAAGTGCACTGTGGGCAATCATTTCCACATGGCCAAATCTTGAGCCACGAGACCATGGCACAAGGTAGGGCTGTGCAGATTGCCCTGGGGAAGAACGAGGAATGTCCACTATCACCCTTCCCAGGTGAAGGCTAACTGTTCTTGACTGTCTGGAGCTATGGCAATAGAGAAAAAGGCATTTGCCAAGTACACCACATAATGGTATCGCCCAAGTTCATGTAACAACCAGTCCATAATGTCCGTGACATTTGGCATGGCAGCGTGCTGGGGTGGTGTAACCTTATTCAGTTCCCAGCAGTCAACTGTCATGTGCCAGGAGCCACCAGCCTTCTTCACTGGCCACAGGGGAGGTCATACAGGCTACGAGCAAGACGAATAACACCGGCTTTTTCCAGCTCCATTACGGTATGTCCTATTTCCTCATGGCCGCCTGGCAGGCAATACTGTTCTGTGTTCACTACCCGGGTAGCCTGAGGCAACACCATTGTAGACGTCCCCGCATGATAGTTTTCACCACCCCAGATGCGAAGGCGGAATTCACCAGCAGTGGTATTCACAGTCAAGCCTTGCAAAATATCGATCCCAAAAATGTACTCCTCTATGGGGGATATGTACACTTGGATATGTACATGTCCAACGAGGCAATCTGCCAATATCTAGTATCACTGGGACCTGCTGCACACGAATGATTTGATCCCCATAGCCCTCTATGGTTGTAGTGGGCCCAGGAAACTTTGCCGGACTCCTATAAAGCAGGGTGCTGTCAGCGCCAGTGTCCACGAGGGCTAATACCCTCTGTACATTGCAGGGGGACCAATGTTTAGTCAGTTCCACACGCGGCTTCAGGCCAGCCGGCTCCCCCACCTGATCAGGGAGATCATCAGCCAGCCACAACATCACAGGTTGTGGCTTTCCCAGGAGTAAGAATGAATTTCTGCTCAGGGTGCAGCTGATTCCACAGCACCAGCAGCACTATATTAGGTGGTTGCTCAATCCTTCCTGCAGCGACCCCTGCCACAAGAAGATCAAACCACATCTGTCTGCACTCACTTTCGCTGTTGAACGGCCACGAAACTGACCCGCCCCTATTTTGGCCAAGCCTCTGTCCCTTCACTGGCCGCTCTGGGAGCGTGGCGGGCAGTACAGTGCACACTTAAGTGGAATGTTCCTTGCATTTCACTTCCACATCCCACAACCTTGCCATAGCAGATGTCACCTCATGGATCCACCTATCCTCGTAAGGGGCCAGCAGTGCCGCCATGGTGCCAAAAGGACTGGCTGGGCCAAAAGTCAAAATCAAGTCTTTCATATGGGTTATAAATACCTCCTCTTCATCGGGGCTTGTATACTTGGCGCGAAACATCATCTGTCGCATGCCCATTTCCCAAATTATCTGGACCAGATTTAAGTACATGGTTCATCTGCTAACTGTCTCTCGCAGCTCCTGCAGGTCAGCCCACACTGTCCGTGCAGCAGACATGAGCCAGTTAATCAAGGAGTGATTGCCTGCACCTTGCGCCAAAGGTGCCACATTCTGGAGGTGCTGCCTAAGGGACGGACATCATTGTTTTTGGAGGCCAGCTGAGCCCTCTCTTCCGGAGATAATTGAGTCCCTTCGGCCCCATCTTCCCATAGTTGAAGCAGCCACCCTGGAACTTTCCTGAGCACTGGGGGCTGTACTCACCTCATCCCACAAACTATATCAAGTGTCAGCCAGGCTGGGACCCACACTTCCCACCCAAGCCCATTATTTCAGAGCATGTATTTGTTTTCTATTACTGTGTAACAAGTTATCACAAAGTTGCATCTAAAAACAATGCAAGTAGATTATCACAGTTTCCGTGAGTCAGGAGGCCAGGCACATATTTCCTGGGTCCTCTGTTCAAGGACTCACCAAGCTAAAATCAAAGTGACATCTGGGGCTGCAATCTCATCTGAGACTTGGGGTCCTTCCCAAGCTCATGTGGTTTGTGGTGGTCAGCCTACTTCATTTCTTTGTGAATTGAATTCAGAAATGTAGTGAGTGTGTAATTTACTACCCAGAGTACTTTTGAGAAAGAAGAACTTTTAATAATTACATTGGTAACAGGCATGAACAGGTATTATTCTGGGCAAACTGCTATTTGTGGTCACCCTAATCACCTATAGTGAGGTTTGAAAGCTGCGCGGCCCCACTCGTAGCCAGGAAGGATAATGAAAAATGAAAAACCTTCCTGGGAAAAAATAGAGAAGGAGTTTCTTCTGAATAGCAGAATCAGAATGTTCCACGGGCTAACCAAGGCACACGCTTACTGTAGGGTACGGAAACCTCAAAATTTCTGCAGAGCCATATTTGATAAGTAATAACATGACGATATGTAATTTTCATTTCATTCCACTTCTAAATTGTGATTATTCTGTTCCTACACCTCCATTTTATATTGAGTATTTTGGGTCAGATAACATCTTTTACTGTATTATTTGCTGGACGATGGGGAGATTTGTTCCTTATGAGAACCACACATTTATTCAGCTGTCTTGGACTTGGAGCTGACTGCACTAAAGGGAGAGTTCTGGTGGTGAATATACCATTCATGTGGGAAGCAGGGTGCCTTCATATATGTCAAAGGGATAATCTGTGGCAGAAATTGCTAGTTGCCCCCCAATACTCATTTTTAGCTGCTTACCTACTATCGAAGAACAAAGACTATATTTCCCAGTTACATTAGAGCTCGGAGGGACTATGGGGCTAAGTTCTGGCTAATTGAATAAGCGGAAGTGTTGTCAGGTAACTTCTGAGAACTTCCCTAGGGGTCTGAACCTGTGTGCTCCCTTGTTTCTCTTTTTCCTGCTGCCTGAAACCTGGATGCCACCATTTTGGGCCATAAGCTCTAGGTACACATGGTGTATGTATGGACCCTATCCTTCACACTTAGCACCATACCAGCTTGAACCATCTACTTAGACTTTTACATGAGCAAGAAATAAACCTCTATCTTGTTTAAGCTATTGCTATTTTGTTTCTTGTCACCTGTACCTTAACCTAATCTTAAAAGAGAGAGCCTGCATCCTACCCATCCCATCTGATTCAAAAAGGAAAAGAGAGAGAGACAGAGAGAGGAGGGAGGGAGGGAGGGAGGGAGGGAGGGAGGGAGGGAAAGAAAGAAAGAAAGAAAGAAAGAAAGAAAGAAAGAAAGAAAGAAAGAAAGAAAGAAAGAAAGAAAGAAAGAAAGAAAGAAAGAAAGAAAGAAAGGAAAAGAAAGAAAGAAAAGAAAAGAAAAGAAAAGAAAAGAAAAGAAAAGAAAAGAAAAGAAAAGAAAAGAAAAGAAAAGAAAAGAAAAAAAAGATTGGCTAACTAGCCAAACCAATGAATGTTTTTTGTGGCGGGGGGGGGGGGGGTACTAATAATCTTGAGTTAGAGAAAACCTTCTTAAAAAACAGACAGAATTCAGAAGTCATAAAGGAAAAGATTGACAGATTTCTCACCCCAAAACATTTCACATTTCTGATAACAGAAGAAATCATTAATAGTTGTTGCAAACCTTTTTCTCTCCATCTGCATTTTATCTTTCGATTTTATATTTGGCATATTTTGTGGTCAGAAATGTTATCACTATGTGTATCACTGGGCACTTCAAAATTCTGCTTAAAAGAGAAAGCAGTTTGTGTTTCTGAGCATATATTTGAATGGAATATCATTTTCGAAATTTTAACCGGAAATGGTTTAGGTGGCGGTTCTTGAGAGAAGCCAGTAGGTGTCACTGTTCTCATTTCAGAGTAAGGGCAGTTTCAGAAACGTTGAAAGGCTGGAATGCAGCGCCATGTGCCCTGTCTATCCACGTGGAGCACTTGGACTTGTCAAAACTTGGCTGTTTCAGCAGAATTGTTGGTTCTGGGAAAGAAACTTTTCATAGTTATAATCCTAGGAAAGAGCCTTTATGATGTGGGAATATTTAGCAATCAGTTAGGGTTGTGCCCACTAACACTTGTAGAAAACCGAGTATATTCAAGCCAAGAGCACAGTGTTTCTGTTTTCGAAGTCAAGGACTCTTAAAAATCTGAAGAAAGCTATGATCCTTCTCTCTTAATACACACATACTTAATACAATTAAAGGGAGTTCATCGCCCGTCTCCTGATCTGAGTAAAGTTTAGACATATTTTACAGGGAAAAAAAAATGCAGACTCCGCTGTTGAGGTTGAATTATTATTTTTTTTAATCATAATTTATTTCTTTGGCGAACTTTTTTCCATCTCCTCGCAGTGCCAGACACTGTTCTCGGTACTTGGGCGTGTGGCAGTGAATCAGACAGTGAGCGTCCTTACTCACTAGCAGGGAGACGGGCACTAAGAAAATGCCAGATAGTGTAAGTGCATAAAGAAACAAAACGAGAAAGCCTAGCTAAAGAGATGGCGTGTAAACTACAAAGAAAGGAGGAGTCAAACTCAGGTACGAGAATTCCTAGCAAGGGAACAGCCCCTCCAAAGGCCGCTAGCAGCCAATGAGCTCAGCTGCATTGGTAGACCCGTGGGCATTTTTCGCGATTCTTCCCTTTCTCTCATCCCCACATCCAGGTGACAGCGAGTCCTGTCAATTATACTTCAAAATATATCTTAAGCCCACTACTCTTTCTCCCAGTGTCATTGCCCTAATACAAACCACCTAGACTGTGAAAATAATCTAACCGGTTTTCTATTTCCACTCTTGTTTTCTCTCCAATCCATTCCCTAAATAATAGCCCTAGCGGAGTGTTCTTTTTATAATGCATGTCCTGTCATTTCCCTTCCCTGCTTAAAAGTCCTCACCACCTCTTACTAACAAGGCCTTTGCCTGCACCAGTCTCTCATCCTCCTACTTTCTTCTTCCCCACTTAGCCCCTCAGCACTGGCCTCCTTTCTGTTTCTAGAAAGCTTTCTCCTCTGGTTCTCCCCTCACCCCACCCTCTTCTCTGCCTTCATCCTTCACATGACTTGTATTTTCTATTCTTCAGGTCTCAGATCAAATATCACCTCCTTAGGTCTTTCCCAAATGACCTATCTTAAGTAGTCTTCCCTGCTACCCCCACCCAAGTTATTTATTTCCTAGCCAGTCAAGCAATTTATTCTTTTCACGTCACTTATAACAATAGCTCATTGTCTTGTTTATTTCTGTGGTGGGATGATATTTGAAGTATTGATTATGTTGTTTCTTCATGCTTCTTCACCCTTCCTTTCCCAAATCTTTTTCAGACCAGAAGACACAAAGCTACAACTGCTTAAGGGGAAAGAAAGAGGGAACTGGGAAAAAAGAAAAATAAAAGTTTTGAATTTTACATTCACAGCCTGGACTAGGAGTTGTAAGATAATAGATGTATTGAAAGAATATTGGCTAAGCCAGGTTTTCTTCCTGCTCTCGATGCTAAATAAGACCTGTAAACTGTGTGTGCGTGTGCGTGTGCGTGAGTGTGTGTGTGTGTGTGTGTGTGTGTGTGTGTGTGTGTGTGAAAGAGAGAGAGAAAGAGAGAGAGAGAGAGAGAGAGAAAGAGAGAGAGAGAGAGAACATTAGTGAGGGCACACAATAGAGGTAGAAAGAACTGTAAATAAAACAAGACGTTTAAATGCTATGTGGAGGGTCCTGCACCCCATTCCTTACTCTTGTACAATCAGTCGTGATTTCAGGGGCAAGTCACCCAACAGTGGCTCAAACCAGGGGTCCAAACTAGCCAGTTCTCATACAGCTAGAGAGCTAAGAAGAGTTTCTGCATTATTAAATGGTTGGAAAAAATCTAAAGATAACACATATAACAGATGCTTTAAACTATGTCATGAGCTATAAATCTTTTTACTTGTTAGCTCATTTAATTGTTACAACAGCTCTATGAAGTAGTTATTATTACTCTTTCTATAGATAAGGAAACTGAAGCTTCTGGATGGGTTCGTTAAGCACAGATCATGCAGCTAATGGTAGTTCAGGTGGAATTCAAACTCAATCTATTCTTGAACCCTTTTAACTTGCTGCCCCCTATGAAAAAGTATCCAGCACAATGATGATGATATATGAGTGACAAAAGAAAGAGGACAACGACACATTCTGGTGAGTTCCAGGGAAGGAAGTTCGCTGTGTTTCAGAGAAGCAAGAAAAGGCTTTGTAGGCCAAAGACATGATGTTTCTATCAGGATGATAGAGAAGACTAACTTTAATCCCAATTAAGTGAATTTTATCTACCTCTTCCCAAAAGAATTCCATTCTTCTTCTTAGTAGGCTTTTATTGTACTTAGTTATTATATTTTGGATTTTATCAGTAAAAAAAAAAGAATGTGAAAAGGTTTTTTTGTTCATATGTAAGTACCTACAAAATACCTTCTATTTTGTCCCTCAGTCTGTAAAGCCTAAAACATTTACTATGTGGTCCTTTACAGAAAAAGTTTGCAGAACCCTGCTTTACACCACAAAGACATTTATAGTTTATTTAAGAGTTCCAGATGTAGATGATTCCAGGGTTAGTTTAGCAACTCAGTGATGGTATCAAGACTCAGTCTTTTTCTATTTTTATGCTCTATCATTTGTAACATATGGCGTTTTGTTGTTTTTTTGTTTTGTTGTTTGGTCTCCTATAGTCATAGAATGGCTGCTGCAGCTCCCAGCTTTGCAGCTGATAAAAAGAAAGAAGTTTAAATTGTACTTTTAGAGCTAAGATATCTGAGCCAGTGTCGAGTAAATGCTGACAATAAAAGACGAGGATTAGACAATTGTAAAATATTGCCAAGGTTAGCAAAGGCCTGATAGAAACTGGGAGGTAGATGAGATCTCCCTGTTTAATGGTGAAGCACAGCATAATCCCTAGGCTTAAAAATTTATACCAGTGAGAAACAAGGGAGAAAATTATGAGTGTGACCAAATTAATCTGGACATGACTAGAAATTAATCTGGATATGATAGAAATTAAGTTGTTAAAGATAATAAAGACCTTTGTTACCTATCTCCCCTAATACCATGCCAGTACACAAGGACAAATATCTTGTCTGTTTTGTTCATTACTGTGGCAGATGATCTGGCTGCCTACTCAGAATGCTTTCTTCCTTCTTTCCCCCTCTCTCCTTCTTTTACCACTTTTTTCTCCTTTTCTTCTTCCTTTCCTTCCCCCTTAACATTTTTACCACTTTTTTCTCCTTTCCTCCCTCCTTCCTTCCCTTCCCCCTTAACAGTCCCTTAAGAATGTTGGGAGTAGCTATATGCCCAGTTAAAATACACATTTGCCCAGTTTCCTTTGAAGGCTGTGGTGGCCAAGTGATCAAATGTAAATAGAAGTAAGTGGGTGGGGCTTCGGGAAATGCTCTTTAAAGGAAACAAACTCTTTTGATTTGCTCTCTGGCCTTTTGCCCTCTGGCCTTCCTCCTGGAATGAGGACCTGTTTCCTGGAGATGCTGCTGCCATCTTGCAGCCATGGGAGTAGAAGCTGCATACTGTACCAGAAGCAGAGCAGACCACAGAGGGAAGCTGCTCTTTGGTGACTTCCTGGAGTACCTACATGAGCCCTAGACACTGAACGTTTTGTTATATAGGAAAAAAAAGACTTTCCCCACCACCAATTGGCTAAACTACTTCATTTAAATTTTCTGTTATTTCAGCTGAACACAGTCTTAATGAAAACAAACTTGAATCTGAGCTCCTAAAAAGAGGCTGCTGTAGATAGCTCTTATTACTCATATCGACATAAGAAATGTCCGAACTTGTAAAGAATTTTTATAAGTTTATGAGCCAAACTGATGATATATGCTGGAGAAAAAGATCTCCAATGTTCCTAAGCATAATAGCTTTGCAGCTTCTTTTATGCATTTGAAATTAAAGAAGAATCATTAAAAAAATTGCATGGAGGTGGGAAAAGTCAAGATGGGGGAAAGATTACAGGATAGTTAACAAGGTTACGTGCTCTATTCAGGGTGGTTACCTCTTATTTCAAAGATGTGTTAACTCAGATGTACCGAAAGTGTGGACAGGGCTTTCTTAAGGCAAATATAAACCTTTTGTTAGAGAAAGTTTATGCCAGGGGTAGAATACTGACCATGACCTACCTAGTTAGAAAACTATAATCAGATCACTCCGTGAAGTTACTTTCCATAGAACCCCTTTTTTCTTTCACATTCTTTTGTAGAATAAAGGCATCAATGAAATATAGCACTAAAGCCCTGAGGCAGTAGATTTTTTAAAATTTATAATAATTTAATTTAATTTTCAATTACAATCAACAATAATATTGCATTAGTTTTGATAGGCCAATTTGTTGTACATTAGACTATTTTACAATACATAATGTTAAAAGATGAATAACCAGGATCCTCGCATAAAGGGATTATACTCTAAGTCTAATAGGAAAGACAATACAGGTACAAAAATAGCTATAAAATGTATAAGGATCTTAGAATAGTACACTTATATTTTTCCTCTCGTAATCTTCATGCTATCGATGTCATGTATCTCACTTTATATAAGTTATAAATCTGTTACAAACTCTCAACACACTGCATCATTATTTTTGTTTGAACAGTCAATTACCTATTTTTTTCTCTTTGAAATTTTTTAATTTTTCAATTAGTGATTTACAATAGTGTATTAGTTTCAGGTGCACAACAGAGGATTAGACATTTATACAACTTGTGAAGTGATCACCCCGATAAATCTAGTACCCATCGAGACCATACACAATTGTTATAATATCATTGACTATATTCCTTATGTTATATTTTACATTCCCATCACTCTCTTGTAACTACCAGTTGTACTTCTCAATCCCTTCTCCTCTTTTGTCTACCACCCCACAACGCCTCTCCAATCTGGCAACCATCAAAATGTTCTCTGTATCTATACGTTTGTTTCTGTTTTGTTTGTTTATTTTTTTCTCTAGATTCCACATGTAAGTGAAATCATATGGCATTTGTCTTTCTCTGTCTGACTTGCTCCACCCAGCACAATACCCTTTAGGTCCATCCATGTTGTTGCAAATGGCAAGATTTCATTCTTTTTTAGGGCTGAGTAATATCCCATTGTATATATGTGCCGCCTTTTCTTTATCCTTTCATCCATTGATGGACACCCATGTTGCCCCCATATCTTGGTTGTTGTAAATAATGCTGCAGTGAACACATGGGTTCACATGTCACTTCAAAGTAGTGTTTTTGGTTTCTTCGGATAAATACCCAAACATGGGATTACTGGATCCTTCTTTGTCTCTTGCTATATAGCCTTTGTTTTAAAAACTGTGTTGTCTGGTATAAGTATTGCTACTCCAGCTTTTTTTTTCTTAATTTCCATATTCATAAAATATATTTTTCCATCCTTAACTTTCAGTCTGTGTATGTGTTTCGATCTGAAGTGCATCTCTTGTAGGCAGCATATGTAAGGGTCTTGTTTTCTTAGTCATTTAACCACCCTATCTTTTGATTGGAGCATTTAAAGCAATTGTTGACAGATATGTAGTTATTGCCATTTTATTATTCATTTTTTTATCTTTATTTTTTATTTTTCTTAAAGAAATCCCCTAACATTTCTTACAATACTGGTCTGGTGGTGATGAACTCCTTTAGCTTTTTCTTGTTTGTTTAGATCATTATCTTTCCTTTGATCCTAAATGATAGCTTTGCTGTGTAGAGTAATCTTGGTTGTAGGTCCTTGCTTTTCATCTCTGAATATTTCATGCCAATTCCTTCTGACCTGCAAAGTTTCTGTTGAGAAATCAGCTCTCATTTTTATGGGAGCTTCCTTATAGGTAACTAACTGCTTTTCTCTTGCTGCTTTTAAGATTCTCTCTTTGTTAACATGCCCAATCCCGTTTGATCTTGAAAGCTAAGCAGGGTTGGGGCAGGTTAGTACTTGAATGGGAGACTACCCAGGAAGACCAGGTGCTATAGGTGTAAAAAATAAAAAAATAAGGGATTGTAAGCTGACGAGGTCCCTGTAATTTGTGAAGTTAACCAAGGGTTGCCTTGCCTAAAAAACAAAAACAACAACAACAACAAAAAGATTCTCTCTTTTGGCATTTTAATTATGATGTGTCTTGGTGTGGGCTTCTTTTGGTTCATCTTGTTTGGGACTCTCTGCATTTCCTGGGCTTGTGTGTCTGTTTCCTTTGCCAGGTTAGGGAGGTTTTTGTCATTATTTCTTCAAACAGGTTTTTAAATCTTTGCTCTCTCTCTTCTCCTTCTGGTACCCCCATGATGTGAATGTTGGTATGCTTGATGTCCCAGAGACCCCTTAAGTGATTCTCATTTTTCTGGACTCTTTTTGCTTGTTGCTCCTCTGACTGAGAGTTTTCTGCTACCTTATTTTCTAAATACGATCTTCTGCTTCATGTAACCTGTTGTTTATTCCTTCTTATGTATTCTGCATTTCAGTTATTGTAGTCTTCATTTCTAACTTTAAAAAAAATTCTTCTATCTCTTTGTTAAAGTTCTCACTGAGTTCACTTACCCTGCCTCTAAGTTCATTGAGCATCCTTATAACCAGTGTTTTGAACTCTGCATCTTGTCTCCATTTTGTTAGTTCTTTGTCTGGAGCTTTGTTCCGTTCTTTCAGTTGGGTTATGTGTCTTTGTCTCCTTATTTTGGCGCCTCCTTGTGTTTGTTTCTATGTATTAGGTAGGGCTGCTATGTCTCTCGGCCTTAGTAGAGTGGCCACATGTAGTAGGTGTCCTGTAGGCCCAGTGGTACAGTCTGCCTGGTCACCTGAGCTGGGGTTCCAGGTATGTCCCTTGTATGGGTTGTGTGTGTCCTCCTGTTGTAGTTGAGACTTGGTTGATATTTGCATGTCAATGGGAGGGATTGACCCTCAGGAGGACTGGTTGTGAGGACTGGCCATTGACGACAGTGGAGAAGTTGTTGTGCTGGGGCTGACTCTATTGAGCAGGATTCACTTGGGTGGAGCTCTTTCCCAGGCTGCCCTTTGGGTGTGTGGTCTTTGGACACAGCCCAGGTGGTGCTCCTACTTTTTTAGAAGCCAAACACCAAGTGTGCCTCCCTGGAGTCTCCTCAGAGAGGCCCCGCCATAGGCCAATTTTAACTACAGTCTGTGCCCTGCCTGGGACCACCTGGCATGAGCCACCAAGAAATTCTCCAATGGCCGCCACTTAGAGTTGGCTTGGAGGTGGCTCAAGAGGCCAAGCCATGAACCAGGGCCAGCTACCACTAGTGTCTGGCTTGGGGCTGCTCAGCAAGAGATACGAGGCATGCTGATGCCAGACTCTGCTTGTTTGGGTTTGTGAGACTTTGAGAGATTTTAGGAACATCTGCAGCATGATCCGAGACAGGCCATTTGTATGGAAGAGCCACTGGAAGTAGTTTGGGTGGGCCTGCAAGTTGAATGAGGCAGGGTCTCGGGGAATCACCAGGGTGGGGCCACCAGTGTCAGTCAGGTTAATGGAGTCTCAGTATGGTGGCCACTGGCATCTGCATGCTGGGTGGGGTGAGGGCTTACAAAGAAACAGTGTAAGCTATCTGCACTTCTGTCTGGGAGGAAGCTGACCCTCTAGTCCTCTCCCTGAAACCAGAGCACTCAGTTCCTCCCTATATGTCCCTGGTGCCTTTCAAGCTGGTGCCTGACCACTGAGGCTCATAGTGAGTCTGTCAGTGAGTAAGTCCTTGCACATGCCCTTTAGGAGGATTGCCTGAAACTCCAACCACCCTTCGTCTCACTCAGCCACAATTTTCATTGGTTTTCACAGTCAGAAGTTATGGAGACTTCTCTTCCCAGTGCTGGAGCCCTGAGCTGGGGAGCCAGGAGTGAAGCTGGGACACCTCACTTCGCAGGGCCTACCTCTGTAGCAGAGATATTTCTCCCAATTTTTAACCACCACATGTGGGTGTGGGACTAGCCTGTTTCTCTTCTCTGCCCTTCCTACCAGTCTCGAGGTGGCTTTTTCTGTATGTTCTTAGTTGGCAGACTTCTCTATAACTAGACTTCAGGCGACTCTCAGTGATGGTTGTTCTGTAGTTAACTTATAATTTTGATGTGGTCTTGAGAGGAGGCAAGCACAGCATTTACCTACTCTGCCATCTTGATTGGTAAATGGCTCTCAGTACATGTTTTAAGGCAGTGGTCCCCATTCTTTTTGGCACCAAAGACCTGTACTCCCATGAGAATCTAATGCCTGCTGATCTGAGGTAGAGCTGAGGCAGTGATGTTTAATCGGTTTTGTTCATTGTTGTTGTTTCAGTTGTGAAGGCAAATGGACTTACAGTCTATTAAGATGTCCCCCAAATAACTATAACAGCATTTATAATAGGATGAGTCTTTTAAAAACAGTACAAATCAGCTATTATAAGAATGTAAAAAAAGAATAAAATAACTTGCAAAAAGTTTTTTTAGAGGGACAGGCTTTAAGGTATGGGTGAATTTGACTTGTAAAAAGGGCATGTAGGTAGAAGGGAGAGAAACAAAAGAATTATGCTTCTTTTGAAATTTGTGCAATTCAGCACATGAATAAGTATGGGTAAAAGTTTTTTTTTCTTTTACAATATGGATAGATGTGGAATAATGAATGATTATAGAAGTAACTCTGTATATTCTGTCAACATAAGAAATATCCGAACCTATAAAGATTTTTAATGAGAGTTTATTTAAACAAACTGATGATAAGCAAGATCTTAAATGGTCAAGAAAGTAACAGTTTTGCAGCTTCTTTTGTACATGGAGGTGGGAAAAAGCAAGCTAGGTTTTGGATTACAGGATGGTTAATAAGATTATGTGATCTCTTGAGAGTGTTTACTGCTTATTTCAAAGGTGTGTTAACTCAGATGCACAGAAACAATGGACAGGGATTACTTAAGGCAAAGATAAATCTTTTGAAAAAGAAGTTATATATGGGAAGCATGACTATCCAGCACAACCTACTCAGTTAGGAATTTATGATCCAATCATTCTGTGAGGTTACTTTCCATAGAATGCCCTTTTTTGTACACAATTTTATAACTTATAGTAGGAAGTATTCCTGTTCTATAGATGAAATAATCTATTATAATATTGCAAACACCAATCCTTTATAGACTGCTGGCTCTACACTATGCAATTACACTGCCTTCTCTTTCAGTTTATTTGTTTCTACGTCATAAAATATTTATTGAGTGCTAGCCAATGTTCTAGGTGCATGGGCAACATTGGTAAACAAAACATAGATCACTGCCCTTGTGGAGCTTACATCTTAGAATAGGTGGGCTACAGGAGGTCGGAGGGAAGAAAGACAGTAAACAATAATCATGATATATTCAAGACTCTTTTCATATAGTGTCTTCATTTTTTAAAAGAAATTCCCATATTTCCTTTATAAAACTCCATAAGACAAATGGTTTAACCTGCTGAGTGACTTCTATACCAACCTGTTTCTTATATACATCCATAGGTTCCCTGAGGGAGTAGAAAGAGTTGTTTTAAAAGTGTACCTAATAAAAATAAGCTGTATACTCTAAGCCTATGTTTATAATTCAAATGCAGTTTTACTTTATACTGTAGATGAATAGGGCTTTATGAATGAAGAAATAAGTTGTGCTAATTTGTAGGTATGCTGTGACTGAAAGAAGAATGTCTTTCCATGCTGAACACTGAACTGTGCTGGCTTCTAACTTGGAAGCTGCTGTACATTTAGTAAGGGGAGGCACAAGAAAGCATATTTTTCTGTCTCTAAAATTTATACAGCTATACAATAGCAAAAAATGCTCAGGGCTACCAATAAAAAGTGCTCAAAGGAGGCATCTACCTTTTGTGGATTATGTGGCTACTTCTCTGTGAATGAAAATCTCAGATATATGTTGCCCTTTAAACATTATATATCAGAGCAGGATATTCTCTTGTGTCAAACCTGGTCTCATCCTGGTGATTCCCCAAGACCCTGCCTCATTCAACTTGCAGGCCCACCCAAGCTACTTCCAGTGGCTTTTCCATACAAATGGCCTGTCTCGGCTCAATATTGTAAGTCACTAATTGAGAAAATAAAGAATTTCAAAGAGAAAAAAATAGGTAATTTACTGTTCAAACAAAAATCACGATGCAGTGTGTGTGGGGTTTGTAACAGATTTATAACTTATATAAAGTAAAATATATGGTATTGATAGCATAAAGATTATGAGAGGAAAAATATAAGTGTACTATTCTAAGATTCTTATATATTTTATAGCTATTTTGTACCTGTATTGTCTTTCCTATTAGACTAGAGTATAATCCCTTTATGCTAGGATTCTGGTTATTCATCTTTTAACGTTATCTAGTGTAAAATAGTCTAATGTACAACAAATTTTCTTGGCAGACAAGATTCTTTGTTTTCTATGTCTTTCAGGTGAGTGACTGGAGGGGAGAAAGTGCTGGCTAGATCATGTTGGTGGCTTTACATGTCTGAGGAGATTTGCTGGGAAAATAGTTTCCTAACAGCATCTACTTTGAGCCAATGGACACCCTTATTGGCTTTTCTGCTGCTTACCCTTAGCCTAACCTGCATTATGGATGACCTTGAGAAACTCACAATGTAAAACTACGGAAATAGGAAAACAACAGAAACAAGGCACTAAAAAAAGGCATTAATCAACTATTAAGGTCTAAGCTGGTTAAACTTTTTTAGGAGGAAAAAAACTAACACTTAGCCACTAGAAGGTTTACCTAAGGAACTTACTTATTCCCGTGAATGATGTGTTATTCCAACTTGACAGAGGAAATAATGGAGATACAGATAAGTAAAGTACCTTGCCCAAGATCACACAGTTCTACCCACTTAAATGATCCTTAGACTTTTCAGATAAGATAAAAACAAAGGCAATACTTTAAAGTGAGGCACTCTAAATTTTATTTAAATGTTTATCTTTAGTAGTTACCTCAAATGTGTTTTACTTTTCAACTCTAAATAAAAAATTAATATATTTATAAGATCTTTAAAAATTCTTAAATTTTGTACAGATATACACATATTTTGAGCAATTTAAGTAACTAATGTCAAAAGAAGATAACATCAATTAAGTAAATAGTATCACAAGGAAAGCTGTGATATTCAAGAAAAGCAAAACTTTTTTTGAAGTTACAAGTTCTCTTAGGTATACTTAAAAGGAGAACTCAAGAGAAATATCAGGATTAACAAATGAAAATACTTACACAATAAATAGTATTGGGTTATATTTCTTTGTTAATTAAAATACACTCTCTATGAACGCTGAAGATCTGAAGAACTTTTAAAGAACCAAAGTGAAAAATCTCAATTGGTTTTTGGTTATAATAACCTAATTTCTTTGGTAGACTAAAGGTTAAATCAAGCATAATAGCTCTTTATTATAAACAGATTTCACATCTTGAGACTGTTGTTCAGGATTCAAAAAGTGAGAACAGGAATCTGCAGTTCATAGTGAATGTAATTTCTTGATCATTAAATAGAGATTAGATTGTATAGTGGGTTGAACAGTGCTCTCCCCACCCCCCAAAAATGTTCAAATTAAATCTGTGGAATGTGTGAATATTAATTTATTTATAATAAGTAATAATAGAAATAATAATGTTAGTAATAATAATAGCCTTTGTGGGTGCATTTAAATAAGGTTCTTGAAATGAGATCATCCTGGATTATTCATATGGGTTATACATCTGATGACAGATATTCTTATAAGAGAAAGGCAAAGGGAGATTTGACACAAACACAGAAGAGAAGACACAGGAGAAGGCCATGTGAAGATTGAGACAGAGATTGGAGTTATTCTCCCATGAATAAGGGAGAGCCACCAGAAGCTGGAAGAGCCAAGGAAGGAATCTCTCTTAGAGTTTTTTGGAGGAGCACAGCCCTACCATCACCTTGATTTCAGACGCCTGGCTTTCAGAACTGTGAAAAAAAAGTGTGTTATTTTAACCCACCATGTTTGTAGTCATTTGTTAAAGCAGTTCTAGAAAATTAATATAGATAAGGTGCTGTTTGACCAGTAAAACTTGTTTCTGTGAAGGGTTGCTAAGAAGGAATTTTCGTTGACCATTTTCTAGCCAATGAAAGATGAAGACTCTTGAGAGTAAAATGCAATTTCCAAGGGAATAATATGTCATTTTGATGATGCAGGGTTAAATGTTGCTTGTAGTGTACAGTGATTTAAGTTTGCAAATTTTGGAATTTTTCTAATAGATTGGTAGAAGATGATTTGTTCCCTGAGGATTAAATTATTTTTTATTAAGTTTGTGAGAAACTTAGAAGGGACATTTTTTTCTCTTATCAAGTCCACAGTCAGATTTACCCAGATTTCCTTCAAAATGTTCGTTCCATAGCTTTGAGTAAATAAATGGAAAAGTAAATTAGTTACAATAAAATTTAGTTAACTATCTCACCCGCAGGACTATACGACTATGGATCTGGCTTAGCTGAATCAAGGGCAAAACTCATAATGCATGTTGTACAACCATTCTCAACCATACCATATCAGTACATGGGTGTTTCAGTGGTAGAATTATCAACCATGCAATACCTTAAAGTGTGGTTATTTAGGAGTTTATACAGTCAGGATGAGCGGAGTTTTAAGAATTGCTTTCGAAGAGTAACTGGGCAGCGTGTGTTGTGGAACTTTAAAATATTCTTAATTTTGACCCAAAACCCACTTCTGCATATTTATCTCAATAAAATAACTCAAATTTAAAGATGAAAACTTATACATGCAATAATATTCATGATGAAATTACAATAATAAAATATTAGTAGGTATAGTTGTGGAATGATTTAAAAGTTTTATGTTCTATGGAATATCATGCAATCATTAAATACGATGCTTTTGAAAACTATATCCTAAGGGAAATTTTTTTAATAACATGTAAGAGCTGCCTGCTAAAGTAAACATAGAGACTGATTAAAATGGCATAAAAATTATGCATGGAAAAAACAATAAAAATATAATAAAAAGTTAACTAACAGAAGGTATATAGGGTCATGGTTCTTCGTTATTTTTATCTAATCCTCCTTATTTTCCAAACATTATTGTAATTGTTTGGGCTCATGTTGTGAACTGTCCAGTGCCAATTTTGTACTGTGCAACTGCCAGCTTTACTTTTGAGTGGGGTGGGGGTCATGTCAATAGATATGAATAGTCGTATGCAGCTATAGTTCTTCTCCCCTCTTCTCCCCTTACAGCCTCTACACCTCTCTATCAGGTAATATCTTAAAAGGAAAGAGAGCCTCAGACCAAATTCTGACAAGCGTTCAAGCATTTATTAGAAATAGATACTAAAAGAGTTTATATAACCTGTTTTGTAAGCTGGATAAAGTTCCCACTTTCTGAAATTTTAGGTGCTTTGCCACCTTTACATGAAAAAAACTGCCTGGAAGAAAAGAATTAGGTTAACTATAAAGACTGGCTTGAGGTAATCAGAAAGCCTTCAACTACCAACTGGGCCCAGAACTGTTTAGGAATCATGCTTTTTGCATCATCTTCTCTGCTTTGTTCTTTTTGGTGTCTTGGGCGGTGCATCTTTAAATACTTTAGCCAATATCATATCTTGATTAATATTAGTTTCATAAATAAAAAATCATTTTTTTAACATCCCCACTCTAGTAGAAGATAAGATCACATTGGTGCAGCCTCTATAACTCTTTTCATACACAATGGTAAGCATCCATTAAAAAAATCTTATACATTTCAAGATAAAGCCAAGAGAGGAAGAAAAAAAAACAACTAAAAACAATAGCAATAGATTCACAAATGATTAGATATTAAAGTTAACAGATATAGACTTTAAAATAACTATGATTATGTTCGATAACTATTATATGTTCAATAGAGAAAAAGAGGTAAAAAGAATTTCTACACTTAACTGAACAAAATAAAAATTTTAAAGCTGAAGTAAATTGCCATTATAATAGTGTTACAAAAAAAAAAATCTCTGAGTGTGAGCTGAAATTTAAAAAGATAAAACTTTTGTGAATTAGGTAACAATCTTCCCCACTCCTAATACCTATTTGCATTCATTGATTTACACATGGACTAAGAAAACTTATAGAAATATAAGTACGGAAATTCAGATATAAGCGGTCATATGCTGATGAACAGAAAGTCATTACAAGGAAGCTGTGCAGAGGTAGGAAGAAGCTCTAATGTAAGTGATACTGCTCAGTGCACTCAGATGAGCCAACAAAATGAGCTCTCCATACCAACTTACTGTAGAATTAGCGGCAACAGGCAGCAATGTTGTTGTGTGATTTAAGGGAACTTGACAGTAATGAACAATAGTCAATGTATGAATTCTCCAAAGTGCTGGTCCTTAAAGTGGGGTGCAGGCAGTAGAGAAGTACTTACATGATCTTTTGGGATTTAGGGAGGAACTGCTAAACTTATATTTAGCTCACCTTTGAAGTGCCCACATATTTCTCTTTATTGTGTGCATAGTACATTGGTATTATGGAACATAATGAACTTATAAATAAATAGATATGTATACTTTGAGAGTGAGTTTAAAAATTCTTTTTGCCGCAAGCCAAAGCTTGGAGACCATTTCTCTAAAGCTACATATTTATTTACTAAACTTCCTGTTGCTTCTACTATATCATAATTCGAATCTCACCACATACGGTTAATATCCAAATTTGGAGTTTCATTTGTTTATCTCAGTTTTCTCATCTATAATTTCTTGGAACTCAGGTGTTTTGTGAACTAGACTAAAATGACAATCTTAATTTGCAGAGAGGAGAATAGTCTTCTCCAAGTTAAGTTTCTTTCCTGTACATTTTATTCAACCCTTGCTTATTGCTATTATTTGTTTTCCAGAATCCTAGTAAATAATAAAATGAATAAATAAAAAGTAAATTAGCAATAAAAAGCAATATGGTAAATTTTTTTTAGCTTGTCTGCTTTTTTTATGGATATATGCTCTTAGCTAGTGATTTTTAAAATTGCAGGTGTATAATATACTCACATACTTATTCTACTTATTCTTACCTTATATAATGGAATTAAACTTATCAGCATATTAAGGTTGAGTAAGGGACTCTTGACTCCCAAGATATGCTGATGCCTGCAAACACTTGAGAAGCATTATTTTATCTTATGGCTTTGATATCTGGCATCTGTAAAAAGCACTTGGAAGAGTAACTTTTCCAGCTGACTTAAATTTTATTTATGCATAAAGAAACAGACAGTTGCAAGAGCGGATTTTGACAAAGGACGAGGGAAGGAAGCGAAAACGCTGGGCGGCTGAGGAAAAGAGAAGGCCCACTAGGAGGTGTGGAAAACACATTCCTCCAGCTTCCAGTTTCACTAGATGTAAGCCCTGCATCTTAGAATCTTATAAAACTTGGAAGTCATTTAGCCCAGCTGCGCTGATGGGGTTCCCAGTAAGCGGAGGACTTTCAGTTTTAAAACTTGGAAGGTCCCTGCAAATCTCATGCAACCTCTTAGCATTCGAAAGAATCCCTTCCTACCTGATAAACATGCTATTATTGTTCCCAGTTTACAGATGAGGCTGGTAGGCAGCCATAGCTCTGTTAAATGCTCTCAGTGATGGGAAGCTAGGGTCTGTGAGCAGTTTAAATATTTCCCCCTGTTATTTACATGCATTGGTCCTGTCTTACATGAAAATCACATAGAACTTGAATTGTCTAAGTCTAGAAAACCAATTTGTTTGAGATGTCAAAAAATCAAACAATCTTACCCTTTCACCCTCCAACTCAACATATTCATTTCAATTCAATTCTGCACACAAGGCCTGTACTTGGCCCAGGAGGGTATCTAATAAAAGAACATGGACCAATAAACAAATCTATAAAGAATTCTTGATAAATGTGTTTATCCCAAGATAAAAGTGTAATATGAAATGCATATGAGAAATAGAAGTACAGATAATTAAATCTGTGCTATAGCAAGTTATTTCCTACAGTTTGTCCATTCAGTCAAACTTGATAAGTTAATTCAAACTGGCTTGATTATGGGAACATCTTCAGCTCAAAGTTTGAATGAGAAATTTGATCAAAGAGAATACTGTAAAAGTAATATTATAAAGATAGTTGGGGGGAAAACTTAAGGGAAGCCACAGTTTCAATCATAATCTATATTCACTAATTGTCATTATTAACAAGGAGATAAATTCTATCAAAGGTAAATGTGCATAAAGTGCTAAATTTAGCTGCTATGCTGCCGGAGCCCGCCGGCTAAGATCGAACAGTTCCCCAAGAAGGGGAGTGAGGACTGAGAAAAGAAAGAAAAAAGAGAGACAAAAAGAGACAAAAGGTAGAGTCGGGAGGGCTAACAGTAAATAATGAGACCCGAGTTTATTAAAAACAGTATATTTATACTCTAGGATGTGCATGAGAAGCAACACCCACAGATATGCAAACAATTTCAGTAACGAGCTTATTCATTAAGTCAATCTTCCTCCTTCAATAACGAGCTTATTCATTAATCCAATCTTCCTCCTTCTTATTCATTAATCCAATCTTCCTCCTTCAATAACGAGCTTATTCATTAAGCCAATCAAACTTCTAGCTTGCAGGCACTTTTAACCCTGTCTGCAAGAGAGGCAGCAGAAACGGCTCCCAACACTGTGCAATAGCATTGAAATGAAGGATAGAAGGGAAACCTGGAATAATTTTTGCAAAATAAAGTAAGGAATCTTGTTTAGAATATGATAAGTCCTAAGTTAACTTCATTGTGGATAGGTTCTTGAAAACCGAGTAAGTGAAAAGACTATACGAATTTTGCTACAGGCTAATTAATATAAACAAGACTTAGGTTCTTACATCATATTTCTAGTCACAAAAATATCAGCAAAGTTCTAAATAAAAACCCAAAACACTTCTAATGGTAAACATTGTAATAAATGTGAGCTGTACATACATTTAAGAGAGATTAATAAAAACAAGATAATTTTTTTCCAATTCATTTATTCTAATTAAGGGTCCCTGGTGGCTGGAGCCTTAGGGCTTAGGGCACAAAGTGGGCATAGGCAGGAAGCCCCTCCATCAGTGGGTACACTCACACCCACACCTATACCCACACCCACAATGTAGACAGTTCACTTCATGTGCACATCTTTGGGAGGTGGGAGTAAACCCAAGTCCCTGGAGAAAACCTATACAGATGTAGAGAGAACATGCAAACCCCACAGACAGTGGCCATGCCTGCGAATCAATCTTTTTTTCTCATCAATGTTAAAATGAAACAACATTGGATGAAAAGACATTATACGAGGACCTTTAGTAATATTAGAAACATAATTAATTTAACTGGAGTGACCAGGCACATTACTTAATACTAGCCTGAAATGAACTTTAAGATAAAAATAATCTGATTTTTCCTCCTTTTTTAGATTAGGTTTCGACATAAGCCAAATATACCAAATGATTGTGAAATTTCCACTGTAATTTGCATGCCTAAGTATGGTCTTGCACATTAGAAATGAGAACAAAATAAAATGTAACTGATAAAGTATAAGAGAATACATTTTGGTTAAATAATGGAATTAATTCTCGAAAATTAAAAAATTAAATCCTCTGTAAATAAAAATAAATTTAAGCTTATGTGCCACTATTAGATGTTTCTTAATTTTATCAACAATTCTATAACATCAGTCTGATCTGATCTCCGTTTTTTTTTTTCAATGCAACAAATTATTTAATTAATATGTCTAAATTTGTTTAGGTGCTTTAGTGGTGTGTATGCAAGAGCTTGAAATCTGAAGCCCAAACCACAAATTAACATGCTACGTGCACAGAAAGTAAACAGATAATATATTATTTTTGTACTTGTCTTGGATTTTTTTTATATGATAGTTATCACTAGTGTGCCAGAGCCAGCCAGCTAAAATCGAACAGTTCCCTAGAGGAGGAGTGAGGATTGAGAAAAAAAGAGAGAGAAAGAGAGACAAAAGATAGAGTTGGGAGGGCTAACAGTGAATACTGCGCCCCGAGTTTATTAAGCACAGCTTATTTATACCCTAGGATGTGCATGAGAAGCAACACCCACAGATATGCAAACAATTGCTGACCTTTACCTAAGTTCTCTCAAAATATCCTTGTTCCTGTTTTCTGTCTCTTATTCCTTGGGGCAAGGAACGTTCAACTCTTTCCATTAAGCCAAACTTCCTCCTTCAGTAACTGAGCCCACCTGTCCTGCAAACTTCTAGCTTGCAGGCAACTTTAACTCTGTCTGTAGGGCATTCAGCAAGAATGGCTACTAACACTAGTGCCATGTATTTTTGAAATCATAATTTTTAGAAAAGTGATATCTAGCTGTGACTCTTGTTTCTGAAATTCTAGACAGTAATAGACCAAAAATATGTAGTTTAAAAATAAAATAATAAAATTGAGATAATTGATGATGTTTTATGTATATAGAAAATTACGGACAATAAATTTTTAATTTGATTAAAAATGTTATAATAAAAAACTCTTGGACTTGAGACTCAAGAATAAAAAGTACACTATTAATATTTCTACACTACTTAAAGCACAATTGAAAAACTAGACCATCTTAGAGTATCTTCCCAGAATCAAGATGTTGAGTACCATAGTCAGGAATAAATAAAGTAGGTAATATTGTTACCACTTATGATTGGTTAGCCTCCTAAGAAAGGATCAGACAGAATTTCAGAGGGTTCCTTAATATATATTTCTAGTCTTGTTTCATGTAGAATACATCTGATTTCTATTCTCAGAATTATTATTTAAAAAAAATATCATTCATCTTCCTTTGGTCTCCTCTCCTGATTGTATTTCAGCAGTGTTAAAGAGAAGGCTGGGCTGACTTGCTACTTCTTTCCAAAGGAATTTTATGTTTTCTTTTTCCTTGAAAATGGGGAATCGTTCTCCATTGGCTAGTGCAGCTTTTTAAGGTGCAGATAGGGTTAAATTGTCTTCGGATTCCTTATACAAGGATCTGATTGTTTATTTGCATTTTTGCTTCCAGAATTATTCTACATATTAACTAAACTTATTTTATTAAAATAATTTTGGTTTTTTAAGACAAATTAGGGATGCTAAAGAATGTCACTAAGTCTGTGAAAGGCTTCACATAGAAACTAAGATGTCTTTTTTAAGGAATAGAGAACAAAAGTAAATGTGATTACAATTCATCATATAATTTTTAAACCTAGTCATTGTGAATCTCATTGTAAGTTTATAATATATGTATATGTCAATGATGGAAATGCATTATTCCTTATTCATGCAATATTACTTACATCTTGAGAACCTTCTCCCCTGGTCTTTTACCATCTATATCATCTTTTCAACTATATATGGATATTGAAATTCCATCCCTTCAATACTCTGTGAGAAAGTATGCTATCTTAAAGAAGTAAGAAGTGGACAATTCCCTTTAAAAACTGTCTGCTCTACAGGTTCTCAAAATTAAACTAGGTTGGATTTGAACTTATCCAATTCTAGGTAAGCCACTAAATAAAGATAACCAGTTAGTTCGGATGTTGTCCATAAACATAAGATACTAATTCATAAATTTAACTAACAAATGTGAGATTTTTTTTATTTTAAACAAAAGCCAAAAAGTCAGAAGTTATTTCTTGCATTTAAATCTCAGATGAATTATGAAAATAATTTACAAAAATAGTCATAAACTTATAACAAAGTATAAAACTAGAAACTATGACACCGAATATATACATATATACTTCCAACCATCATTTACAAAATAAAACTAGAAACAACGGATTATTAATTTTAAAGAAATTTTGAAGTTCTTACCTATTGGTTTCTTATTCTGTTCAGATATTTTATCCGACTAAGATATACATTTAACTAAAGATGTAAACCAGTTTAAGAGTATATTGCTTTTATATAATTCCCATAAATTAATGGTCAATTATCTCCTATTTTACAATCCATAGGTGGCTATGGATTCCCTGAAGCAAACTTCAAGGAAACTCAGCATATTAAGACCGAATCTTAATTTTACCCCCGAATTAATTCTAACTATAGTATTCTTTGTAAAAGGTAAGATTTGGAAATTCTTTTTTTTTTTGGTTAGACATCTATATTGTTCATAAAATTGGAATTTATTTTGATATAATTGATTTTTTTCTTTATACAACACTCAGTAAGTATTTACTGAGCATGAACCATGTGCCAAACACACTGTTTGTACTAGGAAGTAGGTACAGAGGACTAAATTAACAATAATAAAAAATTACTTAACATTAAAGTCCTCAATTTACTAACAGAGAGGAAAGATATTGACTATATGCTAAGCATTTTTAGCATGAATCTCATTGAATCTTTCTAACAACCCCATGTAACAGATACAATGATACCCCATTGTACAAACGAAGAAATTGGCTCTGGGAAACTCAATAACTTGTAAAGAGCACCCAGGTGCTGAATAGCAGGATCAGAAACAGAACCAATCATTGTCTGGCTCTAAGCCTATGCTTTAACAGCTCATCATAAGCTTACTTGTGCTGCACCTCAAGGAAGAGACAATGAACTCTAAGCAGGAGGGAGCTTGTGTTATTTCAAGTACTTCTTTAAATAAGACGTTCTCAGGCACTCGTGGCAGGGAGAGAAGGCTGAATGGGAAATATAGCATAAAGAAGTATACTGTTTACCAAAATGCTGGTGGTATAATGAGTTCCAAGAGTGGGATATGAGGCTGCATAGGTTTGGTAGGAGTGCTTTGCAAAGGGCCTTGTATGCAATCTAGATTTTATCCTTTTGATAGGTATTGGAGTTGAGTAGGAGAGGAGTGGGTGGGTACTTGAAGGATTTTAAGCAGGGAGTGAATGATCAAATTTGTGCTTTGAAAGGAAACAACAAAAATGTGTGAAAGAAGCTGAATTGTTGGGGAGGAGAATGAATTGGGTTGCTGGTGCGGTGATGGGAGCGTTGGTTGTGGGGAAACTGGAGACAGGGAGTCCAATGCATTGCTTTGCATGATATATGATTGGGTCATGAACACCCAGACCTATTTTAGGAGAATGGAGAGAAGTGACAAATCTGAGATATGCCTTAAAGTTTTTGTTTTTGTTGTTAACTTTTTTTAAAAATTAAGTTTATTGAGGTAACGTTGGTTAACACAATGATATAATTTTCAAGTGTACATTATAATTTGGCATCTGCATATTCTGCTGTGTGTTTACCACCCAAAGTCCAGTTTCCATCAGCTACCATATATATGATCCCATTTATCCACTTCACCTTCCCCTAATCCTCTATATTTGACCCCCTTTATCCCATCCACCTCTCCCCTGCTCCCGCACCCCCTAACCTCTGGTAACCACTAGTGTATGGTCCATGTTCATGAGTCTCTGTTTGTTTGTCCTGTTCATTTATTGCTTTAGGTTTATATCCCACATATAAGTGATATCATGTGATTTTCAACTTTTTACATCTGGCTTATTTCACTTAGCATGATTATCTTGAGGTCCATCCATGTTGTCACAAATGACAGTATTTGATCTCTTCCTATGGCTGAGTAATATTCCATTGTATATATTTACCACAGACTCTTAAGCCAATCATCTATCATAAGACACTTCAGCTGCTTCTATGTCCTGGCCACTGTGAATAATGCTGCTATGAACATCGGTGGGCAAATATCTTTTTAGATATGGGTTTTCAAGTCTTTGGGGTAAATACCCAGTAGAGGGATCACTGGATCATACGGTAGATCAATTTTTAGTTTTTTGAGGAACCTCCATACTGTTTTTCATAGAGGCTGTACCAATTTGCAGTCCCACCAGCAGTGCATGAGGGTTCCTTTTTCTCCACATCCTCTCCAACATTTGTTATTACTTGTCCTGTTACTTATAGCTATTCTAACAGTTGTGAGATGGTATCTCATTGTGGTTTTGATTTACTTTTCCCTAATCTCTAGCAATGTTGAGCATCTTTTCAAATATTGGTTAGCCATTTGTATGTCCTCTAGGGAGAAGTGTCTGTTCAGGTCCTCTGCCCATTTTTTGATAGGATCATTTTGTTGTTGTTGTTGTTATTGAGCTGTATGAGTTTTTTATATATTTTGAATATTAGGCCCTTATTGGAGATATTGCTTGCAAATATATTTTCCCATCAGATGGTTGTCTCTTTACCTTGCTGATGGTTTCTTTTGCTGAGCAGAAGCTTTTTGTTTGATGTAGTTCGATTTATTTATTTTAGCTTTTACTTCCCTTGATTTTGAGGTCAAATTCATAAAATCCTCTTTAAGTCCAAGGTCCTTGAGTTTTGTTCCAATGTTTTCTTCTATGCATTTTATTGTTTCAGGTCTTATATTCAGATCTTTAATCTATTTTGAGTTAATTTTGGTGTGCGGTGATAGACAATAGTCTAGTTTCATTCTTTTGCAAGTGGCTTTTCAGTTTTCTCAGCACCATTTATTGAAGAGGATTTCCTTTCCTTTGGCTTTTTTTTTTGCTGAAAATTGTTTGCCCATAGAAATATGGATTTACTTCTGGACTCTTGATTCTGTTCCACTGGTCTGTGTGTCTGTTTTGTTGCCAATACCATGCCGTTTGATTACTGTCGCTTTGTAGTATAATTTGAAGTCAGGCAGAGTGATTCCTCCAGCCTCGTTCTTTTTTCTCAGGATGGCTTTGGCAATTTGGAGTCTTTTGTGGTTTCCTACAAATCTGATGCGTTTTGTTCTATTTCTTTAAAAAAATGGGGATTGCATTAAATCTGTACAGTGCTTTAGGTAATAAGGTCATTTTAACTATGTTGATTCTTCCAATCCAAGAACATGGAATATCTTTCCATTTCTTTGTATCTTCAATTTTTTTTTTAAAACAGGGTCTTATAGTTTTTATTATTTAGGTCTTTCACATGTTTTGTTAAATTTATTCCGAGGTATTTTATTCTTTTTGTTGCAATTGCAAAAGGAATTATTTTTTCCACTTCTTTTTCTAACATTTAATTATGAGTGTAGGAAAGCTATGGATTTTTGAACGTTGACTTTGCATCCAGAAACTTTACTGTATTAGCTTATTGTTTCTAGTAGTGTTTTTGTGGAGTCTTTATACCTTAAAGTTTTAATGCCCAGTTGAATGTGGAGAGAAAGGAGGTGAGTGGAAGAGAAGAGCTAGATGGAAGGGTTATGCGTATTCCTGAGAAAACTCTGGAAGGAGGAGTTGAGGGTGAGGAAGTAATGAGTTCAGTTTAAATGTGATGAGCTTGAGTTGACTGTGTGCCATTCCATTTAGAAGATGGTCAAAAGGCAGTTAGATATATCTGGATTGTCACTATTTAATGAACGGTCCCATTCAAGAGCCACCCTTCATCCTTTAATTTTATCCTATCCGACCTATTAGTCACTAAGACCTGTTAATTCTACTTCCTTAATTTCTTTAATTCCCACTTACAGAAATCTCTGGATTGGTCATTTGGATTAGTGTGTGCAATGCCAGATAACTGTGAATACCTTAGGCTTCTATAAGGCCCTTCAAAATCACATCAGCTTAACCTCTCTTGACACCAGTCCATGCAGGAACTGCACTCCAGTCGCACCAAAGCAGGGGCAGTTCCCAAGAGATCATGCTCTCTAACTTTTGTGTTCAGGCACCAAAACATGTCTCCAATTCATTTTGTGTCCAGGGACCAAGACATGTCTCCAAACCACATTCCTGGCTGCACACCCGGGAGGGGCAATGATTAACACAAGACTGACCCGCCAGGAATGCCCAGCAATCAGAAAATTGTGGCTCAAATGAGTCATATTTATGTCCTTTCTTAGAGGTTTACTGACAGCAAAAAGAGGCCCCAGAATGTTAATTTAAATTGTGGGAAATCCTATTGCAGAGACTATGGTGGATTACTTAATCACTACATAAAATAGCTGGTTCATGTGCTCATGTTGTTTCTACTTAGAATCCAGGCATCATTGTTAGATACAAAAATTATTTGGTAGTGTGGTACAATAAATAAGTAAACAAGAATAAAAAAGTATGTGTGTGTCAATTTCTCTTATCTTTGCCTGTATCTCACTGTTCTAGCAGATGGAGTGTACAAAAAAACCAGTAGCCAAGAGTGTGGTTGGAATTAGTGAAAACGTGAGTGTAGTTCCATTAGTAGGTTTTACATGGTCAAGGGGCTTGTTTAATTATGGAGGAAACTACAAGTAAGCAAAATAAAATTTATAAAAGAAATATTCTGCTGAATGCTTAGAATTCTAAAAGTCTTGGTGTAGACAAGAACACCCATCTACAATTGCTTCATTACCCTCTCATACATAGGGAGATTTATGGACAGAAACAGACTTTAAATTTTCATTTGGTAAAGGCAAGATTTTATTCAGCCCAGGAAAAAAAAAAACATTTATGATTTACTTCTTGTTTAAAGTAGCTAGTTTAGAATAAGCCAAAATTATCCAGGAGAATTGTTTATATTAAAAACAGATGGAGAGTCCTTTGAATCATGATTGCCCAAAAACTTAGAGGATAAATATTCTTGTTTATTGTCCAAAGACCCTTCTTTGGACAATCTCAAGTTGCTTCAAGAAGATAAAAATAAAGGTAAACAGCATGTGCAAACCCAAATCTTGCTAACAAGTGATTTCTTTTCAGGCCCACTAACTGGTGACAGGAGCAAATCTACCTTTTTCTTAGGTGACCCAGATTTACCCATCCCCGAGCCTGAATTCTGAAAGAAAGGAGCAGAATGCAGTGTTTAAGACCTCGGGCCCTTTCATCCATCGTACTGCAACTGAATTCTGGCTCGAGTTTAAGGTAAATACTCAATGGTCTTGTGCCTCAGTTTCCCTATCTGTATAATGGGGGCTGTTTAAGGAATTAAATGAGATTATATAATAACTCAATTTATGTGAGTTACTATGTCAAGAATTTCCCTCAGTGCTCCCTTGCCTTGTCTTTCTAAATATGACCATAATAAATATAAATGGCATCGGGCCATCAGGGGGCAGGTGCCACGTGATCTCTCCACGAAAGCCACTTGTAGAGGCCTTCTGACAATTAGCAATAAGGCTGGAAAAGGAAAGGCCAGCGTGCCTGCGGCCCGCGCGCGATTTCCCGCCGCGCCCGTGTCCCGGGCGGCGGGCGGGCTCCGGAGGCGCTCGGCGCGCGGCGGCGGCGGCGGCGGCGGCGCGAGCGGCGCCTCGGGGCCGGTGAATCATCCCGACAGACACCGAGAGTCGCGGCAGCAGAGAGCAGCGCTGAAACATGGCTGAAGCGGGCACGGGCTTTCTGGAGCAGCTCAAGTCCTGCATAGTTTGGTCTTGGACTTATCTCTGGACCGTGTGGTTCTTCATCGTGCTCTTCCTGGTCTACATCCTGCGGGTGCCCTTGAAAATCAACGACAACTTGAGCACAGGTAAGGCCCGGGCAGCCGGGCCGCGGCGCTCGCCCCTCCCCCGCCCGGAAAGTTAGTGCAACTCGCGCGGGGCCGCGGCCGGCGGGGGCGGCGGCCGGGCGCGCGCTCGGGGCCGCGCCGGGCCCGCCCACCGGCCGCCCGCGGCCGCCCGGCGAGGACGCGGCGCCTCAGGCGGGCCGGCGGGGCGGGCGGGGGCGGCATCACCGGCCCCGCGGCCCCGCGGCCTCGCGGAGGAGGCGCCGCGCACACGCCGCGAGGCGGGCCCCCGGCGGCCACAACTGCTCGGCCCGAACCGGCCGCCTCCCGGGTGCCCGTCGGCGGGCCACCGAGGGGGCCATCTGGGGCGCCAGGGGTTCCCGCGGACGCCCCCTGGGTGTCTGCGCGTGAGCTCCGAGGGCCCTTCAGGGTTACACGGTGTCCTTCCTCACGCTCTCGGCCGTGGTGCTGAACGTCCGAAGTGTGGTCGGGCGAGGCGTCTGTCCCCACGCCAGCGGGACTCGACCGGCCGCGGACGGCCCCAGGGTGCTGCCTCCAGTGCCCGGCGGCGAAGCCCCCCTCAAAAGGGGCCGGGACGGCCTGGGGGCTCCCTAGGTTTGGGGCGGCGAAGGGATGTCGCTTCGATTTAGGCTGGCAGAGGGTTTCCCGAAGGTACTGTTATTGTGGATGACGTGTCAGGTTACCGGACGGAATGTCGAAGGGGAGAAGGAGAGATCTGTGATCCTCTACCCTTCTCTCTCCCCGCCTGCATAAGGTTCTGGTAGCTAGTTAAGTTCAGTCTTAGGTAAAGCACCACATGCTAATAAGTTAGTCCCGCATGGCTCATATCCATGGCAAATACAGAAAGTAATTAGAACAGGATCTTAATAAACGTGCAGCCAGCCAACTGAATCGTTAACCACAAAACAAACAAAACCTCTAACAGTAATACTTCAGAAACAAAAGTTATATTTTGCTGGAAAGGTCACAGTCATTGAAGTCGTTTTGAAATTAGATTGTGTTTTTGTTTAATGTCATAGTACTTTGGGAAATCCTTATAGTCCTTAATACATGTAATATCTATATGTTTCTATCTGTGTGTATTTTTTTATTTTATTTTTTTTTTTACCTAGTGCGTAATTTACATACTCTGGGAGTCCAGGTCGTCTGAAAATATATTTTCCTGTATGGTGTTAATTGCACCAATACAATTTTTAGAAAACTTGGGATAATGTACTTAGTGTGTTAGGCACTTACACTTTTAAATATAAACCTCAGACATCTTGTTTTCACTTGATTCACGTTCATATTTACATAGGTTTCATAGTATCCCTTGGGCTAGCACCCCTCAAGGCAGATAGGCTTCTGCACTGTAGAATTACCTTACCATTTTAATAGGTGCTGCTCTGCCCTTGGATTCAGTCATTCCACAGATTATGGCTTCCCTGCTTTTCCTCTTATAGAGTCTGCTTCTCATAATCACAATACTATCTTATCTGCTTTAGGCAAATATATCTCTAAGATACCATCTAGTCCCAAAGTCCTATAATTTAAAGCAATTGTTTGAATATATGTGTTAAGGAAATCTTTTATTGGTGTGTTTTTCTTTCTCCGCCCAAATTGTATTTTAAGAACGTGTATGTTTCTCATTTAGTACACATTAAAACTTTTATTTCAGAATACACATTTGTACACTACATTTTCTTAATGTAGGTTAAATTATCATCTTTTTGTGTATATGTGTTTCTGTGCCCATATCCCCATAAGTGCTATACATACCAAATACAAAACAGGCAAGAAGCAAAATGCCCACTGGGAATGTGTGTAGTTTTTAAAGAAGAAATTGTTAGGTTTCCTCTCAGCAGCTTTAAATCTAGTATTTCTCACAAATAATTTGTATAGGGCCATTTCTAATTTGGAGAAAATATGAAGATGAACAGGGGATACTGCTGGACTTCTGTTTTCAGTGTGGTTTTATGCACATTTTAGTCATAAAGGAAGGTAAAAGAAGAAGCACACTGGCAACTACCTTTGCAATTTCTGTGAAAAGTAGCGGGAGGTAGGGATGTGGGACCTTTACATGGTGGAGCTTTCTCTTGCAGGGAGATCTAAATGGATTCTGATGGAACTCATTTTGTTGTTCCTGAGCCCTGTAGTGTTTACTCTTCTTGTGAATTGAAGGCAAGTGTCCCTGGAGAAGCCGCTGAATCTAGAGCTGCTTTTAGGAAGCTGTGAGAGGTGCAGGTCTTCTTCTTTAGGAAAGCAGTCAGATGGGTGAGGCAGATAGGAGCCAAGGCTTCATGACACAGACCCAGCTCTGCTGTTCTGAGGTTGTGGGATCTGGTAAAAATGGTCCAGAGTTGTTCTGGATGTCTACTTGGCTTGCTCTTCTCAATATTTTGGTCAGTTATGGCATCTTAAATATTTTTAACCTCATTTGATCGTATTTTGTGGTAAATGTGCCAAATCCATTTTTTAAAAAATAAATGACTGGAATGCCCTCTGTGTAAAGGGCACTGTGACAGGTGCTATGATGGGAAAGATATACAGGTTTGTAAAACTCAGATAAATAAGGTGTTTGCTACATGAGTACAATTTCCAATAATGCAAAGTGGAGCAGGACAAGGCGATGAGAGCTTCTCTTTAGTAATTCTGTCATGTGTAGTTATCCAAGTAAAAACACCTGCAAAGTTCTTTTCATGGTTTGCCTTAGTTTCATTGTTCTTTCCTACTCTTATCATCTGGGTTTGCTTGACCTTCATTGCATCGAGCTTGTGCCATTTAGGGTAGGGATAAAGTTCAAAGAATTCCACAGTATTGTTAGACCACACAGAGAAAAGTTCACTTAGGCAACCAAATCTATAATGAAAAATGAATTTTAAGAAAGAAAGTGGAGAATACACACATATTAGGAATAGCACACACTGATTAGCTTTGATAATTGATTTTTTTGATGCTCTGCCCTTGAGTTGGATAGGAGAGTGTGAAAATAGTTTTATGATTTACTGAAAATACAATGAACTTTTAACAAAATCAAAAAACCTTCCAAATTATATCATTGCTTGTTAGTTTTCAAGTTAATTTTTAACATCCTAAAACAATGCTTTTCCAGCAGGGCAAAAAATTAATAACTAGGAGGAGTCATGAAAGATATTATTGAAGAAAAACAATAGATTATTAAAAAAAATAGTTCCATAACTTACTTTATATTGTTGTGTTGATAGCACTTTTTTTACCTACCCTGTGTTCTGAGATTTTGGATGCTGAATTTAAAACACTGCATGAGAATACCTCTTAAAATGTGCACTTTTGCCATTTTTGTACCATACAATTTTCTGTTTCCTGAAAATCAAGTTTTCAAAGATCTTTGAAATCCTATTTCATTCTCTTTGGAAAACAAATATTAAAAGTCTGACCTGGGTTTAAGGTTGTTTATATTATAAAACTGTGTGTGTGTGTGTGTGTGTGTGTGTGTGTGTGTGTGTGTGTGTGTGTGTGTGTTAATTAAGGTGAAAATTAACCTTAAGGTAATGCAAAATGCTCACATGACTTAACTGAAATGATATATAACTTTAGGTACAGCTCAGTTTTGAGTATTTCATATTGGAAAAAGCCGCTCTAAATTTAATTAACATTCTGGATTTCTCATCTGGAGGTCCTGCTTGCAGTCTTCCTAGTCTTTTGCCCCTGCTGTGCCTGTTGTCTAAAATGTTCTCCCTATCTATAAATCCCAACCATCCTCCTAGGCCAGCTTGTATGCTGCCTTCTGATTGTTTCAATTGAAGGAAATATTTCCTCCAACTTTCACATTGCATTATCTGAGAGTCATGTTGGCAATTTTTATCTAGCATGAATTATAGTTGTGTGTATGTATAAAAATGTGTCAGTGTTTGTGTATAGGTGTCTTCTCTTTTTGTATACATGTTTTATGGCTTCTACTAGACTAGTTCTTTGTTTTCCAGTATCATTTCATGCATATAGTAGGTCCTTACCTTTCACTGGATGAATGAATCTCTAAGTTATTGTGTATGCAGTGAGTTGGGATTGGGACAATTTAATTGATCAAACACAGTTCTATATATATGCTTCATCTAAGTTTTCAGCTTTAGATAAAAGCCAAAAACTGTACAAAAACTTAAAAAATTCTCTGGTGGGTCATTTGCATCTAATTCATGAAGGTCCTGTTTATAAACACGTGAAAGGACAATTCTCTGATTAATGTCAGCTTTGAGTTTAGGATATGTCCCAGACGTGTTAATTGCTCAGACTCGTTTTGGAAATGTTTCTCTCATCTATTAATGAAGCAATCTAATGCTTTTTTCTTAAGTCCTCAGTTTCTGTACATGTATAATGCTAGCTTTACGTTCCTTAAGATTCTTTCTAGCTCTAGGATATTGTTTCAGTGACTTGGCATAAATTTCATTGAGTGCAGATTGTAGAACCAAGTGAATATATAGACTATACACATACACACACACACATATGTATATATATATGTATATGTTATGTGTGTGTGTATGTGTGTGTGTGTATATATATATATAGTTAGGACTGTAATTCTTAGTGAATGAATTCAAGTTCAGATTTTATGTGGCTTCCTTCAGTGGCTTCACCTCACTGAAAATAACATCCAAATATATTACCCTGGCTTACAAAGTCTGATGATCTGACTGATCTCTTCCCACCTCTTCTATCTGAATTTCTGCCATGCATCCTTGAAGTAGCTATCCTCCAGACATGTTTTGAATCTGTCTTATTTTTAAGCATGTCTTGCTTGTACCTGTCATACAGCTTTTGTACTAGCTGTTCTCACAACCAGAATACTTTCTACTTGATTTTTGCATGATAGTCTTCTTAGTATTCACACTTCTGTTTAAATTCACTTCTGTTTGAGGTGTTTTCCATTATGATCCAATCTAAAATGACCACTCAGTTATTGTAATATCACCAGACTTGAATTCTCTGCATAGCACTTAGCATGGTTTGATATTTATTTATTTATTTATTTATTTATTTATTTATTTATTTACTTACTTACTTACTTACTTACTTAACTTACTTATTTATTGCATTCTTATAGTTGTCCCTCATGTGACTCTAAACTCCTCACTTACCTTGTTTTTTTTGTTTTTCCCCCTGCCTTTTTGTGTATCTTCAGGATCTCAAACGATGAATATTTGGGCCTAACATGTGTTCAGTATGTATTCGTTGAATAAATGAAAACCTGTGTCAGTTGATTGTAGTGACCCAGCAGTAACCCTGTCCTTTAGGAAATGATTTTAGAATCTATCATGTAGTCATTTCTTACGAGATTGAGAATTGTGTTTACTGACTCAATTATGAAGATTACTCTGAAATGTTTACTGATGTTCTAAAATACTAATATGTTTTGATTCATTCTTAAGGGGTAGAATTTAAGGAATCCTTATTCTTCTGGTTCCTATTGTAAAGTAAATTTAATATAAAGAATGTTGAGTCAAAATTGATTCTATTTAGAGACAATTTGTATCATATAACCTGGAACTTCAGACATAGAGATTTGCAGAGTTAAGTATCTCATATTATCTGTAAGAATGGAGTTTGGGGTTCTACCAAACTGGAAGAAGTTCTTGTCTATGGGGAATGATGGGGTAATAAAAGAAAGATTTGGCTGGGAAATTTTTCAGAACAATATTGTCAGACATCATGAAATTTAACACAAGAGAAACAATTTGAAGTGATTAGAAGTAATTGAGCACAATTTTAATTTCATGTATTTGCATTTTCCACCTCTAATCATAGAAACCATTTCTAGGTTTATATGAGAGGCCAGAGTGAAAATAGTTTTAGAATTATGGAAATTGCTTTATTGCCAATTTTACTGAATATTTCTTTCTCCATCAACCACTGCACATTTATTGAAAGAAATACCAGCTGTGACTAAATGAAAAGGAGCAGTAGATTTAGAATATTTGAGTTCAGATCCCAGTTTGTGATCTGTTGAGTAACTTGGTCAAATTACTTTGTAAGACTCTTTCCTCATTTATACAACAAATACAGTGATCTCTATTTATAATTTGATGTTGAACTCTAAATGAAATGACCTTTAGCATCAAGTTCTGAGCATAAATAATATTAGCAACTATGTATTGTATATCTGGTTATTCTAGTCCATTTCATTGACTCTGAACAGTGTTCATTCATTGGTTAATTCATTCATCCAGTGGTTTGTTTATTCGTTTATTTGAAGAGACAGACACCTATAAAATTGGAGTTACATTATTCCTGTCAATTATTATTGGGACATGCAATCTCATGTCAGTTATATTCTTTCCACTTTCTGTATTTGTTTTCTATGCTGAACAATCAACATTCCCTAATATACTTCCAAGTTTGCTAATGCTTCTAAGTATATTTTGTTTCCTATGAGCAAATTGTATCTTAAAAATAAGGTTGAGTGTAAATCTGTTGATTGTGACTTGGAAGGGATAAGGAATTAACATTTATTGTGTTTTTACATGAGCCAGGCACTGTGCTGCCTGCTTTATCATTGGCTTTTAGGCTCCCTGGGCTTGTTCACAAGTCTGTTTATATCCCATATAAACAACTATATAGCTGATATTCTCTGTGTTCATGTGGAATGAAAATAATTTAAAGCAAAACTGGTATTAGTATAATACTAGTTCTATTAAAGGAAGCAATACAAGTGAACACATTAAAGTTGTATTTTGATGAGAAAGCAGCCTGATCTGTGAATGAGAATGAGAACTTGGTGGAGATTTTTGTAAGGGACTATCTCCTTAGTATACCCAGAAGAGCTTGAGAGCAGGGATCATGACTTTTTCATCTTTGGATTTCCATTTGTGGTCATTGCCCAGGGATAATATGTGAAAAGATGAATGCATGGATTACTTTGAGTGTTTTTAGGGCTTTCCAAGATTAATAGCACTGGTGGTTCGTATTTTACTTCACCACCTAAGATTTTTCTTTTCCTTGGTTCAGAGGGTTATTGCTAATACTCAGCATTCAAAGCTGGGCTTATTATTTGGATCACAATAATAAGAAACTCAGAGAGATAGAATGATCCTTCTGAAGAAACAGGGGCAAGAGTTTGAAGACAATGGAAGGAAAAGAGTAGGTGAGAGTAGGTGATTGCCCATGGTGGAACTAATGTAGAAATTCAGGACAGGAAAACACTAGGGAAGAAGCGATAGTATGGTATAAGCGTGACTTGTCAGATGGGTCAGGATGACTTAGGCATTGCCTAGACGTGGGCCTGGGATGGAATTGATGGAAAGTGTGCAATTGGACAAAAATCCTTAAGGGTGTTTATACTTCTTAAATAACTGTAGTAGGCACAGAAATGGCATTCTATGAATATCTCTGTGATTGAGATAGTTGCCTTTGGCCTTCCAGCTTGGTAAAGAATGGCTCCCTTGACTGGAACGCAACTTCATAGGAGGTGGTAAGATCAATGAGACAGTGCTTTGTAGATTGTAAATTACTATTTAAATCCAGGGCATTGTAGTAGCTTGTTTCTCTAGAAGTTTGTATTCTAGGGGCTTTGTCTCTTATCATAAAATGACAGTTTAAAATATATAATGGGATCTCATCCTGGATCTTCTTTCTAAATAATATCCAAAAATTGCACTAAACAGGACAATGAGTTACAGGGTTTTGAGTTTTGGGGAAGAGAGAGAATATCAATGTGATTCATTTTAGATGTTACATTGAAGCAGGACAGTTTCCCATGTGTTACTGTTACCAGTTGTTCAAATATAGCAAGCTTTGCTGCTGTGCTAAAATACCTACTGTGCTAAAATAAGAAACTGACAGGCCCAGTTTGCTCTACCAGTATTTCATATTAGCTGTGGCTGTGGCCAGAGGAGTCACTGTTTAATTTCAGTTACTAAATCTCTCCACAAAATAAGGTGACATTTATCTGAGAGAGCATTTTTTCTCTTTCTGAATTTTAGGAAACTGAAATTATACTAGCTATGAGCATACTCTGTGGAGAACCCTAACTTAACTTTCTTAAGTTGACCTCCAAATATAATAAAAGGTCTTGGTTAAGTGTCAGTATGAAGTTTTGAGCAAGCCTGTAGAGGAGTTTAAGGAATCTCTAAGCAAAGAATAATTTTTTGTTGTTGTTGTTTTTTTTTTAGTAGAAAGCTTAACAATTTAAAATAGCGCAATGAAACACTGAATCATAAAATAGTCTTTAAAAAAGAAGTGGCTTTTTGTGATCTAGAGTTAGAAGGTGTTTTATGGTTTTGTTTTGCTTAAAAGTCAGTCATACCATTCTAAAGTATTATTTGATTAGCAACAGAAAATGGAATGCTTACAGTTCTTCCCTCTGTTAAGCTTGTCCATTTTCTAGGTTCCTTTTTCTGGGAATGAGAGAATGAAATTTACTTCTTTACCAAATTGATCTTTTTAATTTATGAAATAGTACTGTATATTGAGCATTATTAATGGAACTAATAAAATAATGCTGTTTGGGTATTTTGCAGTTTATTACACCCACTTGACTCAATTGCTTTTCTTTCTGTGACATACATTTAGATTACTATAGTGTCAACAAGAACTTGTGTGAGCTGGTTTGTACTTTTTCCTTGGGCTTTGCTGGAGCGGGAAGAGAATTCCTATCCTCTATCACTGATGTCTTTCATTTAAAGTAAAACAAAATGAATTATAGTTTTCTTAGTTTGGGCTCAGAGTATTAAACATTATGGGTTACATAGAAAAATCTTTCTTAACAAATTTGGCTCTTTTAGCAAAGAGTGTTTTAAATTGCACTTTTACATTTGAAAGATGATGTGTGAGAGGCTCAATTATAATTTTTAAATTTTAGAAACTTGCTTCTCAATTGTTTTTTTCTCTAAACTGGAAGTTGTGTGTGTATTATCATTCAGTAAAAGCCTGGAAATATAAGAAATCTAATAGCAAATCTAATCAGTTGGAGAAAGTCATTATTTTAACAAACTTATTATTTTACATTATTTGAACAATCACATTTTTGGAGGGAAAGTACAGAAGCAATGATGATATAATATCAATTAAGTTTGAGCAAAGATGCAGATGTTAATTAGTTTCAGCTATAAAAGTGTTTCTAAAAATATTTTGTTTTTGTATGAATAGTTATTTTTTATTGCTTGCCAATAGGAAATAATATAACAATATCTGGTAGATTTTAAAAACAAAGGAGCTATAATTCTTAAAAGCGAGCGTTTTTAGTTTTAATTATGAGAATATATGTGATGGAGAAGAGTGAAAAGACTTAAAAAAGATAAGACCACACGTTCCTGTTTAGGATCAAAATGGAATTGTATAACAGTGGTCACAGCAAGCACTTTTCCACCTGCTATGTCTTGAACTTTATGGCCATCCTTTGTTTCATGTCTAACTCACTTTCTAGTAGTAAACATGATTTAGAAGTAAAATGTAAAGCCCTTTTTAATATATATCCTTCTATTTGTAACGTCTGTAAAAATAAAAGAAGATATAAAAATATTTAGACATTAAGACATTGTTGCAATTATTTATTATTTTGATGTTATATTTCATTAAAATATGCTATTGATATGCGAATGCTATTGATATTTAGCTTTATAGAAATTTCTTTTTAGCATTGACTAGCAACCAGAAGATTGAAAAGTGGCAGCTAGTTGGTGTTAGCCCTTTCAAATAGATTTATTTACTGGAGATTTTACATAGTTTTGGCAGTTCAAATACCTTCTTAAGGAGGAAGCCCAACTGTATTTGTGAAATGACATTGTTATTTTCACATTGCATTTAGATGAAAATTACTCTCTCCCTGTCCTGGCACATTGCTTTTACCCCTCTTTTCTTAGAAGTACCAGTAAACAAGTAACCATTGCTTCTTACAGCAATGTTTATGTACACGATCCCTGTCCTAGCTTTCTTACCACAGGATATGGCAAATTATCCAAAGTGGAATGGTACAAATTTTAAATCAATAAAAAAATTAATGTGTAACATTAATTTTTACTTTTAGAAATAAGATGGTTGTTAGTAAATCAAACCACCCATGATAAGATAAGGTATTGCAGAATATTAAGGGATTCACTTTGATATTTGCGGGTTTCTCATATTTTTGCTTGCTTTTTTTTGCCACTAATCACAAGATAACTTAGAGAAACCCAGATTTCTCAGGCTGTACTCACCTGGTGGTGTAAGACTAAGAAGATGGACAGTTTTCCTAAGAGTCAGTTGAATCTCCTTATATTCTTCTTGGCTGTTAACAGTTTTTCATACTTTTCTCACTTTTGATGACTTTGAAGGTTTTGAGGAGTACTGGTTAAGTATGTTGTAGACTGTCCCTTAAATTGGGATTTGTCTGTTTTTTTTCCCCCCCTCATGATTTTTTTTGGGATTATGGGTTTTGGAGACGAAGAACACACAGGTAAAATGCCATATTAGGTATGCAAACTAATACTTTGACTTATCACTGTTGATGTTGACCTTGATCACCTTGCAGGAGTAGTGTTTGTCAGGTTCTACACTGTAAAGTTGCTCCCTATACCACTCAAATACTGTACTTAGAATGGAAGTCACTTTACACAGCCCACTCTTGAGGAGGTAAGAGTTTTGTTTCCCCTTGTGGAAATAAATGAAGGCCACTCTATGAGAATAAGTAAATACTATATATTTAGAACTTGCTATAGCAAGGGAGGGAGTCAGCCACCATCACTTATTTTTGGCAGAGACTCAAAGGCAAGCAAAGAAGTAGGAAAGCTTGACAGTAGGAAAAAGGTTTTAGGTCTGCCCTGCTTGGAGGCTGTTGGCGTAGGGAAGCTGAGGCCAACTAGAAGCAGGACATCATACATCATTGGTTAAGGGAGCATATTTAGCTTTTTTGGGTCAATCCTAAATAGAAATTGGGACGAAGATTAGGGAAACTGCCAGTTATTGATCAAGCCATGACTCTTTGGGCTAATTCTATAGAAGTTGTGGTTTGGCTTTCAGGACTGGTGTTGCAGGCTGTAGGTTGGAGTTCTGTTTTTACATATGGTCTGGTCTTTGCCTGTTTGTGTGATCAGTCTCTTACCCATCTTCAGGGTGGAGTATCTACAGCAATTATTTGGAATTCTTCTGCATAGAAAATGTCTCTTCTCTATCTGTCATCTATCATCTCTCTCTCTATCTCTTTATCTCTCTATCATCATCTATCGTCATCTCTATATATTTCAGTATGGAATCTGTGATATTTTTTATGTTTTGGGTTATAATCCAATATTGCTTTATTTTGTTGCTTATGTTATTACAGCTTTGGCCTTTGGGAGCTCTTTCTATTGGCTCCTGTGTCCCTTTGATGTATCCCCATCATGGTGTTTTTTTGTTTTGTTTTTGTTTTGTTTTGTTTTTGGTGCTTTTTTACTTTGTAGCACAACAAGATGCTCCAGGCTCATTTTGTATATTTACTGCCACCGCGCCCCAACCCTCCAGCCCCCGTTGTCTCCCTCTTTCCTTTTTTTTTTTTTAAATAAATAAACTCTTACCTATAAAAGTAAAGCTGTATGACATCCTTTTCTCCCTCCCCTCTTATTGGTGACTGTTTTCCTAAAGTTGATATTATTCTCTTGTATTTAGTGTATTCACAAACAATATATAGTACAGTAGTTTTTGTGAGTTTGAAAATTTTACATGGACTACTGAACATACCTTTCTGCAGTTGCTTCTGTGATAGAACATTATGTTTATGAGATATTTTTTCTTGTTGTAGATTTACTCTATTTATTTTAATTGTATAGTATTCCTCTGTGTGAATATCCATGGCATATCCATTCCACACCAGATAGACAGTGAATGCTTCATGAACTTCTCCTTATACTTGTGTCCTCTTTTTCTAGGGTAGGTGTTATCAGTGATGATATGATGAATTAGGAAAAGTTTGGAAATGTGTGTGGGATAATTTTTAGTTATCACTTCACTGGGAAAAATTGGTTGGTGGAGCATTTTCAGTTATCACAATGATTGGCATTGAGAGGGTGAGGACAAGAGATGCTTGATGATCTGCAATGTATGTGTCTGCCTGTGTTCCACATAATTTTTAAATATCCTTCTCAGGTATTCATATAGACAAAAATTCCGTTTATAATGATCTGACTTCAGAACCTCCATTCTGCATATAAACATAGTATTTTGTCATGGTTGTAGTATATGCTGTTGTTTTTAAGAATTCAAACAACCATCCAAACTGACTAAAGACTTTACTTTGTTCAGAACTTTACCAAGAATTGTCCACTATTTTGGAAACTCAGAACTTTAATAGTACTACCATTTGCAGTATCTGAGCCACTAATACAATATACTATATCAGTCTGCATTTGTCAATTTTGCATTTATGCTGATGCTATATGGATGCAAGTGTCTATTTACTTCATTAAGTCTTCTAACAAAGTCATGAATACATTTGCTTTCTGAATCCAATTGTATTATTTTAAAAAAGGCCAGGACTAGGGTAAGGCAAGTGAGGTGCCTAGGTACAGAATTTAAGGAAATACTCAAGAGTCTTGCTTCAGTACTCATATAGCTTTGCCTCCTTAAATGTACCTTAGGCACCTTGCTTGCTCCATTATAGTCCTGATAACAAATTGTGTTCTTTTTATTTCTTCTTTATATTATAGTTAGGATATTATATATATATATATATTTGAAATGTATATGTGAGAGTAGATAGATTATCTATTAAATTTGTTACCATATAAGAAAGAGTGTGTTTAAAATTATTTTTTATAAAAAGGTATTAGATCTCATTGGGCTTAGAACTACTATTTAGGGCACATAATTGGAATTGTTCATTTCTGGGCCATATGAGCATTTTCGACTTGATTGGATATTGGCAGATAACTTTACAGATGAGATGGTTATATTAGGCAGTGATTGCTAAAATAATGCTACATAAAATAAAAATGAGCAAAATTAGTGGCTTAAAACAGTAAGTATTTATTTTCTTTCAATCTATGGATTGGTTGCAGCTCAGATAAACTAGGCTGGATTCCAGACTCCAGACTGCAGACTCTGGTGTGCAGGTTGCAGGTTGGATTAAAGTTGAGTTTAGGTCTGCTCCATGTCTTTCATTCTTTTAGACAATCAACTACCCACTCTTGTCTTGGGAAATGGCAAGAGCAAAAAGAAGGCAAGTAAAAATAGATAAAACTTCATGTGGGTCATATCTATTACTGGTTCACTGTCACTTCTGCCCACCTTCCATTGGCCAGAGCAAGTTACGTGGCAAGCACATCATCTTTTGCGGGTAGGGAAATATACTCTGTTCATTCTAGTGGGTGGCACTGCAAAGTCATCTGGCAAATATATGGATCATGATTCTAATACAGTGGAGTATGAAGAATTGTGAACTGTGATTTAGTTTATCACAGTGATCATATCATTATATATTCTACCACTGCTATATGCAAGCTGCAGTTTCTTAATATCTTCACCGTAAATATTTACTACGTATTTGTTTGAAAGGATTGTTTTTTCTCTACTGTAGTGAGACTAGTAAGACTTTTTGTGGTTAAAAAAATTTGGAATCTGAGATTATGATAGCTATATTTGGATACAAGCTTTAGTGACCAACTAATTTGTTTGTCTTATGTTTACATGTTTTCCAATATTCCAGGGAACATTAAATATGTCTAGACTTTGTTTTGGAAAGGCCCTTTTAGTTCTAACATTCTGATTCTGTGGATGTTATGCATTCACATTTTTTTTCCTACTTTAAGTCTGTTGAACCCATTTAGTAAGTGAGGTATAGGTTTTACATTCTAAACTATTTCTTGTGAAAACGGACTGTATTCCACAATATGCAGATGTTGCGAGTTTCAATAAATGGATTTCTGGTGTGTTAGTCTGGGAAGAGAGCTTCCTGTTTATTGGCATTCCTCTGATGTAAGGACAGCACTTTTGGGAGAGCTCCATCCAGGCGAGGGAGGGGTGGGAAGGTAGAAAGGCACCCACAGAGCTTCTGCCTTGTAAATATAATCTTATTTATGTTGGATCAGACAGGTTGGTCCCAGAATGGTGGTATTTTTTTAAAGAAGCACAAGACATATTAACAACAATAAAAAAAATGGTTGGAAAGGAATTTTATTCAGTACTGTGGTATCTTGAAAAAGATACAGTTCAGCTGGTGTTCTCTTTGTCTCCTGTTTCTTCTATTTCACTACCCTTCTTAGTTCTCTCACCTGTTTCCAGACAGTTGGGCTTTTACCCTCTTACTCTTTTTTGCCTCCGAGCATTTTGCAGAGAGTGACCCACCCACTTTCCAATAAGCCTTTTCCTCCTCTTACTCTCTCAGGTCCCATTTTGCTTCTTAGGTCTAATTCTTCTCTACCTATTTTTTAGATTAGGAGAGTCTTTTGGATTGCTGGGTGGTGGAGTGAAGGTCTGGCTAGAATATAAGTTTGAATTCTCTTAGGCTGTGCAAGAGTGATCACGTCTATGTACATGCTAACATTAACACCTTTCGTGCTGTCACACAAAGAAGGAAAGGCTGGATTTTGGCTCTAGGAGTATGTCCAGTTCTTCGTAGTATCTAGCAGCCCCTGATCAGGGGGCTGAAAAGAAAGAAGACTATGGATAGGAGGCAGGGCCTTCGAAGGGACAGCCATTAAGGTGCTGCTAGTTGCTGTAGGGCTGATAGAGCTTCGTTTTGCCAGGGCAGGTCTGTACTACAACAGTATCTTCAGTACGTTTCTCTACAGGTGGGAGGGAGGCCACCTCCTTATCTAGAATTGACACATCCCTTCTTGCTAGAAGAACACTTCTTATGTGACTTGATACTCAGATGTTAAGTTCTTTTGTGGGTGATTCTTTGACTTTTCAGTGTGATTCCTAGAACTCCCATGGCTTAGTTTTGGTGAATTCTCTCCCACCCATCACTCCTTTGCACCACTGTCTTCACTGCTGCAAAGTCATACCAGCATTCTCACTTGGTTTTAGGTGATTTTAATCTGGATTGCAACTGACTGGGGGACCAGTCAAACCCTGAATACTAATGCAGTTTGAATCTTGAGGTTGCAGTTTCAATAAATGGACTGTCAGTCCCAGGATTCTCTTTGACAGGCTAGTGTTGGTAGCTTGGTACATTTTCAGCATCAGTAAATTTTATCCTGTTAGGTAAGCAGGGAAAGGGTAGTTTTTGGTACCAGTTATCTGAGTCATTCCTTGGCCTCTTCTGCCTCCCTCATACCCTTTGATAAGACAAGTAGGCTTACTGGCTATTGACAAACATCTCCAAAGAGAGAAACGATAGGTCAGTGTACGTAGAAAAACATGACTCTTGCCAGGGAAGTAGAGGCTGCTTCCTGATCAGCAGGAGTGAGCTTTTCTGATGTCTCCAGACTTCCTTGTTCTCTGGAGGCACTGGCTCCTGCAGGGGTTAATGAAGATGAATCCCACTTCTGATGTCTTAGGATCTAGCATCTTGAAAGGCAGCAGGGGAGACCATTGATAGAGTGGACCAATCCTAGAAAAGGCAGTTGACTAGAACTTTATGTAAGGATTTTTTGGTGGGGAAATAAAATGTTTTGATGTATTATTATGATAATTGTTGCTGCAAAAGACAGGGCACTCTGTTAATGAAGGTTTCAGCAAGAAACAAATCATACATTCAAACAGTCAATTGTGAATAATTTAATTAAGGGACTGTCTACCAAGATGTAGGCAGGATAATAATAAATGTTAATACTTTTATTACAAATATAAGATATTAGAATACCCTGGGGCTAGCAGCAGCAGGGAGCCATTGCTATCTTTAGGTCTGAAGGGAGAAAGAGAAGAGGCAGTTTTTGGAAACTAGAGAGGCAGCTGTACTGAAGGGCTGTGGCCTACGCTGGAGAAACAGCACCAGTCGGTGATTCTGAGATGACACTGCATTTGAAACCAATAGAAAAATGCCTTGTCCCTGTTCTCCTCCCTCCCTATTTATTCCTTTTTGGGGTCTCCCATGGGCCGAACCCAACCAGAAGCCACAGGAAGCAGGGTGGGGGAAGGTGGGAAGTTGACCTGGAGGAGCAAATGGAAGGTACCTACCATAAGGCATTTTTCTGTGACTCCTTGAACCACTTAAAAAATGGTCTATTTTTTCTAACAAGAGGAATTTCTCAAGGTTCTCTTTTGAACAGTTTTCTATGGTATATCCTTCAATAATCTCATTTACATAAAAGTCAGATCTATATTTCTTCTCTGACTTTCTTCTAACTTTTGTCTATTGGATATTTTCAAAGAGTTGCAGATCACTAGCTCCATCTCTTTTCCTCCCAACAAAGCTCAGTTTCACTTAAGGATCTCAACACTTTCAAGGCTCATAATAATTTTCATCTGTGTTTTGCTTTACATGTGTTCAGTTGGCAAATCCTATCAAACTTGTAGTGCCTCATGAGTCTCTTCAATTTCTACTTGTGCCTATATTTCAGCCTTTATATAATCCTATTACAATAATCTCCCAGTTGATCTTCCTGTCTCTAATCTCTGGTAATCTATTCTACATACTGGGATTTTGCTTTTAAATCCTTTAATGTCTTTCTGTTGCCTAGCAAATAAAATAGAGATATTTAAACCTAATATTCTAGGCCTTCCTCCATTAGCTAGTTGGATATAAAAAACTAACGTTCATATTCCATGCTTTACTCAAAGTTTGCTTCATATAACATCATTTCCATGCTCATACTCTTAACCATCTTAAATTGCTCACTTTTCTTATCATGGAGGCCAGATGCTTTATATGCAAGTCGGACACCTCTAGTTTACCTGAGTTCAAATGGTTCCAAGTACCTCAAATTCTAAATGCTCCACATTACCTGTACATCCCATTGCCTCTTTAATCTCCTTGTCCTGTGGTCCCAAGGACCTTGACCTTTCCTCCTAAAGTCTTACTTCTATACCATGTGCACTCAGGCCTGTCAGCCTGTGGACCCTGGGGAGCCCAGGTCTTCCCCTCAGTGCATGTTCCTCTGGAAGCTGAGCCCTTTTGTTGGATGTTGGTCACAAGGAACAACTGACAGTCTATGTGGAAGCATCTCTAAACAACCCTGACTCAACTTTTTTTAGCTAAAATTTTTATTTTAAAATCTTAAACTTACAGAAAATTTGAAAGGACAGTACAGTTATTTTTCTTTCCAGAGCCATTGGAGTGTACACTGCTGATGTGATATCACATACTTTAGTGTGTATTTCCTACAAACAAGGATGTTCTGCATAACCATAGTAAAACCATCAAAATCAAAATAGATTTATTAATTATTCAGAAATTGGTACAGTATTCACCATCTAGTTTTCAGACCCTATTCAAGTCTTACTCACTGATGGTTCCAGTAGTGTGCTTTATAACGAAAGGATCCAGTTTGCTGTCAGGCACTGCATTTAGTTGCTGTGTTCCAGTCTCTATTAGTCTGGAACAGATGTGGTTCTTCATGATTAAGCCAGATTATGTGTGTATCCTTGGCTGGAATGTCACAGTAGAGGTTCCATGTTTTCCTCATTGCCTCCTATCAGGTATGATTTTTATTTGTCCCATTACTGATAATGCTCATTTTGATGACCTGATTAAGGTGGTGCCTAAAAGGATTCCCTACTGTTGTTATTCTTAGTTCTTTTGTAGGTATTCAGTGTTTTGTGGAGAAGTGCTTTGGAACTATAAATTCCTTTTCAGACTTTTAAGGTATTTATTTCTTTATATCAGAACTCCTGGATTTCTGGTTTTCTTTTTTATTCAGTGAGCTATAATTGTTTTCTATCTATATTTAATTTTCATACTTAAACTATCCTAGAGTTTGCCTGTGTGAGCACCTTTAAAGCTGGCTTCTGTATCCTTTGGGTATGTCCATGTCATTCTTTGAAAACTTGATTACTTTCTAATATGTTTCAGTCTCAACTTATATTTTATCTGCTACAGCTTTAGAATCATTTATTTATTAATTTATTTTTTAAGAATCCCTTTTCCCATTTACTGGGGAAAAATATTTAAAAGCCGAGATTTGGGCACAAGGTGTGTTACTGCCCTTGGGCGTTGCTGCTCCCAGTCCTCTCAGAGGACACAGTGACAGAAGGACTCTATATGCACATTTACATGTATATTTCTTTATCTGTTCCCTGTCTGTCTTGAAATCATGAGTTCACATTGATACCTCAAATTCCAGCCTAGTCTCTCCATGATTCATTCCAGTTTTCTTTTTTTCCATATTTATTCTTTCACCCACAGTGAGAACCTGAGTCTTTTTATCTATAATATATTTACTTATTTGCTCAATATATCTCTATGTAACCAGTATCTCCTAAGATCTCTTCTTACCTCACTCTGGCTCTGACATGCTTGAGTTCTAAACCACATACTGAGCATCCCTCCTCAGGGTCCCTGCTCATGTTGTTTGGGCTTCAGCACTCAGTACCCTCTACATCTTTCCTTCTTCCCCCAAAAGGATACCTTCCCCACACTACTCAGCTCTGATACCATATGTGGGGTCACTCCCTGTTCTTTTACCCTCCTTACTCTGCTTGGGCTCAGACACCCCAAGTTAGACTGCTCCCATACATAGATGTTACCCTCACCCTGCTTTGAGCCTGTGTGCTGCCTCTACCCACTACTGTATGTTACCGTCCCAGCATAGATGCCCTGCTGTGACTTTAGAACTGAATTATTTAGGAAGGGAAAGAGAAGAGGCGGACCTACGTTTATGATTGTCCCCTCCTTCTCTTCTTACTTGAAAAAAAATCCAAATAATGTATTCATCCATTTTTTTCGCTAGGTTTTATTTTTTATTTTTTGAATTTTATGGAATGTTAATTTATTTTTAAAAATTTATTTTTCAGTTACCATTTACGTACAATATTATATTAGTTTCAGGTGTATAAAACATAGTGATTAATATTTATATGTCTCACAAAGTGATCACTCTAATAAGTCTGGTACCCATCTGACACTGTACATAGTTATTACAACATTATAGACTATGCTGTATTTTACATCCCTGTGACTATTTTTATAAGTGGCAATTTTTTTTGTACTTCTTAATCCTTTTCACCTTTGTCACCCAGCCACCCCCAACACCCCCTATCTGGCAACCATATTAATTAGTTATTAATCAGTTACTGTAAACCTGTAATTTCAATAGATCTGGCTCCAAGGTATTGTCTTTTTTGATTAAGCTTTGCCACCATCTATTTGTTATATCCTTCTATTCTTAAAATGGAATTGATTCAAATCTGTGACGATGTAAGGATTTGAAGAACCGAGCCTTGTTGTAGAGGGCACATCTGTTGGAAAGCAAAAATTTGAAGTCAAGTTAATAAAGTGCCTGTTTGGATATATGCATGTGTGTGTGTGTGTGTGTGTGTGTGTGTGTGTGTGTGCGCGCGCGCGCGCGCACATGTGTGTGAGAGAGAGACAGAGAGACAGAGAGAGAGAGAGAATGGAAAGTTTTGAAAGTTGGGAAGACTAATTTATAAAAGCCACTCTTGTGAAGGGAACAATCTATACAAAATTAAAAATTTTCTAGGAAACTCTGCCTTCTGCCCCAAACTAAGTTATGGATTAACTGGTGTGCCCAAAGGACCTACTAATCTGTCATCTTCTCCACTAGACTGAAAATTATTCAAGGGTAGGACTGCAGGTTCTGTGAGAGCAGGTTATGTCTGCATGGACACCATTGTGTCCTCAGCTCCAACTCTGTGTTCTTCTATGTAGGAGACACTCAGTTAATACTAGTTTGCTAACACCTTTGTACTTAGGCCTGACATCAAAGTCCATGATCTTTCAACCAGACACATCTCACTATGTTCAGGACTAAGATGGGCTCTATTTCCTTTTAGCTAGCAGTCTAATTAATCCCAAAGTCTGAGAGATTATCTGTTATCCAACGGCACATCTCTCTTGTTCATGTTGGAGTTAGCTTAGCTTAGTGATTTTGTATACACTTCACTTATTGTATTACTTAATTTCTTCCCCAAAGACCCAGTAATAGTTACATGAGCAGTAGATAGGAGGTGATTTCATCGCTTAATGTTTGTATGATTACAGATAAATTAATACCTGAGGGTCAGTTCCTGTATTTGTACAGTGGAGATTTTAATAATTTTCTTACTGAGTTGTTGTGGGTTTAAATGAGATGTAGCATATGTGAATATGCCCACCACATGGCAGAGTGAGTGCTCACTATAGGCATTAGTTCATTTCCTTTTATTTTAATTTTAATAGATTCAATAGAGAATGTTAAAACAGCTGAACCTGAACTGCCCTAATCACCATTTAAATCTTACTATTTATCTTAAAACTGGTATTACTCTTGATTTAGTAGCTACATGGTTATTAAACATTTTAACAAAATTGGGTCTTGAATAACAAATGTCTATGATTTAGATTTAGGTAGGTAATTTCATTTAGGTCTACCATTAATACTTAACTCTTTACCTGGAATTATTCTTCCCACTAGATGGTGCTCGTCTATGCATTTGTGAGGCTCCCCTATATAAAGTTATGTTATTTGGGGAAAACCACATCTTGTTGCCCTTTGAGAATTGTATATGTGGTATTTATAACCATGCACAACCTGTTGATTAGATATCTTTAGGTTAAACTGGAGGGCAGGGGGAGAATTGAATGGGAGTTTTAAAGACTTTTTAGATCATTCTGTTTATCCATATAATTCCTAACTCCCAAGTTTAAACATATTTGCTAAAAAAGAATGAGATGGGAAGAATTATGTGAATGAATTGATATTCATATTTTTTAAATGTGCACAAAATTTGACCTAGGGTAAGTCATGAATTAATTAGAAATATCAAGATAATAAAGCACTTCATAGGCCCATGTATAATTCTCTCTTGATTTTTCAACATTATCCGAAAGGCTTAATAGGCAGTTTTTACTCAGATGTATTGGTAGTGGATAATCAACATTATATTCAACTCAGAGTGCATATCATTTGAAGTATGGTGATTATTTTTAAAATGAGAAGCATTTTCTGTATTACTTTCTGATAAAATTCAACTATTATCAAGTCTGCCTCAAGTGAAGATATAGAGGTGAGGGGACATGGACTCTTACTTTCATGAAGTCATGAATAATTAATTGTGTTTGTCTGAGGTTAGCTGCTGTAATAGAGATTGTGTGGGATCAAAGGAAAGGATTAACCGAATTTGTGGTAAGGGACTATTTTAGATGAGCTACAGGGGAAGTCCTGTGAGAGATTTCATACTCTTTGTGTATTTCTATGATAGCTGGACAAAGCCAGTTTGTTAACAAATATTCTGGTAAAAAAAACTTTAATTTTTAGAGTTTCTTAGATATCATATAAAACAGTTTGGACATGTGTGATTAGAGTCTGTTATTATTGAAAGCGGGATAACTCTGTATTTTTATCCTATCAGTGGAAAAGAGGACAGGGGACAGGATTTGGTGGCAGATTGGGGTTTGGTGATAGTAAAGCAGAGTCAGTGATCTGAGAGCTGGTGGTTATACTGACTAAGGGGTTGTAGTTGCAAGCAACAGACACTCATCCTGGCCAATTTAAGTAGAAGTGAAAATTTTTAGGATCTAATGAAAAGCTGAGAAGTGAGAGAAGAAAAGAGGCCCTAGATTGAGTTCTGGGGCTTTCCAACTCAAAGAGGTCCAGAAAAAGAGGAGGAACCAGAAAAGGTGACTGAGAGGGATGATTAATTGCTTCTCCTGCAGCTGGATCTTTACTGAGAATCTGTGTGTGTATTCTCGTCCTCGGAGCCCTTTCAAATAGACTGTCCATCCATGTTTCCTAGTCTCCAACCTCCAAGCTACCAGCTCTTAAGTATTATTCCTTTCAAATACTGTTTTAGGAGTATGGGCTATTTAACCCTTGTTCTGACCTGTAAAAATCCAAAGTGCTTGAGACATTTTTATAACTCTATAGAAGCCCTCATAAGTATTTTTCTGAATCAGTGCACTTCCCAATTTTATTAGTTGCTTTGATGAATCTGGTAGTCAGAGTGTTTATTTGGGTATATTTGGGTGATAGTGGCAGCAAATTAGATTGCAAGTTTGCCCACTTTTATAAAATGGAATATTTATTGAAGCTTCCAGTCAAGATGGTGGAGTAGGTAACCACTGTGCTTGCTGCCTTTCACAGCCACATCAAAATTACAACTAAACTACAGAATAGCTGTCATTTGGAGTCACCTGAAGTCCAGCTGAACAGAAGTCCTACAAGTAGGGATACACAAAAGAGGCCAGTAGGAGGGGTGGAGATACAAAATGGGATAGTCTCATTCCTGTGTGTGATTTTTGAGAATTGGGAGAAATACCTCAGCTGCGGAGGTGCCCCCGAAGAAGCAAGGGGCCCTAGCCCCACATCAGGTTCCTCAGCCCAGGGTTCCAGTGCCAGGAAGAGAAGATCCCTTAACTTCTGGCTCTGAAAACCAGCGGAGATAGTGGTTGAGTGAGACAGAGAGCTGAGGGAGTTGCAGAATTGCCTCTTAAGGGGGTCTGCATGCGGATTTATTCACAGATGGACTTACTTGCTCTGAGTTTCAGCGCTGGAGTAGCATCTCAAAAGGCTCCAGGGACATATGGGGGTCAGGTAGAGAAACTGAATTGTTTGTCTTCAAGGAGAGGGCTGGAGGGGCAGCTTCTCCCAGACAGAAGTGCTGACAGAGGGCATAGTTCCTTTGTTGAGACTTCCCCCACCTGGCTTGCATAACCAGGTGGGCACCATATCTGAGTCTCCACCAATGTAGGTAACACTGGTCGCTCTGCCCTGGTGAATCCCTGAGACCCTTCCCCTCCCAACATGTGGGCCCAGCCAAGCGGCTTCCACTGGATTTTCCATAGAAACAGCCTATCTTGGCTCATGCTGCAGATGTTCCTAAAATCTCTCAAAGGTTCACAAAACCTAAACGAGCAGCATCTGGCTTCAGCATGTCCTTTACCTTTTTCTCAGCAGCCCTAAGACTGGCACTAGTGGCAGCTGTCCTCAGTTTGCAGCTTGGCCTTTCAAGGCATTCCAAGCCCAATGTGGGTGGTGGCCATCTACACATTACTTGGTGGCTCATGCCAGGTGAACTCAGTCAGAACACAGGCTGTAGCTGAATTTGATCTGGGGCAGGAACCCTTCCAGGAAGCCCTGGCCTACATGCTACATTGGCTTCAGTCTTAGCTGGAGAACCACCTGGGGTCACATCTAAGGGCAAGACAGGGAAGGCACCGGAGCCCTGCTAAAATGAATCCTGCCCTGTAGGGTCAGCCCCTGCACAACAGCTCTTCCACTGGTTACGGCCAGTCATCACATAACAAGTCAGTCCGAGGGTCAATCTATCCCACTGATGAGGAAACAGCAACCAAGGCTCTACTAAAACAGGAGGACACGTACATCCCATATAAGGGACATACGTGGAGCACCTGGCTCAAGTGACTAGAGAAGACAGTGCCACTGGGCCCCAAGCACATCTACTACATAAGGTCAGCCACTCTACTAAGACTAGGAGACATAGCAGCCCTACCTTATACTCAGAACAAAACACAGTAGGGATCCAAAATGGGGAGACAAAGAAATATGTCCCAAATGAAAGAACAACAAAGCTCCAGAAAGAGAACTCAACAAAATGGAGACAAGCAAACTACCAGATGCAGCGCTCAAAACACTGGTTATAAGGATGCTCAATGCAGTTAGGGGAAGAGTAGAGGAACTCATTGAGAACATTAACAAAGAGATAGAAAACATAAAAAAGAACCAATCAGAAATGAAGAATATAATAACTGAAATGAAGAATACCTTAAGAGTAATTAACAATAGATTAGATGAAGCAGAGAATTGAATCAGAAAACAAATAATCAGAACAGCAACAAGAAAAAAGAATTAAAAAAAAATGAGGATAGTTTAAGGGGCCTCTGGGACAACATCAAGCTTACCAACATTTTCATCATAGGGATACCAGAAGGAGAAGAGAGAGGGCAAGGAATTGAAAATCTATTTCAAGAAATAATTACTGAAAACTTCCCTAACCTGGTGAAGAAAATAAGCCCAGGAAGTGCAGAGAGTTCCAAACAAGATGAATCCAAATAGGCCCACACCAAGACATATCATAACTAAAATGCCAAATGTTAGAAAAAAGAATCTTAAAAGCAGCAAGAGAAAAGCAGTCAGTTACTTACAAGAGAACTCCCATAAGAATGTGAGTTGATTTCTTAACAGAAATTTTGCAGGCCAGAAGGGATTAACAGGAAATATTCAAAGTAGTGAAAAGCAAGAACTTACAGCCAAGAAGACTGTAAAGCTACCCAGCAAAGCTATCAGTCAGAACTGAAGGACAGATAAAGAACTTCTAAGACAAGAAAAAGCTAAAGGAGTTTATCTTCACCAAGCCAATATTACTGGAAATGTTAGAGAGACTTCTTTTAGAAAAAGAAAGGGAGAAAAAAAAGATAAAAAATATGAATAATAAAATGGCAATAACTATATGTCTATCAACAATTGCTTTAAATATAAATGCTCCAATTAAAAGACATAGGGTGGCTAAATGGATAAGAAAATAAAACCCTTACATATGCTGCCTACAATAGACTCACTTTATTTATTTTATTTTATTTTATTTTATTTTATTTTATTTATTTCTATTATGGTGACATTGGTTAATGAAATCTAGTAAGTTTCAGGTGTACAATTCAACAGTAAGCCATATTGAAAGACACACAGAATAAAAGTAAAGGAGTGGGAAAAGATATTTCATGAAAATAAAAACAAACAAACAAACAAAAAGCTGGGGTACCAATTCTTATACCAGACAAAATAGACTTTAAAACAAAGGCTGTAAACAAAAGGTAAAGAAGGACCCATTGATCTCACTTCTAGATATTTATCTGAAGGATACTGTGAAGGAAAATATGCGAATCCATATGTTCATTGCAGCATTATTTACAGTAGCCAAGATATGGAGGCCACCTGGGTGTCCATCAATAAAGAAGAGGCGGTTCATATATATAATGCAATATTACTCAGCCATAAAAAAGATTGAAATCTTGCCATCTGCAACAACATTGATGGACCTAGAAGGTATTTTGCTGAGTGGAGTAAGTCAGAGAAAGACAAATGTCATATGTGGAATCTAGAGAACAGGATTAAATAAATAACAGAAACAAACCCATAGATACAGAGAGCATGTTGATGGTTGTCACACTGGGGGAAGATGGGTGAAGGGGGAAGGGGATTAAGATTTACAAATTGGTAGTTACAAAATAGTTATGGGGTTGTAGAATATAACATGGGGAATATAGTCAGTAGTATTGTAATAGTATGTATGGTGTCAGATGGGTACTAGATTTATTGGGGTGATCAATTCATAAGTTATATAAATGTCTAATCACTGTGCTGTACACCTGGAAGTAATAGAATATTGTATGTCAACTATAATTGAAAACAAATATATAAAAATTTTAAAAATGGAATATTTATTGATATTTTTTAAAATGATACTGAAGGATATTTTCTCTTCAGCTTCCTTTCATTGAACTGGTTAACTTGAAGCCAGTATGTTAGCTATCTGCAACATTTCGTTTTTACTATGTTTTTCTGAGTCTTTTAACATATTATGTGCAGATTTCATAGTTAAATTTATTTGAAATTTTGTTGTAAAGTGAATTGATCTTTGTGGAAAATGTGTTTATTGTAATAACATATGAGTCCTAGAGGGCAGACTCTACAAGGGGAAGGCAGTAGATTTCTTTTCTTGGTTTTGGAAATCTCTGTGACCATAACTGTTGAAATAATTCAGACTAGTGATTGAAATGATTGTTGTATTCTAATAAAGTATGTGAGGAATAAATCATGATATATAAAGTATACCAAAAATTTTTTAAGTAATACACAAAAGATGAGAATAGACAATTTAAGTTACTTGAATTGACTGTCCTCCTTGCCTTAGGGATGCACTTTCAAAATGCATACTTTCAAAATGATAAGCTTGGAGACTAATGTTGAAAAGCATTCATTATTTGTTTTTCAGCAAATACTGAGAGTCTACTATGCTTTGGGTGCTCTAGAAGACACAGTAATTATTTAGATATATCCCTTGTCCTCAACGAATGTATAATCTACAGGAATGCAATTAATAGAAAGGTAATATACAAGAAACACATGGGCCACATATAAAATTTAAAAATTTCTAGAAGCCACATTAAAAAAATAAGATTACAGTAGTCAAGATATGGAGGCCTCCTGGGTGTCTGTCGATGGGTGAATGGATAAAGGAGAGGTGGTACATATATGCAATGGAATATTATTCAGGCATAAAAAAAATGAAATCTTGCCATCTGCAACAACATGGATGGACCTAGAGGTATTATGCTGGGTGGAGTATGTTGGACAGAGAAAGGCAAATACCATATTTTACATACATGTAGAATTTAAGGAACAAAATAAACAAAACAAACAAATTCATAGATACAGAGAAAGTTTTGAGGGTTGCCAGATGGGAGGGGGTTTGGGAGGTAGGTGAAAAAGGGGAAAGAATTAAGAAGTACAAATTGGTAGCTACAAAATAGTCATGGGGATATAAAGTATAGCATAAAGAATATAGCCAATAATATTGTAATAACTATGTATGGTGTCAGATGGGTACTAGATATCAGGGTGATGACTTTCTAAATTACATAAATGTCTAATTACTGTGTTGTGTACCTGAAACTAATATAATATCATATGCCCACTGTAATTAAAAGATAAAATTATTTAAAAAAATAAATACTAGAGCAAAAAAGAGACAGATGGAATTAATTTTGATAATATATTTTATATACCCCAATATATCCAGGATACTACCATTTTAACATGTATTGAATATAAAGAATTATTGAGATAATTATGGTATATATTTTTTGTACTAAGACTTAAAAATCCCATCTGTACTTTATACTTTTAGCACAGCTCATCTCAGATTGGGCATATTTCAAGTGTTCAGTAAACACATATAGCTAGTGGCTGCGTTTTTGGACAGCACAGCTCTTGTTCCCAGCACTCTCATCAGACTGCATCCTGGTAATTTTGGTTACAGCGTCACTATCTTTGTTGAGGTAGCATTTATATACTAAGAAATTCACTCACTGTAAGTTCAGTTCCGTCACCCCCTTTTTTAAAAATAGCATCTGTTCTTGTCCAGGTATCTGAGGATATATATATTTTGAAAAATTTAAAATTTTTATTGCCTCTGTTTCTTTCATATATTTGCTGTTTTTGTCACTGTGTAGTCTGTTAGAAATTTTCATCATATTTCTGGTGGTTCTTGACTGGTAGAAACTGTGTCTGTGTGTGTGTGTGTGTGTGTGTGTGTGTGTGTGTGTGTGTGGTGTCTTCAGGGGTGGGGAGGTTGGTAATTGTTTAACCTTTGACTGCATTATAGAGTGATTGAGTGAAAATGAGCAGTTTCTCTCAGCTTTCCTTTTTTTCTCAGTTTGGACCAGTTTCTTTCCAGTCTGGGTAAACTCATCCTTTTGGCATTTGTTCAGCATGCTAGCTGTATCTATGCTTGAGAATCCCGTACTTCTTAAGAGTTTAGTCTTGTTTTGTTTGTTCTATTGTATATATACATAGGGAAATAATCTTTTTAAAAATAATGTTATAATCTAGGTTATTATAATTCCATTAAAATAAGAAAGCTATAAAATAGGTAGACAGTTTTCTCTGTTATATAAATCACCATATATAAGCATAGGTTGAACTATATGTTCTATGCACTGTCCCCTGGAAAGCTGCATGGCTCACACCCTCATTTTTCAGGTTTCTGGTAGAAATGTCACCTTCTCAGTTCAGTTTTCCTTCACCCTTTAAAACTGTAAATTCCTTTCCATTCCTATTTACATGACCTGGTACTCTCTTTGCCTTTCTCTTTATATTAATTGCACTTATCACCACCTGACATATTATGTACTTCTGTCTATCTCCTCCCCTCCAAAATGAGAGCAGATTCTCTTTAAAGTAAAATTTTAATTGACTATGGCATTCATATAGAAAAACAGAGAAATTAAAAGTTCACAGTTGAATGCATTTCTATGGAAAGACACATACCATGTCACTCCAGATCAAGAGACAGAACATTACCAGTGTTCCAGAGGCCTTCCTATGCCCCTTCCCATTGCTAGCCCTGAGCTAAACCCCTTCTTCAGAAGATACTGCTCTCTGACCTTTGTCATCATATATTAGTTTTTCCTATTTCAAATTTTGTGTAAATGGAATAATAGACTACATATTCTTTTTGTCTGGCTTTCCCTCCTCTGCATTATATTTGAGTTTTGTCTATGATGTTGCAGTAACAGTGTGTTCATTCTCATTGCTGTGTGGTACTCCACTACATTACTATGATTTATCTATCTGTTTTAACTGTTGATGTATATTTGGGTGGTTTCCATTTGTGACTATTATAAGTAGTTAGTCTTTTATTTTGAAAAAGCCTACAAAGTTCCTAGGCTACTGCTTTTCCCACCCAAACACATGCTTTCTCTGAAGCAGTAAAGAGGGCTGACTGCCTGTTTGAATTTGAGGAAAGAGGAAATATTATCCAGGCATGTTTTGTCCTTCACTGACTGACCTTGACAACAGAAATCTTGACATTTTAATTATCTTTGAAACTTCAGTACGTAGCATGGGCCAGGCACATAGTAATCTAAAGACTACTTCTGAAGGATCATATAAACTTTATTCTCAGAATGGATACTAGGGCTAAGAGAAATAGAATTTATTTAGAAGACTTATAGATGAAATTGAGCATTACCGTGTGGTTACTTTAAGCCCAACAACAACAGTTCTGAATACATTGAAGATGGAAATTTGGCTAAGGAATTAGTAGTACCTTTTGATGATATTGAAAAGGTATTTTTAGGTGGAGAAAACATGTAGCAAAGATACTAAATGAAAAATTTTTGCCTTAGTGTAAGGTACATGTCATGAGATAGATGTCATAATTTTTAAATTTCATTTTTTTTTTAGTGGTAAAGTACATATAACATAAAATTTACCATTTTAAATATTTTCAAATATACAGTTCTGGGCATTTTAGATACATTCACATTTTTGTGCAATGATCAATACCATTCATCTTCAGAACTTTGTTGTCTTTCTCAACCAAAACTCTGTACCCATTAAACACTAAAATGCCCTATTCCCATTCTTCCTAGCCCTTGGCAACCACTATTCTACTTTCTGTCTCTATGAATTTGACTACTCTAGGAAACTAACATAAAAAGAATCATACAGTGTCTGGCTGGTGGGAAGAAAACAGGTGACTTTGTTTAATCCAGATTATTCATTCATTCATCTCTCATTTACTTACTGAGAGTCTGGTATGCACCAGACACAGTGTTATTCTCCCAGGATATACTGTCCTCATGGAACTTTAGTTCTTTATTAGTTTTTCTCACCAGAACATAACTAACATATACATTCTTCATAGATTGTGAAAAGCACCAAGGAAGAACTAAACAGGAGGCTATAATAGAAAATAAAAAGGTGTATAGTAATTTGATGGGTAGGTAGGGCCTAAGAAGGTAACTTTTAAACTGAAACCTAAAGAATGAGAAAGATCTTGCTGTGTGATCTACCAGGAGGAAAGTATTTCAGGCAGAAGGAGGAGCATGAACAAAAGTAACATTAATGAAGTGCTTTGTGCCCCTACTGTATGCTAGGCACTTGGCATGGTAGTTCATCTCTTATCCATTTCACAGAGGAGAACCTTGGCTTACCATGCAGTCTGTTAGTCCTGTAGGCTGTCAGTTTATAGTGGAACAGGGATGAAACTCAGGCGTTCCTGTGCTGTACTGCCTTCCAAATTAGCTAAGTAGGCCTGTTATTAAACTTTGCTATACAAATTTGGAAAACTGATTTACAAGGAATTATAATCACTACCTAGGTCTTAGAATTTCAAATAGTAGAGAAAAAGAAAAATATTTTCATAGTCTTATCAAATGCTTTTTCAAGAATTTACATACTAAACATTGTAGATCCTTGGCGTCCAGCCTTTTGAGCCCCTTCTTAAGCACAATTCCAAGGTGTGCTAAGTGTGCAGACTATAAACTCTGTGAGAAAGAGCGTTCAGTGACAGATAAAAAAGAAGATGGAACTGGTCTGAATTTAGGAGAAACAAATAGATGTCTATACAGTAGTTCCCCAGTGGATGCCAGAACCTGTGAATGGTACCGAACCCTAGATATACTATTTTTTTTCCTATACATACATACCTATGATAAAGTTTAATTTATAAATTAGTCACAGTAAGACATTCACAGCAATAACTAATAATAAAATAGAACAATTACAGTGGTATCATTATAACGATATAATGATGTTATAACGATTATAACAATGTGAGTATGGTCTCTCTCTTAAAATATGTTGTTGTACTGTACTCCCCTTCTTGTGATGATGTGAAATGATCAAATGCCAAACCTATTTCTGAGTCTGTGAAACTATCCCTAACTTGCAGTGAATGGCTTGGTGTCGCTTGTTTTAGGTGATTCCTTGCCAGAATCTTTATATAGAATCACTGCTTTCTGGTGAAACACATTGTCATCAGTTGGAACCCAATTTTGTTCATGTCTTCCACCCCCAGATTTGATGCCTTTTCCATCTCAGCTAATCACTGTGGCTATAACTTTGGCAGTTTGAGGTGCAACAGCAAAATTAGCACAAATTTATTTTCCCTTCTTCACAAGTTCACAGATAGAAGATTTGTTCTTACCTTAGATCTTACCAACCTCAGTATATGTTTTTTTTCTTTCTTTATGAAGTCAAGAACTTTTTACGTTTCCACTTAAAGCAGCAGTCCCCAACCTTTTAGGAACGGGGACTGGTGCTCCTATGAGAATCCAGTGCCTGATGATCTGAGGTGGAGCTGAGGCAGTGATGCTAGTGCTGGGGAGCGGCTGCAAATACAGATGAAGCTTTGTTGACTGTCCGCTCACCTCCTGCTGTGCAGCCCGGTTCCTAACAGGGCACGGACTGGTACCAGTCCGCTGCCAGGGGTGGAGGATTGAGGACCCCTGAATTAAAGGAAGCACTTTATGGCTTCTCTTTGGCCTATCCAATTGCCAGCATCACTACTCTTGTACTTTGGAGGCTTTAAGTAAAATAACGATGACTTGAACACAAGTACTGCCATTCTGAGACTGTCTGATAACTGACAACTGCTAAGTGACTAACGGGTAGCTGAGGGGACCTCTTCCTACACAGAGCTTCCTGAAGGGCATGCCAGCCACGGGACAGTTCTTTTTGGTTAATAAAACAAAGTTTGGCCCTTAGTGGATGATATCTGGAGAAGAAAGAAAGGCTAGTCTTCCTAGTATTATTTCACTGATTATCTTCTAGAGCAGTTTGTTTAGCAAATATTATAAGAGCTGATCCATTCCATAACACTAATCAACTTGGTCTAATACTGAAGTTTCTGATTTTAATGTTGCTCATGTCCAGAATTTTGTTCCAAAGCCAAATGTTAAAAAGAATTTGGAGATTAACTGTGACTTTCTGTTACTGCCATTGAAGAATTCTATCTTTGCTGTGAACTGCCCTCAAAATGGCAATGAAGTGCCTCATCATGTGCTTAGGAAGCCTTAGAGCAGTGCTGTCTAATATGGCTTTCTGTGATAATGGAAATTTTCTGTAATAAAGCATCTGTTGAGCCTATGTGGCTGGTGTGACTTAGACCTGAACTATTGATTTAAATGTAAATCACTCTATAACTAGTAGATACCATATTGGACAATACAGTCTTAGTAGTAACTTAAATGCTTATATGAGGGAGAAACAAGTGACCAAAAAGCAGAGAATTTGGAGACTTTTTCAAGTAGCAATTAGGAGCTCCTTTAAGGATTAGTTCCATATTCCATATCATCTTCATTTGTACTTCTATGATCTATCAAAATAATCGAGTTATTAAGAAAGCTGCTTTGGAGCTTCATGTGACTTGTTTGAGATAGTAGGGAAATACCTTGTAAAGGTTGGGAGGGCAGCATTTTCCCACTAGGGGCATGTGGAAATGTGTGTGTGTGGACTTTGTATTGTCAAGATAACTGGTCAGTGTTACTGGACTTTAATGCCTAAGGGCCAGGGATGCTAACTGTAATATTATCCTGCTTAAAATACCAAGAACACCCTCATTGAGAAATGCCTTTGGAACTCTTTGATGGTAAGAGTTACATTAAAATTTAGTAATTCTAGCATCCAAAGGGTTATCTCGTCTTTGAAAAACTAAGATGTTTGGAAGACATTCTTTAAAGCTTCCGGCTATGAAGTTTTTCTGTTCTGTAGCCTATGGTGTTGAGAATATAGCACTCCTTTTGGGCACTAACCAATTAGAACATTTGAATGTTGATGTCTGAAAACACTGAAGAAGCTATTTGTTTAGAGCAGAAACAGTCGAACTGGCCCCTTATCCAGTATGCATAGAAATCCACAGGGAAGATTAAATAACTGTTCTGCAAATGAACGAAAGAAAGCAGGAGGTCTAATCATCATAAGCTGAAACCTCACCAAAGGGTATTCACCAGTCAGGCTATTTTTGGTATTATGTAGAAGAATGCATGTGTTTATAAAATATATTTTCATATTTAAAGGTCACTTTCTTCTTGAAAGAATGGTGGTAGGAAAGAAACTACCAGTGCTAACTGCAGTTGAATGATTGTTCTGCTGTTTTTTGTTAGAGTCCCTTGGGCTCAGGTGTCTGTTTTTCTGGAAAGGAATTTTTCACTTGATAAATGAGATGGAAAGATAGTCTTTTCTGCCTGTGTGAGTTATAGAAAGGGCTAGTAGTTAGTAAAGATGATAAAATGGCAGGAATTAATAAATGATGCTTTCAGAAGTAACAGAGCTGACAGGCCTTCAGGATTGTTCTGGGGCTCAGCATTTGAGAAAGTACAATTGTGTTACTGTCTTAATAACTGGAGACCATTTCGATACAGTTTGGTGTTACTGTGCTTTTTTTGTGGGGGATAACTGTGGGAAGTAGGCTGATAATTGCATTCATATCAATATAGGCGGTATATTAAAAAAGGAAGAGATGACCAGTTTTCATTACTTTTCCCCTCAATGCCATCGTAACGACAGGATCCTGTCTTGTTCTAGCAGAAAATAATTTGATGTCTCTTTTGCCAGAAGGCAAATTATAATAAAATTGTATGGAAACTGAAAAAGACTTCACGTTTTATGAACATATTTTCTTAAACATTGATGTTTGTTTAAGTAATTTTAGCTGGGGATCAAGAAGATCAATTTTGGTGTGTGTGGGGGAAATTTCAAGTTTCTAATACAATATTGTTTTTTATACCATATTTGATTATGTTTATAGGTTTTGTTAATTACTTTCAGTTGCTAGCATGCTATGTTTTTAATGCAGTGTATTTCAAATTGATTAGGTACATAGAATCTCTGCTAGCTCCCTAAGGGTTGTAGTGTGTGTGTGTGTGTGTGTGTGTGGAATAACCTTATTATCAACTGTTAGATAAAAAAAATGTAAATCAATACCATAAAAATCTGTTCTTTTTTCTACATTGCCAGATGCATTTATGGAATTAGTTTTTAAAAAAATTTTTTTAGAATGTGCTCCCTCCCTCCTCCATGGTCATGGTATACTGCAAGACTTTTTTTCCCCCCCTTAGGAAGGGGTTCTGAGTGAGTTGTCTGTAGGCCATAGTTGCTGTTGATTTGATTTATGTCACCATAAGAGTGCTTTGCAGTGTGACTGCAATCTCTCTTTTAAATATATCTCTTCCATTTTCAGTTGTCTCAACAAATCTGAGGTCAGGGTCTTTCAAAATGATACTACCTATTGTTACCTATTGTCTACACTTTAAAATGAGAAGACTGACTTAAATACCTTGTTGACAGCCATGGATAGATTATCCAAACATAAAATCAATAAGGAAGTAAGAGTCTTAAATGGCACATTAGACCAATTGGACATAATCAATATTTACAGAGCCTTTCATCCCTAAACGCTAGATTATACATTCTTTCCCAGTGCACATGGAACATTCTCAAGAATAGGCCATTTGTTGAGACACAAAACTAGCCTCAACAAATTTGAGAAGATTGAAATCATACCAACCATGTTCTCCAACCACAGTGCGTTGAAACTGGAGATCAACGCAAAAAGAAATTAGGAAAACCTAAAAATATGTGCAGATTAAACAGCATGCTACTGAAGAATGAATAGGTTAAAGAAGAAATAAATGGAGAGATCAAAAGATACATAGAAACAAATGAGAATGAAAATACAACATATCAAAACTTTTGGGATACAGAAAAGCAATAATAAGAGGAAAGTTTATATCATTACAGGCCTACCTCAAGAAATGAGAAAAATCCCAAATAAACAATCTAACATTATATCTTAAAGAACTAAAAAAAGAACAAATGAAGCCCAAAGTCAGCAGAAGGAAGGGGGTAATAAAAATTAGAGCAGATTTAATGAAATTGAGCACAAAAAGACAATAGAAACATTAATGTGACAAAAAGATGGTTTTTTGAAAAGATCAGTAAAATTGATAAACCCCTGACTAGACACAAAGGAAAAAGAGAATAGACACAAATAAACAAAATCATAAACTAAAGAGAAGCTACAGTGGATACCACAGAATAAAAAAAGATCATACAAGAATGTTATGAAAGACTATATGCCACTAAATTCAGTAACCTAAAAGAAATAGATAACTTTCCTAGGCTGAATCACGAAGAAATGGAAAATCTAAGTTGACTGATCAACAGTAAGGAAATTGAAACACCCATCAAAAACCTTCCAAAAAATGACAGTCCAGAACCAGATGGTTTCAAACATTCAAAGATGATTTGATACCCATCCTTCTCAAACTCTTCCAAAAAATTGAAAATGAGGCAATACTTCCCAACTCATTTTATGAGGCCAACATTATGCTGATACCAAAACCTGGTAAGGATAACAAAAAAGAAAACTACAGACCAATATCTCTGATGAATACAGATGCAAAAATCTTAAGCAAAATACTAGCAAATCAAATATATCAATACATTAAAAAGATTATACATCATAGTCAAGTGAGGTTTATTCCAGGGGCACAAGGATGTTTCAATGTATGCAAATCAATGAATATGATATACCACATAAACAAAATGATAAAAATCATATGATCATTTTAATAGATGCAGAAAAAGCTTTTGACAAGATACAGCATCCATTTATGATTAAAACACTTAATACAATGCGTTTAGAAGGCCATATACAACAGACCCTCAGCTAATATCATACTTAATGATGAAAAATTGAAAGCTTTTCCTCTAAGATCAGGAACAAGACAAAGATGCCTACTCTCATCACTCTTATTCAATATAGTATTGGAAGTCCTAGCTAGAGCAATCAGGCAAGAGAAAGAAAGAAAAGACATCTAGAGTGGGAATAAAGAAGTCAAGTTATTACTTTTTGCAGATGACATGATTCTTATATAGAAAACGCTAAAGGCTACACCAAAAAAACTATTAGAAACAATAAACAAATACAGTAAAGTTGCAGGATACAAAAATCAGTGTACAATACAAAAAACCATTGCATTCTTATATATTAACAATGAAATTACAGAAAAAAATGAAAAAAATTTCTTTTGCAATTGCAGCAAAAAATAAAATACCTAGGACTAAACTTATTGAAGGTTGTGAAGGAAATATACATTGAAAACTATAAGACACTATTAAAACAAATCGAAGAAGCCACAAAGAAGTGGAAAGATATTCCATGTTCATGGATTGGAAGAATCAATGTAGTTAAAATGGCCATATTACTCAAAACAATGTATAGATTTAATGCAATACCCATCCACATCTCAATGGCATTTTTAAAGAAACAGAACAAAAAATCATTAGACTTGTATGGAAGCACAAAAGACCCAGAATCACCAAAGCAATCCTGAGAAAAAAGAACAAGGCTGGAGGTGTCACATTGTCTTACTTTAAATTATACAAAAAGCATGGTATTGGCAGAAAAAGACACACAGACCAATAGAACAGAATTGAGAGCACAGAAATAAATCCACATATACATAGGCAACTAATTTTCAACAAAAGTTGAAAACATGCAATAGAGAAAACCTCTTCAATAAATGGTGCTGAGTAAATTGGAAAGCCACAGCAAAAGAATGAAGTTAGACTGCTATTTGTCTCTATACACCAAAATTAACTAAAAAATTTTCAAAGATCTAAATATAAGACCTGAAACAATAAATTGCATAGAAGAAATCATAGGTACTAAATTCATGGGCCTTGGATTTAGAGAGAATATGAATTTGACCTCAAAGTAGGGGAAGTAAAAGCAAAAATGAATGGAACTACATCAAACTAAAAAGCTTTTGTACACCAAAAGAAACCATCAACTAAACAAAGAGATAACCAGCTGAATGGGAGAAGATATTTGCAAACAATGCCTCTGATTAGGGACTAATATCCAAAATATATAAATAACTCATGCAACAGTGTGGAGGTTTTTCAAAAAATTAAGAATAGAATTACCATAAGACCCAGAAAATACTCCTCTGGGTATCTACCCCCAATATGTGAAAACATTTATCTGTAAAGATATATGCACCCTGATATTCATAGCAACATTATTCACCAGGACATGGAAGCAACCGAAGTGTCCTTTGAGAAATGGTTAGATAAAGATGTGGTACATATACACAATGGAATATTACTCAGCCATAAGAAAAGATGAAGTACTGTTGTTTGTGACAACATGGATGATTTCACTCATGTGGGATATAAAACTGAAAACAACAAAGAAGGCAAACAAACAAAAACATAGATACAGATAACAGTTCAGTGGTTTCCAGACGGAAAGGGGGAAGGGAAAGAGTAGATGAGGGTAAAGGGGGTCAAGTATATGGTGATAGAAGGAGATTTAACTTTGAATGGTGAACATACAATGCAATATACAGATGATGTATTACTTAATTGTACATTTGAAACTTATATAATTTTATTAACAGATGTCACCTCAATAAATTTAATTTAAAAAGTAAAATGAGAAGACTGATTTTTGTGGTATCCTACTGTAAATTCTATTTAGGTTTTCTTTCTTTTTTTAAAAAAATTTAGTTTCTTTACATTGGATGACTATTGTATAGTATGGGTAATATATTTTTGACAGGATAACTTGGTCCAGGTGGAAAATGATTACCTTTTGGATATATAGCAATAAAACTGTTAAATTAAGGAGGAAAAAACCCCAATACTCTGAAGATTTCTTGGACAATGATACTCAGAGGTTTAGAGAGATAGCTAAAGGGTTCGTTGACCTTGTTTTTATGTTATCAACTTGGCTCAGATTTTTACCATTTCATCATGTTGCCCATGGTCTCTGGAGAAAAAGTATGAAATAGCTTGTTGAATCTCTTAGTTCAGGAACATATTATATATGTTGAAAAGAAATGAACAGTCTATAGAATTATTTAAACTCTGGCACGATATGCATTTTAATAATTTAGAGCCCTTGATTGAGTGTTTTATACCGTTTAACATAAAATCCATTATTTTATGGCAAAGATGGAGAAAATGTTTGTAATAATGTAATATATGAAAGTTTCTATCATAGTGTTTTAGTGTCTCAAACACATACTAATGACTAAATATTAATTCTTTTTTCTTTAAAAGCTTTTATTTTGTTGAAAATATAAACATTCCTAGGAATGTTCTATAATTTCTACAGTTATATCTTTTAATTCATACAATTACATTTATCCTGTAGTACTGAAATGAACTACCAAAAAAGAATGCCTCAGTTTGAAGGCATTGACTACAAATTAAAAAATTCCATGCTTCTCATATGCTTTATCCCTGATTCTTGAGTAGATATACTCAAAGAACTCATGCAACCCAGTTCTTGTTCTGTGCTCAAGAAGAAAAATGTAGAAGCTGTCTTTGAACTATCCCCCAAATGACCTAAATATTCACCTTTAAGAAATCTGTCTCCAACTATACAATGATTCTAGATGATTATTTGAATTTCAATGATAGAAATAAACTCATTTTTTATACTTATTTCCTATTTTATATTTAGTATACTTATATCTTATATATACTTTATCTTATAATGCATTAGAGATAAGTTCATTATTATAACTTAAAAATAGTATCTAATTTAAAAAATGTGTATGTTATAGTAAACAATTAGAAAGGTGACTTATTTTTCATGGACTATTTTGGGTAGAAGAAAACATTTATAACACTTTATATCTCTATAAGGACTTGATTCAAGTAGAATTAGGAGTATTTTAGGTAAGTAGTGTGTGAGAACATAACATTTTTTGTCTTCTGATTCTCTCAGATATTTTTGAAACATGGTCACATTTAAGTGTATTGCTACTGTATAATACCTGGAAGTCCACTGGCCTCTGTATTTTGTTCATTGTTGTATCATCTGTCCTTAAGGTAGATGTGTGTGTGTGTGTGTGTGTGTGTGTGTTTGTGTGTGTGTGTGTGTGTGTGTGTATTTTTTAAAGTAACACACATATATTCCTAGAATCTTTTACATTCTTAATGAAATGCCAGGATATCAGTCTTTTGAATCTAATTTTCCTATGTTATTATGAGGTCAAATTTTTCATGTTAGTAATTCATTTTATGTAAAAATAAAATCTAATATTGTTTTAATGTTGTACAAAGCAGGAAAATCTAAAAGCTGTTGATCCTAAGTCTAGTTCTGTTTCAATCCATTTCACCTTCAGTTATTTTCTGTGATAATGAGTCATAAATGGTCCCTGTATTTCTTGTCTTTACATTGGTTATTACCATTAATATAAAGACATTTCTAGTTTTCATAAGCAGTTGTATGTATCAGATTTTTATGAGGTGCTAGAGGACATTACCGATAGACTCCTGAGATTCAATCCCTTCTTTGCATATCAAACTTCCTGCCTAAATGCTGATAGGCTGTGGAAACAATGACTAACATAGAGCCCTGTTTTAAGATCCAGGATGCTGAATTTCAGACATCAATTTAAAAGTAAATTATGTTAATGAAAGTATGTAGGGCATGTTTCTACTAAACCAACCAACCAACCAACCAACTAACCAACCAACCAACCAACCAACCAACCCACCCACCCACCCAGCGAAACAAGTCCTGGGAAAAAATCTGAATTGAATTGTGACAACTCAGTCAAAGGACAGATATTTATTACTCTTTTATCTTTAATTAGGCATTTATTAGGAAGCCGATGCATTTTGTTTGTTAAACTTTAACTACAGAGATCATAAATAGAAATGTTTCAGAGATACTTTATTTAAGTGAAAAGGTCAACAATAGTAGTTTCGTTGATAATAATACTAACTCCTAACATTTTACCATTTACAAGGAGCTTTCACCTGAATCTCATGTAAACCTCATAGCAACCTATGTCTGTGAAAACTGAGGCAGTGTTGCCTAAAGCAGGATTCTAAAGTAAATCTTGCTCTAATTCCAGTAATTTTCTCACCTCATATCTTTTTCATGGTTGATTTATAGCAGAGTCAATGTGCCTTTATAAAGGACACTGTCCATATTTTATTGGAAATAATAAAGCTTTTAAAGGAGAAAAGTTGTCACAAGTCTATCACCCTCTTACTTAACATCTTTTAAAGTTTGAGTCACAAACTCTTTCCTTTCCTAATTATTGTCCTAATGTTTTCAGGATGCTGCCACCAGTTGGTAGCAGTGTAGTATAATTATCTATTCTGAATGGTTTGTACATTTTCTGAGATTCAAAGTTGCATTCTACTCAAGCTTGACTATTTATTCACTCAATAAGCATTGCTAGGCACTAGAATTAACAATGAAGTTTTAATTATTTATATTTTTATAATGCCTTTGTATTCCAAATAAAAATTTAAATAAACTTTGCATATATGCCATTTAAAGTTAATATTTCTCTACAAATTTAAGATTGGAAATATACTTTTTTCTTACCAGTTCTACATCATTTTTTTTAGCCAGTTATTCTGACCCTAGTTATATGTATAGTATCTAACTTTAGTATTTAATTTTTATGTATTTAAGACTTATTGGACCTTTAGCTGCTAGGTTTTACGACTTTTATTCTTTTAGGCTTACTTCACATATAAATTGAAAATATCTTTTTTTTTTCTAGGTAGAGTATCTTTCATAGTGAGCTCATTCTACTTTTACAATGACAAAACATACAAAGTAGAAAGTGACTATCATTAGTAATTCTACTGCCAGAGATATCTACTGTATGTTTTTAAACTCTCTTCTCTCAGCCTTTGGGAACCACCATTCTACTTTCTGTCTTTATGATTTGGTCACTCTAGGTACCTCATGAGAGTGGAATCATACAGTATTTGTCTTTCTGTAACTGGCTTATTTTACTTATCAAATGTCCTCAAGGTTCATTCATATTGTAGCATGTGTCAGAATTTGCTTCCTTTTTTCCCACTGTATGCTTTTCAAAACAACTCTGAAATGCTATCATATTATTCCTGTTACTTGGTAAATAATTTTTTACATATACACATAAATATGTATATATACACATAAAATACGTATATATACACATAAATAATTTCCATTGCTACCAGGAATAGCATCCCTATTCTACAGATGGGTACAATGAAGCTTGGAGGTGAATAACTTTTGATATATAAGTAGTAGTGGCAGGAACTAAATCTATGTCCTCTAGATTCTAGTGTCAGACGGCAGAGTGGTCTTTATAGGTCAAGGATGTGGTTATTGTGGAAAAGTGAAGCAATTTTGAAGACAGATTTCTATGGCGACTAAAAGACCTGATTGTGTGCTTTTGTTGTAAAATCCATAACTTGGATTTCATGGTTGCAGCAGGCACAAATGTCTGTCTCCAGAAACATCTTCCTAATTTTATACTGTATTACGTTTTCTCTTGAATCACCTATATCTATGTCAAGACGGGGTTACTTCTAAGAGGACAGCAATTGTCCTGATCACAAATACATTTCCAATGGTCTTTCAAAAAACCTGAGCTAAAAGAGGAGGGTGGAAATTACCTGCCTCTTATCTGAAAGAAATGAAAAATGAAAAATGCTGAAATTCTCAGTGGTCTAGGACAGACGTCATGATTATTGCAGCTCATTACAAACATTTTAGAGCTAGAAAAGATCACAGAAATAATCTAAATCTAGCTCTTAATTTCATAAATTAGATGTTGTTTTGAAATGGCTAACCAAGTAGTTACCTATGCAGTTAGGATTGAAATCTAACTTTATTGATGGTGAACAGGCTAAATTTTCTCAAACCAAACTAGCTAATACTTGTATTTTATACTGAGTGTACTTTGTATAATATTTCCTGGCTCATAGTGTAATTGAGGAGATTTAGAAATCTTAACCAATGTTTACATTTATAGATGCTATGAAGGCTAGAGATGTATGTGTGTTGGAAATGTTTTTCTTACTCTGAGTGATAGTAGTTGATTTCTCATAAGTCGACTCCATATTTACCACTAACTTTAAGTGACAGGGAATGAACAAGGTTGTGTGGGCTATCAAGACTAGGTGTGCTTATTGTATCATTAGAAATGAAGGGAATTGGGGTGAATGTTTTCTTGAATTCCTAGCCCTGATTTATCAAGCAGTTGTTGATGGAATTCATAATTTTTGTGAGTCTTGTCCATGGCAGAGACCTAAATTGAAGATCAGAGCTCTTTCAGAGAAAAGGTCACATCAACTACAGTAAAGGTTATAGAACAGGGATTGACAAACATATAGTCCAAAGGCCACCTGTTTTTGTATGGCTTGCAAACTAACAATGTTTTTTAAAAAGTATTTTTAAATGGTTGAAAAATTCAAAAGAATAATATCATACATGAAAATGATAAGAAATCAAATTTCACAGTCTCCAAATAAAGTTTTATTGGGACATAGCTATATTTATTTATTTATGTGTTTTTTATGGTCACTTTTGCATTAAAATGGCAGAGTTGAATAGTTGTGACAGAGACTGGATAGTCCTAAGGAATCTAAAATATTTTGTTTAGTTCTTTATAGAAAGAGTGTGTCGACCTCTGTTATGAAACATCAAGAATAATTTATATTTTGGAGTACCAAGGGAAATGGTGACTTTCTTTGCATTCTGAAAACTAGCTGAATATTACTAAATTTCTTGAAGAGTTTCTCCACTATTTTTTGCCTCTAGGACAACTCACAATAGTCCATTCATACTATTTTTCTTTACCTCTTCTGCTTATTTTCCAGTGATTCCTTTTGCTAGCCAGGTGAACAGACCAAAATCAAATAGGAAGGTCTGCAGTTTGTATACTGCAGAGGGATTATGTCTGGCTCAGGTACCTCTCTGTCATAGAAACCTGAATTTTTTTTTTCAGTTCAATTTTATTTCTTTTTAAAAAAATTTATTTATTTAAATTACTTTTAAGAATATAGTACATTGGTTAGACACCTACATAGTTCATAAAATGATCCCATCAATTGCTCCCTTCCTGCTCCTCCACCTAGCCAATGTATTCATCCTAATGGCATTCCCTATGCCACGCTCCCCATCTAGGTGACCATCTATCAGCTACTGATTTGTACTTCTTTAACCCTTCACTCCATTATCCCAGTCCCCCAACCCTCTTCCCCTCTGTCCGTCACCAAATTGTCCACTATATTTGTGAGTCTGTTTTTGATTAGTTTGTTCTTTTTATTTCTTGGATTCTGCATATAAGTGAACTCATAGAGTGTTTATCTTTCTCTGACTTAAATACCTTCTAGGTCCATCAAAGCAATATCGTTTTCCATCTCTTTCCTTTTAGTCTCTATGTGTCTTTTAATCTGAAGTGGGTCTCTTATAGGCAACATGTAGGGGTCTTGTTTTCTTATACTTTCAGCCACTCTATCTTTTGGTTGAAGTACTTAATTTTTTCCATTTAAGGTACCTATTGATAGGAATGTAGTTGTTACCATTCTTGATTCCTGTTTTTGATACATGTTTTTTCTTTTTAAAAAAGTTTCTCTAACATTTCCTGTAACACTGGCTTGGTGGTGATAAATTCCTTTAGTTTATTTTTGTCTGGGAAGCTCTTTATATGTCCTTCAACTCTAAATGATAGCTTTGCTGGATAAAGTATTTTTGGTTGTAGATCCTGGGTCTTCATCCTGTCAAATATTTTTTTGCCAAGCTCTTCTGTCCTGCAAAGTTTCTTTTGAGAAATCAGTTGCCAGTCTTATGGATGTTCCCTTATCTGTTTTTCTCTAGCTGCTTTTAATATTCTTTCTTTGTAATTAACATTTGGCATTTTAATTATGATGTGTCTTGGTGTGAGCCTCTTTGGATCTCCTGATTTTTGAGATTTTCTGAGCTTCCTGAGGTTTTATGTCCAATTTCTTCACCAGGTTAGAGAAGTTTTCCATTATTATTTCTTCAAACAGCTGTTCACTATCTTGATTTTTCTCAGTTATGATCAGACAGATATTTGGACTCTGAATAGTGTTTCATATGCTCCTTAAATTATTTTTATAGTCTTGGCATCTTATCTCTTGCCATTTTTGTTGTGTGTCCTTGGCTTTCCTGTCCTCTAGATAGGGCACTTGATCTCTTCTTTATTCACTTTGTTTATTCCTTTGTTTATTCCATTTAATATACTTCTCATCTCAGATAATGTGTTCTCCATTTCAGACTGGTTCCCTTTTATAATTTCCATTTCCATTTTATGTTACTATCTTTGTTGAAGTTCTCACTAATTTATCTACATTTCCCAAAAGTTCATTGAGCATCTTTATAACCAGTGTTTTGAACTCTGCATCTGTTAGATTACTTGACTCCATTATATCTGGATCTCTGTTCTGTTCTCTCAAATGGTTTCTGCTTCTTTGCCTTCCCAATTTGGCTGCCTTTCCATGTCTGTTTCTATGTACTAAGCAAAGCTCCTAAGTCTCCTGGTCTTATTAGTGTGGATTTGTGAAGTAGGTGTCCAGCAGCACAGTCTTGAGAGGGGTTCAGCTGCAGGCCAAATCCTTCTGGGGCCACCTGTTAAGATTCAGCAAGCAATCCACAGATGCTGTGCTTATAGTTGCCTCAAAAACCGAGGCCAGAAACCGAGGCCAGTTGCCTCCAGTGTGGGTCTAGGCGCTGCTCAGCAAGGAGCACCTACCTGACTCACTGAGGATACACCTGGATGTGTAAATTGGGGGAGGTGGGTTTCAGGGAATCCTCTGGGCAGAGTGACCTCTGTTATCCAGCTTGATGATGTCTGGCTGTGGCAGCGCTGTGTCCGGTGCACTGGTAGAGGGGAGGGCTCAACAGGGAACAATGGAGACCACCAGCACTTCTATACAGAGTGAGTTTCTCCTTCTTGGCCCTCACTCCAACAATGTCTCCCTGTAAGTCTCTGATGCCCACTGTGTGCAGTCAAAGTGACACTGGTGCTTAGAGAGAGCATGCCCGTCACTGAGAAGATCCACCTGTGGACCCGTCCCCTTTAAGAGGCGTCTGCCTCTGCTGCATCTCACTCAGCTGCTGGAGACTGGGCAGCCCTGCGTCCTCACCCTGTCTTACCTTCTGCATTGCAGGGCGATTTCTTGGATTTCTCCCTAGTTGTATGGCTTGTTCATCTAGATCCCAGGAGATTTTTCCTTGCTGTTTGCTCCTTGTTTCTGTCACAACTTTGATTTGGTCCCCAGAGGGATGAACAGAGCCTCTATCATCTACGCCATTTTTTTTCTCTCTTGAAACCTGAATTTTGATAGTGATCTTTCTGCTGGAGCTTTAATTCAAATATATATAAAATGACCCACACTTTCAAAGCATAAAATAAACATTTTATTGTTGGATCCATATTTGAGAGAAGAAAATCTTAATCTTTGTTTTTATCAGACATTTTAATAACTTTGATCATGTTTCTTATGACTCTTAATTTGACATGAAGATTAATTGATGTGTGTGTGTATATGTGTGTGTGTGTGTGTGTGTGTGTGTGTGTGTGTGTATGTTAGTTTTAAGCATTTAAACCCATGTATTTTTTTATAGTTATCTTTTGATGGAGTAAAAAGTAAAAGTCTCAGTAGTTGGGAGACTATATTCCATCTCTTATAAAAGTTATTTCCCCTTTCTTTCCAGCTGCGGTTACTTGATGTCAGTTCTCTTGGGGCTCATGTAAGAAGGGAGTGGCCCTGCTACTTTCTTAGAGGCCTGAGTTTTGTAGCCACTGAGAGCTTGGGATCCTTCCACTATTGCCAACATTGCCACCATTGCTACCATTCTTTTAAAGCATAACAAATAGGTGTTGTCTGTCCAGAAAGAGCCCTTATCTGAAGGTTTGAAGTTTGGAAAAATAGATCATCTATCAGGTTTTACCATGCCTTTTGTTATAACTGTGCTTTTGTGCTTGCTGAAGATGACTCTCAACTTTGCCCTGAAGAATGTATAGCACTGTCTGGGTCACAGTATTGAATTGAACAGTTGAGATTTCTCCTTATTTCAAATAACTGTTTTGTTACCTGGTTCGAGCTTTGTTACCCGTCTTAGCTTACTTAAAAAGAATTGTGGTAAGAGGTGTAGAGCTCACTCATGGGAGGAATTAGGCTTACTCTCTTCAAATCATCTTCATTCAGAGATTCCTTTTTGCAATGGAGCCTTCTAACATTATGGGGTAGGCCGTGACATAGTCTTGGGACTCTGTAAGCAAAGCCAATGACGGATGGCAGAACCTAAAAAGGAAATGCTGAGGCAAATGCAGCCTGGAGTAGGTGATAAGAAGCTTGGGAGAGCAGCAATGTCTTAGTTAAAGTTTCTTTAGACTTAGAGTAAAGGAAAGTTGCAGTTTGATTTAACTTTGACTTGTTGGCAAGGAGGGTAGAGATTAGAGATTAGAGGGAAAACCTGTATTACCATTTCTGAAATTTGGAAAAACAGGGTGAGCCTTTAAATTCTAACCCTTGAGCTTTAAAATGTACAATAAAGTGAGTTATTGTATGTGTGGGAAATATGATATAAAATATTATGGTAAAGTTATGGTTTTTGGGTTTAAGAGAGAAGAGTGAAGTGGAAGCCATACTCATTGCCCTTATCTGGGGAGGGTAAGGGGCTGTGGACTCAAAGAACAAGAACTAATCCAGGTAAGAAAGCCATGAAAGGAAGAGAGAGGAGAGCTTTGTCTCAGCGCCTGAGTTATCATCTACAGAAAACTCAGCATTCCCTGTTCAGGCTACCTACATCATGTCCTGGAAGCTTTACTGGTGGCACCCAGGACTTGTTCTAAAGGTGTGACCCAGCAGGCCATGAACCTGCCAGTAAGTAGGGCCTCAAACAGTTATTTCTATGTGTGCTATGTGTTTGCATTTGCTTACTCATTCCTAGGCTGGGAGCCTGTCTAAAGAGGAAGAGTGCACTTGTAAACAGTTGGAGGCTCCCTCGGAGCATTAGCTATTCAGTGTAAATGTGCTGGATATGGACAGTGTACCCTGGCTTCCTGGTTTCGCACAATTGAGGCGGGCTGTTTTCAAAGCCTCAGCAGGATGGAAAAGGGGAGGCTGTGGGCTAGAAGGGGAGGAGCAGTTACCTGCAGACAGTTAGTTGAGTTTTCTCATCCTGCTGTAATTGGTTTAAAGTAGAATCCTAGATCATTGGAATTAGATGAGATTTTAGGGATCATCCAGTTCATCGTTATTTTATCAGTGAGGGACACTTACGGAGTTTCTAGGACTTATCTCAGACCAGAGAGGTAATGAGTAGCGGTGTTGAGGCTAGACACCAGGTCTTTTGATTAAACAATTATACTTCTAGCTTGGAACATGAAGGGTTAAATTGTAACAGGAATCTGCGATTGAGTTTCTGGGGTGCAGTGTGGGCTGCTGCTGAGTTAGTAAGTTGCAGTTAGGGCTGTGGTCTCTGGGCCATAGGCTATAATGGGTGACCCAAGAAGAACCTTTAACTCTGGTAACTTGTTACTACGTAGTGGGGAAGACTGTAATTTGATTGTTGCTGTGGACAGGGGTACATCTAGGCATACCAGTGAGTCTTTGCTGAAAGTGAAATAGGAATAAAGAAGATTCCATGTGAAGAAAGTTAGGGGGATCTAGTTGAAGGCTCTCTTCCTGAGTGAGATTTGAAGTTAGAGGAACCTGTTTAAATTCTTTAGAAACCAGGTGATTAGTATCTACTGTGACATTTGGAGAACTGAAAAGTAGAGAGGGAGGGACTTAGTGGTCACTGGGAATACAGGGAGTAGTATAGGTCCTTTTATGGTTTGTGGCTTTCTGTCCTTGAGTACTTATTTTTGCTTATCTAGCTAGTGCAGCTTTCATTGTATGCTATCACAATGATTGTAAATATCTCTTTCGATTTCTCTTAATTTTTCTAAATATTGGAATTGAACATAGAATATAAAAAGAGATAATTTTTATAAACTCTGAACTGAAATATTTGGCACTCTTGTAAGATTGGTTTTATTGGAAAGAATGAACCTAATTTTTTGAAATGAATTTTCTTGTTTGCTTCCATTTGTTGATCACCCCTCTATAGAGAGATTGTCAGTTTAGTGGTTAAGCACAGGACTCTGAGCTAGCTACTTGGGTTGAATCTTGGGTTTGCTATGTATTGTGTGTGACCTTAGGTAAGTTATTTACCCTCCATGCCTCAGTTTCCTCATCTATAAAATGAAGATAATGTAATACCTCATAGGGTTGTTGTGAAAGTTAAATAAGTTAATACATGAATTAGAACAATGCCTGGTACACATTAAATGGTATTTACATATTAGCTGTTATCCTGTTCCAGGCATTATCTAGAACCTTTGTCACTTAATTTATGAGCAAATTGAGTCTTCGATTTAAAAGCTTACTAGCTAATAAGTGGCTAAGGTGCAACTTGAACTTTCTCTGTCTGACTCAAAGCCTGGCTCTTACCCACACTCTGCTGGATTTCTGAGGTGTACAGATCACTTAACTGTAGATTAGATTTTATAGATATCTACTCATTTATTCATCTATCTTATATATCCAGCTTTTCATTATGTTTTAATATTGTTAAAAAATGCATTTTCTTAAAATATCTGTGACTTAAGGATAAAAATAAAACAATTGCTCTCAAAATAATGCTACTCAAATAATTAGATAAGAACTTTAAAAATCCATTTTAATAGTACTGTTCATGAAAGGCATTTCATGTGACATCTGATAATGGCTATCAGTGTTTCTACACACTTGCAATAGTACGAGCAGTTAATATTAGCCATTTTGAGCTTACCTTTGTAAAACAGCCATGGCATTAACATTTTAACTATTTAACTATTTAACATCTTAATTCCCAGGAAGAAACGACTATGTAAAATTTTTATAGCTCATGGAAAGCTTCCTAACCTGTACCTTAGAGTAAGGTTAAGAGAATTAAGGTCTGGGAAGTGAGAAGGGTCTGCTGAACAACAGTGACAGGTGAGGTTGGTAACAACAGCTTTTGACTGTTAGCAGAATGGTGCTATAATGAGATCAGCTTATGGTAATGAAACATTGACTACACAGCTGAGTGAAATGCTTTTTCACTTGTTTTATAAAATTATTGGGGAGATCTGTTAAATGATTATATCGAACCCAGAAGTTTTAGATTTCTGCACTATATATACTTTTGACATTGTTTTGAAAATTAGAAATCGTATTTTATAGTTATTAACTTTGTAATTATCTTATGGAGAAACTTATTCAGTGGAAAGGAAAGTACCAAAATAAAAGCAAAACAAAACATCCCACTACACCAGCAAAACCACTCTAAATAACCAATATCATATTTTCCTCAAAGTAACTGCAATTTGAGGGGAGTATTTAATATATCTCTAAGTTGAAAATTGTTCAACCATTCAGGCTGCTTGAAAAAAGAAAGCTGCTAAAAAATTTAAAAATTTATTTATATCTTGTTTCTGGACAAGGTAAAGAATTGTATCAAGATGAAGTAGCTATTGTTAAAGTTTATTTTAAGTTTTAGCCAGGACACACTCAAGATCAAAACATTTGGCAATGAAGGAAATGATGGCTCAGGATATGTGGCAATGTGACATTAAAGATTATATTTGGTAGAGTCTGTCTCAGGAATGTTATTATGTCCTTTCCATCTGATGTCTGTTTCAGGAGTCAGATAAATGAAATGAAAGTCTTAGATATGCATTATGTTCTTTAATTACCTTTATTAAGTTTGTTTTAAAATTAATCGAATACATCTCAGATGGCTTAAATGTGCATACTATCAAATGAATGAACATACAGGCATGCCTTATTTTAGTTTGTTTTATTATGCGTCGCAAATGCTGGTTATTTTTTTTACAAATTGAAGATTTGTGGCAATGCTGTAGAGCAAGTCAATGCCATTTTTTCAAGAGCATTTGTGCCTGTGTCACATTTTGTTAATTCTTGCAATATTTCAAACTTTTTGTTACTATATTTGTTATGGTGATCAGTGATCAGTGATCTTTTTTATGCATATAATAATTTTTTATTTTTCAATTACAATTGACATACAGTATAGGATTAGTTTCAGGTATGTGACAGTGATTTGCCATTTATATAACTTATGAAGTGATCATGCTGGTAGAACTAGTACCTATCCAACACTATATATAATATTACGATATTATTGACTATATTTCGTATGCTATACTTTACATTTCCATGACTGTTTGAAACTATGAATTTGTATTTCTTAATCCTTTCCTCTTTATCACCTATTCCTACAACCCCATTTCCATCCAGCAATAATCAAAATGTTCTCTGTATGAGTTTCTGTTTTGTTAGTTTATTTTGTTTTTTAGATTCTGTATATAAGTGAAATCATATGGTATTTGTCTTTGACTTATTCTAGTTAGCATAATACCCTCTAGGTCCATCCATCCATGTTGTTGCAGATGGTGAGATTTCATTTATTTTTTTTAAGGTGGAATAATGTTCCCTTGTATGTATGTATGTATATATATATATATATATATATATATATATATATATATACCACTTTTTTATTGATTCATCTATTAATGGACACTTAGGTTGCTTCCATATCTTGGCTATTGTAAGTAATGCTGCAATGAACATATGGATGCTTATGTATTTTGAGTTAATGTTTTGCTTTTTTTCAGATAAATACCCAGAAATGGAATTACTGGATCATTTTTATCTTTTGTTATAGCATTTGTGTTAAAGTCTATTTTGTCTGATATAAGTACTGCTACCCCAGCTTTTTTGTTTATTTCCATTTTCATAAAATATCTTCTTTTATCTCTTTTAGTCTGTGTTTGTCTTTTGATCTGAAGTGAGTCTCTTGTAGGTAGCATATGTAGTAGGAGTCTTGCATTCTTATCCATTCAGCCACCTTATGTCTTTTGACTGGCGCATTTAATCCGTTTGCATTTAAAGTGATTATTGAAGAGTTCTGGTCAAGATGGCAGAGTAGGTAAATGCTGTACTTGCCTTCTCTCTCAACCACATTATAATTATAACTACAGAATGGCCATCATTGGGAGTTGCCTGAAGTCTAGCTGAACAAAAGTCCTACAATTAAGGACACACAGAAAGAGGCTACTTCGAGACTGGTAGGAGGGGCAGAGATGTGAAATGGGTTGGTCCTACTTCCATGTATGGTGGTTGAAAATCGAGAGTAGTATCTTGGCTGCAGATCTCCCCAGAGGAGTAAGGGGTCAAGTCCTACACCAGGCTCCCCTTCCCAGGGCTCCAGTGCTGGGAAGAGAAATCCTCACAACTTCTGGCTCTGAAAACAGGTAGAGATGGTGGCTGAGTGAGTCGGAGGACTGGGGGAGTCCCAGACACTTCTCTTAAAAGAACCCGTATGAACATATGTTATAATGGACTCACTTGCTCTGAGTTCTAGTGCTGAGCAGAAGCTCAAAAGGCACCAGGGATATTAGAGGGAGGAACTGAATTGTCTGGCTTCTGGGCGAGGGGCAGCTTTCTCCCAGACAGGAGTTCTGACAGGACATAGCTCCTTTGTTGAGCTCTCCCCCGCCCAGTTTGTAGAACCAGGTGGCTGCCATATCTGAGTTCCCACCAATGTAGCTAACACTGGTCACCTCCCACCCGCTGCCATAGTGAGTCCCTAAGAACCCTTTCCTCCCAAATTACGAGCCCGCCCAAGCCTCGTTAGTGGATTTTCCACAGAAACGGCCTATCTTGACATTTGCTGCAGACTTTCCTAAAATCTCTCAAAAGTTCACAAAACCTAAACAAGCAGTATCTGGCCTCAGTGTGCCCTGTACTTCTTGCTGAGCAGCCCCAAGCTTGACATTGGTGGTGTTCATCCTCACTTTGTGGCTTGGTCTCTTGAGGCACTTCTAAGCCCAGTTTGGGTGACAGCCATCTGTGGACTGCGTAATGGCTCTTGCCAGGACACCCTGGTCAGAACACAAGCTGTAGCTGAACTTGACCAGTGGCAGGACCCCTCCCAGGAGGCTCCAGCCTGCATGTCCAGTGGCTGGATTTGGTCTGAGCCCAAGCACCACCTAGGGTCACATCTAAGGATGACACACCCAAAGTGCAGACAGGGCAGGCACCAGAACCCTGCTAAAGCAAATCTTACTCTGTAGGTCAGCCCACACACAACAGCTCCTCCACTGGTCATGGCCATTCAGAAAATCAGTGAGCCTGAGAATAAGATGGTCCCACTGATGAGCAAACAGCAACCAACGCTCAACTAAAATAGGAGGACACACAAACCCAAACAAGGGACATACCTGGAGCACTTGGCTCAAGTGACCAGGGAAGACTGCCACTGGGCCCCACAGCACACCTACTACGTAAGACCATTCTACTAAGATCAGGAGACATAGCAGCCTACCTAATACATAGAAACAAACACAAGTAGGCAGCCAAAATGGGAAGACAAAGGTACATGATTCAAACAAAGCAACAGAACAAAATTCCCGAAAAAGAACTCAACAAAATGGAGGCAAGCAAACTACTAGATGCAGAGTTTAAACCACTGCTTATATGGATGTTTAGTGAACTTAGGGTAAGAGTAGGTGAACTCAGTGAGAACTTTAAGAGATAGAAAACATAAAAAGAACCAGTAAATAAATGAAGAATACCTTAGGAGGAATTAATGGCAGATTAGAGAAAGCAGAAGATCGAATCCGTAATTTAGAAGATAAGGTAGCAGAAAACACCCAATGAATAGTAACACGAAAAAAGAATCCAAAAAAATGAGGATAGTTTAAAGTGCTTCTGGAACAACATCAGGCATACCAACATTCGCATCATAGGGATGTCAGAAGAAGAGAGAGAGAGCAAGGAATTAAAAACCTATTTCAAGAAATAAATAATGACTGGAAATTTCCTTAACCTGGTGAAGGAGATAGACATACAACCCAGGAAGTGCAGAGTCCCACACAAGATGACCCAAGGAGGCCCAAATTAAGACACATTGTAATTGAAATAACAAAGGTTAAAGACAAAGTGAGAATCTTAAAAGCAGCAAGAGAAAAGCAGTCACTTACCTACAAGGGAGCTCCCATAAGTCTATGAGCTGATTTCTTAACAGAAACTTTGCAGGCCAGAAGGGATTGGCAGGGAATATTCAAAGTGAAGAAAAGTAAGTACCTACAACCAAGATGACTCTACCCAGCAAATATATCAGTCAGAATCGAAGGACAGATAAACTTAACCATTCTCATTATCTTGTTGTTGTTCTGATTGGGTGTTTTTTGCTACCTTATCTTCCAAATTGTTAATGCCATCCTCTGCTTCAATGTAGCCTACTGTTGGTTTCCTCTAATGTATTCTTTTTTGTATTCTTCATTTAGACTGGTTTTTCATCTCTGTTTTTATTTTTTCTATCTCTTTGTTGAGGTTCTCACTGAGATCATTGAACATCCTTATAACCAGTGTTATGAACTCTGCATCTGATAGATTGTTTGACTTTATCTTGTGAGGTTTTGTTTGTTTGTTTGTTTGTTTTGGGAGCTTTGGTCTTCTTTTTCATTTGAGATGTTTATCTTTGTCTCCTCATTTTAGCTGCTTTCTGGTGTTTGTTTCTATATATTAGGTAGAGCTGCTATGTCTCTTGGTCTCAGCAGAGTGTCCCTACATAGGTTTATAAGGTGTCCTTTGGAGCCCAGTGGCAGTCTTCCCTGGTCACCTGAGCCAGGTGCTCCAGGTGTGTTCCTTCTGTGGGATTTTTGTGCCCTCCTGTTGTAGTTGAGCCATGATTGCTGTTGGAACATCAGTGGGAGATATTGATCTTCAGGCTGCTTGGTTGTGAGGACTAAGTGTGACTAACGTAGTGGAGCTTTTGTTCAGAGACTGACCTAATAGGGCAGTGTTTGATTTGGCAGGGCTCTGCTGCCTGCTCAGTCTGCCCTTTGGTGTTTTTTTGTGGAGGTGGTTGGGTGGTGCTCTGGTGTGGTCTGAAGCTGGCCACTGAGTGCATTGGTTCTGGGGCCTTTTAGGAGGGACTCTGGTGCAGGCTAAGGTCAGTTGCTGCCTGTGTCCTGCCACAGGGTTACTTGGTATGAGTTAAAAAGTGGTTTGCAGTTGGTTTCCACTTGTACTGGGCTTGGAAATAGCTGGGAGAAGCTAAGCTGTGAACTGAGGCCAGCTGCCATTAGTGTTGGGCTTGGGGCTTAGCAAGAGGTATGGGGTAAGCCGAGGCCATATGCTGCTTGTTTGGTGTTAGTGAATTTTAAGAGATTTTTAAGAATGCCTGCAGGTGGTTTGTATTGAATAGCCACTAGAAGTGGCTTAGATGGTCTTGTAAGTTGGGTGAAGAAGGGTCTCAGAGAATTCCAAGGTGGGGTGACTGGTTTTAGCCAGCTTAATAGAGACTCGGTTATTGTGCTTGCCTGTATGTGCAGGCTGGGTGGTGTTAGGGCTCAACCAAGAAACAATGGCTTCTACCAGCCCTGTTGTCTGAAAAAATGCTGCTCTCATGCCCTCGCTTTGAAGCTAGACAATTCAATTCCTCCCTGGATGTCCCTGGCACTTTTCAAGCTTTTGTCCCAGTGCAGGAACTCAGAGTGAATGAGTCTATCAGCAAGTAAATACATGTGTGGGCCCTTTAAGAGGAACACTTGGAGCTCCAGCTCCCTTTGTCTCAGCACAATCTCTGCTGGCTTTTATAATCAGAGTTGTTGGGACTTCTCTTCCTGGCATTGGAACCCTGGTCTGGGGCTAGGACCCCTTGCTCTTCATGGGGGACCTCTCTTGCCAAGATAGCCCTCCAGATTTTTAACCTCTTCACATGGGGTGAGGTCAGCCTATTTCTTGTCTCTACCACTCCTACCAGTCTGGGTGTGGCTTCTTCTTCATGTTTTCAGTTATGGGGCTTCTGTTCAGCTAGACTTCAGGCAATTCTCAGTGATGGTTGTTCTGTAGTTTACTTGTAACTTTGATGTGGTTGTGGGAGGAGGCCAGCACAGCATTAACCTGCCCTGCCATCTTGACCGGAAACTTGTGATTGGTGATCTTTGATGTATAGGCTAAAAATATATATATAGTACTTTTCCTCTTAGCTTCTAATTTTTTATTGCTGGGCTAATAATAAAATTCCCAGAGATAGGTTAACAGGAGAAAAATCAAGTTTTAATACATGTGCATGGGGAACTCAGATAATCATGAGAATTCTAAAGACAGTGAGGCAACTTTGGGTATATATGACATTGTAAGCAAAAGAGGTAAGAGTGGGAACAGGCCTTAGATTTCAGAAGTGTGAATGGGTGATTTACAGGTAATTGAGGAAGAGTAGAACACGCATAGCAGGTAAATTCTTGCTAGGCAACTCAGAGATAATCAGTCACATAGGGTATCTAGCTAACAGGCCCCTGCCTGAAGCCTTCCTATTGACCATATTTAATCATATTAGGTTAAGTTGCACATTCTAAGATTTCTTTCCTGGAGCAAGCCTTTCCATCTGAATCTCTTAGGTAGGATTTTGGAGTGTCAAGGTTTTTTTGAGTCTTTTGTTTCTTAATAAACAGCTTAAAATCAGTATCCCAAAAGGCAGCTTTAGAGTGGGAATCTTTGGTCCCCTTCACTACTGTAATTGTTTCTGGGTGCCATGAACTGCACCCACTTAAGATGGCAAAGATAATCAATAAATGTGTGTGTGCTCTGACTGCTCCACTGATGTGCTATTCCTCATTTCTCTCCCTCTCCTTGGGTCTCCTTATTTCCTGAAACACAATAATATTGAAATTAAGCCAGTTAATAACCCCACAATGGCATCTAAGTATTCAAGTTAAAGGAAGAGTCATGTCTCTCAGTTTAAATCAAAAACTAGAAATGATAAACTTAGTGAAGAAGGCATGTTGAAATCTGAGAGAGGCCAAAATATAGACCTCTTCTGCCAGTTAGCCAATTTCTGAATGCAAAGGAAAAGTTCTTTAAGAAAATTAGCAGTTGATACTCCAAAAACACGCAAGTGATAAGAAAATGAAACTGCCTATCTAATATTGAGAAAGTTTTAGTGGTCTGAATAAATCAAACTAGCCACAACAGTCCTTGAAGCCAAAGCCGAATCCAGAGCAAGGCCTTAACTCTCTTCAGTTCTACGAAAGTTGAGAGAGGTGAGGAAGCTGCAGAGGAAATGTTTGAAGCTAGCGGAGGCTGATTAATGAGGCTTAAGGAAAGAGGTCATCTCCATAACATAAAAGTGCAAGGTGAAGCAACAGGTGCTGATTAGAAGCTGCAGAATGTTATCCAGAAGATCTAGCTAAGAAAATTAATTAAGGTGGCTATACTCAGCAACAGATTTTCAGTTTATATGAAACAATCTTATTTTGGAAGAAGAGGTTGCATAGGTAGAGAGAAGTCAATGTCTGGCTTCAAAGTTTCAAAGGACTTGTTGACTCTCTTGTTAGGGGCTAATGCAGCTGGTGACTTTAAGTTGAAGCTGGTTCTCATTTACCATTCCAGAAATCCTAGGGCCCTTAATTATGCTGAATGTACTCTGCTGATGCTGCAAATGGAACAGATCTTGGATGATAGCACTTCTGTTTAGAACATGGTTTACTGAATCTTTAAGACCACTGTTGAGACCTATTGCTCAGAAAAAAGATTCCTTTCAAAATATTACTGTTCATTGACAATGCACCTGGTCAACCAAGAATTCTGATGGAGATGCACAGTGAGATTAATGTTGTTTTCATGCCTCTTACTCGACATACATTCTGCAGCTCATGGATCAAGGAGAAATTTAGATATTCAAGTTTGATTATTTAAGAAATAATTTCATAAGACTATTTAGCTGCTGTAGAAAGTGATTCTTCTGATGGATCTGAGCAAAGTAAATCGAAAACCTTCTGGAAAGAATTCACCATTCTAGATGCCATTAAGAACATTTGTGATTCATTGGAAGAGGTCAAAATAACAATAACAGGAGTTTGAAAGAAGTTAATTTCAACCCTCATGGGTGATTTGGAGAGGCTCAGGATGTCAGTGGAGGAAATAACTGCAATTGGTGGAAATAGCAGAACTAGGATTAGAAGTGGAGCCCTTCTGAAAATGTGACTGAATTACTGCAATCTCCTTATACAACTTGAATGGATGAGGAGTTGCTTCTCTTGGATGAGCAAGGAAAGTGGTTTCTTGCGATGGAAATCTACTCCTGGTAAAGATATTGTGAAGACTTTTGAAATGACAACAGAGGATTTAGACTATCACATGAACTTAGTTGGTAAAGCAATGGCAGAGTTTGAGAGAATTGACTTCAGTTTTGAAAGTTCTGCTGTGGGTAAAATGCTGTCAAACAGCATTGCATGCTATAGGAAAATTATTCATGAAAGGAAGCATTAGTTGATGAGGCAGAATTCATTGTTGTCTTATTTTAAGAAGTTGCCACAGCCACTCCAACCTTTAGCAACCACAACCCTAATCAGTCAACAGCTCTCAACACTGAAGCAAAAAGATTACAATTTGCTGAAGACTCAGATGACAGCATTTTTTTTAGCAATACAGTATTTTTAATGAAAGGTATGAACATTATTTTTTTAAAGTTATAATGCTATTGCACACTTAAAATAGCATAAAAATGACATTTATGTGCACTGGGAAACCAAAAATTTATGTGACTCTATTGTGATACTTGCTTTTTGTTATGACAAAATTATATTCTTTCTACAACTTTGGATGCCAACTCCTTTCAGGTTAAGTGGATTTGTAACATTGAGTACCAGTATGAAAGTATAGATATCTTGTGTTTTCACTTAGAGAAAGAAGAGGGTTTATTCCCTCTCCCCCTGTCCCCAGTTTTAAACTAATAATACAGGAAATAAATGGAAAGGAATAATGGTTCTTTTCTAGACTTTTCTAAGGATGATTTGAAAAGAGCAGGCAAAGGAGAGAAGAGCCATGGCTGTTGTGGCCTTAATCAAGATAAGCAGAAGTGTGTGTGTGCTTACTGTCACATGGCAGGAGGCTTTCTCCAGAGTGCTCAGCCTGTCCAGGGAGCTGTTTCATTTTGTGTCGGATAGAGTTGTACCTTGGAAAATATCCACTTTCCTGCCTGTTGCTTCATTATGGATCATATAGGTAAAATTAAATTTAAATTATTTTGCAGCTATGTGGAATTACTTAAATTATAATTTTAGTTTGAATTTTTATTTAAAATTATGTTGGCTGTGTTTGTACTCTAAAAAATTTTATATGGATGAATTTATTCTTGAGTACATCTGAATTTGTTATATACAAATTGTGATAATTTAGGATAAGTACTTAAGAGAATTTCTCAGATATACCCTTGTTGTTTCCTATTTCAATTTGGGTCACAATCAAACAGACTTAAAATAAACTGCAGTCCTAGGTGTAGAGCCGTAGGAGAGAAGGAGCAATCAGGTTGGTGGTTTCATAAACTATGTAAATGTCTAACCAAGGTACTGTATAATTGAAACTAATAATAAAATGTAAAAAATTAAATAAATAAATAAGCTACAATCCATAATTAATCCACATTTTTTACTTCCTGGCCAGAAGGTTTAAAGTCAAGTCATCTGAGTTCAGACTGTGCCAAATAGAGAATAAAGTGTACACACAGTCTGCAGAGTGTGGCTTCTGTAAAACATTGTTGGCATTGTGGTGGTTTTGTGCATGTGTGCTGCCCCATCTTGTGAAAGTAACATAATAAAGTGAATTGGAGAATTTCAGTTTTTACCCTAAGTTTTCTAAGTGTTAATACGTATAGATTTTTCTGATGGATAACTAGCTTCTTTTTAAAACTATGTAGCCTTGTTCTCAATTTCTAGTTTCACCAAATGGTAAATTGGTACAGATTTAGGAATAAAGTTAAGGTAGACTAACTATGGGTGGTGGTTGTTTGGAGTTAAGTGGGGGATTCTTTTAGTTGAATGGGGTGAGGGTGGGTTTAGAGGTGAGATGGTTGATAAGGAGAGTTTTTACCCCAAATTTATGCAACTAATTTAAAATTATATTACCCTGAATTTGAACTTACAGATAATGGTGATATGGTGTTCTGACAGATTCCTTTTTAAGTAAACAACAAAGGCCTTTGGAAAATTTTTCACTAGGTCAGAGATCCACTTCTATACCCAATGTAATAAAATCTCAGTGGACAGACCTTTGACAAGACAGCTAATTATGTATGCAAATCAAATTTTTGTGAAATTGATAATTTAAAATGTAACTTTTAGGAGTTTGCTATGTAAAGGACTTCTGGGGTGAATATTTTTTAGTATATGTGCTGCTGAAGAGAGCGGTGTGGTGAATATTTTTTTAAAGATAAAGCAACCTAAAGTAATTAATTACCTCAGATAATTTTTTTACAAATTCATGTTTTCCTATTTAAGAGTTCTTTTAAAGCAAGTATACTAGTACCCATCTCTCTCTCTCTCTCTCTCTCTCTCTCTCGCTCTCGCTCTCGCTCTCGCTCTCGCTCTCGCTCTCTCGTGTGTATTTTAAGTTTCTTTTCCTCATAAGATTAGTGTACCAGAATTTTTTGTTCTCGGGTCTGAAATAAAATATACTTACTTTTTAGAAGGCTTACTGTATATGTGGTACTGTGTTGAAGATGGAAGGAACATACTTAATGCCATATGCAAAAATCAAATTTCTAAAATTACACCTGGAAGCTTTACTATGAGTATGCTTTTAATTATAAATTTGTACTATTTTACCAAAGAACAGAATAATTAATTCTTTCTTTTTTTAGTTTTTATGTTGCTATTACAACATTTCTTTATTGTTTTTCAGTGATGCTTTATAAATGCATAAATGGTATTCTAAAAGCCAAACTTTAACATGCTGCATAGACCTCAAGAGGAATGCTAAGAAAATAAAACTTTAATATGAACAAAGGAGATGGCTCCAGAGAAATTTTAGATCTGACACTTTCAAAATTATTGTGTGTACTCTCGAGGGGAAGTGGTTTATGTTCTTACCACATTAGTATATATATTAATTAAACTAGTGCCTGATATTATAGGAAGCTGTTTTAAATGTTGTCTTCTATGGTGATTTATACAAACATTTATATATTTGCAAATGTATGTATGTTTAAAGAGAAGAACACATATTTCTAGTTTATGGGAGAGTGACATCTTTTGTATTAAAAAAGAGAATTTATTCTGCTATCAGTATAGTTCAGCACAGCTGCTTTTGTATTAATGGCATTGTCTCAGCACTGAAGGGGTTATCTTCCAATGCAAAACTGATTCTTGATGGTTCAAGAATAGGTTTATTTTAATTTTTTTCCTGGAATGCTTTTGCTCCTATGTGGTTTCCATGTTATCCATGGCAGTATATTTTTAGTTTTTTTCAGGTCTCTGTTGAAATGTCATCTTTTTAAAAGGCTGGTGTTACCTGACAATTTTACTTAAAGAACCCTCCCATTCAATCACTCATCCTTTAATTCCTCTTATCTTTCTTTATAACACACACTACCACTTGACATATTGCATGTTTGTTTTTCTGTCTCACCTACTGGAATGTAAGCTCCATAGAGGAGAGAGTTAGTTCACAGCTGTGCCCCTGGAGTGCAGAGTAGTAGGCTCCCAGGAAGTAGTTGCTGAGTGAACTCATGAATGTGGTTTCCACTGATAGTCCTCTTGACTTACTTTATGATTTCCACTATTATTTTTCTTTATCAATACCATTCTAATTTAACAATAATTATTTGACCACTAATTATTTTGAATATTGATCTTTTCTTTTACTGCTAACTTTATCCTAAAATTAACAGTACTTGCTTTACTAAGTGGAATAGCAAAGTTGCAGGCAGGCAGGCGGGCATAATTAGAATTGAGAATCCAAAGATTACTTTGGTTTTGGAATGTATTGCGTGATTTTTTTTGGTGTGTCCTGGGGGACATCAGATCAGTTTTATTCTTCCTTCATTACATTTTTCTTAGGCAACACATTAAAATTTGTCTTTATTCTCTGAGCTCATACCACCTAACTAGAGGAAGGAATTGGCGCAAACTAAAATTTTGAAATCTATTTTGTCAAATACGGAGTTCCAGTGATGTAGATTCCAACCTTCTGAAGTGTTTAGAAATACCTCAGGCCTCCAGATGTTATAGAACTTTAATAGGAGTCGGAGATTGTCATTTGTGTCTGGTTTTGCTGGCAAGTGAAATACCTAATATTTTAACATGGGTATAGCTATCTAAAAAGTAGACTTCTTGAAAAATATTGCAACTTTTTACTTACTCTTGATAGTCTGTGCCAAGAAATACATATAAGCAAGGAGAAAAATGCATTTCTGTATGCATATATATGCCCTCACATATGATCTGATAAAAGGGGTTTTGTCAATGAGCTGGCAAAGCAGTTATTACATATAGACTATGGCTTTTGGTGGAAAATATCTTACCATTTTCTCATTTTGATTTTTCTCTTGCCTTTCTGTTGGCCACATCCATCTATTGTTGGTGAGACTATTCATGTACAACATCTGGTATGCTATTTAAAATAGATCTTACATAAGATAATATTCTGGTTTCAACCCTTTGGAAGTATATTACCCTTTCCTACTACCTACATGTGTATCTCACCTGGTTGTTGACTTGACCAGCTATTTTGGGAGGGACACATTATTCTTCTTGCAATTTTTGGTACAATTTTTTTTCTCATTTTTAGTTTTTTCTAGTGACCTTTCTTTCTCTGTTAAGAATTTTTTTCTTCACGTTTTTGATTTCTATTTTCCTTTCATTTTAGTTGAATTCTTAAGATAAAATTTTGCTAATTATTTATTGATTTCTCAAGAGGTGTTATGAAAGAGTAGTTAAGAAAATATACTTTGGAACCAGACTGTATAGGTTTGAATCCTAGCTTATCATTTACCACCTGTGTGGCCTTGGTAAATTATTTCACCATCTGTCAAATGTGGATAATAATGGTATCTATCTCATAGGGCTGTTAAGAAGATTAAATAACTTAATACACGTAAAGTTCCCAGAATACTATCTGGCACATAGTAAAGATTCAGTAAGTATTAGTTATTGTTATACTTTTCTACAACAAAATATTTATTCCTTATCTTATATAGCATCATTGCATTTTCTTATTTTCAATAAGATAAAGTTCAGATTACCTTGATTAGTTATGCTACATTCACACCATAGGAACTTATACAGCCATTAAGAGGATGAGATGGATCTACGTATACTGACCGGAAGAGTTATTAATGATATTTTAGATAGTAACTTTCAGTTCCACATTCATATCAGAATTTAATGTTTAAAAGCTGTATCACATAAAGACATGTCTTTATAAACACGAAAATATTAGGAAAAGTATATACTTTGGATGAATAGATGGAAACTTGAGCTTTTGAACTTCCTACTTTATATTATTTAAAAAGTGTGGGATTATGGGAATATGTACACACATACACATACATTTTGTATATTTCAGCATTTTTAAAAACATTAAAACAAGACATTTTTCTTTGTGTCAGATAGACATTCTAAAGAAAGTCTATACACTTCTAGCTTTTTTTTTTTTTTTAAACCAGATCTCTAAGAGTTAAGGTAATGCAGGAAAACTGTTATTTGTCAAGTGAGTCAAGAGACAAAATGTCTTCAATTATTTCTCCGCATGAGCAGGCTAAAAAGAAATGTGTTTCTTGGTCAAGAATGCCTACTTACACACAGGTGTACAGAGGTGTGTGCCCAGAGCCTTAAAATGACTGAATTACTCTGAAAAATGGTGGGAATTCTCATTAGGAAAAATGAGAAAAAATAAGGCAAAAGGAATAGGATAGGGGAAATTCCTAAAGCAGTGGTTTTCACATTTGAAAAATAGTTGCAAAATAACTAATAATGTAATCACTAACATTTGAGTGCTCATTGTGTGAGAAGCAGTGTTCTAAGAACTTAACATTGTTATTTTACTGTTACATTTGTGTGTGTATTTATTGCCCAGAATGTGTATGCAGTAGTATACATGTTTTCACATGTTTGTGATTGAGTTTACATACAACCTTTGATCTGTTGGTCTCCCATAAGCCTAGAGAAAGAACAGTGAGTTCTGTAGTTATTTTTAAGATAGATTATTATTCTCATTTCCGATATTCTTAATAAATTCTACTTGCTGCATAAAACCAAGAACCCTGATCTGCATATTTTTGTTGTGGTTGCTATAAAACCAGTATTTAAATTTCTTTGAGGTCTCCTTTTAGTGCCTGGTATCAAAGGATGAAGATCTTGTCAGGAGGGGGAATGTATATGTGGCTCTTGGTTTTGTACGTTTTGTGACAAAGGATTTCCCCTTTGAATTGCCTGCCCCCCTGAAGGCCCTGGAGCCTCTCTGGCTCAGCAGCGCAGTCGAACTGTGCAGTGTCTCTGACGTCATCAGTGTATGCATAAGCCCTGCTATTGTCTTACTGCTACAGCAGGGCTAGGAATTGCAGTATCCTCTGTTGCTGCTGTTCCCAGTCCTGCCTCTGCTGCTACCTAGCCGTGCTTCACTGCATCCCAGAAGAGCCATATCGGCCTGCCTTTCCCTATTGGATTTCCAAAAGCAGCTCTTCGATTTTGGGGTTTGGTGCTGTAGGAGACCTTGCTTTTCAATTACATGGGAGAACACTGAAGCTTGTAAGAGGAGAATCTGGCAGCTGGACACAGCTTGGACTGCATTGTCTGTCTTCATGACCCCTGCTGTGTAGAGGCTCATCTTTTCACTCTCACACATACACTCTCCTCTGTTTTTCTTCTTTTCCCCCCTCTTTTCTCCTAATTTTTTAAAGCAGCCTCTGGAGCCAGCCATGTTTGGCACTGAATCTTCATGTAAGTAAATGGATCCCACTTCTTTGCTATTTAGAAATCTGCTTGCTGTCATGGTTTCATTGGTTTAGAGTTCATATCGCTTTGCCTTAGGTCATTAACAGCCGTGGTGTTTTGGCTCTAATCACAAAGAAATTGGTCTCAGAGAAGGGACTCCCCCGTAACTGGGTTATTCATCCTTAAGTCCAGGGATGTCACTGTGGTCAAAACCAGGCCTTCAGGAGGGAGGGAGTGACACAGGAACCAGGCAGCCTCCCTAGAATGTGTTAATTGATGGGATCAGGTCTATTACCGATCTATTGTTGTGGGTTTTATAATGGTCCTTAAACCCTAAAATAAATACTGGGGGGATCTGAGATGATAGTTTTTATTAGAAAAGAAATAAGGGCTTATGTATGCATTTATATTTAAAAGAATAAAAGAGTATCATTATAATCCCTTCTATATTTTTATAAAAACATAGGCATAGACATTTTATGTGGATTAAAAAAAGAATAAGAAATACACTTTATTTTTGAAGATTTTTTTAAATAGAATGATTCAATTTTGATATGCTGGCTAGCGTCACAATCAGCAGCATCATATCTATCTTAAAACTTACTCAATGAAATTGCTTTGGTGCAGAGCAGGCCCTACACAATGGGCTGAGCTGGATGGTACTTGTAGACAGCTAAAATTGGTATTTATAAAATGATAACCAGCCTAAGTAATTTAAGGATTATTTAATGTTGGATGTAGAACAATATAACTTGTCAATGCAGTTGTATAGGCTCTGCAGAATATTTGGTTATTATTCATAAGCAGAGGTGACTGTTAAGAATTTCTAACGAGACTCAACTTGCTGGCCTAGAACATTAAAAAATTGGCAAGACACTGTCTTTGAGACGAGTAGGGGTCTAGGCGTAAATTTAAGAAACACATTTCTTATGAATTTAAAATTCAACCATTCCTGATCTCAGGTGGTCAATGTGACTGTTTGTCACAGCTAATGATTATTCCAGAATACTAGTATTTCAGAGGAGCTAATAATCCTCAGCTTTTTTTTTGTTTCTTGATTGGCTTTTTTCAGGGTTGATTATTTTTGCTGTTTCACATGGTAGCTTTCTATTTCTGAAATTAACCACATTGCCTAATCAAGATCAAGATACATTAATAATGAGATGCAGTATCTTGTTCAGCATGTGTCAATATTATTTTCTGTTAATTTAAAGTTTTTTGAATTCACTTAATGGTACATATATATAAAAAAATACTTTTCCTCCTACCTTATAAATTCTAGCTGGGCTGATGAATTCCAGAGACAGATAAACAGTAGAAAATTTAATTTTAATACATGTGCATGGGGACTTCACATAGGCAAGAAAATTCCAAAGACAGTTGAGGTGAAATTGGGTATGTAAGACATTTGAACAGGATCTTAGATTTCAAAAGTGAGAATGGGTGTTTTAACAGGTAATTGAAGAAAAGCAGAACACACATGGCAGGTAAATTTTTGCTAGGCAACCCAGAAACAATGAGACACAAGGTACTCAAGTAAACAAGCCCCTGTTTGATGGCCTCCCATCCACTACACTCAGTTCAGATTAATCTGCCAGCATACTAAGATTTCTTTACTGGAAGAGGTCTTTTCCTCCAAATCTCTTAGGCAGGAAAAGGGGGAGGGTCAAAGGTTCTTTCTGAGTCTTTTGTTTCTTAATACTTGGCTTAAAAATCAGTATCCCAAAAGGCTAAACTTTTGGTCCCCTTCATTGTCATCACAGAAATAGAAACAGATTATTAAAAGGCAAAGACTTTCCAGTTTCATTTCAGTTATGGAATTTTGTTTATGTAGGAACCTAGGTATGGACAGAAGTATTTATCTACTGAAGGAAAATCAGTCTTATTTGTGTAGCTGAAAGTGGAAGCTGAAACTCAGTGTGGGTGTCTTTGGGTTCTTGGACTAGGGATTCTAGTCTGGCCAGGTTTACCAAGCAGACATAGCCTTTCTTGATCATCAAACATGATCTTTTGATAATATCACCCATGTGATATGTGTTATGTTTGAAAACTGCTGGTTGGTTGCCTTTTGTCTATATCGCTACTAGATTACTGAACAGAGTACCATTCAGAAGACAGAAAGAACACTGTCATACAAATTTTTGGCATATTTTTGACTTTATTGAGTATTAAGTTTCTTGCTTGTCACTAAAAGACAGTAGATTGATTTTTACTGTCAGTGGTTAAGTGTTGAGATTAGACTGTCTTCTTTACATAAGGAGATGCCTTAAACCTGTACTCAGAGTTAAGAAAGTGTATTTTCTTTGTTTCTTGAGCATAGTTTTCTAGGCCTTTAATTTCTACCTTTTAAAGACTATTATATAGGCTGAAACTATCTATATTTAGAATATTCAGAAAAATAGTCTCATTTGAACCTCTGATTAGTTCAAAAGGGATCTTCCAAACCACCTGGTATATCTTTACTAAATTTTTATAGTAAATACTTGTTTAACTATATATTCTGTGCCAGATCCTAGAAAGGTCAATTTTTCCCTAACATTCTGAACTCATGATTCTTACCCTTGTTTCTGGTTACAGCACTTTACTTCTGTTGGATGCTTTTACTTTTTAAGTTGAGATGTGGTTTATATACAGTAAAATACATAAGTCAACGTGTATAGCTCAGCGAATTTTCACCTTTTCCCAGGAACCACTATGTGGATACTCATGGAACCACACCCAGATAAAGATACAGAACATTACTGTTGCTCCAGGAAGTTCATATGTGGTACCATTCCCAGTTAATATTACTTCTCATCAAAAGTATTCACTATTCTGAGTTCTGTGGATAGAGTCATGTATAAACAGCTCTTTAAAATTTTCTCTCTTCCTCGCTCATTGCCCATAAGAGAAGGAAATGCCAATGTCTTCGTTTTCAAATACTGGATTGATTAAGTTGACTTTATGTTTCAGACCTTGGAGGTCAGGAATTTGCAGTAGTCTGGGTATCACATTATAACATGTTCTGCCTCACTGAAATAGTATTGCTTGATTTAAATACCGAAAAGTCCCTCCCTGCCACCACTCCTACCACACAGCCTTAAAAATGACCACAAAATTTACCTGGAAGAGTAGACCCTTATACTTTCAAGTCGAAGACTTACATAGTTATGGCAACAGAATTAATAAGTGCTCTGACGTTGTTTTAGTGAATACCTTTTGATATCATTAAAGTGACTATCTCCAACAGTGCTAGTCTCATTTTTTTTTTTTTTTTTGACTTAAGAGAATCCGAATCTCATCGCTGTCTAGCTTGGCTTAGCTCACTTTGAAATAGAAGTGTTCTATGTTTTGTATAGATTAATCATTAAAAAGCAGGAAGAGTGACTTCTGTAGCTTTGTTACCATCTTGATGTATTTCACTGAATTTTTCCTTTACTGAAATTTCCCATGTCTAAAAATGTGAGTAGTTATGTTTGCTCTTTATATGCTTAGAGGAAATGAAATTTTAGTTTCTGTGGTGAGAATAATTTAGGTTTAATAAGAAATTACTATCAGTAAAGTTTTGTTGAGAGGAGTGATCATAAAATGCATATTCTGGGTACTTAATTCGATTTAATGATATTTTTAAATCGATAAATTGAATTACACAAAAATTTAAAAAGTTTTATTCTTAAAATTTTATAAAGGGAGAGAAAAATTTAATCTTTTGTGGAGTAAGAAAAACTGTTTTTGCTTTGTTGCCATTTGGTTATTCTCCGAAGAGTAAATACTTCAAGTACAGTTATTCAATTAGTGTTTATCCTGCTCAATCCTCCTTTCTCCCCTTCCCTGTTTAATTTTTCAGGGCTCAAGGGTACCATTTAAGATGTGCTGTGCTGGGAATATTAATGTGTCTTGTAAAGCACCTGCTTTATTAGTCCAGCGAAGAGAACAACACGACACCTTCTGAGAAACAGGATGCCCCTGGGACAAATAGCCATTTAATCTCTCCCCCAAAATTTTGTTATAGTAATAATAAAAGAATAGCTAATGCATCTGTGGAAGGGAAAAAGAAATCATCAAAGTACCAGCAAAATGGTAATGTTTAGTGAGCTGAGGGTGAAGGGGAAATGGTGGACACATGTGTTAGGTTGTCAGTTCTTTTCATTTCTGGTGTGGCTGGCCCACGAGTCTTCCTTGCCATTCTTTGGATACCTACATCACTGTGGGTAGGTAGCCAGATGCTGAAAAGGATTTGGGGTATATGTGACGTCCTGTGTGATTTGTCTTTGACGGGTACCAAAAGGTCAACTGTTGCCTTTTATTTTCATTACTGATGAATGTATTAAGTTAAAACTGACAGCTTTCAGTTTTAATAGTGAGTGTGGTGCCACGTTTCTAAGAACAACAGAATGATCTCAAACTTTGAGCCTTATGTGGGAGATATCAAATGAATATGCTCTAGCAATATTAAGTCATCAAGAAACTTTATAATTAAATGAGCATCTCTTTCACAGAGAAGCAAATGAGTCACACTCTCTCTTTGTGAGCATTTTAGGGCCATTTTTGACAACCAATCATAATGTAAGATTAACCTCGGTTCTGTTGGTGTAATTTCGGTGAATTGGTTGAGATGTTAATAGTAACTATGGTCATTCAAAAATGGCCATTCACAACTGGGTAACATTTCAATATAAGCCCCAATACTTATTAAGTAATTGTATCAGTTATTTGCTTGGCATGTTTTTGCTTAGTATGTTTGGCATTTTAGTACTATATTTTGTTTCACCCTTTATTAGTTTTATTATATGAAACTAAGTAATTTAGGAAAACAGCCATTTTTTTTCCTTCAACTTTAATCTAGCTGTTAGTATTTGGCTGTGTTGGATTTTAAATGCTTTCATGCTACTTAAAGCAAAAATACAAATACTTAAGTCTACACACAAAAAATCACAAAAGTTTACCTCTTAGTCTATACTGAGAGCACTGCATGTAAAAAAAATTATATGACTTTAGATAAGTAAAATATCACAGATTCTAAAGTCACAAATATTGAAAAATTATATGTCACAGAGATTTACATGGGATGTGATCATACAGGAGCCTGGGAAGCTAAAGCTCATATAACATTTTCAAGTTGTCTTAGTGTATCATTTTTACTTTCCTTCTGACAATGTAAATTAATATTTGAAGTTTCCTTTTGGATTTCTTGCCTATTAATGGTTGACATCATAATTTTTAGTATCAAGAGAATAATTTAAAATAAGATAAGAATTTTTTCCTTCTAGGTATTTATATACTTATTTGGTAGTCCAGAAATAGAATAAAAATACCCAGTGGTTAATTTTAAATTCTCAGATTACTTATTTTCACTTGAGTATTGATTTCCCTCATTGTCAGTCTATAGTTTGTTCAGCAGAAATTACACATGAATTATCAGTGATCTGTTGTTTTCATTGTTACAGTCGAGCAGATTCATATCCTGTCTAAACTGCGGGGAGTCTTTGGAGAAAAATGACCATACATGGAAACTTTCTCCATAGAATCCCATGGAGTTACACAGGATGTGAATAGAATTTATTGTTGTTATGGGTTCTGAGTCAGAAAAGTCACTGATAATGTGTATTTTTAACATTAATAATAGTCAATACAATAAATTATGATTAAATACTATTAAACTTTTCATATGAAACCATATGGAATGTAAGAATATGAAATATATGGTCTTTTTAAATTGTTCTTTGAAGAGTATTGCTATCTTGCATTTTTTTCTAATAAGTATAAAGCATTCATAAGCACACTGATTAATGTTTTTAATTAGAAAACAAGTATGTTTTAAATTATTTAAAAGTCCTGTAATATAGTCACATTTACTGTTCTAGAATAATAACTTGTAATATTGTCTCTATAGAGATTTTACTTGTATTAATAATGGATTCTAATAATTGTGAACTGAAAGACAGAGATACAGTTTAATACATGTGTTAGGAATGGCAGCAACCACATGCCAGGTGCTGTGAGTAAGTGCAGAGATTCGGTACTCAATTTTCTGGATTCAAATCATGGCTCTACCATGTTCTACCAACTAAGCTCTTCTCACCCAAGTTGTTGTTTATCTATTGAACTCTTGGCATTAGGGGAATATGCCTTTTTTGGTCAGCATATCTGTGCCAGGGTGGGGATTTTCAAGGGTTATCTGTGACTGGTAGACCACAGCAGTGGGAAAGATTAGCTAACAAAAGGGAAATATCACTTTCTAAAACTGGGTAGAAATTCTTTGAAGGGACACAGTAGGAGATCTGCAGGGAGAAGACTGCATGAAACTGGATGAAATGGGCCAGGATTGGTAAGTACCCAGTATATTTCTTACCACTAGTCACCTCTGTGGCAGGCATCACTGATTGGTCACAGCACCCTTGTAGGATTGGCTTAAGCTACTAAAGGTTGGAATGTTTTCCACTTAAAACACTTTATCATGCAAGTGTTTCCCATAATAGTCTCATAAACATATATTAAAATAAATTATTGAATTAAGAAAAAAATTAGGAATCTTAAGTGTTTCAGTAATAACTGTTAAGGTATGAAACACAGTGTTCTGTGTTACATTATGGTTCTCAATAATGTCAATGGTTAATAATTCAAGACACCACTGATCTCTTTTGAATGAAATTGATATCAATTGACGATATATCCCTAGAGTGTAGCAGGGTACCAAACATATACTAAGTAGTCATTCTGCTGTGGCTTAAGGTAGTATGATGTGTGGGCTTTATAGGGGGTTAATACTGAGTGTAATTAAATTTTATAGTCTAAGGAGTTTATCACACATAACTGGTACACATCAGAAACATGTCAGTGAATAACTCTTACCTGTCATCCTATGTTTAGAGCAGGAGCAGGTGACACAAATGAAATAGTATATGGACTTTTATTACTAAGTCCACATGTGTTAGAGGTAGAGTGCTTTATACTGATACTGTGCTATATACTGATAACTTGACTATGTCTCATCTAAGCCCACTTATCATTTTTTTAAAGATTATTAAGTAAAAATAATGAGGTAGTATAATCACCGGTTTCTTTACTGCATGAAAACTGATAATTATTTCTTTACCAATTCTGATGTAATTTCAGGAATTGAAAAAATTACTTTCTATTTCTCTTTGAGAATTCCATACTGTTAGGATATTTTGGCAGAATATGAGCCTGATTGGAATGCATATGGATTAGAAAGTCATGGTGATTCCATTAGAGTATTATTTACCACTTACTTCATCATTTGCTACTTCTAGAATACCTAGGATTAGTGGGAGACTTTGGTTCAGGTTTGGCCTGGTGATAACGCATGGATAGTCCAAGGCCAAGCTTGACTCAAAAGTCTAGAATATCTCATCTGATTCGTTCTTAGTTTTATTTTAGTATAAAAATTGATACACATGGATAGTCTAAGGCTGGGCTTGACTCAGAAGTCTAGAATTTCTCATCTGATTCATTCCTTATTTTATTTCGGTTATTGCTATATAATAATCCACCTCAAAATATAGAGGCTTAAAATCAGCATTTATTATTATATTTCACAGTTCTGTGGTTTGACTGGACACACTGGTGGTTCTCATGTAGGGTCTTTAATGTGATTGCAGTCAGATGCCTGTTGGGGCTGCAGTCATCCCAAGGCTCACTGTGGCTGGAGGGCCAGGATAGCTCTTTCATATGGATATCAGTTGAGGCTGGCTGTTGAGGCTCAGCTGAGCTGTAGGCAGGATTGGCTATATTTGGCTACTCCATGAAGTTCAAGTTTCTCATAGCATGGTGCTTGGTTCTCAGAGGAAGCATCCTAAGGCAGGCATTACAGGAGCGTTACACGAGACCTAGGGGGAAGCTGCAAGGTTTCTTATGACCTAGTCCTAGAAGTCTCAGAAGTCACTTCCACCATATTATATTGGCCAAACAAGTTACTGAGACAAGCCCAGATTCAAAGGGAATGGAATTAGACTTCTTTTGATGAGGGGGTGGCAAGGTCACATTGCAGAAGAACAAGTGGGATAGAAAATACTATACAGGTCATCTTTGAAAAATACAGTTTGCCATAAGTAGTGTCTGGACTCTGCTTCAATAAGTTGGTTCTGTGGGGATTCTCTAAATCAGAGATCTGCAAACTTTTTCTATAAAGGACCAGATAGTAAATATTTTAGACCCGTGGATCATACAGTCACTTTTGTAACTACTCAACTCTGCCATTGTAGTACAAAAGCAGCCATAGACAAACGACTGTGACTGTGTTCCAATAAAACTTTATTTATGGACATGGAAATTTGAATTTCATGTAATTTTCACATATCAAAAAATGTTATTTTTTTTCTCAACCATTTCAAAATGTAAAAAAAAATTCTTAAATGAAGGTGCATAACAAAACCAGGTGGTAGGCAGGCTTTAGCTCATGGGTCTGCCTCTGCTGCCCTCTGCTCTTAATATGTGATTTCAATTTCATTTTTTAATTGTTCAGAAATTAAAAGAACATCAGAGACCTTCACCTATTGAAAATGACACATTTTGATATATTGGGTACTGCTTATATATGTTCTCAGTGGTTGACTTTATTATTAAATGTTATAAATTTGAACTTATAAATGTATCTCTGCTTTACATATTAGGCTCTTGCATAATATTTTGTTTGAAAAAAGTTTGTGTTAAAAATGAGTAAAAGAAAAAAACCCAAATTTCTAGGACATTTGAAGGCTTTAATTCTAGTCTGTTCTCAGAATACTACTAGGTGATAAAAGTAAAACAGGATATGGAGAACTGTTTGCTTTAATTTCGCAGATATTTTTTGAATGCAGAGTAGTTGCATGTGATAAGACATAAGAAATTTAAAGTTCAACTGAATATGGGAGTGTGGCAGTGAGACAGAGGGAACAGAGAGGGTAATAATAGTAAAACTATGTTTCTCATTCAATTAAAGCAGTGTAGATGAGGTTATTTTTGACACCAGTGCCCATGATTCAAAGAAAAAATTGGCTTTTCATTGGAATTGGTGTGGTATAATGTACAAAATATATCAAGGGAAACCAATTTTTTCTTTAAAAAATTTTGTTAAAGAATAACTTACATAAGATAAAATGTATCCATTTAAAATATACAGTTTGATGAATTTTGGCAAATATGTAATCATTATTATTACATTCAAGATACATATTTCTGTCATCCCCAGAAAGTTCCCTTGTGCTACTTTTACAGTCATTCTCCATGTCTCTAGAATTTCATATAAATGGGCTTATTTCAATTGACTTCTTTTGTTCAGCATAATGTTTTCAGCCATGTTGTTGTTTAGATTTGGAGGACTTGTTTGAACTTGTGAAGTCTTAAATAGCTTGAAAAATGAGACTTCACTAAAATATTTCCATGAAGAAGCCTTTTGGGATTATGTTTTAACAAATAGATAAGAATGGTTTGTAAACAGAACACTTAAAATTATGTTCATATAAAATGCTGTCAAAACATTTGCTCTCTCAACAAGTTGAACTAATTCTTTATTCCTCTTGTTTGTTATATCTTAAGAAATCACTTTATTATATTTTAGAAGTAACTTCACTCCAGTTTTTGCTTAAATATTCACATTTCTTTAATTAGAAAGATCTGAATTGATCAATTTTTATATTTAGAAATAGGATTCCCCCTTCTTACAAAACTGGTTCTACAGTCCTGTTGGACTAACCTTTTAAAAAATCTAATAAATCTATGGATTTATGATTTCTAGAGATTTGAAGCCAACTGTTCTCAAAAAATAGATTTGGGATGACATTTGTTGCCTTTAAAAATTAAATTTAACTTCAATTGGCTTTATTTTTAAAAGAACTTATTAAAATTATTTGACATTAGTTGTGATAATTTTCAGTCTTCAAACTTCTTAAAGACAGATTTGATAGATTTAACTAACCCGAAATAGTACACTATGTATATGTGTTATAACATTTATCTAATGGCTAAGGCAGCTAACATCAAATCCTCCATCTTGGTTTTAGGTGGCTTAAAAATGAATAGTTCTATAATAGCCCCTAGTTAACTAATATAGTCTTGAAAACTATAGGGATGAATATATGTAATGGATTATGAGTTCATCTGTACTGACTTTTTAACCTTTTTTCAGAGTTAGCTCCAGGTAGCCCAACTTTGTTAGTTATTTTTGGTGTAGGTATGTAGTACAATGCTTAAGAATTTTGGCTTTGAGACAGGCAGACAAGGAGGCCTAGTTTTATAATGCTGCCTTGGGCATCTTAGCCTCAGTTTGTTCATGTGTAAACTGGGGATATTAGTAACCTCATGGGATTGTTGTAATACTTAAAGGAAATAGGTAGGTAAAGTGGCAAGGCCTTAATGACACATGATAAAAAATGAATAGTTTATTTTTAAAGTTTTCCATACCAGAAACACTACACATTATGTGTATATTTGATATACAATAAAGTATAATTGAGGATATAAATGACAGCACAAACACATATGAATTGAAAAGAATGAGAAAAAGTTGTTTTAAAAAGAAAAACTTATTAAATTTGATTCCTGCTATCTGACAGCCTATACTCTAAAGGGATAAGATGAATGAATTAGAATTTATGCAGATATACTTTGTTTACATCGATATTGACTGTTATAAATGTTTGTAAGCATATACATTTACATATGATCAGTCCTCTTCTTGCTTCTCTTTACATCCATATTCTCTTCACTGCTGGTATTATTCTCCTGGGTTTCTATAATAGTCATCCTAACTTGTCTTCCTAGCCCCACCCTTCCTCCATCCTAGATCATTCTACAAGAGAATTTTTCCCTTTAAAAAAATTTGAGATATAACTAACATATAATAAAATGCACAGATATTAAGTGCTCAATTTTTTTGAGTTTTAACAATTGTGCCCACTGATGGATGTATTATCCAATTAATATATCGAGTGTTTTTATCCCTTAGAAAGTTCCATTGTGCCCCTTTCCAGTTTTCCTCCTTGCTAGGCAATGATTTTCTGATTTTTATAATTTAAAAGTAGTTTTGCTTTTGACTTAATGTATATGGAATTATATAGCTTGTATTTTTTTTTTATGTCATCTAGCTTGCTGTTCAATGCCTACCACCTATCTAAAATGCTCAGTGACTTTTTATTGCTTATTTTCTCATTTATTTAATTTATTTTTTATTAAAGTATAGTTGACATACAAGATCTTCATTGTTTTTTGAACTAGTATAATTTTTTTTTTCCAGGTGTTCAATGCTGGACACTATGGTCTCAACTTTCCTCTCCCAACTTAACTCCCACTACTACTACTCTGTATGCATTATTTGCTTTTTCCTGAGTGCCTTTTCTCACCTGAAGGCCTATTTTGATCTATCCCTATTTTCAACTATTTAAATCTGAACTACTCTTTTACTCTTGAAATTCATCTCAGGTACCGTTTACTCCAAGAATTTTCCTCGTTCTCCTAATGTGATTCTCAACTCTTTTTTTATAACCTTCAGCCCGTGGTATCATCATAGACACCTCTTTTATAAACAGAACAATTATTCTCAACTCCTTTTCTAACATCCGTCCTCTGTCCTCCCAACACTGCATTCACTGCCCCCTACCAAAAGCATCCCACATTTTTGAATACTCCAGTGCACTTTATAATGGAGTGTGCACGGCTCATGGCTTGTATGCTCTGGAGTTTACTTTCTGGGCTCGAATCCTCATTCTACCAGCTGTGTGGCCTTGGGTAGATTAACTAACTTCTCTGTATCTCATTTGCTTCCTATTTAAGATGGCATACATGTAGTACTACACCATGGGGCTGCTGTGAGTTTTAAATGACATAAAATGCTTATTACCTGGTAGAGGCTTAATGAATGTTATCTATTTTTATTCGGTATTATTATATTAGAGTCTTTTAGGTTATTGCCTTATCTTTCCAATTGCATTGCATTTTTTATAGGACTTGGGTTTACTCATGTTAGTGCCTACCAAACTAAATATTAAATGTAATTTATCCTTTTAATAGTTTTCTATGTGAAAGTCTATGATGTTTTGGGACAGTTACTTATGGAGTTTTAGTGGTTATGGAGTTTTCTGCTTACTTCACCCAACACCTGTACTTAATTAATCTGATCTCTCAGGATATCTTGCTTATTTAAGTAAATACAATAATGACATTAAGGAAAATGTGAATGAAATTCATACTTTGTAGTGGTACCATATTTAACTCATCTCAAGCCTAATATTTAAGGAGAATCTTTTAAATACTAATAATAATTCCCTAATTTATCTAGTTTATATGTTTGTATTTTTGTTTGATTTTCTTAAAGTTGTACATCCTGTAATTTCTTAGCATTTTATGATACTTTGATGTAGATGCTGCATGTTTTGTATTGTTTAAATGGATTAAGTGGCATTTTCTATTCTAAGGAATTTGATAAACTCTTTTGGATTCTTAATTAGGATAGACAAAATTATCATGATTTAAGGAGGAATAATAGGGAAAGAAAATACCTATGAGTTTGCTATTTAGTTAGTTTCTTTTAGGTTTTATAGTAGCATGTATCAGATTCTTTTTGGCTTTTCAAAGATAAACGGATGGCAGCTTTGCTACTCTATCCAGTATTTGTGCATTTTTGAAAGACTTTTACTGTGTTGTTACAACTTGCCTAGTTTCCTTTCAAGATTTGACCAAGCAAAGACATTATGTACTTAACATTTGATTCCACGCTGAGGATTGGAGAGTTAAACTTTTTTTGATATAAATACCCAGGTCCCTGAGTCCTTCCATCATCTGCTGGGTTATCACCAACTTCACACCTGACCATAGTCCTTTTGTTTTTAATATTACATTGACCTTTTCCAGGCTCTCTTGTTGAGGAAGTTTGAGTCTGCACAACACCAGCTGTGTGTGGTGTCAGAATGGAACAATAATTTAGGGATGCGGAGTATGCCTCACCTTTGTTTCCTGAAATTGTGCATTGATTTTTTTTTTTTGTCAGTAGAATGTTTCAAATGAATCAAAGCAATATTTTCTATTTTTAGGTTTTTTTTTTGTGGGGGTAGACTTCTTTTAAAAGCAAATATTTAAACTGCAAATTCAAATTTTATTCAGTATGTCTAATTTGCTGAAAGGGAAATACATATATAGTAGACATTTTAACTGAGTCAGTTTCAACTGTTAGACCTTTCTCTTCACAGAAACTTGATTATTTATTGAATGTTATTTTTTAGTCTTTTTCATTCATAATAAAGGATAAATATTTATTCTAACTACTTTTGCCAGCATGAGAACAGGATTTTCATGAATATTTTCAGGATTTTTCTCTACCTGACATTTTTAAGTAGGTAAAACTGAATTATGTTTACAGAGTTAATTTCTCCGTTTTTTTTGACATTCAATATAGAACTGTCATTTGTAGCTTCAAAAAGTAAAATTAGTCCTGTTTTTTGTTCTTTAGTTAATTTTTTGTAGAATAGACAATCTCAAAGAATTGGTTAGTTCAGGATCTAATTTGAATCAATATTTTCTGCTCTCTAATATGAACAACTAAGTGATTGGGAATTCTTGAGAAGCATGGAAAGAAGTATATAGCTTTGTGCTTATTTCACACATCATTCTGGAGGTTTCTTAGGATATTAGCGTTTTAAGCCTGAGATACTGGTTTTCTTTTTCTGACCTGGACTGCATTTGTGGAGGTCCCAGGCTGACAACTAAAATAGTTGCTTGCTGTTTAATAAATCTCTCTGGGAATTGTTTATTACTGTTTTGGAAGCTCATTCCATGTATTAAGACTTGAATTTCCTGTGCTTTATTAGAGCTCCTCACTTCTAAGCCCTGAATTTTTTTGTTTTACCTGTCACGCAGTTGAGCCACCTCTGTAAGAGTGAACAATTCTTTGCGGCAGTGAAGTCACTATTATCAGTGATTGGATGTCAGCCCAAATAATGCAGCTTATTTTATCATTTGTGTTGTAGGGGCTCCAGAATTGCATCTGGAATAAGAGAAAGCATGACATGTATCATCATTAGATTGAATAGGAAATTACTTAGTTTTTTACTCATTTAGGTGACTGGACTTTTATTTATTTATTTATTTTTGCTTTTGAAAATTGGTAGCAGAAGGAAGGCTAAGTACCATCTGTGCTAGGTTTTATACTTTTAGTTTCCTTCCCAACCACTGTGAAAATGAGACATGATCATTTAAACTACCTTTTCATAGAACTCTGTCCAACATAGAAAGGAAGTGTTTAGGAGGCAATTATGTCTTCCCCTGGAGCAACCATATATCATATACTTTAGGGTTTGGCTGCTTATTTTGTATTTTGAAATAGTTTCATAAGAATAAAATGTCATACATTTGGTAGAAAAATCCCAATTACTTGAGTCTCCCAATCCAATCTCAGTTTAAAATTCTTTTCTATGTGTAGGAGCAGGCATAATAACAGTGTCAAAGGTATTTTTTTTTTCTTTTTTCTTTTGCTGTTGTTAGGCACTTAGTCTACAGGCCCATAACACTTACAGAATCTAGCAGGTCACTTCACAATACGTTTCCTCCTTCTAACCAGATTTAAAAGCTGTTGGTAGGACCCATCATTCTGGCTGTAGGAATGCTGGCAATGCAAAGGGAGTGATCAGCTTTGCCCTGAACAGCAGCTGTGGAAGAAACCTCATTGGCAGCCAGATCAATTGCCTGTGCCATGTTTTGTGAGGTAGCCTTCCCCCTAAACGTTTTATGCTGGTGATTAGAAGAATTTGGCATTTGAGAGCAAGGTTCTGTGACTTTATATTTTGAATGAACATACACAGCATTGTATTTTTATGTTATGCCCTTAATATAAGATAAAAATATTAAATATTAAGTCCTGCTACAAAAGCTTCCTGAAGAGAGCCAATTTCAAGTTAAAAAGGCAAAAATTTTATGATGCCATTTAAGCTGATCTAGGCACTCAAATGTAATGAATTAGAATAAGGTGAAAAACAAGTAAGCCTATGGAAACAGGCTGATCCAAAAAGGTTGAACCCAGCCTCAGACTATCACCTCTCGCATTGATCAGACTTGAGTTACCAAAAGATCTTTTTTTTTTCTTCCCAGAATCAAAATAATTGAGTGCTGTGATCTTTTCAAATTTTCCCATTGGAGATGGAGAGGATATTTTATTCAGTTGTCATGAAACTATTGAAATTATTCATTACGTGTTTAGCACATTGTATTGCATTTATTAAAGATTTTTAAAATTATTTTTATGTTCCCAAAGGGAGTTCACCGCCAGCCTGTACTTCTGAATGTGTGAGGGAGGGATCAGATGAGACTTTTAGTTATATGGCAAATAGCATAATCTTGAATTTCTTGAAGTTATTTCCAGGTAATATTGAATCCAATATCTGATATTGTGATTTAGCTTATTACTTTCAATATTAAGCTGTCTAGTTAATGGTAAATGGACGTTTGGAAAATACTTTGTTGTAGTAAGCTTCTGGGGATGTTAGTGTTAGTCTATAAAGGACCAAGAGCAATTCCAGACTGTAGAGAAATAGTGTTTCAGGTGCTTGTGCTCAGTGTGTGGAGATGTGAAGAGAAGATTTTTTGATAAAATTCTTAGTACTCTGTGTTTTTTAGTAGAGGATGATGAGTGGGGAGGAGGCTAGACTTTCTGTCACTACAGCCTTAAATGAAAAATATCTGATGATAGGTGCTAGGTGTTGAAAAGGGAGTCTAATGTGACGTGTTTTAAAAGAGATGATTATAGGTAGGTCTAATGGGATAATTTTTAAAGAGTAATTTTCTGTAATTTATTTGGAGCCCTTTTCATTGCTAAGGATCATTCCTAAGCTAATTGCAAGAGTTCCAGTATGCTAACTGAAGGGGACCGCAGCAGCAGTGGCAGGATTAGGCAGTTCCTACAGCTGGGAAGGTCCCTGTGTTAACCTCTGCAGACTAGTTTTGGTCTTTCTTATAGGTAAGCCTTTCCCCCAGTGAATATTGATTGATACTTAATGACATTTTTATATCTCAAAGCTACCGTGAGAGCTATTTTTAAAAGGTGAAATTATTTTGATTCTTTTGGTCTACATCTAAAACAGCATATTGTTTCCTTAACACACCAGAATTTATTTTCATTGTAGAAACCTTAAATAATACAAATAATGAAAAGAGAGAGGGAAAAGTAATAGAAGGCTCTCTGCTTTGGAGCCAGACAAATTTGGGGTTGAATGCTACTTCTACCTTTTATTGCGTTAATGATTGTTGGTCATTTTATAATCTTTCAATTGAGGATAACTCCCAGCCCATGCTGAAAGGGTTAATGACATAGTATATGTAAATGGCTTAAAACAGTGCTCCACATATAGTAAGTAGTGAATATGCAGTTATACAAGTATAAGTACTAATAAACAAATGTTTTGAGCACTTGCAGGACAATGTACTGAAGGATTTACACTATATAAATATGTGTGTGCGTGTTTGTGTATACAAAATCTAGAACATCTCTAGCCCTTTTTAAAAAGTAAAGTGTCTTACTCAATAAATGGGAGATTTTGATTATTAATAATATTCCAAATTCTTTCAGTTGGTGATAACTACTCTTAATCTGTCTTGACATGGAGTAGTCTTCGAGTGATATGTATAAAAGGAAGTCATTTTATAGATAATGCTTTGCAATTTGATTTTTAAAAATTTAATAATAACTTATGAATATTTTGCTACATTGCCAAATTTAACAGCCACAGAGTATTTTGCTGTAGGTTGAAACATTATTAACTAATTTTTTACTAATAAACATTTTTTCTCCTATAAAAAGATGTGGTAAACATTCTTGTGGTTGTCTTTGCACATAGCCATGCTTTTTTTCCTTATGTTAAATTTCTAGAAATAGAATTGGAGAAGGCATGCTAAAGTTTGAAATACCTGGTTTCTAGTACCATAAAAATTTGTACTTCTTTGGTATATATTTTATGATATCTTTGTGTAAACCCAGAAGTTATAAGGTCATGGGAGAATGCTTATAGTTTTAGTTTTTAAATTTATGTTTTTATGTAAAAGAAACATGACTGAAATTAATCCCTCCTGCCCTCGCTGGACCTGAGCACCTTAGGGGTAGTTGGGACCTTTGGTTAGCTGATAAGTCTGGCTTGAGCTCAGTTTGGGCCAGTTGGCCTACCTCTTTGTAGTCACAGACCTCACTGCTTGGCCCGGTCAACATGTTGTGAATTTTGGACACAGTAGTCCCAAATAATATGTCATGGGAACTAGAATTATCTAAGAAGGTTCATCAATAACATCCTTGCATGTGAAAAACAGTTCATTATAAGAAATTCAAACACTGTCAATTTTTAAGTAACTGCATATTTATTCTATGCATCATAAATTCTTTCCCTGGGTGAAACATTTAAACTGAGCAGGTTGCTTCATAATGTCTTAGGGAATGGTCCTAGGTAAACTCTGCTTTAAAAATTGGAGTCTTAATTTACTGATCTAGTTCATTTCTTTGCTAAGAGTAGCCAGCTTATGCTTCACAGGATGAGAGCATGTGAGAAGTAGCAGTAGGAGCCTGAGACAGAGGAAGATCTTTTTTTTTTCCATTTAAAAATGTCAGATTTATTAAGGTAATTTACATATAAGAAAGTATAATTGGATGAGTTTTGACAAATGCAGAGTTTTGAAACCATTACCAGCATAGATGTACCTGGGCATGGGTGTACCTGTTTTTGTCACTGTGGAATGTTGATAGGTACCAGTTCCTTTTGGGAAACTATTATTAGTAGGGGAAGTTGCTAATATATTTAGATTTTCATATTTGTATTTAATATAGTCTATGCTATAATATGATTACCAAAAGGATCTAAAGTTAACTTTGAATTAATCCAGTGCCTTGAAAAATACTTTTCTCTAGTTTTGTTGCATAGAACTTGGTTTATGGAAGTATACACACACATCCCATCAAACCTATTATTCACCTTTCTTTTTGGCTCTTTTCTTCCTGCCTCTTTCTACTACCTACCTACCCCTTCCCCTTTCTCTGGAATGAGTCAGTTACCTTCAGTATAAGATACTTTTTGGAATGTTCACAAGGATTTGTCTGGGGAACAGTGTTCAGGAGCTGTAGCTGCCTTGTTGTGTGAAGACTGTACATGAGCGAGAAAGAAAGCGTTGGTGATGTGTGTGCAAGTGAGTTACTTGATTTCCAGTTAAGGGGCTTAGAAATGCATCATCCTGAAATGCAGGATTGAATTTTTACTGCATATTTACTTTTTTTCCTATGTTGAGAATGAATGTAATTTTTGTAGGTAAGCAGGCAGATTGGTTTTTGTTGCGAATTCTGTTGCTGGAGTGTTCTGCTTTTCTCCTCCAGTGATGCCTAGAGATGTTTATGTGCCAAGGATTCATGTTACAGTCACTAAACTAGCCAGAGCTGTAAGACAGTAGTATGTATACTTCTAAAGACTTAATATTTGCAAAGTATGAAAGTCACAAAGCTGTTGCTACTGGGATAATTTGATTAATGCTTAGTGCTAACTGGAATGTTCCTCTTTTTCATACATTTTCCTATATGTGGTTTCTGATTATATTATTACTGTGTATTCATATATATCTTCTTTTAGAAAGATTGCTGTCTTTTTATACATAAAAGCCCCTTCTGTCTGTATGTGTTTCAGTTTATCCTAAAATAGCTGTATCGGCAATTTTAGCAAAGTACATTTTGCCTTAAAAATAAGAAAGTCCTTTCCCCTAAACTGCATGCTCATATTATGGTAGGCAGAATAATGGCCTCCAAAGATGTCTGCATCCTAATATCTGGAACCTGTGGACACATTACACTAAATGGTGGTGGGAAACTAAGGTATCAGATGGAATTAAGGTGGCTCATGAGCTGACTTTAAAATAAAGAGATTATCCTGAATTTTCTAAGTGGGCCCGCTGTAATCACCATGTTCCTTAAATGTGGAAGTGGGAGCAGAAGAAGAGGCCAAAGTAATATGTGACAAGGACGCAACCTTCTGTTGGTAGCTTTGAAACAGAGGAAGAGGGCCACAAGACAAAGAATGTGGGTGGCCATATGTAACCTTCCAGAAGTATTCTTAAATAATAAAAGCATGTATAGTTTTCCTCCTTTTATTTTACACAAATGGATGCTTTTTATCCAGTACTTTTATGTTGAGGGTTTTCTTTTTTTTTTTTAAATCAAGTGTTGAAAAGAGATATAGAGACCATCGATTAGATTGCTTGCGTTATTTTTTAAAAATAACTTCATAGTATTACTTTGTATGGCAACTACAGTTTATTTAAATAGTCCTCTATTGATGAACTGTTAGCTTGTTTGTATACAGTTGGGCTCTTATAAGTTGGCAACTATAACAAAATAACATAGACTGGTTAGTTTATGAATGATAGAAATTTATTTCTCACAGTCTGGTGGTTTGGAAGTCCAAGGTTCAAGGTACTGGCATGTTTTGGTTCTGATGAGGGCCCACTTCCTAGTTCATAGACTGTTTTCTTTCTTCATCTTAACATGGCAGAAGGGCAAGGTCGCTCTTTGCAGGCTCTTTTATAAAGGCACTAATCCCATTCATGAGGGCTCTCTTGATTTAATCACTTCCTGAAGGCCTTGCCTTTAAATACCATCGTCTTGGTAGTTAGGATTTAACACAGGAATTTTGTGGGGACACAAAACATTCAGCCTTTCGCTAAGTATATTTGCAGCATAAATTCCTAAAAGTTCTGTGCATAGGTAAGTTCTTTAATTTAAAATTTTCACGCTTATGCCAGATTATTCTCCAAAGAGGCCAACTAATCTGTACTCTGTTTTATAGCCTCTGTCTGGGCTAGATTGTACTTTGATTCTCAGTCACAATGAAGTGGAAAGTGCAAGACACTAAGAGTCAGTGATCAGACAGAATGTCACTTGTCACTCTCTTTGTTTCCTCTTAAATACAATGCTAAACGTTGTTTTCTGATGGCAGGATGATCTAGGTCTTAGAGCCAGTGTGGTTCCTTTGGCAGTGTTGAGAATGGGGGAGCAGTTGGAGTGCCGTGTCCTGCAACGACAGTGCAACTCTAACACAGGGTGGGGAGGTGGTTGACATTTAACCTTGTCTTTTCTCTTATTTGGAATACTGATAGATATAGAGACACAATATTTATCTAGTTCACATCACTCCCGCATATAGTTTTTCTGTTTTGGAATTATATAGCCTGTCTGTAGAAGGGGCACAAGACTTTGTCATATCTTAATTTTTCAGTGACAGATAAGATGTTTATCTCATGAGCAGGAAAAATCAGGTAGCATTTTCAGAGGTCATGGACATGGGGTATAGGACATTTTCCTTCAAGAGTCTTCCATAAGACCTTATCATCAATAATGTATGAAAATACCTATTTACCTCCCTTTCACCAATGTTGTGGATGAACAAACTTTAAAAAATAACAACTCTACCATTTCCTACTTCTGTGATCTTAGGAAGATTACATAATTTTCTTACCTATAAAATGAAGATATTAGTATATAGGAAGCATGATAATTTTCTACTATTATTACTATAAATCTTTGTCAATCTGATGGTTGAAAATAATATCTCATATAACTGTTTTTCTCTAATTATGAATGAGGTTGACATTGTTAAATGTTTATAAAAATTGGGTTTTTATTGATGTATAATTATTTAATTTAAATTAAGAAGGTTAATATTTTGTTTGCCATATATTTTACAAATAATTTTTTTCATTTTATCATTTGTCTTTTGTTTTTATTTAAGGTATTCTCTCATGCAAATGTTTTTAATATCTATATAGTCATATTTATAATTTTTTTTGTTCATGTCTTTTGTGTCTTGCCTAAAAAGTCCTTCTCTTCTCCAAGATTAAAAAAAATATATATTAAAATCTCCTTCTAAGACTTTTATACTTTTCTTCTTTACTTTTGAATCTTAGATCCACTAATGGATTTTTTCCTTTCTTTTTAAAGAAAAATCATGCAATTATATATGAGATTTGGCATAATATATAGTGTCTTTATGTTAAATATATAACATTTTAGCAGAGTGGTAACATTCAGTATATATTTTTTTCATGAATAATGGGAGTTAGTAATTTTTTCCTACTTTTGACATTTTTAGTGTAACTGTTAAGGGGTAGGATAAGTAATGTTTTACAGTGTCATTGCAGTACTGCAATCAATTCACCTTTTTGTTTTAGAATTATTGTAGCAATTTGTAAAGAATTAGACATTCAAGGATGAATTATTATTGAAGCATCACAAAACACATGCTATTAATAATCAATCTTTGAAACACCTTGCTATTTTCTTGCTCTACTGTATTCTCATGTCTGATTATGGTAATTTGAGTCCAGAAAATATATTCAGTCTTAGTTGTTTTTTATTTTGACTTGAGTTTCCCAGCAGGGAAATAAAGATGAATTATTTATGGTTTTTATAGTCTTACAATTGTTGTTTGAAATTGGTGTTGATAAAAATAGCGACTAATGCAGCAAGCATTGATGCACATCGCTGAGTATTTGAGACTATTCCTTTTTAATGTTTCCATTGTGTCCTAACAAAATTCCATTCTATATGAAGAAGTCATGTGTTTGAGACATTCAATTTTTAGGTCAAGAAATCTTTTCTTGATTAAACATATATTACGTCTGTGGTAACTGCTTCATATTGCCAGATCAACAGGACCTCTCAGGAGGCTGGGAGTTTCCTGTATTTAATTGCTTTTAGGCAATGAAGGATTGTCATGAGTGGGGTCTAAAGGGAGCCTGACCTCATGTCCCCAGATGACGAAGTGATTGTCTACACTGCCATAATACATAAATGTTGCTATTCAGTGAAATCCCTCAGAATATTATATAAATGTTATCTCAGTTCTTCAGATTTTAAAATTAGTGCTATTATTTTTTAAGTCCAAACTTGTAAAATAACATCATGACATCTTTGTGAGATAGCAATTATTCCTGTTCTGTATTGGTGGAGATTCCAGTTAGTGCCTACTTCCCCTGAGGATGAAGATGGCAGTCTGTGTTTCTGAACTTATGAGCCAGTTTTCCTTAATTACATTTAGAGTTCTCAGGGGCTGCCTTTCTCAGGGTCAAAGAGGTTTTGAAAGAAAATACACTCCTTTCAGTGATGGCAGCAACTATGAAGAAAATAATTTATAATACTCTACCTTTTGGACCACCCTTGCCTTTATTTAAGTTTCAACATATATTATTCTTTCACAGTACACAGCCTTAAGATGGGTGCTAAATGCCTTCCTTTTTCCTTCTCTCTCAGATATCTCTGGCTTCATGAAGAAAGCAAAGTGGATTGTTGCAGTTTTGATCTGTGTATCTGATAGGACTTTTTCAGGGAAGGCATAAGCAAGCATGAAGGAGGTGGGAGAAAGGGAAAGAGGAAAAGAGGGAACTTGTCTGTCTAACTAAACAAATCGGATAACATCAGTCATTTGCTTAAAAACTTGATAAACCCATTACCATTTGAAACTTGACACCTACCAAGAGGAAATGAACTCAGAAAAGCTTTAAAGAAGCTTGTCTTAGGTGACACAGTGCGAAGACTCAAACCTGGAACTCTATGACTTTGATGTTTGTGTATTCATCTATTTCTTATGTTTCTAAATACCATTTATATGCACATATCTCCTAAATGTGTATCTCTAGGTCTCTAAATCCAATATGGACTTCTCTAGACTTTAATCTCATCCAGACCTCTCCTCTGAGCTCCAAACCTGTTCATCCAGGGCCTAGTCAGCATCTCCACATGAATGGCTCATGAATACATGAAACAACAGCACAGCACCAAACGCCTGATTGCTCAGGGCCTCCTCCACCTACTACTCACTCATTCACTTCTCAGGCCGTGACTGTTCCATCCTTCCCGTTGCTCAGGGCACAAATTTCTGGAAGTCATTGATGACTCCACATGTACTCTGTCAAGAAATCTTGTTGGCTTTACTTTCAAACTGTACCTATTACCTCCTTGATCCAAGATGCCATTTTCTGCCTGTATTAACTGCAAAGATCTCCTCCTGACTGGCAGCCCTGCTTTCACCCTTGCTTTCTAGTAAATCTAGTCTAAACACATTGACTAGAGAGAGCCTTTGTGGACTTTAGTCAGATCGCTCACTCTTCTGCTCACACCTTTCAAAAATAGTTAAATGCCAGGATTTGGCCCGTTACCATTTTGACCTACTTTTTGTTACGTTTCTGCTTACTGACCCACTCTTGCCACAGAGGCCTTCTTGCTATTCCTTAAACACACCAGACACAGAGCTGCCTCTGGGCCTTTGCACTTCATGTTCCTCCTCCTTAGAATGTTCTCCCTCCAGATATCTGCTTGGCTCACTCCCTCGTTTCCTTCATGTCTTTGAGCAATTGATGGCTTCTCAGTGAGGCTTGACCCTGATCTCTGCACTCGCTGATATACCTGCTTCTCTCTATACCCTGTTTAAATATTCCTCATTCCACTTATCACCTTCTAATAGATTACAAAGTTTATTTTTTAATGTGTGTTCTCTATCTCCCCCACCTTGACTCTCCCACCTCCAATTGAAAGCTCCATAAGAGCAGGGATTTTTGTTGTTGTTTTCTTGGTTTGTTTTGTATGCCTAGCAAACAAATCAAAGCCCGGCACATTGTTAGTGACCAATAAAATTTGTGAGATGAATAAATTTCTTCACAAACATGTAGCAAGCTCTGCTAAGAGTGAGGGAATACAGGAGCCATCCTTGGTTCTCAAGCTTTAATTGATTCCACTCTTTTAGTCATGTTATCTTTTAGTTCAAGGGTAATTAGGGTCTAGAGAAGTTGTAACTCCTTGTGGAGAAAGGAATCAGCGTTTGTTCAGCAGTGCTTTGTATGAGATGTTTCATAAAGACAGATAGAATGTATTAATTTACACCTTACAACACCCTATGAGGGATGTTACCTGTGTTTTGTAGGAAACTGGTTCAGGGATATATTATCTACCCTACTAAAAACCAGCTACCCGGTAAGTGGCATTAATTTAGTGTCTGCCACTTTATATCTCTGTACATTGTCTGAAAAGTTATTAGGCTGGCAATAATTAAAATATTTGGATTAAATAGATGAAGTGTGAAGTCTGTGACATCTGAGAGTAGGTGAAACAGCTTAATACCAGTTGTTTGGAGACTGGGGATGCTGTTTGGGGTTTTAAGTCTCATGCCAAATGTTTATTCTCGAAATTGGCCTGAGAGGGCATACTGAGAAAACAAATATAGAAATAAACAATAACTTAAGCAATTAGCTAGGAAGTCACATTTACTTTCCCTGTCCCACTAGAGCTTTTATATCATTTATAAAAATACCACAAATTACAGATGAAAGAGTATTCTTCAGTTCATTAAAAAATCTTGTATTGAACTGCTGGAGATCCAACAGTGAACAAGATAAAAATGGTCCCTGCCTTCACAGAGTTTATATACTTTGATGGATAAAGCAGACATCAAACAAATAGGTAACATCAATATTTACCAAACAGAGTACAGAGGTCGAAGATAATCAGACTTTTACAATAGATGAGATCGTCAGAGAAAGCCTTTGTGAGGACTTGAGAGTTAAGATGCAGGCCGCCAGCATTGTGAAGAAGAGCACTTCAGGCAGGGAGGGGCTCAGACTCTGCAAGGGGTAAGAGCTTCGGCCTTGCCAGTTCAGAAAAGAGGCCAGTGTGCCTGCAATGGTGTAGTGGGAGACCGATTAGGAGGCTGTTGTGTAAGATGAGAGGTGGTGGTGACATGGATCAGGGTGGCTGCTAGTGAAGAGATATTCAGGATGTATTTGGAGAGAAGAACTAGTAGGTCTATTGTGTTGAGTGTGGAGCATGAGGGAGTTGAGAACTCAAAGAGGACTGCTAGGTTTCTAGTTTGAGGAACTGAATGGATGGGAGTGCTAACTGACATAGGAAATTATCTGAAGGAGATAGAGGAGGACACACAACAAAGACCAAAGGAAATATGAAGGTTGGCAATGCTTAGCAGAGACTAGCCACCCACATGTTTTTATTCCCATTCTCTTGCTTTTTACCAAAATAAAAGCTTTTTATCTGCTGTAGACTCTTTGAACACAGTACAGCCTCTGTGTCATCAATAATTTATGCAGTGTTCTCAAGTAAAAGCATTAGTGTCCAAGGCCTTGTGATTATCTGGTTTCTCAGAATATTTCACAGGGCAGATATGAAAAGAGAGATTTAAAATGAAAAATGTCGTATTTATTAGTATGGCACAATTTAAAAGGCCATAATTAAATTTTGCCCAGAGTCACTCTCCTTTTCATCAATGTATAATTTTACTGTAAAGGTTACCCTTTTCCAGGACCTGTTGTACTAACACTTGCATCTGACTTATAGGAAACTAAATAGGTTGATTGGTATGTTTTGCTTTTGGCTGACGTTTTTTCTATATGTAACATCAGAAAGTCTTTATGAGGTTTAACTTTGTAGCCCTCCATCTGTCATTGGCAGTTACTGTTTTAGAAAATTATCCTCATTCTTATTCTTTTAATAATAAATAACTTCACTTATTATAAATAGAATATCTTCATTGTAGATAATTTGGAAAGTACAGAAAGTTATACAATATATGTAATCCCAATAATCAAAAGTAATATTTTCTTCACCTTTAAAAAAATCTAATCAGTGTAATGCAGTTTTGTATCCTCCATTTCTTCATTTTACATTCTTTTGTGACTCTTTTCTATATCTTATTAACTGTTATTCAGAGATGACATTTTAAGTGGCTTTGTACTATTCCATGGCATGAGACATTTAATCATTTTCCTGTTGTTTAGCATATAGGTTATTTGCTGTTCTTTGTAGAAAATTTTTAAATTAGGAAAAAAGTTATATTTTACAGAACACAGTGCTTTAACAAAATAAGCAGTCTTCTACTCAAACCAAAGTTTTTGTAAAAGCTGGTATCTTCTCCAGGCAGCTTTAGAAGAATGATTGGGGCATCCAAGCAATAGCAGTAGAAGCCCTCGTGTCCTGAACTCTGCTCTTGAAGTGCTTTTCTGTGCCCTGGAAGATGCCAGCTCATCAACACCATTGCTCACTGGGATCTTCACCCTGGTTTTTTGAAACCTCTGTATTTCAACACCTGCCAAAACTAGGGGGAGAGATAGGTACACTTGTCTTACCATAGTTTTGGGCTACTCGACTTGCACTACTTCACCCTCAGCCCAGCCCTCCTCTGTGGCAGTCCCTCAGGTCCCAGCAGGTATTCTAACTATCCATCCACTGAATAACTGTTTATTGGGTACCTACCAAGTTCCAGGTGCTGGGCTAGAATCAGGGATATGCTGGTAAGACAGATGTAGCTCTCCTCATAGTTTATGCTTGGTAGGAAGTAATTGCATGAGAGGGAGTAGATTGTTATGTATGGTTTGGGAGACCAATGTACAAAACCAGTTTTCTAGATAGTTCTGACCTTAGCTAACTTTCCCGCACACACTGAACAATCTCTACATATTCTATTTTAGAACCTGTGCACACGTATCTTTAGGTATGGCTGCATCTGTTAAAACTATAAAAGAAGACAAAAAAAAAAAAACACAGTGGAACAGAGACATTGCTTGGTAATGCTGCATCTGTCTTTTGGCCTTTTTGCGTTTTTGGAATTACAAGGCTAGACCCTTAGGTGCCACAGTGCAAGTCTGTTATAGTCCGTCGAGGTTCAGTAACTAGTCCTGCAGTACCTATGACAGATGCATGCTCCCTGTTAAACATGGAGGTGGCTAGAGCTCAGCTTGATGTGTACCTAAAAGGTGACATTTATTCTTACTGTATTTCCTTCCCTTCTTCTTAAAAGGACAGCATGAAATCAGAATATAAGTGAGTTTTGCCTTTGGTCATTTCTTTATCACACTGGGTCAGTACTATAAATGTGCTGTGTTGGGGGCAGGGCACCATGTTGTGTGTGTGTGTTTTTTTTTTTATTTCTTTTGGTTTGTTGGTAGTTTGGCCAATACATCTACCTGGCTGAGAAGCAAAATGGTTTCACCTGCTAAGTTCTATGTGAATGTTTTCCTAGCACATTATTTTTTTTAAAAAATGACCAGTATTTAAGACAATTGTAACTGCTGTGGAATCTTCTGTTTGGACACAGCAGGGATCTGCAACAGACATATAAATGTGGGTTTTAGCAGCATCGCCATCTCGTGATATTCCTTTACGAAAGTGAAGAAATATGGGCTAGATCCAAGGAAAAATGTATGAATTAGGAAGTTAGGTATTGTATTTAGTGATGATATGATACAATGAACCCTAGACACACGTTCATTGGTCCTAAGTTGACATTTACTCTACCTCACATTAGTCATAAGGCCATGGACAGTTTAATAGTGATAGTAATAATTATGTATGGAAGTGGTTGACATTTACTCATTAATTGCTCAGTTACTAGGAAGTAATTTGCTCTACTAAGGAGTATTTTGATTGATTTAATCCTTTGTGAAATGTAGGTGCATAATGTTCCCCAATTCATAAGTGAAGAAACTAAGGTGCAGAGAAATTGAACAAAGAATCATGGATCACACAGCTCGCAGTTGCTGGGTGTGGATTTGCACTCAGACCATTGTGACTGTGTAGTCCATGCACCAACCACTATTCTGTACCTAACCTAAGTCCCAGTCTGCTCAGTTTGGTAGAGGGAATTCATTTATCTGATAAAATATCAGGTGCTGTTTATGTTCATATTCCCATAAATTCCAAGTCTCCACCTTTCTGGTACTCTTTCTTCTCTGTGTTCAAATTGGCAGTAGGACTTTTCGTTTCAGCTTAACCAAACAGGAGAGATGGGAATGTTGACTTGTGCCAGGTGAATAAAGGGCTTCAGTGCATTACTGAAGAGTGTGTTTCTTGCTCAGAGTTGTGAAAGTTACATGAGATTAAATGAGATAAAATAGAAGAAAGTATAAATTGGAAAGAGATTGGAATGTATAAGGGATTCTTTTACATCAGAATCACTCTGAGGGATGATTCTGGTGGTATAATTAGGATCCTAACTTACTTTCTGCCTGTTTCAGCAGTATATCAGTATCTGGGATGAAGAAATAGAGGGGATACTTATGTTCCACTTGTGGATGATCGAAAGCTGTATATTTAGTTTTCACTATTGTTTATATTTTATTTTTTCTAATGATTTGAAAGGTAGATGATTTAAAATATGATTTTAAATTGCATCCAATTTAAAGCTTTTCATAAACATGCTTAGAGCTGAATTTAATTATAATTATATTCATATTTTAAATTGACATATAATTGACATATAACATTGTATTAGTTTTAGGTATACAACATAATGATGTGATATATGTACATTTCATTCTTAATATGTCTGAATGTGCTTTTCTTTTGCCTGTATCTATGAATGATAGCTGGCTCAGGATAAAATTAAAACTAGAAATTTAGGCCAGAAGTTTCTTCTACTTCTCTGTTTTTAATACAGTGTTCAACATTATGTTTTAGATGTAACTGATACTATTTCCAACTGTTGATTTGATATGAAATTTTAAAAAGTAAGAACGAAGCCTTAGGGAGTTGTAAGGTATTTGTTTACCTGCTTTGAGTTAGGGCTTCTTTCGATAGAAGATTGTTTGGTTGAATTATGTACTAATATGTCTGTGCTTGATGAGTTGGCATCAAACGCCTAAACCTAGCAAATAATAACCCAATTGAAGACCTGTAACATCAACCAGTTATTTTGTTATTTAAGAGCTATACTAAATCATGAATTTGAATATAGCACAAGGAAATTCTTTACTGGGATTTGTTTTTCCTCTTAACAGAATACTTTTGAAAAAAAGACAGTGACGTAGTAAAGAGTCAAATTTTGTGACTCTGAAGCAGTTAATATGGAAAGCTTAAAAATATATTGTATTTAATGCCAGTTGTTACACATCTTTTCTTTTGGTTATTAATGGAGACCTCTCTTTGATGAAGGTACATTGTACTTCTTTACTTCAAGGCTAAATTTGATTTCTTGGTTCATAGTGTTGAAATTGAGTATCATTATTCTTAAGAGGAAACCAAATATCAAAAAGGAGAAATACTTAAGAATTATAATTCCTATTTTCATATCTATCCTGTATTTTATAAGAAATTATGATACAGAAAAATTTGAACTCAACTTTTAAGCCAGTTGATTGGCGATATTTATACAACTGCTTTGTGATGGTATCAAAGAAATAGCAAATATAATTTATGCTTTTGAATAAATTATTATTTAAAGGGATAAAAGAAAGAGGGTTCAAGTCAAGAAATGTTTTGTATAATTTGTGGTAGAATGAACAAAAATCATGGCAAAATTTTCATCTGTTTGTATTTGTGTGTCTGTAGTATTTCTGGCATATGTATGTATATATGTGAAATTTCTGCCAATTTTAGACATAAAGATGTAGACAGGAATTGAGAATGAAGTCACCCCTCAGACACTTCATTTCATGGAAGTGGTGCCTCTGGTTAGAAGTACTATGGATTCTACTCCTGATATTGAATCAAATTTTTATATATACAAACTGATTGTTATATTTTAATTTATTTCTAACTTTGGGCCTTAGGCTTCCACCAGTTTTCAGGATTTGTTTAAATATTAAAATTTAGTTTTGAAATTTCACATCCATTTGATCAGTGTAGCCAGTTGACACATATTCAATGGGATTCTTTGGTGTGAAGGTCTAGGGGTGGACTAGCAGCTTAGCAGGGTAGTATAGGTTCATGAGAGACAGCTTGTGGTTGGGGCTAGACACTGGCTGGTCAAAGAGAAATAGCTCACGGATAACAAAGGTCAGAAAGCAATGAAATTACTTGAAGCGGAAATGTCAACAAGGCAACCAGAATACCAATTCTCGACTGTGACACCACTGTATGAGGGAAGGGTTTCTAATTACAGTGCTGAAACTAATTTCTCTCTAACTCTTTCATGATTCCAGCTGAGTGGAAAACCTTGCCTTTTTCCAGGTGTTTTGTAACTAGACGGATGGTGAGCCTTCAAGTATCTTCTGAACTAAGTAAAGGCTGGACATGGAAATAGAATTACAGAGAACTTGTTATAAACAATAGTCTTAAGAAATGGGTGTGAAGCTTCTTCACCTTGAGAGAAACTAAAAACAAGTATTAGAAAACCAGAGGATTTTTTTCTGTTAGGGATGTTAGGTATTGTATGTGTGTGTAGCATTTTAATTTATAAACCAACTCCTAATCTTTCAAAGTTAATTTATTTATGTAATACCATTTCAGCTAAAACCATTCTGGGATTTGGGAGGAACTTGAAAAGATAATCTAATGGAAAAATAAACATGAGAACTTGCCAAGAAACTTTCTAAAAAGAAGAGCAATGAGTAATAGTGATTAAAAAGTGTAAACACAGATCTATGGAATAATATTTGAGTCTAGAAATAGATTCAACAATATATAAATAGTATTGTAAAATATGTTTTCTCCAAAAAAGGAAGGATTACAGTAGTATTGGAAGCCAAGTAGCAGTTAAAAAAAAATAGTTTTATCAACATCTTTTATTATCTATCAGCATAAATTTGAAATACATTGGTAAACTTGATGAATTAATGAAATTAATGAAAAAAGTCATGTTCTAGAAGACCAAAAGAAAATAGAATACAATATATAATAGAACCATGAGAGGATATCTTTTTTTTTGGTTTTAAAGAAATAGAAAAATAAAAACTTAGACTTATGATGAGTTTTTAGTAGGACAGTAGCATAGTGGGAAAGGAGATTTATACCAACATGACTATGAAAGAGAATATCTAAAAAGTATAAAGTGCTTGTTCATTTTTATCCTGCAAACACTGAGACTTTTATAGATGAATGGACAAAACAGATGATTTACCTAAGGGGAAATACAATTAGTAAAGTGAATTTGAAAAAATGTTTATCATAATTCATGATCAAAGGTCTTCCTCAAATTTCTAACACATAGGCATCATTTTATAATTATTGAAGTAATCGCCTTTTCATATCAAAAGAGGACATCTCACGTTGGCAAATTTGCATTAAAATTTTCACAGTCCTTTGGGGAAAAAAGCAAAGCATAGGAAAAGTAAAAATGCTCAAACCCTTTGGCCTAGTAATTCCATCTGTAAGGAACCGATCCCAAGAAAATATGTCTGCACACCATGATCAGACCCTGTTTTTTTCCCACAACAGCGAATGATTGGAAATAACCTTAATGTTTATCAAAAGGAACTGGTCTATTAGTGATGCTACATCAACATGACAGAATTTAAGGTCATTACAATGAAAAGTATAAAGAATAAATACTTGGGTGATACATTTAAGATGTAATGTTAAATAGACTGGAACACACAATATGACTTCAACAATAGTGTGTATGAAAACTGCTAGGCAATAATGAAAGTAATTCTATTAAAATGATAATGTGGATGAATAAGAGTCTCTGTAATAAATCTAACCAAAAGTAACCTAATAGGGTGATCTGATCATAAATTCCTAACTGGGTAGGTCTTGGTGAGTAGTCATACCACAGGCCTGGGAAAGCTGTATCTTTGACTCAGCAAGACCTGTGCATTGGTTTTGTGCACCTAGGGTAACATACCTTCAAAACAGTCTCTTTTTGGACCACTCAGAAGGGAAACTACCCTGAAGAAATCACATAATCTTGTCAACTATCCTGTAATCCAACCACAGAGATTTCCCTGCCTTGCTTTCTCCCATTTTCATATAATATTCCTTATATTCCCCCCATAATTCCAAATATATAAAAGAAACTGAAAACTTTCATTCTTGGAAGCTTTTTTCTTAGTCTGTTGATATCTTGCTTCCAGGCTTGTCCTCTGGCTCAAAGATACTTACTTCAATAAACTCATGAAATTTTTCTATAGGTTTGGACATTCTTATATTGACAACAGTTCATAGGACCTATAAAAATAATTAGAATCATGTTTAATGTAATACTACTTTCCTAACATAAAAATAGGAGAAGAAATCTAATTATTTCCCTTGTGAAGCCAGTTGTAAGCATCATGGAATTGAAATTTCAGAACATGGGGTTTCGGGTCCCTGAGATGAATGGGTGGTAGGGAATCAGACTGACCATTTGTCTGCTTTCCTATAGTCCAAATTATGTAGTTCAGCTCTAACAGGAGAAGCAGGGAAGGCAGGTTTCACAAGATTGGAGCCATTAGCCCAGCCTTTTTTCTCTGGCCAGCTTGCTAAAATTTATTTGAACTTTACTCTCTATAATGTGTGTGTGTGTGTGTGTGTGTGTGTGTGTGTGTGTGTGTGTGTGTGTGTTTTGAGTTAGTAGAAATAACTTATAATGTGTTTTACAAGTAATTTATTATGTAAAGTGCTTAGATACACAAAGAACAATTTATGTAAATCATCTGAATCCCAGATTTAGTGCTAAGAAAAAATTAGATGTGAATGCTCTGCTTTCCAGACATCAATCAGAGAATTTGAATTTTACTTCTTTAAAACTACAGAGGAAGACTATAAGTTGAAGTAGTACCATAAATGGCAGCTCCAGATCAACAGGCAAAGTAGAGGTGGAGGATTACATATAAGTGGGTACTGAAGGGTGACACTGACATTAAAAGGAAATGTGTAGTCATTGCTTTGCGAGAAAAAGAAAATAATAGTTACTGTAATTGTCACTTGGAAAATTATGAATAGGACAAAGCTTAAGAATCGAAGCCTGTTTTCCAGTTATATTTCTGGTTTGTCCTCTATTCAGAAAGGTGCCTTGGTTGTCACTGATTTGATGGAGGTTTAGTCATCTCAGACTGTCATAACAAAATACTGTATACTGAACTACAGAAATTTATTTCTCAAAGTTCTGGAGACAGAGAGCTCCAAGATCAAAGTGCCAGTGAATTTACTTCCCTAGTGATGGCTCACTTCCTGCCTTGGAGACAGCCACCTTCTTCTGTATCCTCACATGGCAGAAAGAGAGGGAAAGCTGTCTGATGTCTCTTCCTATAAGGACACTCATCTCACCATAAAGGCTCCACTGTCTTTACCTCATCCAAACCTAATTAACTTCCAAAGGCTCTGTCTTCAAGTACCATTACATTGGGGTTTAGGGATTCAACGCACAAATTTTAGGCAGACATAATTCAGTCCATCACAGGTAGTATGTAATCCTGCCAACAAGGACCCTATCCTATACTTTTTAAAACTCCAAGCAGAGAGCTTATTCTGGCTGCACATGTGCTGCCATGGAGATCAGAATCAGCGTTGCTTAATTAAAAGTGATAGTTTGTTAGTCTCATGCTCATTCATAGGAAATTCAATCACACATTGATAGTAATCTGTGGAATTTACTTCAGTGAGTTAGCCATCTGTTAGAATGCTAAGCAACAATAGCAGTTCAGTTCATGTGTTTATGTTCTTTTCTAGAACATTAACATATTTTATATGTGTTAAATTTTCTAGGATACAATACATTTGTGAGATCTCAAAAGATATAATTACATTAGTTTATCATAGGTAAATTAAATTAAACTTAAGTTCTTTTGTAGAAAAAAGTTAATATTTATGTTCTCTCTACATGAAATATTAGATGGACTTCAAGATAAGAGGCAAAAGAAGAAACAGTACATCCTAAGCTTGGCCAGAACTTCTTGTGACCAGTCTATTCTACCTCTTTTGTGCCAAAGTATTGGGTTAGTTCTGTCATTTCAGTCAGAATTATTGGTTCCTTAATCTCCTACATAGGCAGAAAGAGCAGAACACAAAATCGGAACTTTCAGTTTTTCACATCTTTCAAGAGGAAGAAAAAGTTAAGAAATCCCATGATTTTGACTTCTGCTGAAACTCTCTCATTAATCTATACCTAATGATACTTTACAGTAGTGATTGATTTAGCAGACTGTAATCAAAGCCTTATTGTGTACATGGAAAAATATCACAATAAAAAAAATAACAAAATAGAATCTTAAGTGTTGCTTTTTTTGTTTCCTTTTGTTTTTGTTTTTTAATGTCATTCAGTTCTCTTTTGAGGTCCTAGCAGAATTAAATTAGAAAGAAAATATGGGTGATAAGTTTCTTTTTATAATATTTTGATGATTTTATATAAATGATAAAATATAGTTCCAGTTTTTTTTTTCTTTTCCCTTAAGCCCAGGACGAGGATAAAAGGTTTTCAGAATGAAAAAGCTTTGTTTTCATTTATTTTGTGTTTCCTTCAGTTAAGAGGCAATGAAGAAAGATTTTTATATATGTATTTGTGTAAAATAATTTCATGTGCTGCTTTATTGGTGTTTTGTTTTTTCTCTACTTTTTTTTTCCTATGGAAGTATAGTTTATTTGCTTCATTAAAGGTAGCTGGATTTTGAAAACCACACACTAACTTGAAAAATACCTGTGGTATTTATCCTCCAGTGTCTCCTTTACCCAGGGGACATAATTTTATGCCAATGTATGCCATTTATAGCAATTTTATTTATGTTAATCTGTATCAGTGTATAAGATTTGAAGTACAGTAATTTTCAGAACATTGAGCCCTATTCAGAGAAATAATTAGATTTCCTCACATTTATTTGATAATTGTTATAGCTATGACAACATAATATGGTATTTATTTAAAGATGTTTTCTGTTTTGCTACCTTTGGCTTTTAATATGGTATTTTATTGAGCCATAGAACAAAATCCATTTTTTTCTATTGAAGAAATTTATGATACAGTGTACATGCAAAAGGTTTTCTTTTGTTTTTCATTATCTGACTCAATGTACTGGTAAATAAATACATCTCTTTGCTTTTCTGTGTGATATAATATAAAAAATCATTAATGAAATATCAAGGTAACATTAATGAAATATCAAGGTAATTAAAAAAAAATACTTCCCTATAGGCAGGCTTCTATCAGGGGCTTGCAGCAAAGTCTCAGAGGAATTTTCTTTTTTCACAATTATTTAATTATCTTGAGAAAACTCCCAAGTGTATTCTTACTACAAATATGCTTCAGAAAAGGCGACGACTCTAATGTGTACAGGGATATCTTCACCAGCAGCAAGACGAAACTGCTGTGTTCTTGGGAATTTGGGAATAATTTGTAAACTTCAGCAGCAGTTTAAACATATAAACAGGATAATTTTGTCATGAACTTTGCCAGAATATCCCCTAAAAATCAATCCTCGTATTGGTTGCTCCATAAATCTGTTTTATAGCAAAATGTTTACTGCTTTTCTCCAGGTCATTACGTCCCCTGGCTTGGGATTCTTTAGGGAAAAGCATTCTTTAACTAACACTTGCTCTCCAGGGCTGGGTCTCTGGGAGAGGACTTTTATCTGCAGCAACTATCAGATTTTCCCAGCAGTAAGTTTAATAGAACAGAAGTAGATGCATTTCTGCTGTGTTCTCTAGGCTGGAGTATATTTAAGAAGCTTAATACATGTTCATTAAACAAAACAAAACAAAAAACAACTTGGCCTTAAGGGGAACAGATAACTAATCATAATCTGTATTTCGTTTTTGTTTTGGGTGTATCTCTTAAATTGATGGGCACTTGCAGAGCACACTGCCTGATACTCTGCAGGTACTTTAACATACATTAAGTCAGTTAAGTCTTAGAGTAACCCTGTGAGGTAGAACTCTGATTCTGATTATACCAATAAGGAATTGAAGCTCAACGAGGAACTATTTGCCAAGATTCCATAGCTAATTGGGAGTAGAACTAGGAATTTGAGGGCTTTTGACTCAAGTCTGGTATGGTACCCGTTTTTCTACCTCGTGTTCACTCTCCCTTTTGTGTTCTATCAGGCTGCATATGTAGAACAGAAAGGAAGGTATTCTGCTACAAATCTTTGTTTTCATTTCTGTGTCTCAGCCCAGTCAAAATTATTGAGATCTCTACCACAGTGTAATCTAAGACACCATTATCTTTCCCCTGGAACACAGCGGTAGCTTCTGACTGCATGTTCTTCCCCTTCGCAGCAGAGACTGATCTTTTTGAAACATAATTTGGATCATGTCATCCTTTCTGCTTAAAAGCCTTTAGTGTTTTTCCATTGTACTGAGAATAAAATACAAGATACCTATTTTGGTCTACAAGACCCAGTATGTTCTGGCTCCCGCTTATCTTTCCCTCACTTATTTAGTGTCTCCTGACCATATGACATAGTTCTGGGAAGGCCTCACACCCTTCCTGGCCTCAAGATCTTTGCACTTGCACTTTCCTTTGTCTGAAGTTCTTTTAAGTTCTCTGTGACTACCTTTAGCTGATCAATCTTTCAGGTGTCAGTCCAAATGTCATTTCCTGAAGCGATACCTTCTCTAACCTTCCAATCTAAGCTTTCCTGTTTTATTTATATTCTTTCTCTACTGGCACTTATAATTTGCTTTTATATAAACTTAATAGTAACTAACAATTAGGGAGTCCTTCCAATTTGCCATTTCACTAAGTACCACCTTTAACCCTGTTTATAGATGAGGAAGTAAGATACTTTCCTAGATTATGGTAAATCATGAACCAGAATTTAAATCAAGACTTCCTCCATAGGCTATAAACTCTGGGAAGGCAGGAGCCATGTCTGTGTATTGTTTTATTCCCATTGCCTGGCATGTAGTAGGCCCTCAACAAATACTTATCGAACAAATGAATCCATGGCAATGACCTTTTTTTACAATTATTATTATTATTATTATTATTATTATTGTAGCTTTACTGAAATATAATTTACATACAGTAATCTACAATTCAGTAGTTTTTAGGGTTGTGCAGTCATCATCACTGCCTAATTTTAGAACATTTGCATCATCCCAAAAAGGAGCTCTGTACTCATAAGCAGGCATTTTTATTCTCACCCCTACCCTTACCCCCTGGAAACCACTAGTCTGCTTTCTGCCTCTATGGATTTTCTTCTTCTGAAGGTACATCCATATTGGGGCATGTTTCAGTGCTCCATTCCTTTCTGTTGCTGAATGTAATTCTACTGTGTGAATATACCACAGTTTATCCAGTCATCATCTGATGGGGATTTGGGTTGTTTCTAATTGTTGGCCTTATGAATAATACTGCTATGAACATTTGTATACAAGTTTTTTGAGGATATACTTTTTCCAATTCTCATGGGAGTCTTGTGATAACTCTATGTTGAATATTTTGAAGAAATGCCAAACTCTTTCCAGAGTGACACAAAGACTAAGACCTGTTAAAGAAAACCAAAGCTGGACAGTTGTTGGAGCAGTAAAAACAGGTTTTACTTAGGATTATGCAATAGGGAGAAAGAGTTTAGAACTGGGCTCAGTTCTGAATATAAGAAAAAGTGGTGATTTATAGCCAAAGAGCAGAGTGAGAATTGAGGGAGTGGGGATCAGTGGATGAAATTACTAAGAAAGTTGGATAAGTTTTTGCTAAACTGACTTAACAGGATTCTTGCCAAAGACAGGCCAGGGAGCCCAGCTATCACTCAGTCAGATGTTGAGGGTGATTAGATATTAACGGTGGGGTGTTCTGGCTAACCCTTCTTAACAGGATTCTTGTTAAAACTGGGCTATGCAGAGAGGCGAGTAAGTCTAAAAGTTGAGACTTAGTTGGGGAGAGGATTCAGGGGAGCCCGATTAAAGTCTGGTCAAAGAGAAACTTTGTCAGACCCAAGCCAGATATTCAGGTATCACTTTGCCAGTTCTTTTCCTCAACTATATTAGCAAGGAAGCTTCCAATAACTTCAATTCCCTTAAATTCAACCCAGTGACTTTCATTCAGCATCCAACAGATATTTATTGACATGGTGTCGACTGAGCTCCGATACAGCATGTAGAGCATTTTCTTGAAGGTGTCAAAGCTGCTTTATTTTCAACTTCATGCTTACAAATTAGTATTTTTTTTTTAGATCTGCATGGAAACATTGAACAAATCTGATACTTTAGGCCTCTTTGGAAATCTTATTTAGGCTGTAAAGAGTAAAAGGCAATATATATTATTACAGGGTTTACAGTTTTGGACACTGGTCTCATTTAAGTAAATTACTATTCCCACCATAAATGTACATTTTAAGTGTAATAAATATCTTTCTATTTCTTCCTTTTCCTTTTTTACTATTCTTTCCTTTTATAAAAAGCATTTTTTTTTATGCTTCAGGATAGGTGGTGGCTCTGATCCAGTATTAAATTTTTATTATTATTATTATTATTTTATCTCACTTACTGAAACTTTGTTAAAGTAGCTTGTTTATAAATTAACCAGCAACTGCTAAGAATGATTTTAACTTTCTCACAAACTGTTTCATCCAATATTTTTCTTCTTTACCAATCACTCATCTGCAATATGTCATGTATCTTCAATTAATGGAAATTTAGATTTGTCTTGAGAATTTAGCAATGCTCTTGAAAATAATTGACTATTCTGGGGAGCTAGGAATCCAGAGTTGTTACTCACTCAATTAGAAAAATGAAGGCCTCCTCTTCCTATTTTTCAGGAAGGTTAACTGCAGCCTCTTCTGTGTGGTCAGTAACTAATGTGCACTGGCTGTCATTGTAACGATTATAGTTGCTTGGGTTACATTAATATTCATGGCACATGCGTCTCACCTAATGTGGTGCTTATTCTGTTTCTTTGAGTGATGCACCATGTTGCCTTTCATTTTGGTCTGGGGAACCATGATTTTAGGGGATGTAAAGTGGAAAGCAGCTGAGAGAAGAATGCATCTCAGAACCCAGTGCCAGGATTAACATACTGATGCAGATATTCTGAGAAGGGATCTAAAGGATCCTTTTAGACAGGTTAAAAGGGAATGCCAAGTGGAGTTGAAGCTGGCCTTGGCCTGGCACATGATGCTAGTCGAGGAGGTGCTCAGCTTCACTCCGCTGCATTTCATTCTCGGGTTGCCAGCTACTTCAAGCCAGCTGCTGAGCCACAGCTAAAGTAAAGGCAAGAAAATTATCACTATATATTTTATGTTTGAAAATCTGCCAGTGATTTCTAAAGCTTAGAATGTTGGCACTACGTAGCATATGGATGAAACTAAAAACTTAGAGATCCAAAAAGAGAATAACTTATCGTTCCTGCCTCTGCAGAATTATTTTTAAAAGGTTGTGCCTTCTGTCTCTGGATAATTTTCAGAAGACAGGGGAAAACATTTTCCATTTTCACTCTTATAATGCAATTAGTTTTAATTGAATTTTAATAAGTACATTGCAAAAAATGAATGGGCATACAGTATTTTAAGTTTCATGGATTTAGAATTTGCAGAAAGAGGAAGTAGCTAATGGAATTTAAATGCCATCCCTAATAGACCTTCTGAATAGGAGTGTGGTATGTAATTCAGCCCTTCTCTTCTGCTACCAACTTCTCCATTTCATCCTAAACTTGATGTCTAACAATAGACAATATCACTCCTTTTGTGTTCTTTTGGTTTATTATTATTACTGGGAGAATCCCTTAACTTGTCCTTCTCTGGGGCCTTAAGGATGTGCATTGAGAGACACTGGTACTTAAGAGCATAAGAGTGGATGTGAACCTTCCAGGTGCATGTGGACGTACACTTTGCTTCATGGGTTAACAGGGTGCCCCTCTTGAGCTGTGTCCCAGGTCCTTCTCTAGATTTTAGGCTATTCTCCTCTATGTGGTGCCTCTCGTGCTTCCCTGTCAGAAGTCCTATATACAGATATGAGAAAGGATAGCCACAGGCCAATGTAGCTCACAGGTGAAATAAAGTCTTAAAGTGCTTTAAATTAAGGTTAACTTTGTGTCCTGCCTTGCAATATTTTCATGGTTATTTTAATATCAAAATATTTAATTATCATTTAATTATTGAGTAAAATTTATGCACAAGGAAGGTATGGCATGTTTAAATTGAGGCTTCCTGATATGTGCACCCCAGTTTGGAGAATTATGTACTAAATGTGACTTTGGGGAAAATTATTTTACCTAATAGTCCTTTATCTGAAGTGTATCTGGAAGATACCAGGCATTTTCAGAGCATATGGTGGTAGAATTTGGATAATTAACAGCTTATTTATCTGTTACCTTTAGTGTTATGAAAAGAGGTCAGACTGAAAGCCCAGCATTCTGTGTCTGGACCTGGCTCACTGGTAACTTGTGACGTGGGACAGTTACTTAACATCTTCAGGCCCATTTTCTCATCTATAAAATTTGGAAGTGAACTATCAGAGATAAAGTAGCATTTTACAAAGTGAGTTTTGTGAATTATTACTTACTAAACATATTCTAAGAGTAGTTGCCAGGGACAAGGAGGAGGGAGAAATACGAAATGTGGTTTAATGTGTGTAGAATTTCAGTTTTGAAAGATGAAAAGTTCTGGAGGTTGGTTGCACAACAATGCAAATGTACTTAAGACTACCAAACAGTACACTTAAAAATGTTTAAGATGATAAATTTTTATTATATGAGTTTTACCACAATTGGAAAAAAAAAAAAGACATTCTGAGGGCTCCACCATTAAGTCAACATAAATTGTGTGTTATACTCCTCTTCTGCAGCCACAGTGCATTCAGCACACAGAAGCTTCTGAGACATCCTGCACTTAAAAAAAATCTGCCCACATTTAACCCAACATTTCTCAAATTACCCCATCCCAGTTAACACCGCTTCATATGCCATGGAACTTCCACTTGGAGGAGCCGCATTTGGGATGTGGTGATCTGAGGTCTTTTCCAGCTCAAACATTTTATCATTCTTGAAAGACACCATATGTTAATATGGGCTATGCCAAAGTAAGACCTAAAGAGCCTGATTGACAAATATTAATTCAAGGTGTTCCAATTTTTCCCACATCAAGGCAGGCATAGAAAGTAATAATATTTGAATGGCACCCTGGGGTCCACAGACAAGATGGCTCAGGGCTGGGAGCTCGGTAACCCAATCAGCACACCACTTGGGTAAAGATCTGGTCATAAGATCTGTAAAAAGTTATTGATCAAACTACATGAAATGTTTTGTTCAGCCTGAGAAAGAGGCTCTAGAGTCAGAACCTACTAAGCTATGTTTCATTTGCTTTTTCTCAGCAACAGTTTTTTACTCTAGATAAACCGGAAACTCTCCTGACCATCTGCCTGTATGTCTGTGGTCATTACTGGTCTTTAGATGTAACTGAAAATCTGCTTTTGTATGAGAGTGAGGGGAGAGAGTTTTCCAGCAGGATAGTGCTCTTCCACAGTTTGTTTAATACTCTTAAGTGATTAATTCAATAGCCTCTTATTTTTAAAGTGGGAGTGTACGTATTGAGGTCATAAGCAGAACAGTTCTTATTTAATGGGAGAAACTTTTTTCAATCTCACATTTCCTAGAGGAATAATCATCTGCGATGTTAATATGGATTGATGTGGGGGAGAAAAAATGTATTCATATTAGGGCATTCTTAAAAGAAATATGGTACAGATCAGTGAGCAAAAGCCACTTTTCACACTTAAGGCTTCTTATTGAAATCACCCTTTGCCCTCCCTCTCCCCTCAGTTGGTGTCATTCTGTAATATTATATCTTCTGAATGGCTTACTTAAGCATTCTAGGCTGAAGGAAAAAACAAGAGAATAGGTTAAGTTTAAAAATAACCTACGTCATTGCTCAGTGTTTTTATCTGGCTCAACTAGAAATGGAGAATAGTCATAATCCACTTGGTAATCGATGTTCTCTTCTCTCATATGGTTTCTGCTTCTTTGTCTTTCCATTTTGGCTGCCTTTCCATGTGTGTTTCTATGTACTAAGCAAAGCTCCTAAGTTTCCTGGTCTTATTAGTGTGGATTTGTGTACTATGTGTCCAGTGGCACAGTCCTGAGAGGGGTTCAGCTGCAGGCCAAATTTAGCCCAAGCCTCTACCCATCCAGGGTCACCTGTTAAGATTCAGCAAGGAATCCACAGATGCTGTGCTTACAATTGCCTCAAAAGGCCACACCAGAAACTGAGACCAGTGTCAGTCTAGGTGCTGCTCAGCAAGGAGCACCTGACTGGCTGAGAATATACCTGGATGTGGCTTGGGTGGGACCACAAATTGGGGGAGGTGGGTTTCAGGGAATCCTCTGAGCCGAGTGACTTCTGCCCAGTTTGATGATGTCATGTTTATGGCCGCTCTGTGACCAGTGCACTTGCAGTGGGGAGGGTTCAACAGAGAACAATGGGTACTGACAGCACTGCTGTACAGAGCGAGTCTCTCCTCGGCCCTCACTCCAACAATGTCTCCCTGTAAGTTCCTGGTGCCCCCTGTGCGCGGCTGAATCGGTAAGGGTGCTCAGAGTATATCATTGAGAAAATATGCTCACAGACACAGGCCCTTTAAGAGGCATCTGACGGTGCCACAGCCTCTGTCCCACTCACCCACTCAAGACCGGTCAGCCCCGCGTCCTCGCTCTGTCCTACTTTCTGCCGTTGCAAGGTGATTTCTTAGATTTCTCCTTGGTTGTATGGCTTGTTCATCTAGATTCCAGACAAATTTTCCTTGCCACTGCTCCTTGTTTCCATTACAACTTTGATTTGGTTGCCAGAGGGATAAGCAGAGCCTCTATTGTCTATACTGTTCCCACCCCCCTTCTTGGATTTTGAGGCAGAAATTTAATGACCATGTATTCATTGAGCTTGAATTTTTACTTCTTTGGATCTGTCCAGGAAGAGCTAATTCATTCTAGAAGAGCAAAGCAGGTGGGGCAGAAGCCAGAATTGGGAACAGGATGTAGCCACTGCAACTGGTCCCACTTCAGGTGTGGATGAAGGAAGTGAAGGGTGTTGGATTCAGTTAAGAGACGAAAGAGGAGCTCAGGCTGTGAGGCACATTACAAAAGGGAGTTTGAGATAATGAAAGGAGAGCATAGTAACTCAAAATCTCAGGCTTACGATTCCTAGAAGTCCAGGCAGGCTGTGCTGGAACCCACCAAGGAGCATGGAGACTGAGGTTTAGTCTTTGAAGTACAGGAATGAAAAGGGTGGAATATTAAGCTGATTACTAGAATGAGACTTGGGGGAAAAAAGTGGAAGAAACTCAGTAATAGAAACTGGGAGATACCAGTAGGCTATTTAACCATATTTCTAGGCCTCCACACAATGTAATGCTTCATAGCATTTTAAATGAATGAGGTAGGTCTGGACATTCTGAAATTATGTAGTACCCTATGTAGCATATATTCTTTGGGGAAAATATACAATCTCAGTCGAAGGAGCCTTAGGACAAGGTAAGGTAGAACTCTATTAGATGAATGATACAAACACCTTAAGCATACTTTATGGGGACAAATAAATTGTTTGCCTTTGGTTTTCATCCTTCTAACCACTCTGTAAATGTCTACATTATTGAATAATTAATGCCAAAAGTGACCAAATGATGCTGGTACTCCTGAAGAGAGGCATATTGTGAAGGGCAGTGTGTGAATGGTCAGAGCAAAAATTTCAGATCCAGATGCCCTGGGTTTAAATCCTGCTTCTACCACTGACAACTTGTGTTACTTTAAGTCATTTAACTTCCAGTGCCTGTTTCCCCAACTGTAAAATGGGGATAATATCAGTACTTACTTCATATGGCAGTATGAGGCTTAAATGAGCTAATAGAAGTGTCTGTCTCACAGTAAGGTCTATACAAATGTTTGTTAAGCAAATAAACACATACTTTCTGAGCTTTCAAGAATCGGTCAGAAGCTAACCTTAAATTTGTCTTTCTATTTCACTTACATGTCTTTCTTTGAGGACATTACAATTTTTTAAAGTATTTTTTCAAACACTGTTAATAATACAGTTCAAATTCTTGTCAGCTGATCATTGGATTGGACTTTTGAACTTAACCTTTCTGGAATTAAGAAAAAAATCATGCTAGTTACTTAAACTGGCTGTTCTATGCATTTATACTCTAATAGTATAGTAAGTACTAGATATTGTTACATGATTTCTGTTATACAATTATTATAGAATTTGGTTTGGATGGTTGGGCTTTTTTCCCTAATGGGTAGTGCTTTGACAGTTAGGGAGAGTAATCTACACCAAAACTTTCTGGGCTCTCCCCTCAGCCCCACACCAGGAGCTAGTCTGACAGAAGGAAAGGCAGTTTACACATTGTGAATGACCAGGCCCGATTGGTACATGAAAAGAAAATCAATAGGTACACTGACTTTAATTAATGAGGTAGAGTAATAGGCTTTTATTTTAATAAGGCTTTGAGAGATTAAACCTCTGTAACCTTTGTGATGCCATTGGATAAAGTTAAGGAAATCAGCACTAGATAATAAGTAATGGTATTCCACCTGGAACCCCTGCAAAATTTTATTGAATGATTTCAAATGAATTAGCATTGCAGCTGAATATGAGATGATATCACAGTTTGGATTATGGAGTAAATTTAGCAATTTTAAGTACAATTAGTTTATTCTAGCTTAATCCCAAGAAACTCAATATTTTAAAATTATTCCTGGGGAAGGTGATACCAGTGGTATGCTAATATAGTGAGAATAATTCTTATTTCTTCTTGAGGACTTTAATGATGAATTAGGATGAAAAAATTACTGTAAAACATGTTGCAAATCTATTCAAATATATACCGTTTGTGAGAAATTATACTGGCTTGTAAGGGAAGGACAGGCGCGTTTCTGTGCACTCCCCTGCTGTCTGCCGTCTCCTGCTGCCTGGCCTGTCTGGTGGGTGAGTCCTGAGCCAGCGCCCAAAGAGCTGGAGGGCGACACTCATCCACTCATCCTTAGGGTTTTCTAGAACATTTGTTACATATTTCAGGAGGTTTCTGTGACTAAATAATTTCTTCTTATCTTCCTTAGAAATAATGAGAGAATTTCAGAAGATCCTATTTTAAAAATAGATCATAAAACAAAGATGCAGAAAATATCTTGATAACACTATGGTAAAACTGAAAGTACAGTTTTCATTTCCAGGTTATCAATTCATGATTTAACTGATCCAATGTATGTGTGTATACCCCTTTAGTATAAGTATTTCTTACTGAAAATTCTGAGTGATTTATAAATATTGCCTCATTATTTTCTAGAAAGTCCTCAGAGAAAGTATAAAATATCTATGACTGGGTTTGGTTAGCACACTAATTTATTCAAGACTACCCTTTGCCCGAGTAGAAGTCACAGTTGGGAGCCCAGCAGCTCTTGCCCTTATACTCCTGAAGATATTGGGTTAAATGGGTGTTATAAAGTAAGCCAATAATAAGTTCAGATTAGGATTTCATAGAATTTAACTACTTAGAGTGAATAAATGTAGCAGTAGTAGTAGTTAGTAATAATAACTTCTTATTATAGACAGCATGTGGACTTGCCTCATTTTAAACAAGTCTGAAAAATTCATGTTCTCAAGCTTTTGGATTTTTGCCAGTCTAATCAGTGAAAAGTGGTTATTTCATGTGGGGTTGAGTTCTCTTAGGAGCTCTTTATTAGTGAGATTAGTCCTTTGTGATATCAGTTATAAAAGTTTATGATTTTTAGCTTAAATCCATTCTGTGCTAGATTTGTCATTAGAGATTTGTCATTTGTCTTAGAATTGAAAAGGACCTTACAGTCCCAAATCCCTCAACTTATAGACAAGAGAAACTTATTCAGAGACATTAGCTATTGGCCCAAGAGAGCAAATCTGACTCCTGCTTCTATTCTAGGGAGTAGTGTTCCATGTGAGTAGAAGGCATTGGAGGGCAGAGGGAAAATCTCTTAGTTGCAGCTCTGCTTATGAAATAGTTTTATACAACATTGATGTGGAATCAAAAGTGTAATTTGAGGCTTTTTAATGTTGAGAAAGTGCAACTCAGTATTTTCAACAGTTTAATGGTAGAGTAGAAAAAAATAAGGATTTTAAGAACTATAATCATTGTTTTTACAATCTTAGTTTAAGGAGCACTGCTGATTAGATATGTTAATCCAGCCATTTGGTGACACAGATTAATTGCACTTGTTGAGTTATAAGCATCGTGAATGCAAGTTATGATGTTACTTTCTTTCTAATGGAGTTAACTATGTGATTATCAACTTATTACCATGCAGAACTTAACATTATTTAAACAGCACTGCTTAATGCCCAGGGCGAGGCATAGAAATTCTTGCCCAGCTGGAAAAAGCTCAGTGCCAGCTACAATGGCAGCAAGATAGATGCTCTGCATCAAGGTCATTTCTACTGTTATAAAGCTTGAAAAAGAATGGAACAAAAAGAGTCATGGTTGTATGGATGCCTTTATGGGTGATAAAGTTTGAATTAGCATATGCAGGACATTCTAAGGCAATTAATGTCCACTCTGTTAGTTAATTGGTTGGAGTGAATTCTCTCTGAGTGTTTCATTTGCCTAATAATTAGCTGTAGCTCAGCAATTAAGTCATGTCACCAGCCTACTGCCACACTGAAAGATGGTGATAGTGCGTGGGTGGGTGGTAGTGCTCGGTGCAGGCTGTGCATATTAAATAAGAGTTGCTGGCTTCCTAAATGCCTCTCCTTCTCTGGCTTGGAAACAGTCTTTTAAGTTCTTGAATAAATCTGCTTGTTAGCCATCTACAGCTATAAATGCATTGAAACAAATAAGTCCATACAACATTTTGTGATTGTAGCTTTGCAAACATTATGAATCATTCAGTGTTCATGTACCATCTTTTTAAAACTGGAATTCAGATACATATAAATATGTATCTTTTCATATTTAGTTCTCCTAAAAAGTATCTTAATAAAAAGTAGGAGAGTTTTGTTGTTTCTGTTGTTGCTGCTGCTACTAATCTGTCAATTTGTCTTTAAGTACCGCATTTTAAACTGAAATAAATTGAAATGTTCTTTTAAAAAAATTTTCCTGAATTCCCACTTTAGAAAATGTCTTATTCATTGAAGTGAAAATTAGCATGTATCGGTTGTTTAAAAACTATGAATACGTTTATTGATTACCAGAATAATACGTGTGTGTAAAAAATTTAAGACTATAGAGAATGTAAAAAGAATGTAAAAATGAAAGCTCCATGTAATCCCACTCTCTGAAGATGGTTTTATGGTTTTCTAGTTTTCAAGTTGATAATAGCATAATAACTCTATTAGAAAGAATTTGAAAGTAATATGATAACTTGGATTCACAACTTTGTTTCTAGTTTTTTGTTGTGCTTTAAAAATATTTTCTCCCCCTGATTGAAAAACAACACATATAGGAGAAAATTTCTAGTTTATAGTGAAGCAAAACACATATACACGCATACACACATACACATACACGCATACACACATACACACACTCAATTTTACCACTCAGGTGAGCAGTGTTGGAATGTTTTGTATGCTTCCACATTTCTTTTCTGTGTTCAGAAACTGTACATATGTTTATGTACCTACATAGGTAGCATATGTATCATCTATGAATTGTTTACAAAGGTGTCAAACTATACATAGTTACATAATATACTTTTAAAACTAAAATGTGGTGATTATTTTTCCATGTCACTTATGATGTGATTTTTAATGGCTGCATACTATTCTAGCATAGCTAGAAAGAGTATTAACCATTTGTCTTATTGGATATTAGTGGGGTTTTTTCTTTTACAAATCATATATTTGTAAATATATTTTGCTGTATATCCTTGAAGATAAATATATGCAGAAATTTGTTATTCTCTTCTTAGGATAAATTCATGAATGTATAGTGATTTTTAAAAAACAACAGTGTGCCCAATTCTTGTGTACAGATTGACAAGAAGATGAGCAAGATCTCATTATATTTTTAGAATGATTTTAGCAAATAAATGTGAAGATTTTAAATTTCAGGCTTTTAATTTATGTAAATAATCTTCTAGAATTAAATATTCTGGATTTAAGTATTCAAATCCTGTAAGTGAATGTATAATCACCACATTTGTACAAAGGAAACCTATTTTTTATTCTTTCATACCATTCTTGTTTATGTTGCTGAGTTTTATGTCCACTGCATGTTTGGAACTGTGTATATCATACCAAACCCAAATCCAAAGTGAAAAACAGTGAAACTCAGGTTTTGTGATACTCAGTAATAAGTATCTGGATTTTCTTGGAGAGAAAGGATATGATGACTTCCTTGGATACTTTAAATTTCTTAGCAGACCTCACAATAGGGGAAGAAAATAAATTATATTATTTTGTTTCAAAATAAAAGAAATAATTATTATAACTTGAAAAATGTAATAAATAGATCCTACTTCAAGTGTTGATAAAAAAATAATTATATGATTAGAAAAAAACACTACAGTTTTATGACTGTAGTAGCTGTAATAGCTGCTATATAGAGAGCTCATATTATGTGCCCGGCACAGCCCTGGGACCTCCTTGCTGCTCTTACTACTCCTCCCTAAGGCCTGGATAATATATGTGTGTGGCAGGCCTGAGTGCTTCGATTTTAAATGTTTCTCAAATTATTCATCTTTTTGATTTTTTGAATTGAGAAAATGTTTGAAAGTCTTTCTATAATTAGACTTTTTCAGTTTATTAAAAATTTCCTTAGACCACAGCATTTTCATAGAAACTGTTTTAGGCATGATTTGCCGTACCATGGAGCAGAAGTTTTAATCATTTTATTCATCTTCTTACTGCTTAGTGCCATAGTTTATCTAAGACATAAAGACTTGTATGATTGAAATTACCACTCAGTACTCTATGCTTTCAAGTAGTTTTTGGTTAACTTGATTTTACTCTTTTAGCATTTATGGTTTGCCAGGCAGAAGGGAGGAATCCAGATGCAAAGTTTCGAGGAATGCCATCAATGAACATCAATGCCAGTGATGGAGCACATGGTTATTTAAATCTATGCTTTTCAGCCTGGGGTTCTTAATTCTCTTCTGCCATTAGAGGAACGTTAGAAAATACCAGAGAAGCACTGCTTTTATTTAATATAGACAAAAGGACAGCAAACTGTTTCTGTAAAGAGCCAAATAATACATATTTTCAGCTTTGGAGGCCACAGAGTTTCTGTAATAACTGTTCATCTCTGCTGTTGTAGTATGAAAACAGCCATAGAAATACATAAATGAATGAGCATGGCTGTGTTCAATGAAACTTCACTTTCTAACACAGGTGATGGGCTGGATTTTGCCTATGAGATGTAGTTTGCCAACCCCTGATTTGCCTATTCCTGAAGTAGATGCTCTGGTGTGTTGGTTAAAATAATCACTTACTCTGCTTATAATATCACACATACCTAGTGACAGGATGTATTTTAGCCCAATTTAAAAAGTTAGGAATTGATCAACTTTATTAAACACCTCCTGTTTTTGTGCTGTTTTAATAAGAACTATGGAAGAATCAGAACAAGCCTAGGAATGGGGTAGTGCCCAGCCTTTTTAGGGACTTAGCAGTATTATAGCTAAAATTATTAGCAAACAATGTGTAATAATATAGGGTAACGAGCCGTATTTTACATATTGTATATGTATGATTGTATAACATTATATATTGACTTCTCTATTATATATATGAAATAAGGTATATTCCCCCAACACTTAGGAAGAAAATAAAGTAAATGCATATTTGTTTCTATTTTGTGTCTCAGCACAGAAACTAAGCCAGGTGTGGAGATTTCCTTGTGAGTATGTAGAGGTAGCACTATAAGGCAAGCTGTTATTGCCAGCTTCCTGACCTTGGTTCTTCCCACCATCTTCTCTATATTAAATAATTAATAATAATAATAATAATAATAATAATAATAATAATAATAAAGGAAGCTCAAAAATTATTTGAGCATATATATTGAGGACATGGGCATTTTGTAAACTGTCATAGACATCCAAATACTTGAGTTTGAGATTTTAAATTTAGTAGCAGAAATAACACTTCTACTCAAACAGTAGATAATATAGTTTAGGCACAAAATAAGGGATCTAGAGATTTTGCTGATACCTAGAAATATGACCTAAGGAATGATACTTACGATCTTTGGGCATTCTTCGTCAGTTTTTAGTCTTGCCTTGGTTAGTGATATTTAAGCTAGAACATATCAGCTCCCATGTGTTAAAAAGAGGACTAAGGTAGCAGGGTAGGGGATGGGTTAGACAGAGGTAAGAGATGACAGCAAGGAGACAAGTTGGAGGGTGTGATAATCCAGGTAAATGAAAGGAAGATAGGACCACTGAGGGGAGTGCAGATGGAAGGGAATGATCTGTTTGGAGAACTGAAAGCGAGCTCCTGTGGGATCCATTCAGTGGAAGATGCCCTGAGGACAGTAGTTAAGAACAGACTTGGAGCAAGTTGTGTCTGGGTCTCTTACTTTCTAGCTGTGTGACTTTGGGCAGATGAGTGATGTAATCTTCACTATTCTAATCTGTACAAATAGGCAGAATAATAACACTTATCTCATGCAGTTGTAAAAGTTAGCAAAGGCAATGAATGTGAAGCATTTAACCCATTGCTGGGAGTCTATGAAGGTCCCATAAATGTTTGCTGCCATTATTATTTGTCAGAGAAAAACCAAGATTTGATGCCACTGAAAATTTTCAGTCACTTGAAAATTGTGATTATAAGAGTTTTTTGTTTTCTGGATGTAGGACATGTTTTTTTTTTTTTTAAATTTGATGGAAATAAAGATACATTTTATGTTCTTACTTCGTTCAAAAGTATTAGGAGCAAATTAACTTTAGGTTGTCATTTTTTAAAATTATTTTTTTGGTTTGTTTTCTGGTTGTAGAACACAAGAACCTGTTCTGTATAGTTTGGGTATGAACATCTGAGTAATGTTTAAGTCATGCTGCTTATTCCCAAGGAAGTCAGTGGAAATGAGAAGTGCATAGCAATTCTGTATAAGAAAAAGAAGAAAGGGAGATGGTGGGGGGGACACCAAAAGGTGAAAAAGGAGTACTTCAAGTCACCAGTGCTCTGTGACAAAAAGTGCTTTAAATTGAAGTAGACAGTTTATGGTGTTTTTAACCCGATACTGTGCAAACAGGATTTTTTTTTCCTTAAATATTTTCTTTCAGCAGCTAGGTTTCTTGCCTGCCTGTTTTGAGAAATTGTTTGCTTTTCCTCTGCAGCTGATTTGTCTCATGTTATATTACCATCATTTCTAAATTTGGTTTTGTCTGCAATGAAGTCTGTGAAATAGCTCATTTTAATGGTTTCTGTGTTTTATGACTGTTTGTTTTTCATTCTTCAGGAGTCACTTAAACCAATGCTTTGTCTTGTAATTACATGCCTTTCCGCATATACTCCCTTCTGTTTGTGAACAGTATTTATGGTTTGTGTGTGTGTGTGCGTGCGCGCGTCTGTTATAGCTATTTGCTATGTAGTTGCCTAGAGCATTGTGAAGCTCACTGTATTCAGTGTAGTGGTTTCTTTCTTTTTTTTCCCCACGTGCCATCAAATACTTCTGGACTATTTCTTCTACTTTCTGGATCATAGACAACTAGAAGATAGAAAAGAACATTCCAGTAAATTTTACTTTCTAGCAAATTGTATTTAGTGGTTTTCCCCGAATAATGTTTTGTTTCCAAGCCCTCATTTTTCTAAAAATAGGAAATATTCTGTTAAAATCCTAAAACTAAAATAAAACTCATAAAATTAAAAGACCACCTAGAGAAAATTGCATCAACTATGACAGATAAAATGTTAACATATACTAGAGAAAGAGCTTTTGTAAATATGTGACCTTCCAGTAGAGAAATGAGCAAGCAACATGAACCAATAGTTTTCAAAAGAATAAAAGCTAGAGAAAATAAGTGAACAAATTTTAGCTTCGCTGGTAACCAAAGAAATGACTACATTCCTCCCTTCTTTCTTCTTCTTTTCTCTCTGTCTCTCTTTTCTTCCCCCTTTCCCTCTCTCCTAATTTGGTAAAGATTAACAACACAGTACTTAATTTGATGAGCAGGTGCTCACAAACACTGCTGGCATGGAAAGTAGCACAGTTTGGAAAGTAATTTGGCAATATGAATTGAGACTTTAAAATTCTTATTTAAAACCTTTAGCCTATTAATATTACTTCTAGGAGTGCATTCTAAGGAAATCATTGGGGGTGACTTACTATCATTTGTAATAACATTGGAAACATCAAAAACTTTAGAAACAACTTACATTTCTAGTGACAGAAGTGGTTACATAAATTATAAAAAGACTTCAGGGGGGCTGTTATTACGCAACTATTAAAATCATGTTTTTAAAAAATGTTTAATAACATTGGAAAATGTTCACACTATAATTTATGCAAAGAAGAATGAATGGTACCTGACAAAGAATCAGAGAAAAGAGCCAGGTCTTCCAATGTCCACAGTTACATCATGACCGTTAGACAGTGCTGCTTCTCTGTGAAATACCTGGCCCTGGATTTTATCTTGACCCACAATAAGGTAAATGAATAAGGTACAGAATGAGATAGAATACAGAATGGAATGTATCAGGCTGTGCACACCTCCTCCTTTATTGCTAATGATAGCCTTGAAAGAGTCATAGGCCTCTAACATGAGGTTTGTGGTAATAAATGGCTCAGTAATCAGCCAACTTCCCCCCTTACCTTCAACTCAGGAGGAAGTCATTGCAGGGTTTGCCTGCCCCAGATCGAGGCCTGGGTTTGGGGCAGACCCTTGCCCTCAGATCCCAGAGGGCTCTCTGAGCCTAGCTATGGGCCTGGCTCTGGAGCAAGCACCGTATTGCCATTTCAAAAGGGGTGGCAAACACTGGAAACGTCAAAGAGAAAATCTGACACGTGAGTGTTTCTGTTTTCTCTCTCCAAATGTATTGTCAGTTACCACAAAGAAAAGTATGCCTCAAGGGTAAAGAACACAGCCTTCAGGGTCATGCAGAGCTGTGTTCCATCAGTGTGCAGCCCTTAATAGCTGCATGTTCTTGGCTGAGTCATTTAACCTCAACAAGCCTCAGTTTCATCCTCATAAAGTGGGGCTAATAATGCTAACTGCAGTGATGTGGTGGGAATCAGATGATTAAAAATATACTCTAAACACCTAAAACAGTGCCTGACATGTTATAGCCCTCAGTAGATCGTCAATAAATATTAGCCTTTCCACAGTGTGTGTGTGTTGAGCTGAAACAAGTATTTAAAAGTATGGCCTGATAAGACATTTTTCTTTGTCTCTATAACTATGGTGTTGGTCATTTTGCAGTAATTTGAATTATATTGAAGGTGGAAGTTTTGCAGATCACTTACTATACTTGTTTATTGAGTAATCATGTTAAATGTTTCTTGTGCTTTAGTTTCTATATGCCAGTTTGAATGATTTTATCTTAGCAATTCTTCCTAAAAAAAAAAAAAAAAAGCCTGTGTGTGTTATCATTAGTAGGGCTGCGTGTACTGGTTTTCCTTTTTCTTTCTTTTGACAGTGGTGGGAATGGTGAGTGATTTAAAATATTTTTCTGTAATTTTTAGAATGTTTTGGAAAACAACTTTAAATTATCACTTTTTTCCTTTTAAAATGGAGTCGTTTTTATAGTATTACTCCCAGGGGTAATACTTGTTTGTAATAGAGCTGGTAAAAACTGCCTTCTCAGTCTGTGGCAAAGCATTTCTTGGTATAAGCTTCACTGACTCATTCAGACTTAGCACTGTGGCTTCCTTAACCCTGGGTTTTACCAGCTACTGATCGCCTGGAGGTAAGCCACCTGGGCCCTAAGGATCTATATAGTGCATTAGGCAGTTGCTAATTAAAAACATGCAAATTTCTTTTTCTTTCTCTTTTTTTAATATGTATATTTACAGGTGAATGGATCATTCGCAGTGAGGCATGACAATACCAGAAAACTATTTGAGACAGAATAAGTTTGAAAGATAGAAAAAGCCCATCCAAAGGGATTGGGCATTTGTATTAGGGACAACATAGGGCATCTGGAATTCAGATGCATCTTTTAATAGAGTTTTTAAAAACTGGCTTATGAATATTTGAAAATACCAGTGTTCCAGTTCCCATTGACTGTAGACATTACTTAAAGTGGAGTGCATTTGTGATTTGCCACTTAAAATTTGCTGCCAGCCCTGGACCTGTGCAGATAATTTTAGGTGTCCTCTGGAATAGTAATCAGTCATTTGATGCAAATGCAAAGCCAAATGTAGTTACTGGAATTGAAAATAATGAGGCCAAGGGCTTATTTTGAACAGCTAGGCAGTTGGAGCAGCTGACTACTAAAAAGCATTGGTCTGCCTAGTGGTTTCCCCTGTGGCTTCTTATCTCTGTGGGTTATGCACCCTCACCCAGAGGGAAGTAGCCTTAACACAGTTTCCAGCTGACCTCTGTTGCAGAGCAGCTTTTCACTCAAAGGGGAAGTTAGTTATTGAGCTTTTGGAGAATGTAATCAATGAAGCAGTTAACTTAAAATCCAATTTGAATTTTACTACCCCATGGTCCCTAGTTGCTTCTCTGGCCCAAACTATTATCTTCTTTTGAGGCAAACTCTTCAGCTGTTATCAGTGTTTCAAAACAGAACAAGTAAATTAATAGCAAGTGCAAAAATCAGAATAGAAAGTAGATTTAATTTTGTTTTGTAATTTATTCTCACTGATAAAAAAGAATATACATATGTATAATTGTCAGTTTCAAATCCTGTCAGTTAAAGTACTTCATTCTGTTTCAATCATTCTTTAAGGCATGTATAAAAATAACCTCAGAAAAAGTAAACAAATTTCTGATGATTAACCATATGTCTTTAAAAGTTTGGTGTGAGAATGAACCAGTATTAGATTTCTAAGGAGGGCTGATCACGTTGCAGTGGAATAAAGGTTTGAGTTTTATTTCTAATTCACTAATTCATACAGTGCTATTTATATTTATATTTATATTTATATTTATATTTATATTTATATTTATATTTATATTTATATTTATATTTATATTTATATTTATATTTATATTTATATTTATATTTATATTTATATTTATATTTATATTTATATTTATATTTATATTTATATTTATATTTTCTTTTAAGTCACACTTAATGATAAACTCTCTTTTCTTTCCTGCTAGACTTCCTGTAGAAGTAGCCTGTGCTTGCTGCCACTCACTATCTTTAATCACTTGTGATTTAACTTTGGCCCCACTTCATTAACGTTTTCCAGACTCTCTCCCTTTATGTCACATTGTTAAGAGCCACATCCTGTTGAATTTACTTTTGCAATTTATGATATACTCAACTTCTCACCCTGAGGAGCGGTATTATAGGAGCTCTCTTCTGAAATAACTCCCAAAGCTGTACATTTTCCACACTACTTCATTACTGTCTCAGTCACCTCTCTGTTCACGAATGGTGAGTATCTTCTCACTGTCTGCCAAGACAAGTCTAATTTTCACCTGCTGGCGTTTGAGCCAGCATTCTCTCCCACTGCTTCTCCTCATCCACCCTATACTTCAACTCAGTTCCATTATGTGCATTGTAATATCTGTCTGGAGTCCATACCCCCTCTTTTCGCCTCTCCAGTCTCATGTTCAGAGCTAATCCGTTTTTTTCAAAGCCCAGGAGGAAGGACATCTCATTCATTAAGCTTCTCATTCTTCTAGCTGAAAGTAATTTTCTTCCTATAGATTTTATCTATACCTTTCGTCTGATAGTTTCATTTTCTGTCCTGTTTATTTGTGTGGGAATCTTATTTGCCCTTCTCAAGGGGAGGGTCAGTCTCATTATCATTTTGTTTTTCAAATCTATGATCTACTTAAAAGTCTTGTAATTTTTATAAGTTAATTTGAGATCAATAAATATAGAGCATTTACTGAAAAATGTTTTAGAATATGGATGGTTATCATACTCTTGTTACTATTCTTACCTATTTCAATTATTTTCATGCATTTTAGATTTAACAATTATCTGTTCAAACAGCTGAATGCCACAAGTATTTTGAACCTTTTAGTATTTTGAACTTTTAGGTAGTTATCTCTATTCTGACTCATTAGGTAAAGAATTGCTATTTTGCAAACCCTTTAAGGCTTCTGTATTTTCTTTTTTTAATAACTTGCAGTAAAGGAGGGGGTAAGTAAGAAGTTGGTGACCAACTTATCTTCAAGACAATGGAAAAAGCCAAGCACATTTGCATGACTGATGCTGTGAAACACTTGTTAGAGCACTCCAGTGTGAACACAAGAACTACCCAGAGTGCTCGTTTACAACACTCATTGTAGCCATTATAGAAATGTGTATTACAGCTCACAACATTGATACCTGACCATTTTAGAACTCAGCAATACAGTCATTTTAACTCCCCAAACCACCAAGATCTGAGAAAAAAAGGCCAGTAGACATAGCACATTCAGATAGGCATCAAAGAGTTACCAACGAGAGACAACAGGTCTTATTTTACATCTTCCAGTGCATATCCTTGGGGCTCTGTGTAGCAGCCTTCTCAAAGTAACATTCCTTGATGCATATTCTGTCCCCTAGCCCAGCCCAATGCTGAATTAGGAGTACAAACTCTATTTCCAGAGCAACACTCAGACTTATAATTGCCTGTTAATTTATTTTCCTTTTCTGCCTCTTTTACAAAACCCAGAGCTTCTTTAGGACAAGAACTAGGTATCCTACACATTTGTATCTCCTGTATTTTACACAAAAATAAATATTTATCAAATGAGCAGAGTTGGAATAGATGTGAAATAGCAATAGATTTTTAAGTAGCATATTAAGAAGGAAAAAGAGTAGTTTGAAGCAAATACACAATAACAACAAATAATAATTAATACTTGATAGCATGTCAGGTGACAGAAGTGTTATGAAAAAGACTAAAAAAAACCCACTTTAGTCTGGGATCACTTCATTTTGAAGGGAAAAAGCATAGAGTGAACAGTTTCTAAAAACATTGCTCCATATCAGCATAGTACTAAAGTTAATGTTCATTTTGATGACCTAGTGCCATCAATTCAAGATTGAAATATTTTCATGATATTGTTTAAAGATGCAGTCAAATGTAGAATGTGTTTCAGAAAGATTTCCTTGTAATATTGCTTTAAAAATAAAAATGTTTTTAGTGTTTAATAGGATAAGTCCTTTATTATCCCGGAAGACTCATTTGCTGGAGTCTTTTAGTCAGCGTCTTGCTGTGTGAGTATAATATAAGTATATCTGCAACCTTTTCTATTTATCAATGAGGAGTGGTCATTCAGTCTACCTAATAAGCATCTCACACTGTACTGTTACTATGGGGCTAGAAACACACACACACACACACACACACACACACACACACGCACACACACACATGCACACATGCACGCTCACCCCCCGCCCCACCCAGAAGACAAGATCCCAGCCATCAAAGACTTAATTTTGCTAGATACAGGAAGTTTTTTTTTTTTTTTTAAATCAGAATTACTGGGGAATGATTGTTACAACTTCATCACCAGATCTCTGCCCTTGTGCAGTCATCAAACACTGAGTACCTCCCAGGCCTAGGCTCTGTGCTGGGTGCTGGAGGATTGAGTGCTTGTAGGCTAGAGGTGCCCAGAGCCTAGAGACCTTGTCTCCACAAGGCTTCTGTTTCTTTGCTGAATAACTATGGGGAAGGTCTTCTTTCTCCCATTCGAGATAGATCTGTTTTTTTTTTCCCCTAATGTTAAACAGTTTATGAGAAACAGAATGATTTCTGAAATGGTCTGTGACCCTAAATCAAAACATATTTTAAATAGCTAAGAATGTAGTAAGACTTATACAAGCTTTTGTCCTGTTCTTGACCAGGATATAGTTCCTTACTGTCATCCTCTTGGTAAATAAAAGGGGACAGAATCTGAAATCTTGCTTCACATGTCCTTGAGGATAACCAAGGTTTGTAGGTAACTGGGCTTTGGTCAGCCCTTCATGGCTTGACAGATGGCCTCCCTCCAGCAAGGGACAAGGAGCCACAATGACCGAATACTGTTTCAGTATATTTTCCCAGATCATAGTCGAGAAAAGAAAGAAAGAATGTGCCCAGCTCTACTCAGTAGAGCCGTATGCCCAGTAAAGCAGAAACAGTATACCTGTAAAGTTGCCAAGGCAACATCAAGGGCAAGGGGAAGAGTAGACAGAATGATTTATGAGGGTTTCTTGCCGTAGGAATGGACCTAAAAATACACTTCTATGTTGTTTTCTTCACAAGGATAAATGCCACAGGATTTGTCAAGGGAATTGCAATGCATAAAAGCTTGAGACCTTATCAGAGCCCAAGGAAACCAGGGTGAAGGGCAAGGAGAGGGGAAGCAGAAGCAACCAGTGAGAAAAAGTACTCATGCTGTGCTTTCAGTCTTCTGTTGAACTGACGCTGTGCCCAGGTGTAAAACGGGAAATTTTTTTTGAAACATGCAAATGTTGTGTATTTAAAATGTGCCTGGGGGAAAAAAGATGTTTCACTGAGGTAAAATGAAGATACTTGATTTCCATATTTAAAAAAAATGTCTTAGCTTCTACTTTAATACTAAGGGATTTGCAAAGACAATTACAGATCAGCATGTGGAATAATAAGTCATGGCAACAGTGTGAAGGTGCATTTTATTTATGAACAGTTGAGAAAGAAGCTCTTGGGTCAGATACAGTTGGCATGTCTTAATACTCTTTCTCGGCATCTTGCAGTTAGCCAAAATTGTCAGATGTCCGCACTGATTTTCACTTTCATGAATTATGCATGATTGGATCAGTTTTATATTTGTGCATAACAAATAATCAGATATAGCAGCTTGAAACACATGTTAATGATCTCACTGTTTCTGGGGGTCAGAATATAGGCACAGTTTAGCTGAGCCTTTCGACCAGGCTGTGTGATCTTATCTATGAGTTCAACTGAGGGAGGATCTACTGCCAGGCTCATTCAGGCCATTAGCAGAAATTATTGCTGTAGAACTGAGGGCTTCAATTTCACATAGGCTGTTGGCGAGAGGCTACTCTCAGCCCCTGGAGGCCGCTTATAGTCCATTGCCACATGGACATCTCAACATGGCCCTGAACTAGCAAGGAGAAGCTCTGCATGTCTCCTACCAAAATGGTCTCTTACATATTTTTGTTACAAGCAAGTTACATGTCCCACGCACATTCAATGGGAGGGAGTTGCATAAAAATATAAACGCCAGGAGGCCATCAGGGGTCACTTTAGGGTTTGTGCATCACAATGTCATTCTTAGAAAAAGGGCAGGTTCTCTAAAGCTGTGCAATCTAGAAATCTGTTCAAAATTATCATGTGTGCAACCTAAGCTGTTAGAACTTCCATTTTCACCCTTTTACCCTTTGGTAAATGAGGAAGGGCAGAAGTGAAGTTGTAAACTTAACAGAGTCTGATGGGAAGGAAGAGAATTTTATGAGGAGGGCTGAAAAAACAATAAAATGAAAGAAAATCATATTTCCTATTTGTAATTCAGGAAAGAATTACAAAATGGTGGATTACACGATTCCAGTATGTTCCCTAACCTTCTTTGGTGGTCTGAGCAAACGATTTGATAGAAGGTTCCTGTTGTACTAACATTTGCCTTAATGCACATTCTGTAGACATGGGATGCTGTGTGTACTTTCTGTAACTCAATCAGGTATGTCGCTTTACATGAAATGGATAATTTCCTAGTCCACCTTAATATCCCTGTCTCAGGGCCTGGAAGGTTTTGTGGCCTTAATTATTTGTCCCTTCCAATGGAAACATTTGCAAACCAGCATGTTTGGGTTATGATTTAGGGTTTCATATAGCTTATTTCTTAAGCCACAAGGGGACTTGAAGAATACTAAGGGACAGGATTGCAGGTGGTTCCCATGTGGCCTGCGGCTGTATTGCTTATTCCTACAGCATCTAGTAAGGCAGAGATTAGAGATTTAGGAGATCATATGATGGCTTTGGGGATTCAGTAATTCTTTGCTTTCTAAAATGGCTGCCTTTGAACTCACCCTCAAGCTTAATACCACTTCAAGCAACTAGAATCCCAGTTAAAATAAAAGAGCCCTTCTGTTAACTGATTCTTCATTTGTTTTGTGGGGAGTCCATGTTTAGCATAAGGACAAATCACAGTGCAGGCGATACACTCCTTGGACTGTAGTCTGTACCACAGTGCTTAACACATAGAAGGTGCTCAGTAAATGCTAGTATGACTGCTGCTACTTCTATTTCTACTGCTACTACTACTACTGTTATGTATACATTCAGATTGGTCTCCTCTGCTTTCTACAACTATAGTAATATGCCAGATCACCAAAAGAAGAGTAGCATAAACATAAATAATTCATATTATTTGATGGGGTCCACTTATGTTATCACATTTAGTTCTCACAACAACCCTGTAAGATACATATTATTATTTTTATTTTATAGGCAATGAAACAGCCTCAGAGGTACAGAATTTCACCTGTGTTTAGACAAATATTACTTATGTTTATTTACTAAGAAAAGTAAGTAAAAAGTCCCCTATTCCTTGAGTATTCTTTTGGTTAGCCTACATTGTATATCTAACTCATTGCATAAATTGTCAGAGAGAAGCTCTCCATAAATGATTTTGGAGAAGACCAAATAACAGGAAATACCTTTCATTTTTAGAAATAAAATTTTGAACTGTTTTAATTTGTCTCATCTGAGAGTAGCCATTCACTTCTAGTCAATTGATATTTCATGTGCTTATAATCAATCAATATTTCACGTGCTTATATACCTGCCACTTTAGGGAGTAATTTTACATATCTAATAGTAATTCCCCACCAGTACCTCAACTTACACATATAATTCCGTGGCACTTCCTTCCACAGGCACACACCCTTAGACCCCTGGCCTGCAGTTTTCCACGTGGAATGCACACAGTGCCACAGCTCTACCTTTCACTGTCCCCTTACCCCTGCAGCCACAGGTAACTTCACATGGGTGACTCCTGATTCGTCATTCTGCAAGTCTTTGGTGGAATGCTTTTTCTCTGGCAGAATTTTTTCTTGATCTCCTAATCCCTTTGGGTTCCCTTGTCCTCATAAGTCCCTAAGGTGTCCTCTGTGGTATTTCCTCATTTGTTTACTTGCCTGTCTCACTCATTAGGTCGTGGGACCTTTGGGGGCAGAGACAGTGCTGTTTGCTACTGTATCCATAGCATCTGGCCCAGGGTAGGCACTCAGCTAATACATACTGCAGTTTTGAGGAAGAGCAGCTCTGGGAGGGTGTGGGGGTGTGGGCCTCTCCTGGGGCCACCACACCACAGCTGGTTTCCCGTTTAGAGACCAAGTCTCCTAACCCTGCTCTTTTTCCCAGGTGTAATGCTTTTACATAAAACCTCTTCACTTTTTTTTTTTTTTTTTTTATCATTCAACCAGCCTAAATAACCTTAGTTTCTTTAACCTTTCTCTCTAGGAATTTTTTTTTCTCTAATTTTTTAAATGATTACTGATTATCATTTTATAACTTTTTAGTTTTTTCTCTCACATATTATTTTTCAGCCAGGCATTAAAAGGAACACAGAACAAAGCATGTCCATAGTTTTGGGCATTGTAGACTTTATTATGCTGCGTTTTCAGTTCTCTCTAGTTAGCACCTCCAAGTTTTTGATGCTGCCTTAAGCTCTGTATTCTGGGGCTTCTCTGTGTGAGGTAGACTGTGTCTAAGGAGACAAACACACAGGGTTCTGTGCTCACTTTGTTTTACAGAAGTTCTACCCAGGAGTGTAACTGGGGGTTGCTTGTGCTCTGAAGAACATGGAGGAAGGCTCTTACTGTCACAAGAGCCAGAAACGCAGCTGGCTCCTGAGGGGCAGGGCCTTGCAGGGCCATTTCGTGTTATTCCTGAGTAAGCCTTCTGGTATTCTGGTTCCCTGCTCACTGGAGTGATTCACTACTTCTCACAGTTGATCTCTTCTCTTTCCTTCTTATGGATTCTCATCTGAGATCCATAGAGGTCACTTAGTTTTCAATTCTCGTATCGATCCCTCCTACCTAATTTTCTTCTAGGGCCATACTCAGTTCCTTCCCATTTACTCGTTAATTAAATGAGAAGACGGTGCCAAGTTGCAGTTCAGCATCTGCAGACTGCTTCATGATGCAGCCCCCAAAGCAGCACTCACTACCCGATGCAGTACCCTTTGAGCAGTGATCTGTTAGGGATGCCCAAGTGGATCAGATGAAAAGCCTTCTGACTTATTACTTTTTGTTTCTGAGTTGAAATAGGACATTAGGAAATTTTTATGAATTTATTTTTCACAAAGGTAGATTAGTCTTTACCTGTTTGTTCTTGAATTTGTTTTGCCTAGCCCCAGTGGGAGTGGAGGTTTCACTGATGTACTTGTAGTTTCAGGAAAATCCAGTTTATGTTTCAAAGAACACACCCCAATTTTTAGATATTGGTTCAATTTTTAGGTACTTTATCAGGCTTCATATATTTTCAAAAATAATTGCTAGTGACCTGATGAAACTAGGCGAGATATTCCGTGGCTTTAAGGCAGTCTGACCTGCAGTGTGCAGTCCTAATGAATGGGAAACTCCAGCTAGATTCTTCCCTCCGTCAGGGTGGCTTCCTGCCATTCCACCCTGGGGTGCACACACCAACGATGAGCTCACAGTGGACTTATTTTTAAAGGTCAGAGATAAAAATAAATACAGTATTAAAAACATTGATCACTTAGTATTATTTATTTACAGCTTCCTCTCCTAATGAAAAGCTACTATTTTCATTAACATCTCCATGTGCACCCTGTGATGCGTGAGCCTGAACCTTGGGGACAGGACCACTGGTGTTCAGGTCTTTGTCTTCATCTGTGGTATAAGATGAATAATGATGCTGATTTCATGGAGGTGAAGTGAGAACTAAATTCTCTAATATGTGGAGGTGCTTTTGTTATAAACTTTAAATGCATAGGTAAATAGATTGAAGGGCAAGTATGAAGCATTGATATTTATGCCTAGAATTGCCAAATGCCATGTCTTAATGATTTTAGCCAGAATATCCAATAAGACTATAAGATTAATAGGTTCTTAAATGTGTACCTTCCATTCTCTAAATGTTTCTGTTTCTGCTTTTTGCTTTCTCTGCTTGTGTCTCTATTTCTGTTAATGCTCACCATCATCTCTCAACTCTGGTCAGCTTTCTATAACTGGCTATAATAGAGAAATATGTTTTAATTATTAATTACTATTGTTATATAATCTTAATTAAATAAAACCAAATAAGTGGAGTGTTTATTTTAATCTCTTTAAAAATTCATTTTTTCCAACTTATCAATTAATTTTTGATAATACATCAGTGGATCAGTGATTGTTTGTAGAAAACCTTTCCTCTCTGTTTCTTTATGCTTTGTTGCTGGGGAATTAGCAGCAAGGCTACTTAAGCACTTCTAATTCTGACAAATCTCTTTCTTTTAGAAACGTGGATTTTATTGAATTTTATGCTGTTTTTCCCTAAAAACTTAACAAAAAGTGTATGGTGTTGATATGAGTATTCATAATTACAGGATAACAATTGAATACACTATTTTGGTGACTTTTTTAAATAATGGGAAATGTGGGATCATTCATAGTGTGAGAAGAAATTTTGAGGATTTTTTAGGCACCACAAAATCAGACTGGCAGTTACAAGCCCTAGATTTCTAACTAGGGTTGCTGGATTTTTTTTTCCTTTTTAAAAATCTGCCTACTTCTGCTTACTGTTGTGTGGGAAATGACAAATCACTATATTTTTCTTTTTCTGATGACCAAGCAAAGCCACCTCAACTGTACCTCCTCTTGTCTATAGTTCTAAGTTGACTCTCCTTCCATAACTTTTTCTACCTCCCGGAAAAGTCTGACTGTTGACGGAGCACATCGTGTTAGTCCAAGACTGTTGTAGTTACAAATGACAGATAATAAATCAATTTCATTTTAAGAGTGGGTACGGGGCGGGTGGGGAGAAGAGTTAATTGAGAGAGTGGCTGGTAGCCAGGAAGGATGGGCTCAGTGTACCCTTCTACATCTGCATCTTTGCAAAGGGTCTGTAACTCAAGCTCCTTCCCTTCTTAACCCATGCAACAGCTTAGAGAGGCTGTGCTGTTAGCTCAACACCGCAGAGCAGGCCCCCCTTCCTCTGATCACATTGTCTTCCCATCCCTCCCCCTGCCCACTTTTGTCTGGTTATGGCCTGCTTATTCTCTTGGACCTGTTCCCTGACGCCCAACCTCAGGTGCGTCCCTTTTACATGTTTTCATAAAATTCTATGCACAGGACCGATATAGGCACTTATCTAATTTTCTAAATTGTTTGTTTACTTGTCTGTTTCCCAACTAGACTGTGACCTTCTACAGGATCCGAACTATGTCTGATTCATGTTTCCATTCTTTGTCCATGGTCTCATTCATAAACAGAAGTATTTGTTGAATGAGCATGGGATCCCCGTTTATGGTTGTAACTTTGATTTTTGGATCGAGATCAGGATAGATTTCCCCCTCATGACATCAAAGTCCTACTTCTAATTCTAACATCCTTCATTTTAAAACTGGACTGGATGTGATCCACAAACCAATTCAGTAAACAAATGCACAAAGCCTGTTAAGTCACTTGTTTTGGTAATCGTTAAAGTTTTGTGCAATATCCAGATACAAATGATGACTAAAATATATTTATAAAATGTATAAGTGAGCCTTTCTTAATGGGCAACCATATCGCTATATATTTGACATAAAAGGAATGCTAAGAACTGATTAGGAAATTGCCTGGCAGTGCACATATATTTATAGTGGTTTATTTTTTTATTGAATCCAATTATTTCGATGATTAGTCTAGTGGCTTTGTAAGTAAGCTGAAAAAACTCTTACTAAAGTATGCTAACTTTTGATGATTTGTCCTTACTTCTTAGGTAAATTATAACCTTTAATGATTATTTTATATCGTTATTTTCCATTTGTTGTAGGGTTAAAATATTGTTTGTTGATTCAAGGACTCCGATGTGTGGGTCCCACATCAGAGTGGGCTTCTTCTCTTTTTGACTGACAGTTTATAACCAGCTTTGATTAGACTCTTCAGTGGTTATGGATCCGTGAAAACTATTCACAACAGTTTTGGGAGGCAGAAACTAAAAAGCTGCTTTTTTTTCCCTTGTATGTAGCTTTTTTTCTTTCAGGATATATAACTCGACTGAGCTTGTGTGATACTGAACCATTTTAATGGGGTTTTATTATGGTTCTGAGAATTTATATCATCAGATACAAATTATTTCAACAGAAATAAAAATGAAGCAGTCAGTTTTAGTGGCATACTGATGTATTCCTTATTCTTTTTCCTCTCTCTTTTTTTCCAGTGAGCATGTTTTTGAACACTTTAACACCGAAGTTCTATGTGGCCCTGACAGGCACTTCCTCACTAATATCAGGGCTTATTTTGGTAAGTGATGGAATCCTTCCTATTTAAAAACATGCTGATTGCTAATATATATGTTAATATATACAGGAAAAAAATCTAGAATATACACCAGCAGCTTACAGAGATTATCTTGCATGTGTGTATATGCTGGGTGCGGCACTTATAGAGGCCTTTCACCTCTTAGGTTACGTATTTCTAAAGTGTTTGAAAAAAAAATTTAATTTGTTGAAAGAGAAAAATAAAAAGTTAATAAAATAGAAAATAAAGGAAAACAATTCTGTGTACATGCTATAAAATAAATGTGACTCAGTTCAACTAAAACTGTTTTTAACTACGCTTTTCTAAATAAATTGTTAGACATAATCAAGATCAGTAGAAATACAGCTCACTTTCTTTAAACTTATTGACATGGATTGGCAATTCTAAGCTGCCCTCCTCATCTTTTTTTCTCTCAAAATTTACATTTATTTCCCTATTGCTTCTTAAAAAATTCCAAATAGGAATTTAGAATTATGATAATCATCTCTATCATTCCATTACCTTATATACTAAAGTAATCACCAGTATGATAAATTATAACACCTGAAGTTGCTTTCTTTCATTTAAGTGATCTTAAATAGGACCATCTAAACTCAGTGGGGCCACTCTAAGATAATTAAATGGCCTTTAAGAAGAAAGTGGTTTTAGAAAGTTTTTTTTTCTCTCTACACATAACTCTGTGATTATGTTAAGAGGAAGTCTGTAGAAAAACAAAAGATTTAGGGGAGAAGGGCACAAAAAATGTAGAGCAAGAGCATACATGAACCTAGATTAATGGAGGATTTCAGAAGCTAGAGCTTATATGGAGCCAGAGTAAAAAGGTGGAGAGGGATGGTGGTGGTGTGGGGAGCAGCTTTTTCTATGGTCAGAGCATATTCAGGTTAATCTTGCTTTACTATAACACATGGGCCGCTGATCTCAAGAGAAGAGATGTTTAAAGTTGACACTATTAGACCAGGAATTCGAAAAACATCAGCAAGGGGCACTCCAAGATGGTTATGTACGTGGAAATCCAGATAGAAAGCCCAAGGCAGGTTGCAGAGACCAAGCCAAGATGATAGGGAGCATATTAAAGTTCCTTCTTACAGTGGATTGACATGAATTCCATATTGCTGCATAAATGAAGATCTGCATACCCATCTGCGTCTCTGAAGTCTTTCCTGTTCTGTGGGGGCATGAAAAAAAAATAAAGACCTCATAAGGATTTTATCAAGCTGTAAGTGATGTGCCTAAACTCATGTTGGTTTATGCAAAGCCAGGCCTAGAAACATGTCTTCAGATTCCCACTTTAATATTCTTAAATGGACTTAAAAAAAGAAACTTCAAATTTGGAGATTTCACGTGCTTGACAAATTATTAATAAGTACGTGCAACCTTTTAGCATATACATTTTGGGGAGGAGGGAAAGGTATTACAAGTCTCCATCTAACAATTATTATTTATATTTAAAATAATATTTTAATATTTTTTTCAAAAAAGTCTTTGAAATCTGTTTTGATTAAACAAAAAGAAAAAAAGTGAACATTTTTGGATACAGTTTGAATAGTAATTTCATACTGAAACCAGTAAATCACTCTGATGCAGAAAAGTAGGTTTTTTTGTGTTCTTCTCTCAGGGCTGTTCACTTGGGAACATCACCGACATAGCGCCTACTGTGTACCAGTCACTGATCTAAGTACTTTACATGCTAACTCGTTTACTCTTCACAACAGTACAGTGAGTAATTGCTGGTGTTGTTCCCATTTTACTCATGGGTGAGCTGAGTGGTACAACAGGCAACTAAGTAACCTGCCATAGGTCACGCACCTGGCAAATGGTGAAGCAGGATTTTAACCCAGGCAGTCTTGCAACAGAACCTGAGCTTTTATCACTGATTTCACGGCCTCTCTGGCTAAGTCCTCAGCTGTTTTTCTAGCTTGTTGAACAAATGGCAGATCTGGATTATATTCTAGCAATATATTGGTGTGGGAGCATTAGGTTTAAATCAATTACAAGAGTATGGGTTATTTCACTCTGGTAAGCTATGCCCCAAACAGTCATTTTTTTCCTTCTAACTCAGGGACGGTGATGTCCCATCAGCATGCTTTTCTTGTCCACCAGATAAAGGGATTTCCCTGGACCATGACCATTTTTCACAGATCCCATCTAGTGAGGATTTCTCCCTACTTGTGGCATGCTGAAACTTGATTACTGCCGTGCCATCTTATGTTACATTTGCCTTGCAGCATTCTCAGGAAGTAGAGGATATTTTTGGTTGATGTGAAATTTTGAGCAAAGGAAAATAATATATGAAGATTTTGAACGGACTTTCTCAAAAATGCTTGGCCTATACTAAGGGCAAAGTAACTACGATGTTCTTGATAGCATTAGGCTCCTGCTTTAGATTGTTGACACTGGTGTTGTCCAGCCTTTGGGGACTCAGTTTTGCTAACCTTGAAATATACCCATGGTGGACATTTCTCTTCAGTCAAAACTCTTTTCTGCCAAGTGTGTTTCATGGAGAAGCAGCGTGGAGCTAAAGGATCAGATGCTTTGCAAAATAGCTGTGTGCATAGAACTGCCTAGCGGTGTGTTTCCTGGCACCAAGGAGACGATTATTGGAAGAGCCAGGCAGTGAACATGAACAGTTTATGGCTGCCCCTTGGGAAATTGTTTGTTTGGGGACCTCAGGATTTCTATCGTGGAGACTAAAATTATCATATAATATGACGTTTTAGGAAAGAGAAGTGAAAAAGAAACAAAAAACCCTAGTATTTCTCTTGAGAAGAAACAGTCAATTAACTGAACAAATAAACAGAAATAAAATGTTTGCCAAATGCTATTCTCTTTTACAGTAATTTTAAAAATGAATGAGAATTAATCAGTGTACATTTTACTGGATGTCACTGCTACTTCTTAATTTTACAAGTTGAAAGCCAGCAATGAGTCTGTTACAGCACCTCCCTCTCATTCTTCCCTTTTGGTTCCTGTGCCTGTGTACCCATCCAGGCTGCTTTCCTGCCTCTCTGCCAACTTGGCACAAGCCTTTTCATCTCAGTTTGTTCCAGCCCCAGGAACTGTACCTGTAGTCATAGCCCAAACCTATCAATTTTGTCTTTTTTTTTTTTTTTTTTTGCTTGAGCAAGGACATGCCCAGTCTGTTTGAAGCAGTCTCTGTGGGCAATATTTTTGTCTATGGAGAAAATTTCTGGGTTTTGTTTATTTTTATTTTTTTTGCTTTTGTGATAAGGTAGATGTTTAGAGAAAATGCTCCACTTAATTTTTTCAAAACATTGGTAGAATGGAAAAAACTCTGGGTGTTGTGTTGACATTCATTCATAAACCTTGGTATCGTTAGTTAACATAATATGTAGACATGCTCCTACACCTACATTTTGCACACATATATTAAATAGGTATATAAAAAAGGCATCGAGAGCATAATTTTAAAAAGTGAGAAGCACGAACAAAGTAGAGAGAAAATCACAATAGTGAATAAAATAATTAGTTCATGGATTAGTTGTAAAAGAATTATGTTTTAGAGAAAATGGTAGAAGAAATGATGATTAGGTGGGATGAGTAGTAACCAAAGGTTCATTTATTGAATTTTTCACTCTATGCCAGGTACTGTTTTAAGAATTTTGCCTATGTTATTTTATTTAATTCTCAATGAAATTCTAAGTGGTAGATGTAGCCATTGCCTTTGTGCTTCTGAGTATAAAGAGAAACAAAAAATGTAAATAATTTGGCCAAGATAATATAGCAAACAGATGGTGAGATTGGATTCCAGATCTCTCTGATCATCCTCTTCATCCCTTCCTGTTCAAAAGGAAGGGCGTAGGACAGTAGATTTTTATGGCTCCTTTCAACTTTTTTTGATTCACCTAAAGGACTTAATCTGTGTACGAGGTGGCACCCAAATGACAGTGATTCTGGACCTAAAAGTGAAAAATATATTCAGGGAAACTTGGTTGGAAGGGCACCTGGAGTGTGGGAAGTAGCAGGAAACTAAAAGGTCATGGATCTATAACCCATAGCAACTTGGCCTTGGTTTATTCCATTTAAGCCCCAAAGATCCTCTTTTGTCAAAAACTGTTTACCACCAGATATATTTCTGAAGACTTAGAACAGGTGTCAATTTGGCAGTTTTTCCATAGGAATAGACTGCTAAAAAGTTTCATATTTCCTCTATAATCTCCACCGTCACTGTATCTATCCTCTTGTGATGTCATCATCTATTTTAATCCTTGGGAAGCACTCAGTCAATTTCAGACTGTGACATCTTTGTATTTCCCATGGGTTTAATGGAATTGGTATAGAATTATAAGGTGCTGCTATATGGGAATCTTGAAGTATTTCGGAGTGTGATATAGGATATAATGAAGTCCCTGATTCATGAAAAGAAGTATTCTATATATAGAACATGCAATTCAGAAGAGAAAGTCTTATTGGCTAGGAAGAATCTAGGCATCTTCAGGAGAGATTCAGCTTTTAGGTATGCAAGAAATATGGAAGGGCCTTGTCTGTTATCCCTTTGTCAGATTTTTTTTTTTGTTGTTTTATCTCTGTGGGAGGAAATGAGACAAGTTTGTCCCTTAAGCCAGCTATAAAACTGGATCTCCAGTCCCCACATCCCAGCCCCAGTGTTCCTTTAGTCATCCTCTTTGCTTCTATCACTTAGTAATGGAGGAGGTCACACGGCATTGGTAACTGAGGCCTTGACAATATGATCTGGGTCCTGAATATAGCTTATGGCCCTTCTGTGTATAGATCCACACCATTTTCTCCACCCTCACGTTTCCAGTTCCATCCCTACTTCTCTTATTCTCAGAAGATAAAGCTTACCTGCATCTCCAACAAGGTCAGTGTCACCCACTTTTTATCCTTTTGTTGCCCTTCTTACATGTGACACAGCTCATATTGCACTCCATTTTCTGAAATAGAATATATTCCTCTGTTCATTCAATCCTTCCCCTTTCTCCTGTCTCAGAGCAAGAAATGGTAGGTTACATTTCCAAAGCAAGGTGGGTGTACTATCTGGGCCCTGGCTTTTGCCACTTCGTTACTTATACTCTTTTGTATCTTCAATTTCTGTCTTTCCACTAGATTCTTTCTGCTTCCACAATTATGTGCAGGCCTTTCTTTTTTATAACAAACAAAATGAACACAAACCTAGTCCTGCTGTTTATTTAGATTATATCCCATTAAATCACCAGGTCAGTTCTTATCATCTGTTCATTCAACCTTGAACCATTCATCCATCCAGTCTTCTAACTGTTAGGTAGCTAGTCAGACATGAGTGACAGGGGGAACAAAGGAATAAGGGCCCAGCCTAGAGACTGCCCAAAGAACACCCTATTGGTAGTTAAGAGAATCCCTCCCACATCCCCAGAGACAAAGGGCAGGAGCGTCATTAGCTGGCCTAATCTGATGCCAGTGCAGAAGGTACTACCCTAATTTGCCCACAATTTAATGGTTATTATACTGTCATTATATTACTGTGTTTATGTCTGGAAGTTCATGAATCTAATTATAACAGATTGAATTCTAGGTAAGCACATGTGCACTAGGCAGAGTTATACAGCAGCCAAGTGTCAATCAGAATGATCTCACATGCCAATCTCCTAGGAACACCTTTGGAACAACCCATCCCAACCCAAATATAATGCAGAAATTCCCACTCTGGGCCCTTTTGTGTTATTATTGTGGTGGTGGTTGTTAGAGCGCTCAGTTATAGCTCTTAGCTGAAATCATTTGCCTCCTTGGGGTGTGCTTTGTCTAAGATATACATTTAGCAAACCTTTTCTAAATCTCACTGACGTGTGATTCTTCACTGCATCAGTAAGGAAGAACTGAGGGAAAATGCTAACTATACTTTTGTGCCATTACCAACCCCGACCCCTGCGATGCCAAAGTTCAAGTTTCCCCAGCGGTAACATCCATCCTTCCATCCATCTAACTATCTCGCCAGCTGGTCAACATTACCTAGTGCTTACTGTGCTTATTTTGCACATCAGATAATAGAGCCCCAGAGAATCAAGAGAACCAACCAAAGTTATACAACTCAGCTTTCATGAAGTATATTAGGGTTTTTATCTTTCAGCTAGATAGTAGGGTAACCATTCGTTTCCCAGTTGAACCCTATTGATTTTCATCTTACTTGATCTGTATAATCCTTGGGGTGGAGCATGAATAGGAAAAAAGTACTGGATTGTTTTTAACACTATGAAATGCATAAATTTATATTTTAATTTTATGGTTATTTGTCAAATTAAACACTGTTTTATTTTACTGTGGCAAGCCCAGTAAATTACTAGCATATCCAAAGACTAGCTTTAAAATCTAAATTTGCTTATGAGAGCTTTGTGGTCTACATTTTAGGTTATGCACCAGGTAGAAGAATTCAAAGTGACACCAAATATGTGCATGTTAGAGAACACCATCTGCCCATTTGGATCAGTGCATCGTTTTTAAATATTGTGAGGTGCTGGCCCAAAGGCTGTCACGTTTCAAGATAAGAAGCAGACTATTATACTAAGACCCCAAATTAGAAGTCTTGGTTTGAAGTTGAAGAAGGCTTCAAGTCCCTTTCTTCTTCCCTTTACTAGCTGTTCATTCAGTAGGGTTTGGAGCCTCTACTCTAGGGTGTCCAGGACACTAGTATAAAAGAAACAGTGTCGGATAAGAAGCCATCTACTGCTATGATAAGGCAGGCCTGAGAAGGCACTTCTTTTCTCCCCCAAACAGCTCCAAAAATAACCCGGTCTTAATGAGGTCCATTATTCCTACATTAGAATTCTGGGTGGAAGGTCTGTCTCCTATTATAATGTAAATATCCTGTTAACACGAGTCATTTACACTTTAGGATGAATAGTCTTGTTGATAGACTACTTCTGGATTGGTTTTGACAGCTAAGAAAGCTCTGAGGGACAGTAGAGTGGGAGGACACTTGGAAGTGAAGATTTGAAAAGAGAAATGATAGATCACTACATCTGTCTGTGTTTGTTTAAATGACCAAGAGAGTTATAAAAGGATATCTTGTTATAGGGCCCTGGTAAGATTGGTGGCACAGAGCTGGTGCTTCTATTTAATTAAGTAAGCAACTACTTAATTAGCCATGTGATTTTGGTCAAATCACTGAACCTTGATGTGTAACCCTCATTCCTTATCTCTAAATAGAGACTGTACATGGTCCTTTAAATTCCCGTAATTTTACTGCTGACATTCTGTGATTCTGTTGGCGGAACTGAGAAATCTGAAGCATCCCAAAATGTTTTTTGTTTGTTTGTTTGTTTTTGTGAAGTGTATAGGTCATGCCACGAACAACCTGTGAGAGGCATTGTGGGTCTGTGACATGGACTGGTAGTGGCAGAGGCCATGTTTGTGCTCTGTAACCCCAGAACACAGTTCATGCCTGGCGTGGCTAATGCTGTGTGACTGAGTGAATGGACTAAGGCCAGGCAGGCGCCCACACAGCATAATATAGGAAGGAGAGCACAGACTTGGGATAAAGAAAGCTCTCTCCCCCAGGAGACAGAGCCACTGACCGAAGTTCTGAATCCTTTGGAACCCTCCTTCTCTTCTAATCTTTTTAGGGCTTTGTTGGGTTCTCAGGACTGGACTGTGAGCAGTACTCTTTTTCACAATGATTTCTAGGGCTTTCAGCCAACAGCTTAATAACAAGACAAGACGCCGTACAGTCTGAATTGTAGACTGGCAAAAAGAGGGGTGCATCATAGCAGTGTGTGAGCTGTGCTGCCCATGGGAGGCATGTATATCTTCCGTGTAATAAATTATAGCTTTGATGTCACTTTTGAGAACCATCTATGCAGCGGGCACTGAATTAAGTCTTTTAGATGGGTTTGAAACTGGGTGTTTTACCTGCCAGTGAATATTGAGGACCCTTAATAATAAATATATTTTAATAATAATTTATGATAAAAAATAAATATGATTTCCACTTTATTGTTGAAGAAACTGATGTTCAAATAGATTAAATAACTCACCAGAGGTTACAGACTCCCTTCTAGATCTATGGTTCATAAATTTACCATCCTTAAACATTCTTCTTCAAGCAAAATCTTATTCATAGCATTCCAAATGTTGTTTCTTCTTAGCTTTCATATCATATTTTCTCATCTGCCCAGTGAAATTGCTTAAACTTGAACTGTTAATACGCAAAATTTCATGTAGTCAGGGAGGTAACTTTTTGGAATTAAATCCAGTTGTCCTGTGATAGGATTGGAAACATTTGGTTTGGTGTATAGTTCCTTTTGCTCATTCATAATACTCTTTTTGCCTTTTTTAAAAAGAAATTTTTGGTAGTCTAGAAGAGAGAAAACGTAAATTTTTAAATAATAGCCCCAAAGCCCATTCCAGAGTAGATATCAAAATCTTGTTTTTATGAAATAAAGATAAAGGTAATTAATTCTGTTAATTTTACATTCTATATTATATTATAAAAATATAGTATAGTTATCCTATGACTGTGGGATATAGTTCATTCTTAAATTTCTTCTTTGTAAAGATTTGTGACTGCTTAAGAAGCAAATTCCAAACAGGATAGGGAAGAGGGGAAAAGATTTGGCAGAGTGCAACCTGCAACAGTGGTGGGAAAGCGTCCAGTAGAGGTTGAGGGTGGCCAGGTGAGAAGGGTAGGGAAAGGTTACTTGCTTTGCCCAGTGCTTAGGGAGTCCCGAGTTCAGTCTAGTCACGTGAGAATCATTTATTCTCCTTTTATCAATGAAAGTAATTTTATTTCTCCTTTATAATCTCTAGTACATAGCAATTGTTAAGCTTGTGAACTAAGAAACATTAGTGGTGGAAAACAGACTCTTGTGTTTATAAAGAACTTCTTAGCAGGTAGGACATTGCTGAGTCCCTCAGTAGTTGGGTTCCATTCATACATGAAATGGGATGCTTTTCAACTCTTTTTGTATGACCAGAATTTCTCTAAGGAGATATTTTTTAAAGAGGAATTTTGACTGTCTTAAAAATTTTATGCAGGTATGGCTTTATCAGAATGTAAAGTTCCAAGAATTAGAATATTTCATAAGTCATACTTCTAAAACTGGTTTATTTGTGTACATTTCTAGAGTTCTCTTTCAGCTATGATGATTTTGTTAGTAGATTACTACGTAAATTTGGAGGAAAATAATATTGAGCAACTCTTGACAGTTTTCTTTTTTCCATGGTTGTAGTTATAGATTTTTCTTGAAAACCAATATTAAGTAGAGAAAACAACATTAAGAATTTAAAATGTAACTTGGTGTTTTAATGTATGAAACTCTAATTTTTAGAATAAATTAAACATTTTTTTGGAATAAAAATTGCTTAAGTATTTAAGGTAGATATAATTAGTAAATGTAATGTATTTTATAGACATGTGTACACAATCATAAACAGTAACAAGGACCGTAATCATGCTTATTGTTTTTCTGTTCTAGATATTTGAATGGTGGTATTTTCGCAAGTATGGAACATCATTCATTGAGCAAGTCTCAGTAAGCCACTTGCGCCCCCTTCTGGGAGGGGCTGACAACAACTCCTCCAACAATTCTAACTCCAGTAATGGGGACTCAGATGCCAATAGGCAAAGTGTCTCAGGTATGGAGAGTCCTTCCATTTTTGCAACATTATTTGCTTACCCTTACTAAATTACTATGACCATATGACAGTAAGAGTGTTGTTATTTAAATATTAGACTCAGAGAAAATTGCAGTTCATTTTCCCAAGGAGTTGACATTTTCTACCAGAAAATAGAGTGTCAGCCTCCTGGGAAAAGGAAATGTTTATCTTGTTTAATTTTTTTCTTTCATTTAATTTAGCTAATGATCATTTAGGTCGCTGTTTCCACCTTGAGTCTCTAGCCTCCTTGTCCCAGGTTTCTCAGACATTCTTGAATATATTTATTCTCTTCCATGCAAATTACAGAATCTATGTCTGACTAGAGCAGATCACATGGCTCCTCTGTAAAAGGCTTCATTGGTTCTCGAGCCACTGAAGATAAAGCCGAGGTTCCTTAGCATAGCATAAGCTGCTTCTTACTTATTTTGCCAATTTTGACTTCTATCACAATCTAGTCCCTTTCCTTTTCATTTCTTGGATATGCCATATTTTCTCAAGACCCTCTGCCTAAAAGTCTGTTTCCCTCTTTCCCATGTTGGCTCATCTTTCACAACCCAACTCCAATGTTATTTCTTAGGAAGTAACCTCCTCTGATGGGTTGTACGTCTCTCCACCTTCATTGACTCTCACTATTTTTGTCTTTAGCAACATTTATCAGCTTGCACTGTAATTTTTAAACTTACTTTCATTATAGTAGCATTTTTACAGTAGCATTTGCAGTGTTTGCTACATTATTGAAACTCAGTCAATGAATGAATGAGCACATGCAAGGCTAGTGCTTTCTCCACCTATAAAAGAAGAGGGAAGAATATAATTTTCTAGCTGAGTCTCTTCATCAACTCAGTAAATATTTCCAAAGTCCCTAATATGAACCTGGGCTTGTACAGGTTCTTAAGAATTTTACGATTTAACAAAAAGCCAAAGACCTTGTCCCCATAGAACTCCCATGTCTACCGAAGGAGACAAAGTGATAAGTGCTCTGCCTGTTTGAGGAAAACACACAGTGCTGTGAAGAACATCAGAGGCACTCCCGACTGAACTGGAGGAAGTTGTTTGCCTCTTAAAGGAGAGAGCACCAATTCTGAGATTTTTAAAGGATAAAGAAGAAATTATAGAGCTAAGTTAGATGGTTTCTTCTTCTTCCCTAGAATAACTCAGTTCGCATTTCATAACTGTCTGACCAAGTGACAGGCATCAAGGAGCACTATGTATATGATTTATTCCTGATGTTGATTAAATGCTCTTTTAATACACCCTTTGCCAGCCAGCTGTGAGTTGCAATGGATACCTCTAGGTACACATTTATTGTATCCTAAATGGTACACATGTGAACAATGGCATCACACAGGTAACAAAATCATCTGGGACTTTGTAAACTCATCTATTTTGTGAAAGAAACAGAAAAAGAACTGAGCAAAGTGAACCATGACTTTAACCAACTACTCTCATGAGTGTGGCATATTAATGAGGATTCTTAATCATTTAGTCATCATCACATAAGCAGTTACGGATAATTGGCATCTGCTGTGACGATCCCACAGATTAAAAGTTCTCTTGTCTGATTTCTGTAGTTTTTGAATGACACAGAACATTGTAGAAAATTAACAGATTGAAAACAGAAAGTCTCATTTGAGGCCATTCTTTATTGCGAATACATTTTTATTTTCATTAAAATTCTCTCACTCTCTACTCAATTTAAATCTCTTGTTATTATTCCTTAATGCAGTGAAGAGCTCATGCTCTTCTAATTGTCATGTTATTCTGCTCTCTCTCTTTGTGGATGCCTTGAGTAAGCTTTATGCACTGAATACCCTTTATAAAAATATAGTTAACTATCATAATCATGGAAATCCCAGTTTTATTTGTACTGAGTGTTTACTTGGCTAAGACTGAGCTTTTAAATATTATTAATTTAATTCTCCTAGTTTTTACTGAAAGTCTGCTACTATGCATGCAGTATTTCTGTTCATTTCTATTTATAATAGATATAGCATTTATGATCTGATCTCATAGCAATGTTCACATAGTTACATTTAAGCAAATGGAAATTATCCTAAGTATCTTTAGGGCTCTATCTGTTTACTTCCTCTTAATATTTGGGTTGCTAACATTTGGTGAAATCAGCCCAACAAACACCTATGCTAGTATGGAAATACCGGATGCCATGAGGCTAATACCATTTTCCACTTCTTTCTTATTATGGTGGTTTAAATTTTGTAGTCATAAAAATATTATAAAAGTACTTTGTGTTTATCTCTACCCTTAATCACTTTCTATTTCATAGCTAGGTTTTAGCTAACTATAAAGATAAAAGAAGGTCAAAGCTGAGGGTACAAATTTTCTTAAAATAGAGGAATTTGTTTAAAAATTTCTATTAACAATAATAAAATGACTGTCGCCTTAAAGCAGAAGGATGAATCTGTCGATTTTCTTTGAGCATCATAAGGCAGTTCTTTGCTGAATCTTACATGAACTACAACATGGCTAACGAAGTCCCATGAACACTGGCAAAGGCACTTTAATGGCCTTGCTTGTTTGAGAAAATCATTGAAAAAGCTAAAAATAAACTGAAAATACCAGTTATAAACATAGGTCTATATGAAAACTCATAGTATATCTCTTTCCTTAAAGAATTGTATGTTTCGATTAAAAACTAAAAGACCGAGCCTCCCTAAGAATAATCTGGGGTCGGGGGAATGGAGAATGAGAGATTGTGATTGTTACAGGGCAGACTGTTCATATAATTGTTTAACTTTCGCATCTGTGCCGACTGGCCTGAGTGCAGACCCTCTTAAAATTTGCAGTGATCCTTATCTGTGGGACAGAGGAGAAATGTACTTAATTACACACTTTCTTAACTATCTAAACTTAACTATCTAAATTATCTAAACTTTGACTTAGGTTAACATTTATGAACATTTCACTTGTTTTGCTTTATTTGGGAACTAAACTGCTATTTTTCTCGCAAATATACAGTTTCTGATTAACTCTGTTGATATATTTGCCATGTCACCATGTTTCTTGTTATTTCTTAATTCAACTTAGCTTTTGAGTTGATGATGCACAGAAATGTAAAACGTGGCCAACTTCTCCCTGCCTTAAGGGAATGGATTCTCAGGCCCCAGTAACATTCTAATTTGGGTTTATGGAAACATCTGTTTGATAATTTTCTCTGTTCTCAAATAAGATGCCATAAAGACAAGATTTGCTGTGTTCAGTTTTTTCAAGATATTTGGAAAAGTGCAGGGTGTTCCATCATGTGAGATGTATGATTGCCAAAGTTAAGTTTAAATTCTCTGAGACATTTTAATAGCCTTTTGCATAGAACTGAATTTTTAGACAAACTCTAGTTAATAGTCATTTTGCTTTCTGTTGCAGCTCATCTCATTTTAATCTCATTTAATCTATATATGATATACATAAATATTTTATATCGTTTATAAAACTTTAAAAAAGAATTTCACCATGAATTCTAAGTTAATGTTCATTATATTGTTTGAGGCAGTTCAACTACTGATTAAATACAGATAACAAGTTAAAGAAAAGCAATGGAGATGAAGAAATTCAGGGAGAGTGCAAAGATATATATCCAAAGACCTTTGTGGATCCTTGAATTCTCATAACACCAGAGGAAATGATTTTCCCTATAGAAAGCTATATAGTTCTCATAATAATAACTAACACTTAAGTGCCTACTGTCAGCTTTATGAGCATTATCTCATTTAATCCTCACAGTAACTCCATGAAGCAGAGACTACTGTTATACCTATTTTATGGTTGAGGAAGCTGAGGCACAGGAAAGTTCAGTTATCTTCCCCAGGCCACATGGCTGCTAACCTGGGTGGTCTCACTTCAGAGTCCAAGATCTTAAGTACTAACTGAAAAATTTAGTCCAGATCCCCTATCAGGTCTATAAACTCAAGACTGATGTAATTATTTAGCAGTTATAATAAATAATTTTATTAAAACCCTATAGTACTGTATGTAACATTATTTCTGAAGTGATGCTAGCCAAACACTTTAGAAATAGCTCAGTGGCAGAGTTGCCAATGGTTGAGAGCTCCAGCTCTGGGGTCAGGCAGATGTGGCCCCCGTCTTGTGATTTTGGGCCACTCACATTAACCTCCCTTAATATCTTAATTTGTACACATGGAAATAATGATCTTATCTATTTCATAGAGTGGTCTGAGGATTAAATGAGGTTATGCAGAAATATCAGGTCAGAGGACAACCATTTTGCAGTATACTTCAGGTGAACTGACTTCTCTATGAATATGATGGGAAGGATGGCACTGCCACAGGGAGATATGGCTAAGGGTTCAGCGAGGCTTATTCACTAGCTCAGTGATGCACTTTATACTCAAGACTTTCAGTGCCTACATTTCAAATACATCCCTCAGCAAAAATGCAAACTGCCACATGTCAAGGACCCGTGGAATTGTTCTCTAATAGTTTCAATCAGGGCAAACCCAATTTGTATTTGGCAAATCCAAGTATGTGTTGAAAATGATTCTCTGAGCTAATGCTTATTCCACCTTTTAAAATCTTTTGCCACTAAAATTTATGTTCCAGTATAGATTAGATTTCCAGTTGGGTAAAAATGACTAAAACAGTTTTAGTCCCTGGTGAGCATTTACTTAACAGACTTATTTCACAGTTTCTACACTGTTTGGTAGAATTGATTGATTTAGGTCAGAAATGACCAATGAAAAATGTATGAGAGATACAATTAAAGATTTAATCATCTTGGCAGTATTCTTGAAGAAAGTAATACAGTATCTTGAATAAAGCAAATCACCAACAATGGTTTTAAAACTCTTAATTATTTACACCTTTTCTCATTCCATAAAAGAATTTGAGGGAGTAACGTAGTTGTTGAGTTAAAAGCTACCTACATGTTACTTTGTGCCTTCCAATGATATTTTTTACAATAGTCATTTCAAAAAGTTATTTTTGAAAACAAAACTTAATTATTTAAGAAAGTGGATATTTTGTTACTCTTAATGAATGCTTAAAATTAATCTATATGATGTTCATTTCTGAGATATAGAAGGTAAAAAAAATATAGAGTCACATGTCAGAAACTGACTGGTTTGATGTTAATCTTGATTGTTCTAATACATATGATGAAACTTTAGTTGGGGCCCTTTTCTGTTGTACTTTGGAACTAAAATGTTTAAAAGTGCTGTTAAAAAATGCCTAACATTTCTCCAGAGGAATTTTCAAAATGATTTCTTTCATGGAAAATTTAATTGATGAAAGCACAAGATTTTTAAAACAGGATGTTGCAGGGTAATGTGTCTTTTGTATGTAGTGCATAATTGTTGGGCAGTCTGGATACCAGGCCTTAATCTCAATTAATATGAACCTTGAGGAAATTGTGTAGCTTTTCTGTGCTTTACTCTTTACTTCTGTAAAAAGAGCCTACTATGTGCCCCTCACTAACTTATGTAAGGGATATAGATGACTTGAACTTTGAAGCCCCTTTGTGGGAAGAAGGCTCAATGAAAATCAAGCTTATAACTACAACAAAAGTTGCTAATGCTATTGTTTATAATAATAATATTACTATCATTATCAAATTTTAGATTCTGGGGAGAGGTGGTAACTTTTTAGTATAAGAAATTTTCCTAGGCTACGAATTAGTAATTTATATTTTTGAGGACCCCAGGAGTGGGAATTCTATATATTTTTTTAATTTTAGAGAAAAAAAGTTTTCATAGTTAAATAAGTTAGATGTAGAATAATATTTTCTTTCATGTGATTCAAAGTCATGTGATACTGGTGACTTTGTTCTTTTTCTGAGAATTAAGTTCTCTTTTTTCCTTGGGGGCTGTGACAAAGGGAAAGTCTGTGGTTCTCTCAGAATATTTATTCCTTTTATAGAGCTTCTTCAGTTGGATGCAAGATAATAGCTCAATGTCCTTTTCACTTTTCTACCATGGCTATAGGCTCCTCTAGATCAGTTGTAACCTATATCTCTTTTTGTAACCCAGGGCCTAGTGCAGGGACTAATACATTATAGCTCTAACATGTTTAAACCACACAATCTTATGAGTGATGGGTGGGCATTCTAGAGGAGTAACCAAGTATGAAAAGGCATGAAATAAGGATCACTGAGATGGAAAGTTTTAGGAGGAATGGTGAGAGGATGACTGAAGAAAACATTGGAGCCTGATTTTACAAGTCCTTGGTGTCAATAAGCTTTTTTTTTTTTTTTTTTAAATGATCTTTGTCTATCACAGAAACTAATAATCATCCTATTATGACAAAGGTGGGAATCTGTTCTGCAGTCGTTGGGAACTAAACAAGTGCTATTCCATTATTATACTGTTCTTTCTCTTGAATTGCATTCTTGCTTGCATGCCGAGGTATGAACATTTCTGTCAGCATTTGGGGGCAGAGACTCAAACCATTGAGAGTTTGTTTATTATATCAGGCATATTTTTAACTGAAACTATTAATGATGTTAGCAAGCCCTTGTTGGAGTCCCAGTCAACTTTGAGTGCTTCTAAAGAGCACTGAAATTGTTGTTATTAATGGAGAATGGAAAATTCCTTTTGAAATAAGAATTTAGTCCTCAAGGCACAAATAAGGTAAGAAACTGGACCTCATGTGGAAAAACTTGTACCCTCTAGAGACCTGAGTTTAATTTCTTGATTTAAATCTTCACATTCTAATATGTTTGGCATTTACAACCTTTGTCCATATCACAAAACCATCAGTTTGATATTTATGGTGTATGTTCTCTAGAGTGATTCCAGACTAAGAGATTTTGTAATAAAGATAAGCTTATGAAACAACAGCAAAAAAGAAATTCATGTAGGTATGACCTAACTTGAAATGAAACTTTGACATGTGTTCATATTTGACTTCTACGCTGGTTGTTTCTTAAAGGAAAATTATATCTGCCTTGTACCCTCAGTTCGAAGGATATAGCTAATGAAGACATTTCTTATTTATTTTTTCATCATGTGTTTTTTCTCACTGAGAACATTTCTCATCTGTTACAATTACTTAGATTCTCATTTCTAAGTTTCAGAGATAGTTGAAAAAACTGAGTACTGACCACACATATGACACTAATGTTAACAATGATTTTTTTATTTGTTGTTTGATTTTTTTACTGCTATTTCAGTTTAATATTATTGACATTTTTTTACGAAAGTGAAAAGACTGTGCCAATCTCCCTTTCCAAAGTCCTTTGTTTTGGTTAATTATACTACTATTCTTTTTTTCAAACTTATTTTTTAATTACAGTTGACATATAATATGTGATTAGTAGACATTTATATACCTTAGGAAGTGATACCCCTGATAAATCTAGTACCCATCTGACATCATACATAGTTATTACAATATTATTGACTATATTCCTTATGCTATACTTTACATCCCTGTGACTGTTTTTATAATTGACAGTTTGTACTTCTTAATCCTTTTTTTTTAAAGTTCAGTTCTCTAGTAGAAGTTATAAAAACAAAATTTCAAAATGTTTGTAGCACCCCCTGCTGGCTATATTGTGACACTTGAAATAAAGAGCATCTTCAATGCTGCTCAATAATACTTTAGGTTATACACACAATTTCTCTCTCTCTTTTTAAATTTGAGAATAATTTAATTTGCATCCAATATAAATAATTGGATTGAAAAATTAATTGGATGAAATTTGCTTTGTAATTTGTCTATTGATATTTGAATGATGCTTATCCTTCCAGGCAATATAATATTATATTTGTTGTAGACAAATTATTTGCCATAACCTTTTTACTAATATTTCACATGAAATTCAGTGGGGGAGAGGCATCTCCCCGAATGTTCCTGTTTTATTAAAAATTATGCCACCATGAGCATCCTTTGTACATAAATCTGAGTGCATGTTTATTGTGTGTTAAATAGAAAGCTTGCAAAATTCATTAAGTTTTAAGATGAGCACTTGAATCTTGAACAATGTCCTTTGAGGAGGGATTGGGAGTGGTAAGGACCTAAGAGTTACAATAGTCATAAGAACAGCGATTATGGTTGTTTGGCTTACAACTGTAATTCAAGCCATGATCTGGAGTGCATTAGGGACACCTGAGGGGCTTTATTTTTGGAAGAAAAGTAATCATTTAAGAATGGCATAATTTTCTTGTTAGTGCTACATGAAATGACGGCCACTAAATTTCACTTTCTCAAGAATAAAATTCAAAGATGCTGAACTCTGAGCAAAGGTCATTTCCTAAATGACAAGTTAAGATAAATGACAGAAAACTCAGAGCCATTGTTTATAAACATTGAACAGATTTTAAGTGGGATCCGGCCCTAATTTAAAGATAAATTTATTTTTTTTAAATAAAAATGTTTTCCTATTATGTGTACACCCTTATTCACTATGTTAACAAATATTTATTGAAACTACTCAGTGTTTCTATAGTGTTTTATGGTCTCTGTTCTCACACTGTATTGTAACTGATGATTTAATTGTTCGTTTCCCACATCGGGTGCTCAGTACTCATTGGACAAATGACTGAATGGCTGTGTGGCTGGATGGATGGGTGACTGGATGGCTGGGCAACTGGGTGGGTGGAAGGATGGATATTGAATGTAACAGGACTGAAAGTAGAATCTTAAAGAATTACCCAAGGCCTATTATGTTCTTTTGATTTCTACAATAATTGTTCACTTTTGTGTGTATATGTCTTTGGGTGTGTTTTTTGGCTGACTACACACACATAGATGTTTTAAGTACTGTTAACTGATTTTATTTTCTAATAAAACATTATTCATCTGAAGAAATGTAGTGATCTGAATCAGTAGAAAGTCTTAATCATAGGCTGTTTGAAAAGAATTGTAGCTTATTAGTCACACACTACATAACACCCTTTTAAAAGCTAATTGACCTTTCTAAGGTAAAGTCCTGTGGTTCTAAATTTCTATGGTCCTTGTATAACAAAGATGTATAATCTGTAGTTACCTGCTAACATTATGATATTAGTATGATGAATAATACATGTATCTGCATTAATAAACAATTTTAAATGCTTTAAACCCAATTATTCTCATAGCATTTCTCCCTACAATAATGGCAACTTTATAAATTTTCTTATCACTCCCTTATGGCAATGTAAAAGCATTTTGGTGAATAATTGAAAAATCAATATTATCATTGACCCTAATTAAAAATCTAAAGCTCATTGCATATTATACTATAGAGCTTAAGTTTAGCTTGTCATGTATGAAATTATTGGAAGATATATTTTAGAGTAACAGAAAGTAAATTTACTTTTACCTATACCATTTACCTATAATTTTAGAAGTAAATTCATAAAATCTGTTTAGACCTCTTGAAATGACTGTGGAAGTTATGAATTAGTGGATTTTGGCATGTGCCTTGATTTCATAAATGAGGAAACCTGGGCCCAGAGAGATTAGGTGAAACTTTCCAAAGTCCTGTTGCCTGAGCTACATTTCCTGATTAACCACCCGGAGTTTTTCTACATTGCTTCCCGTGTAGAAGATAGAGAATAAAATTATCTTATCAAATAGCCAGGAAGGGTGTTTTGTTTAATTAATTAGCTTGTAGTGTCTCTGAACTATGTGTAACATTTTCATATTTCTCTTTGTTTCAGAATGCAAAGTATGGCGAAATCCACTAAATTTATTTCGGGGCGCTGAATATAATCGGTAAGCATTTTGACAGCTTGGGAAACAAATGGGTCTAGTTCAAAGAGCAAAGACAGCAGCAAATGTTTTTGCTGGTTCATTTAGGGGTCATTGTAAGAGGCTGTTTAGAGTTTCCATTTTTTGATACTATTCTCAAATGTTTTGCTTTTTCTACTTTATAAATATTTTAGCATTGAATTGGGATAATTAATGTACAAAAATTTGTAGTTTTTAGAAATTTTCTATTAACATTTATTCTTTTCATTATATATTATAAAATCAAAATATTTTAAAGCTTACCTGGAAAATGGTTATAAAGATGCCACAGAAGTTTAATTTTGCAGAGTAGTTGGGCAAACAGAATTGTCATAGCTTTTGGTAAATGTCTAATCTTAATACTAATCAAGGAAGGTTTCATTAGTTAGTGCTAGTAAAATTTCATGATAAAAATGTAGGAGAAAACGTTTATATCTTTCCTGCTGATATACTTCCTAAAGGGAGAATAGGATGATATATATATATATATATATATATATATATATATATATATATATATATATATATCATCCTTTTTTATTCATTGGCACATTTTGAGTGCTCAGTTAATGGTTTATAGTTCAACTCCTATGCAGTTTAATATTTTGTAGGGCTTACTTTCTCCTTTCAAAAGTGTCTGACCATCTTATTTCACCTTTACAGGTACACTTGGGTGACAGGACGAGAACCTCTAACTTACTATGACATGAATCTCTCTGCCCAGGACCACCAGACATTCTTTACTTGTGACTCGGACCATCTGCGTCCCGCAGATGCAAGTATGGAAAAATTGTGTAGTTGGTTGCCAAGTGGGAGGGCCTTTTGGTCTATTTTAAGTATCAAGGTTACTACTTTTAGAATATCTGCTCTATAAAGACCCTAATGAATAAAATATTAAATTGGAGATTGACTAGTAGAACCTAGAATTCCAATATCTAAATAAAGCCTTTATCACAATGACATGGATGTAGAAATGAGTAACCTCATTATGATTTAAAATACTTTAGAAAATACTAAAGTTGAATTTACAAGTTTTGAAGAAATATAAATTTTATGTGAAGCTAATTAAATCCTTGGTTGGGATAGAATAAAGGGTCATCTCTTCTCAATGATATTCTAGTTAGAAACTGGGATTCATTGAATCCAAATGATTATTGAACATCTTGTAGTGATTTATATGTCTATATATGACTTTCCTAGTACTGAGAGGGGGCACGGCCTTGGCTGTTGAAATCCATATTGTTTTCCATTCTAGAAAAGACTTGGTTTAAATAAATTTGACACTTCTTGAGATCTAAATAATACTACTGATATTTTTGATATTATCAAACTTAAAGTAAATGGGTGAAAACAAATCTTTAAGAAAAGGAATATATATATTCTCATAAGAAACTGACTTAGAAGATACAAATTTATAAAACAAATAAGGAGATTGTTACTCTTTTTAAAAAGGTACTCTTTTCATGGTGGAACATCATAGTATAACACACATTCCAAACATCAAGCTTTCCACAAAATTCTCACACATTTCTCCCGTACATAAAAACTAGGTTTGTAACAAACTTTGGGAACACGTTAAACAAAAGCCTAAAGCACTGTTTTCTGACCCCAGCCCTAATTCTTCAAATGGTTTTTAAATGTTCTAATATCCAGAGCCTATAGCAAGTGGTGGGGAAAATGAACAATAGAAATTATGCTGTGTCTAAGCAGAAAGAAAAGATGAGTAGTAATGTCATCATTAGTGGTAATGTGTAAAATAATATATGTTCTTTAACAACAAATGACATTAATGAGCAAAAGAAATATTAAATCTCCGATAGAGTGCTTCTTTTTGATTAAGAAACCTTAATCAGGATTAAGTGTTTAAGAGTATAGACTACAGATTAGTTTATAAAATTTAGATCTGTAGTTTTATGAGCAGAAGAAAGAATTTATATCAGCAATTGAAGGACAATTGAATAGCAAATTAGAATGTGTTTGTGTGGCTTTGGAGGTTTGGACTGACCCTCTGGGTAAGTGAAATATTCTCTTGTAATTCAAACTGAAAGCTATTAATTTAGCTATTGTCTTGTATTGAGTCTTCTAATTATGTGCATTGATTGACTTGCTTTTTTTCTCTTTTTCTAAAATAGTAATGCAGAAAGCCTGGAGAGAGAGAAACCCCCAAGCTAGGATTTCTGCAGCTCATGAAGCCTTAGAGATAAATGAGTAAGTGGGGTAAAATCTTGCTCTTAAAAAGGAAATCTTCTTCTTTGCTAATAAATATATTTAGTTACCATTGATGAGATACTGATATTAAACTGTGCATTTGAACCTGTGGATTATTTGAGGGGAGAATTAGATTATAAAAACAATTTGTGAAGGACACCCAGGTGAAGGTGGTTTTAACCATTTTAGAGAACAATTCAGTGGTTTTGCTATGATCCTAAATTAAATCCCTCAAGGGCTATTTATGGGATATTGTAAATATGTAAAAAAACAAAACAAAACAAAACATTTCTTTACATGTCTAGAATATTCTGACAGGGACATTTTCACAGATGTAGAATGCTCATCTGTGCCATCACATTTTCTGGCTAGAACTTCTGCTTTTGGGGAAAAACATAAAAACATAAGATAAAAAAAATTACACTTTAAAAATATTTCAAGTTCAAGACAAAGATAAGAGGAAATGCTGTCCGTAGTGTTGTTAAAATTTTGCGGGTTACCAAGGAGGGCTGGGAAATCTCTTCTGGAGAGCTCAGAAAATGAGACAGATTCTTGAAGATAGAGTCATAAAAGCTCAGGGTTGGCAGAGACCTTAAAGGTCATTTAGCTCAGCCACCCATCTGGTGCTTGAATCACCTCGACACTCTCCTTGCCAAGTGGTCATTGTTAAACTATTTTATGATTTTTTCTGAAGAAGGTTATAGAATCTTCTTTAGCAGTCTTAGAAAAAAAGAGTCGCTTGAGAGTTGGAAATCCTACCATTGTAACCCGTTTATCTTTTTGGTTTCTGATTCTGTCATGAAGCATATTTATTTTTCAGTTTCTTGTCATCTACAGATTTGATATGCCTACCTTCTGTGTGTCATCCATGTTTCCGATAAAACTATCAGGGTTAGGGATAAATCCCTGTGACATGACATGTGGAAACCACCCTCCAGGGTCATGTCTTCATGAATTGTCATCCTCCGGTATTGTTCAACCAATGACTAGGCCACCAGTTACAGTGATTCAGCACATATTTTTCTGTTTTGATCTTAAGAATGCCAGTTGTAGCTATGGATCTTTAATGGATAGTAAATCTGTTAGAGTAAATGAAGCTAGCACAAACTGATTTGTTCAGTCTAAATGAATTTAAGTGAGCTCTGGTGTTTACTACTTTCTTTTTAAAATGCTTGGAGTCTATCCGGTTAATAATCCATTAGAATGTCTTTCCAAATCACTGTTCTAAAGTTTGGGAAGCCTGCCTTCTTCCTCTTTTTCAAGGTTTACACACTATTTGTCATCTCATCTTCTGGGTCCTCTCCATTCTTTGTGAGTACTTAATTACCCATAGAAAGCAATTTCTTGGCCTGCCTATGTCTGTTGGCTTCCTGAGATTTACCCATCCCAGTACAGTAGTTCATTTAGAATAGACCAGTTATTTGCTATCTTACAACTTTTCACCCATTTTAGAGTTTAATTTCTTATGCTTTAATTTCTTATCCTTTTTTTCAATCTGACAGTTATTCTCCTTGATAGAAAAGCCAGGAACAAATGAGTTAGAGAGTTTTGCTTTCTCTTTTTATTATCTGATGCTGCTAACTATAAACTTTCCTTGTTTTGATGTTGCTGTTGTATTGTTTGTCTCTTTTGCTTATTTATTTTTGTGATGATTTCGGAGATATGGGGGTATGGATAGGGTCTTAAACATAAGAACAGGAAATAGATGATTGTCTTTAGTATTTTGTTTTGTTTTGTCTTTATTTTGTTTTGTAAGCTTCAAATTTGGAATTTTAGCTCTCCTGACATTATTCTTATAAACTTATTCTACTCTTTTTAGTCATTTATTACATGCGGTCTTTCTATCTTTTTTAAAATGATCTTTAAAAATCTGATCTTGTGAGAGATCTTTGTGCAGCTGTATTGGTTACTTAATTGTCACCCCTCTTTTCTTCCCAAGAGGATCATTGTGATTGCTGTTACAGTTAGATGTTTGGTAGCTATCCAACCTTCTTAAGCCATTTTTCCTTCTGATTCTCATTTCATTGAATCACGCCTCTTTCCTTTGAATTTTTTGAAGTCTGCCTTACCCTCTTTGATTACTTTGAACTCCAAAATGACATAGTAATTCTCTCTGAATGTTCCTATCAATTTTCATTTCACCAACTATTTTTTTCTTCTTGGTCAGAATTAGGTCCAGAGTTGAAGTTCCCCTAATTGCTTCCTCTACCATCTGGGAGATAAAATTGTTACCAAAGTAAGTCAAGAATCTGTCGGGTGCCCTGTTTCTAACCAAATGAGACTTCTAGCAGATATCTGGATGGTCGACACCCCATCACCACACTTTCTTGCTTCTGTATGTGTATTGTGTTGTGACAAGGATGCATCATCTGTATCTTCCATCGAGCTGAGAAGTCTGTTCTGTACTCCCCAACCATTAGCACTTCTACTGCTCTTTCCTTTCTCCTTCACTCACAAGCTCTTAGCATGTTTCTACCCCAGACTCATGAGTTTTCACATAGATGTATGTTTTCTTGGCCATTGTGCTACTCTGCCTCTCCTAAGATACTATATGAAATACAAATAAAGCAAGCAAGCTAGCCCCAACCTGTCTTGAGTTCCCAGCCCATCAACTACAATCTTATAGCTAATTCCTCTGACACTGAAAGTACCACTCAGTATTGTAATCTTGATTTTCACTTCATTACCCTTGACCTATGTTTGTATGTCGGCATCTGAAGCCTTAAGTATTGCTTCCTGATACCGATTAGTGAATTAGTGGGCAGTTTCAGTATCATTACTGTTTTTTCAAATCATATCTACTGCCCTCCCTAATAGTTGGTTTACAGCTTTTTTTCTGGGCATTTTTCTCCCTACCTCACCACATTCTGTTTAAAGCCCTATAGATCAGTCCTGCCTGAAATTAGAGGGATTGACTAAAGAATTTACAAGACCCCTCCTCAAGGCTGAGATTAACTAGTAACCCCAAACCTCACATGAGCCATAAGTTCAGCCTCCTTTTCCTAGCTGGCTCTTGCAGTTATATTTGGTATTACTTTCTGTGTATTTTCTCTCTTGTGGTCTGATGGAGGTACTGTTAATTAGGGAAATGACCACAAGAGAGGCAGTGGAGAAGAAGGGAACCAAAGGGGTCTGTGTGAATGAGGACCTGTGTGGTCTCCTCGGCCTCAGCATTTCCCTGTCACATTCCCTTTCTTTGGCAGTTGGGTTGTTCTTATGTGATTTGGAAGGTTTAAATTTCCAAGAGTTCCCCCTGTTCATTAGTTAACTGCTTATACTTTCCAGCTTCTTACCGTCGAGGGTTGTTGACAGGTTTAAATGAGATGATATATGTTAAGTGCCTGGTACAGTGCTTAATATATAATAAGTAACGAGTGTCATCTGTTATTGTCAAAGGCATGAGATTTAACTCTTGTTTGCTACTGAGGCGGAATAAAATGTTGAGTTCTTTAGAAATAACACTGCCTAGGTTCTTCTAGTGTTCTTCCCTGACAGAAGATCAAGGCTGTCGAGGCACTGCTTTTTTCAATGAGTGACTGACTTGGTTTACTGAATCTGTGTTTGAGGATCCTCTATGCTTAGTAAACAGAAGTCAACTTATATATAGTCCCTCTAACTTTGAGTGGTGGAAGGAGATATTTAAGAACAGCTGTTATCATTACCATCATTAGCTGACATTTATGGAGCATGTGCCACATGCTGGCTACTGTACTGAGCACTTACATGCATCACCTTACTTAACCTTCACAACACTGAACAGATTCCATGTCGTTCTCCATCAGGGAGGCAGAGTAATAACTTGCCCCGAGTGATACACTAATCAGGGGCAGAATCCATGTGTGAGCCCTATGCGCCTAACACCATGCATCCTACCTCTCAAGCTAAAATCCAGACATTTCTTTTGTATCATTATTTTGTGTCAACAACTATACACAGGGGTGCATGAAGCAGTTGGCTACTCTGCATGTTTTGGCGTTAACTCCTTGCCCTTCTGCATGCACTCGTACAGCTATATAACGTTCTTGAATTTGTAATTGATGGTGTCTATTATCTGAATGGACAGGTGTGCAACTGCTTATATTCTCTTGGCCGAAGAGGAAGCAACAACAATTGCTGAGGCAGAAAAACTGTTTAAGCAGGCCCTGAAGGCTGGAGACGGCTGCTACCGGCGTTCTCAGCAGCTCCAGCATCATGGATCCCAGTATGAAGCCCAACACAGTAAGGTTTCCTCCAGGTTGCCGCGTTGGGAGTCAGAATTGTAATGTGGTTAATCAGAGCAAATTTTCAGGCTAGTTCAAAATGTGATTCTCCCAGATGGGAATACTGGTTTTTGCCTTTCTTTGCTTTTATTAATTTTTTCCTTCCCATAAGAGCACAATATGTAGTTAACATACTATTTACAGAAATGTTCAAATGCTCTTTTTTGCCCATAGATTACTAACTCCAGAAATAAATGGTAATAACCTTTAGTGGTAACCTTTTTTCTTCCTGGAATCCTTATAGATTTCTGTTTATCAGTTGCTTCTCTGCCCTATGACTTTAAGTCTTAATTGGGAAATAGGACTGAAATTAGTGTTAATGTTAACAAAGATTTTATCTTATGGGTCTTCTATGGCATGGGTTGAAAGAGGACAATTAAGAATATAACAGTTATTGGAGATTGTCTCAGCATTTAGCTCTTATTTAGAAACATTGGTGTTGGTTTCCAGAGAGGAAGAGCTATGAGTTCCTAATTATTTATCTTTTATACATTAAAATAATGACTTCTTTTATTAGGATAACTCTTTAATATGAGACCTTTCACTTTAGTTCATTAAACTGAGAGTCAGTGGTATTTTGGGGGAATGATAATTTATTATTTTTGAAATTCCCTGAGCCCTCAGACTTGTCAGTTTGTTGGTTGTTTAAGCAGAAATTTAGCAATCCTCATGAGAGGGAGTGTTTTCATCATTCATCCTAATTTTGAGTTGTTTCCTTAAGGCAGAATTTCTCTTACCTCCTCTCTCTCTCTCTTGCCACTTGGAAAGTAGAAGCTTATCTTCTTCATATTTGAGATTATAAAATTAAATTTTAGTGTTAAATTTGGGTTTGGTGCAGAAACTGAGTGCATTAGTCCCTATGACTAAGGTGCAGTGAAATCTTTGCATTATGGCTTATGTGTACATGAGTAGGTCCACACAACTCATTAATACACAGGTTTTTATTTTTATTCTGCAGTATGTATATGTTAATCAAGACTCTAATCACCATCTGTATCTTGCTTCTTAAAAAACAGGTATAACAATGAATTTTGAAGACATATTAGTAAATGTCTATTTTGTGAACTAAATGAGGATTAGTACATAAAGTTGCATAACCTATAGTATAATTTAAGACATTTTTTAAATGTTTTTTCTTCTGTAAATTAAATCTTTTCAACCTATTGCCTAAATCTATCCCCAAAATATAATAACATCTTTAAAATAATTTGTAGGCACTTGGCAGATTTTCAGCACACATCTTGTTTTCATTGTTTAAAACTTGAAATGTTAGGACTTTAGTCTTAACATCTTTTAATAGCTGCATATTATACATGTACTTAATCTATAACAGGTGTGTCATATTTTTCTCAAACATGTAATTTTATTGAGGATTAAGCATATGCATGTTCTCACTGGTCTGGAAATATACCCAAAAAGACATATAATTAAATAAAAGATTAAGATAAAAAGTTGTTAATGTACTTTTTAAGAGTCATTTTGGTGACTATTATTATAACTATTTAGCTTGTCAGTGCTTTCTCTAACACTAGGGTAGTTTTTCATTTTGTTGCATACTCTATTGTCATATCTGGAATGTGTTATATTGCCATCTAAAATCGACTGCTTTGGGGACCTGGAGATGATTATGATGTCACTAGTGTTAGGGAAAGAATAATATAAAACAGAAGTTCAAGATGAGGCTTCTCCAGACTTAATGTCAAGAAGGAAAAAAAAATAGTTCATCAGGATGCAACCTGAAATTCACCTCTTGCATCTTCACCAAAAGCATGCACACTTGAAGAATGTGGAATTCTTGCTTGTAAACCATATGCAATGTGGGTATGTTCATTTTCCTAGCACTTTATAGCAGATGATTTTATTTACCAAATATTCAACATCCTAACTCAAAAGCATGGATTAGGTAATCAGTCACATGATTTGACTTTTGAGAGTCTAAGTACTTTGACGATACTCTGTATGTGTTCTAGCAAAGTTGGCAGTGCTCCTGGTAGTAAAGAGGATTCAAGGAGTAGGCCTTCTCTTCAGGGGTTTCCTTTAAGGGCATAGCAAATGGGCCTCAGTAGTTTTTCTTGCTGCTCAGCTGAAAGCTCTTATTATTTTAAATTTTGGTGTTTTATATCTCTCTTTTCAGGACGAGACACCAATGTCTTGGTCTACATCAAAAGAAGGCTAGCAATGTGTGCCAGAAGACTCGGGAGGACCAGGGAAGCAGTGAAAATGATGAGAGATGTGAGTTTGAATTTGTGTTTGAGAACAGTAGCAATGCACCTGACTTAGAGAAAGAAGAACCCACTGAATGGTTGTAGCAGAGTGCCAGTGATGGAGTGGTGGTCACGTGGGCATTGACTGTGTGGGCTTCAGCTGTAGCTCCCAACTTACTAGATGAGTAATCTTGAGCAAGTTACACAACTTCTCTGTGCCTTGTTTCCGAATCTGTAAAATGAGGATAACAATAATAATAAAATATTAATACTAATTACTACTTAGGATTGTTGCAAAGATTAAGTGAGATAATACATGCAAAGCTTTTAGTATAGTGGCTGGCATATCGAAGAAATCTTAATAGATACCCTTATTGTTAAAGCTTTAGGGCTATAGCCAGCTGCTAACAATAAAATCAACCATTTTAGTTAACTGACATTTTTTGCATGCAGTTGTTAGGAAGAATTGAATAAACTATAGGTGAAATTGCTACCCTCAAATTTAATATTATAATCTGATCTTATTGTAGTCATGTCAAGCATTTCACTAGATTTCTCAAATCAGGATGTTTTATTAGTAGTAGTCAACAGAAGAGAGGAAATAGAGTTTTAAAATGAAAAAGAACTAAAGGAGTTTATTATTATGTAGGTTTAAAGAAAAATAGTAGTTTAAGGGAAACTAGTTGAGGAACTTTACTTCTACATTTCTTTTTAAATAAGGAATACTTTTTGTAAAGAAATTGACACCAGTGTCAATTGTATTTATAAGCCATTTTTTAAAAAGCAATCTCAGAATACCCTTGTCAACATTTCATTCTTTGCTATCTTCCCAATTAGGAGACTAGTCAACTAACTGCCCATTATAAAAATGGAAGAACCAAAGGGCAAGGTAAAAATAGCATCTTGTCTAGTTCTCAGCTTTTGGGTTTGAGAATGAGACTGTGTAAACCTGGTGGGTCTTTTCTCAGTTTGTCTCTATAAGAGCAGTTATTCATGTAAATTTCCAGTTATTCTGTGGAGGGCAGGGGCCTGCACCAGTTACACCCCTGGTTATTTCTGCAAGTTGTAGCATGATGTGAAGACCCAAGTAAGACCCATGCTTGGATTCTGGTTACTCCATTAAGCAGCAGTGTAGTCTCCAGACACGAAGAGGAACAAGAAGAAGAAGATTCTGAAGTCATTTTATTTGACTGAAGGCGATAGTTGTTCCTTAGACAAAGCCACTACAAAGGGGATCCCTCAGGATTAAATTTTTTTTGTTGCAGGAAGAATTTAAAGAAAATTTGTTATAAAATATAAGTGCTAATTTTAAGAAAAGGAGATTTCTGCAGAAACATGAACTTGTCCTCAAACATTTTAACTTGCAGAAATTTCAGTCCTTGATATAGTGAAGGAACTACCCATAGCTTTGGCTCTGAAAGAGCTGAGGATTTTATGAAGGAGAGGGTATTTCTCTAACTTAACCTGGCTCAGTCTTTAATAAAGTGTCATATTTATTCTGTTCTTCACCTCGACAAGGCATGAATGGAGGAGCAGCTTTTGATGATTTAGATTTTTGTTGGACATTATTTTATATTTACAATTCCATTTATTGACCTAGTTCAAATACAGGTCTTGGGGAGAAAGCCTGGGGTGCAGTGGAATAGGTAGGTGCAGGCAGGGAGTCAGAACACCTAGATATGAACTCAGCTTTGCTTTGAACTAGCTTTGTGACCCAGAGAAACTTGCTTACCTTTTATGGGCTTTTCATTTGTCTTCTGTTAATTGAGGATAATGATTCTTATCTAAAAGGGTAGTTGAGGGAGTGGTGGGGAGAATGAAATGGGATAATATGAAAACATCTGGCATATAGTAGACATGCTTACAACTTTTTCCCTTTTCTTCTACAAATCCTTAATTTGCTTGCCCATTTCTCTGATGGACATATAAGGATATTTCTGATTTCTTTTTCTTGAATGAATCATTCAGTCAAGCAATCTCTTTTTCTTTCTGCATATATGTACACGCATATTTATATATGGATGTATCTGTATTTTTATGTGTTACATTTCTAAAAAGTCTTATTATTAGAATACCGGTACATGTTGCTTTCTGTCTGCTTTTATAAAGCATCCAGTAGAGGTGGGCCCTACTGTCTTCATAGTCTTGCGAAGGACAGTGCCAGACATGCCGGAGATGTGTTTTGAAGAGAAATGTTGAAAGTGCTCTTTCCTTCAGAAACTCCTCGCACCCAAACAGAGGAAGGGAGGCTGAGGAACCCTCTCCCTGTCTCTGTCTCAGCCTTGTAGGAGACAGTTGTTGGCTGGGCCTGGCTCCTCTCAGGTCACAGGGTCATGCATAAATGGGGACTTCACTAATGGGTTCACTTCTTTAACAGCATGCACATAAACCATCTTGCTGAGAAGCTTCCTCTGATAAAAGAGCACACTGGATTCCAGGCAGCCCTGCTGATAAAGCCTTTAGGCAGGAGTATCTAATTTTTTATTAAGACACAGCCATTCTCTCCCCATATGCCCTGGTCGAAACTTTCCTAGAGCCGATTTTAAAGTGGCAATAGAAATGCTAAAGTCAGAAAGCCTTCCATGTAGAGAGTAGACTCTCTAAAAAATTTATCTGGAAATTTGTTAAGGAAGAAAAAACTGTTATGTGGTGAGATATCCTGAAAGAGAATGAAAGGAAATTCTAGGAAGTCCAGCTGTAGATGATTATGGGTCTAATAAAGTATTGAGAGTGTAAGTAAAATATTGATGAGGTAAAAACACGGTTTCCTGAATATCAAGATTTATGTATTCTAATTTTTTAAAGCAACACATTAATTATTTTGAATTCCCAGGATCTTTTACCCAAAAAGCTCACTTTAATTAGCTTCCTTTTGCAATCAAGAACATGGAAGCACCTTACGGAAGGAATGTTTTGGCAGTGAGTAGGGCTAAGAGACATACTACCTTACGGAAGGAATGTTTTGGCAGTGAGTAGGGCTAAGAGACAGGCTAAGAGACATGGTGGTTGTTCCTCTGAACGTTTAATAGGTGACACAATTTCTTTTTCTTTTTAACTGTTACCATTAAGCTAGCCTCAAGCTTTTCCTCCATCTTTCCCTGGTCCTATTTGAGTAGATTTGGAATAGAATTCATAAGGCTGACTGTTTTGTTTGGCCCCTTAGCTGTACCCAGTCAGAACTGCCATAGATATCTGGTGTAGATGGGATTCTTTGCCTATTTGAAAGAACCCAAAAGCTCCTCTTGCCCCAGATCATTTGGTCTAAAGTAGGGTTTCTCAGTCTCAGCATTACTGACATTTTGGGCTACGTAAGTCTTTGTTGTAGAGGGCCGTACTTTGCACTGTAGGATGGTTAGCAGCATTCCTGGCCTCTACTCATTAGATGCCAATGGCGGCCTGCCCCCTTTCACTCCCCAGTGTGACAATCAAAATTGTCTCCAGACATTTCAAAATTGTCCGTTTGTGGGCAAAATTGTCCCATTAAGAACTCCTGGTCCAGAGAATATTGAAATGATAAATCTGTTCAAGGAAGGCATCAGGTTTTATTCACTCCACTTGTTTGCTCCCCCTATAGTGGAAACAAACCTCTAAAGCATTCCTAGAGGTGATCAATTTCTACTGGAACCCTTGAGTTGAGACCAGGATAGTTGGGGGAGTTGAGATGATTCCCTGAAGAGTGTCCCTGGGTGTGAAGAGTAAGGGAACTACGGATTTTGGTGCAGTCCTGGTTGGAGGGATGGGAAAGAGAGAGAGGAGGATATGAAGGCCTGGTGTGGGGGAGGGGTTTTCCTTGCTTCTTGTGAATGCTTCAGGTCTGTCTCTCTTCCCTAAAATTGAAAGTTGAAGATAGGCTTTCAGACTTTATCAGCAGTTTCCCTACCTTTTTGTAGTTTTCTGCGGACCTCTGAGTCATTCCCCCTCATTGTTATTTCACTCTGTCTCTGCAACACTGCCTCTTTCAATATCTTGTCGTCTCATATGACATAGATCATCTAACCTTCTAGAAATATTTTATTTAGTTGATTTCAGGAAACCATGTTCTCTTAGTTCTCCTAAAATCTCAGTCTTCTTGGCTAGATTTTCTTCTTCTTCCTGACATCCAAAATTTGAAGTATCCCCTGGCCTGTCCTGAGCCTTCTTTCTATCTCTTTACAACCAGGGAAGACTGTATTCAGACTCAGAGTTTTAAATACTATCTAAATGCAAATTAACATTTCTACAGTGTTTACTTTGTTCTAGGCATTGTTTTAAGTGCTTTAGAAATATAAACTCTTTTAATTCTCATAAAAACACTTGACATAGGTCTTGTTCAAGATTACAAGCTAGTGAATATTTCTGAAAGTGTGGTCTACCAACTGCCTACATCAGAAATACCAGGATGCTAATTGAGTACCTACTTCATAGGGTCGGTGTGGGGATAAAATGGAATAATCCATACAAAACACTTGGCACAGGACTTCATATATTTAGTGTTGCTTTTCTAATCATTATTGTCTAAGAAATATTGTTAAATAAAAAGGAAAGACATAAATATTAAGTATAGTTTTATTACATTTTTTTAAAATTAAAAATAGATGCTAATATTGACCAGTGGTTCTCAAACATTTTGGTCTCAGAACCCCTTTATAAAATTACTAAGGACTTCAAAACTTTTGTTTGTGTGGGTTTATCCATTAACGTTTACCATTTTAGAAACTAAAACAGATTTTTAAAAATAATTATTTTAAAACAACAACTATAAATACATGTTAACACAACATTTTCATGAAAGATAATTGATTTTCAAACAGAAGAATTTATGAGAAGGGTGACATCGTTTTTCGCTTTTGCAAATCTTAAACGTCCAGCTGAATAGGAGACAACGGGAGTCTCATATCTGCTTCTGCATTTATTTTGTTGTGGTATCAGCCAACATGAGGCCTGTGAGAATGCCCCTGTGTAAACTCATGACAGGGTGAAAAAGTCAAAAAACACATTATGAAAATAGTTTTGAGCTAAGGACCCCCTGAAAAGGTTTTTAGGACCCCCTGACCAAACTTTGAGAGCCACTATAGAAGCATAAGAAACAACCTTGAAATATAGATAAAATTGTTAGCAGTAATATTGTAGCTATTTATTTTATGAATTTATATAATATTAAATTATAATAAGCATGTTATTCTTATTTTCTCATGATGATAAAAATAAAACTAAAAAGTAAAAACTGAGATCACTTTCAAAAAAGCTAAAAATAGGGTAGACACAGGGAAATACAGATATTAAAATATTCACTCATCTAAAATTTTAGCAAATACCAATTTGTGATGTTTGACTAGTTATATTTATTTCTTAAGGCTACTGTAAGAAAGTACCACAAACAGAATGACACTTAAACAATTCTGGATAACAGAAGTCCAAAATCCAGGTGTGAGCAGGCTGCTTCCTCTGAAGACTCCAGGAAAGAATCTCCTTGGCATTCCTTGGCTTGTAGGTGCATCACTCTGATCTCTGCTCTGTCTTCACATGCCGTTCTCCCTGTGTATCTGTATGTCTGTGCCCAATTTTCATGTTTTCATAAGGACATCAGTCTTATTGGATTGAGATTTGGATTTATGACCTCATCTTAATTTGGTAACATCCATAAGAACCCTATTTCCAAATGAGGTCATATTCAAAGGCTCTAAAAGTTAGGATGTCAGTATATCTTTTTAGAGGATACTATTCAACCCACAATACCAGGTCATTTATAAAAGCAAAATATAGATACTCAAGTAAGCTAAAGACATGTTCTCTCTATATATATATGCCTTTGACTATGTCAAACCTATTCTCAGCTTGGCTAGTAAAGATAACTGCTAACCACCCTTCTTGTGTTCTTAGACATGGCTCTTTGTAAAAATTAGCTCAGGGAATCTGCAGTTACCTCATCCCTGGGCTTGTATCCTTACTGCATTTTCAGCATCTTCAGGGTTTTCAGTTTCATCATCAGTAAGTTATATAATGACTATTACTATGTGCCAGACATTTTGCTATGAAGTTTATGTAGACTGTTTTATTTAATATACACAGACCACAGATGTCGTATTAAGTTACAGAAATAATTTATAATTATTGTATCAAGTCACAGGATAAGGGAGTTATGATATGCCCCCCACTCCTACCATGCCATCTCACTGAGGTAACCAACACTCGTGGTCCACTATATATCTCTTCACCCCCTTTTCTTTGCTCTTGCAAGTACATACTTGATCACATAAGGATTTTGAGCAGAGTTGATTTGTATCTTACATAAATTTCCACATTAGAATTAAGCTTTCAGGGGACTGCTCAACATCTGAGCATCTTTTGTGGGGCCTCCCTCACCAAAGAAAACATATAAGTTTGTAGATAATATAGTGCCTTTTCTCCTGACCTCTTCTTTTGCCACAATTATTTTTATTCTTATTTTCAGTTTTTAATCTCAAATCACTTACTCATCTGATCCCTTCATTAAGGAGAGATTAGGGCTAAATGAACAGAGAGGGACAAATATTTTGAGATGAATTTTAAAAGCATGCAAAAGGATAGTTTAAGTCTACTAGATTTTGAGCTTCTGGAGTGCTGGTATGATATACTTGTTTTTCTTGCATGTCCCCTTCTAGTACACCGCACGGTATCTTGTAGATAGACACAGTTAATAAAATATTTGAATTGGTGAATCAGAGCAATGGCATATAAATTCACAGTTAGAGCTCTGTACCTTTGATTCCCAACTTCCTGTTGATTATGACACTTTGTTAGTTGTTTAATTATACTGATTTTTTACCTTCCTTAGAAGTACTGCCATTTATTTTTAAACTAATATAAATTCGAATGAATTCTATTTAGAAAATTATAGGTGTTCATTATGTATCACTGTAAGGTCATTAGAGGTATCCTAGAGTGTGAGCAATTGACCTTTGGGGATTAGTTTAACAGTATTAATAGTAATAGGGTGCCCTTTAAATGATTTGTGAAGAGGAACACTTCTAATGAAAACATACTGTAGAAAATATGTACCTAAGGGACTAATCAAAGCCTTTGGAGCGTTAAGTACTGTTGATTTGCATTTTGAACTACTTATGTTCATGAAAAAAATCTTCATGAAATCAATGATTTGTAAAAGAGAACATTATGCCCTTCCCAAATTATTTTTAAAATTCATTTTTTAATTTACTAAAGATATTTTAATGTAAAACTAATTTTTCTCAGGATCTTTTAAACAACATTTAAACATAAGATTTCCATGCTTTTGTCTTTAGTTTATTGATTTTTCACTTTAAAAAAATATTTTTTATTTTTCAATTATACTTGGATACAATATATTAGTTTTTTCTCATGTACAACATAGTGATTAGACATTTATGTAACTCACAACGTGATCACCCTGATAAATCTAGTACCCGACACCATAAATATTTATTACAATACTATTGACTATCTGTACTTTCCATCCCCATGACTATTTTTAAACTACCAATTTGTACTTCTTAATCCCTTCCCCTATTTTACTTCCTCCCACTCTTGCAACCCTTAAAATGTTCTCAGTATCTATGATATTTTTTAAAATTAAAAAAAAAAATTTTGTTCTTTATTTTTCACATGTAAGTGAAATCATTTGTCATTTGTTTTTCTTTGTCTGACATACTCCACTCAGCATAGTACTCTCTGGTTCAGTCCATGTTGTTGCAGATGGCAAGATATCATTCTTTTATTTATTTCTATGGCTGAGTAATATTCCATTGTATATGTGTACCAGCTCTTCTTTATCCATTCATCCATTGATCGTCACCCCAATTGCCTCTATATCTTGGCTATTGTAAATAATGCTGCAATGAACATATGGGTGCACATGTCACTTCAAATAGTATTTTGGGTTTCTTCACATAAATACCTAGAAGTGGGATCACTGAGTCTTTCTTTGTCTCTTGCTGTAGCTTTTGTTCTGAAGCCTATTTTGTCTGGTATAAGTATCACTACCCTAGCTTTTTAATATTTTTGTTTTCATATTCATAAAATATCTTTTTCCATACCTCTCTGGGTTCATCGTTTTGGGGACCCTCTGAGCTTCCTGGGGTTGTATATCTACTTCCTTCCCTAGGTTAGGAAGTTTTCCATCATTATTTCTTTAAATAGGTTTTCAATTTCTTGCTCTCTCTCCTCCCTCTGATAACCCTATGATGCGAATGTTTATATGCTCAATGTTGTCCCAGAGGCTCCTTAAACTTTCCTCATTATTTTGGATTATTTTTTCTTTTTGCTGTTTAGATTAGTGTTTTCTGCTACTTTATCTTCTAAATCTCTGAGTCTATCCTCTGCTTCATCTAATCTGTTGATCCCTCTAATGTATTCTCCATTTCAGTTATTGTATTCTTTATTTCTGACTATTTCTTTTTAATGTTTTCTATTTCTTTGTTAGTGTGCCCTCTGAGTTCATCTACTCTTCCCCTAAGTTCATCGAACATTCTTATAACCAGTGTTTTGAACTCTGCGTCTGAGTCTGAGAAATTGCTTGTCTCCATTTTGTTGAGTTATTTTTTCTGAAGCTGTGTTCTGTTCTTTCATTTGGGACATGTTTCTTTGTCTCCCATTATGGCTGCCTCCTTGTGTTTGTTTCTATGTATTAGGTAGGGCTGCTGTTTCTCCCAGTCTTAGTAGAGTGGCTTTATGTCATAGGTGTGCTCTGAGGCCCAATGGCACAGTCTTTCCTGGTCACCAGAGCCACGTGCTCAAGGATTGCCCCTTGTATGTGTGTGCCTTCCTGTTTTAGTTGAGCCTTGGTTGCTGTTTGCATGTCAGTGTGAGGGATTGACCCTTGGACTGATTGGCTGTGAGGACTGGCAGGGTGAAAGACTGACCCTGCAGAGCAGGATTCACTTTAGCAAGGCTCTGGTACCTGCCCAGGTTGCCCTTGAGGTATGTCCTCCTCAGATGCCATACTGTGTGGTACTCCAGTTCCTGCTTTGGTTGAAGAGGCCACTGTGTATGTTGGCCCAAACAGGCCAAGTTCAGCCTCAGCCTATGCACTTCCATTGTCATCTGGCAAGAGTCACCAAGGAATTTGCACATGGCTGCTACCCATGTTGGGCTTAGAAGTGCCTCAAGAAGCCAAGCTGGGAACCAAGGCCAATTGCTGCTAGTGCCAGGCTTGGATATGTGGCAGTGGGTATGGAGCAAGAGGTACAAGGCCAGATGCTGCTGCTTCTTCAGGTTTTGTGAGCCTTTGAAATATTTTAGGGAAGTCCACAGCATGAGCCAAGAAAGGCCATTTGTATGGGGAAAAAAAACACTGGAGGCAACTTGGGTGGGCCCACAAGTTGACAGGGGCGAGGTCTTAGGGAATCACCTAGGCAGGGTGACCAGTGTCAGCCAGGTTGAGGGAGACTCAGATATGGCAGCCACCTATGTCTGCACATGGGGCAGGGGAGAGCTCAACAAAGAAACAGTGGAAACTGCTGGTACATCTGTCTGGGAGAAAGCTGCACCTCCAGCCCCCACCCTGAAGCCAGCAATTCAGTTCCTACTTATAAGTTCCCGGCTTGTTTTAGGCTGCTGCCCCAGCACTGAAGCTCAGAGCAAGTGAGTCCATCTGTGAGTAAGTTCACACATGGGCTCCTTAAAAAGAACCTATGCAACTCCTGCAGCCTTCTGTCTCACTCAGCCACCATCTGCACTGGTTTCCTCTTCCTGGCATTGGAACCCTTGGCTGGGGAGCCCAATGTGGAACCAGGACACCTCACTTTTATGAGGGAACCTCTATAGCCAACATAGCCCTCCTGAATTTCAGTCACCACATAGGAGTGTGGGACTGACCAGGTTTACCATCTCTGCCTCTCCTACCAGTCTTGAGTTGCCCTCTTATGTATGTGCCCAGTTGTAGGACTTTTCTTCAGTCAGACCTCAGGTGACTCCCAAAGATGTTGTTCTATAGTTTTGTTGTAATTCTGATGTGGTCGTAAGAAGCATCTACCTTCTATGCCATCTTGACTGGAAGTTTAAAATTCACTTTAAGCAATATTCTACAAAATAAATTCTGCTCATTGCACAGGTGAAAAGATCTTTTTATTTTGTTTGTTCCTGTATTTTTTCTTTAGATTCCACATATAAGTGAAATTGTATGATATTTGTCTTTCTCTGACTTATTTCACTTAGCAAAATACTCTCTAGCTCCATCCATATTTTAACAAATGGTAAAATTTTGTTCTTTTTATGGCTGAGTAATATTCCATTATATATATATGTACCACATCTTCTTTATCTAGCCATTCACCGATGGGTACTTATGTTGTTTCTTACTCATGTATCATTGTAAATAATGCTGCAGTGAACATAAGAGTGAGTATCTTTTCAAATCGATGTTTTGAGTTTCTTCGGTTAAATATCCAGAAGCAGAATTGCTAGGTCATATGGTACAAAATAAATGAACCAATGAAACAGAAACAGACTCATAGATACAGAGAACAAACTTATGGTTGCCAGATAGGAGGCAGTTTGGGGAACTAGATGAAAAAAGTATAAATTGATAGTTACAAAATAGGCTTGGGAATGTAAAGTACAGTATACAGAATGTAGTCAATCATATTGTAATAACTGTGTGTGGTGCCCAGTGGGTACTAGACTCATTAAGTTGGGGGGGGTCACTTTGTAAATTATATAAATGTCTAACCACTAAGATGTATACCTGAAACTAATATAAAATAATATTCAACGTCAACTCTAATTGAAAAATAAAAAAAAAGGAAAAAAGATCTTTTTAAAAGGAAAATTCTAAGTGAATATGTTGGGGGTTAATTTCCATTCTCTTTAATCTCTTTTTGCTGATTTTTAAATCCTTTAATTTTGTTCCTTTCTTCTTTCTGCTTTTCTATTCTACAAGTCACATTATTTCCCTTGTATACAATATTTCTTTTTTTCCTCTTAAAATTGTCATGAATTATTATGGATAACTTGGTTGATAAATTGATTTAGAAGATGTTAAGCTTGATAACTGAAGGAAGTAAAGTATGATTATGTGGGCATGGGGGATGGGAAGAGTAATATATTCATACCTTCAAGCAACCAAGTATCACTTGGTCACAGTTACTACTTTCAAGCCTTTAAGATAATCAAATGTATCATTGAACTAAATACAAAGTATACGGTGAATTATGTTAATTCCTAGTAAGTGGTCCTGAAGTGATTGGTGGTGTGTTTCTAGATTCTGTATTTGTTATGCTTACAAATAAAGGAAAAGTGAACCTTGAAAACAAATGCTATAAATAATAACTTATTGACTTTTAAAGTTAGAGTTTATGCAAACACTTGCTTTCTTTTGTATCATAATTTGCTTTTCTGTATGCCAAATATGTTGTTGACTTATTTGGTAAATTATTGGTAATTAGTGATTTATATAGAAAGAAAAAGTGTTTAGTTAATATAACAAATAATAGATTTATTAATTGATTTACCTTATTGCGTCAGTAATGATGAAGCATGGTTTTATCAGCATTGTATTCTCTATTGTATTAATTATATAAAGTGAAAAGCAGGTGGCAAATAATCCCAGTTACAGATGAGAGTTTCAGCTAGAAATAGAGTTACTTTATTTATCATTGGGTATTGTCATTCACATGAAAGTCTTACTTGTAGCATAGTAAGTAACAGCTGATAACCTGAACTGTCACTATCAGAATTTTCATATTCTGGGCCCACATTTTTTAATATTCTGAGTCGTATCCATTATGGAGTAGATCCTTCAGTGTGGATGGCTAGCTCATGAGCAGTTCTACCCTTCCTACCCTGGTTTTATTCATGCCCACTGTTTCTCTGGTTTCACATCTTTTCTATTCATTTTTACTCCCACAACCCTGATTTTGATCTTCTTATACACTCATTGCACTAAACCATCTAGTCATTCATCTATTTATTCATTCAGTTAAAATGTATTGAATGTGCGTTCCATGCCAGTCCCTGTCCTAGGTGATTGGTGTAATCAGTGGACACCCCTGACCTTATACAATTTATGTTCTAGCAGGGAGAAGAGACAAAAGGTAATAAACATAATAAGCATGTATTTTTATAGTATATTGGTAAGTGCTGTGGAAAAATAATGAAGTACAACAAGATAAAGGAGGATTAGGACAGCCAGTGGGCAGACAGTGAGTAGGCCATAGAAGTCACAATTTTAATAGGTTGATGAGGTAGGTATATGTGAGAGAAAGGGTGATGTCTTACCAAAGAGGGAAGGAGGTGTGGTGTGGAAGTTGGTCATGTGATACATGCTCAAAGGCCCTGAGGCAAGATTATATATGCCTGGCATGCTCAGGTAATAGCAAAAGAGTTTTAGGTAAATGGTACTGAGTAATCTCAGGGGAGGAAAGGGTCATGTAGGATTAATCAACTGTAGTAAGGTCTTCAGCTTTTACCCTGGCTAAAATGGGGGAACCTTGCAAAGCTTTGAGCAGAGGAGTGATATGCCCACTCTTAATTTTTACGGGCTACTGTGTGGCAAAGGAGAAGAAGGGAAGTCTATCATAAGGCTCTTATATTAATCTTGGTGAGAGACAGTAGTGGCTCAGGCCAGAGAGATAGCAAAACGAGGGATGAGAAGTGGTTGGATTCTAAATATATTTTGAAGATAGGACCAACAGAATTTGCTGATCAATCAGTGTGTAGTGTGAGAAAGGGAGAAGTCAAGAATGGTTCCAAAGATTTTTCTTTGGGAAGAGAAGAGTTTCCATCAGCTAAGATGTGCAGGTGGCACAGGTGTTTTGGGAGGTTAGGAGTTCAGTTTTTAACAGGCTGTATTTGAGTAAGCACATAAGCATTTTTATCTTGAATAAGGGCTTCTTGATTTTTTTGTGGACCATAACGAAAGTTTGCTTTGTTGAAGTGATGAAGCCAAAAACTGTAATGGGGCATTTGGATTTGGTAGAATTCTTCTAAATATATTTTGGTAAGGCACTCCCATTGTAGTACCATTTGTTTTTAAAATGCCAGGAAGATAAAACTTGGTTGATTTCAGAGAAACCATGACCATAACAGTCTTGCAAAATACATAATGCTGTGGCATACATGTATTTAGTTTAAATTCTATAGATTTTCTCTTTTTCTTATTTTCACTCAACACTTTTTCAAGTCTATTCATTTTTGCACTATGTACTTCTAGTATACATTTTCTAGTATACAGTTTTAACTGCTATATCATATTTCAAATTATGCTCTTACTGTCTTAACCTTTCCCCTAAAGAAAGACCCCCAGGTTGCCTCCAACTTCCCATTATCCCAGCAGTGCTGCAGTGAACATCCTTATAGACATGTGAGAAGCTCTCACTAGTGTGTGTACCAAGGAGTGGGATTGCTGGATATGAGGGCATATGTATGTTTAATTTCAATATGCCCTGCCAGTACATTCTTCAGAATGGCTGCCTCTAATTGTTTAAATTCTCATCATCAGTACATGACTGTGCCATATCTTAGTACTAGGCTTTTTTGAGCATTGTGTATATGTATATATAATATATATTTCAAATTTGTTGCACGTAGCTTTCATGTTATTTCATAATTAAAAAATATGTTTTCTTTTCCCTTTTTATTTTATATTCTATTTATTTGCCTCTTTTTATTATTTTTCTCTGATTAATCTTGCCGGAGATGTGTCTATTTTATTAATATGTTCAAAAGAACTAACATTTGGTTTTGTTTATTTTCTCAACTTTTTTACCCCAGTCTTTTCTGCCCATATTTGTACTATTTTGTTCTTCTTCTTCCCTTTTATTCTCTGTTGCCTTTTTTTTTTTTTTACCAATTTAAGTTGAACATTTAACTTCATTTGATTTGAAGTATTTCTTTATTCTCTTGTAATTTCATTTTATCCTATGTTATGTTTTTAGCCCCTTGTCATTAATTTATAATTTTTTTTTCATCCTGCTTAGAGAAAATAGATCATATGATATTGATTTGGGGAGAATTTATGGAGGCTTCCTTTGAGGCTTGGTACATAGTCACTTTTCATAAATGTTATATTTGTGTTTGAAAGGAACATGATCCCTGTTGGTTATAAAAGTCTCTCTCTATATATATTTACTAGTTTGAGTTTATTAACCATGTCGTTCAAATCTTCTACGTCTTAGCTTACTTTGTTTGCTTGTTCTATCAGTTTCTGAGAGAGATATGATAGAACATTCACTTCCAATTGTTTATTTACTTGCTTTGTTCTTTGTTCAGTTAATTGTTGCTTTATATATTTTCAGGCTATATTGTTCAGTGCATTTATGTTTATTATTCGGATGATATATTTATTATTAAGTCTATAGTGCTCCTCCTTTGTCCCTTATATTTTTCTGCTTTGATTTTCTTTTTTTTTCTTGTATTGGTAATATGGGCTACTCTAGCTTATTTAGATTTGTATTTGCCAAATATTATGATCAAATATTATGATCATACTTCTATAACTTTTTGATTGACCATTTGGATCTGTAAAGTTTTTGCTGAATGTTGTCTTTATTTACATCTGAGAGTTTTGTACTTTTGGTTAGTATGTTTTCCCATTTGTATTTATTGTCATTATTATTCTATTTAGTCATTTTTGCTGTCTTTCATGTTTTGTATCTATTATATTTTCCTTCTTTTCTTTTCTACTGAATAGATCTGCTGGTTCAACATTTAAAAATTCTATTCTTCTCATGGTCTCTCTTTACTAAGATCCATACTTATATTTATTTTTCTTGATCAGTTATTAAGTTTAACAATATCTATATGTTCTTCTCAAATTATAGTTAATTTACCTTGTACCTGACCTCTGTCTAGACTCACACAGCAATCAGGGAAATTCATAAACAGATTTTCCTTCTTTGCGATGTGCAGGGAGCACTGATATCTGAGCCTCTGCTCGCCTGGCTGGGCTGCTTCTACAACCAAGAGCCACTGAAGCTGTTGACTTCTTTAGTGAACAGATAGATGATCACAGGAAACAAACATATTGGCTAATCTGAGCCAAGAACAGAAACTATAAAGCAGGCAAAGTCAGCAATGCATGTGATGACCAAAAAGGACAATGAGTTGGCTCTCTTGGGTTTCCTCTTTAGATAACCTATGCAAAAGCATTGAAAGCATCTCCTTCCGGAACAGTTGTCTGTCCTACTTATTAAGAGCAGATACCCTGATAGCCTTCTCCTTCTCCATGGACTTGGGGACTCTACTTTTGTGACTCTAGAGTCCACTGGTACACAAGATTACCTTCTGAGATCTGAGTCTCTTAAGCCCATTAAATGCAAGCTTAATATCTAGTAGGCACCTTGGTAGACTGTAGTTGCCATTTCTTTTCCTACTCCCAGACACCCTTGACTATTCTCTTTGCTTTACCTTCCACATTTAGTTAATGTGTGCAAGCCCTGTTGGCTTTAATGCCAAAAATGGACACAAAGCCTCTTCACCTCTTTTAGCTACACTGCTGTGATCTTCTTTGAAGTCACCATTATCTTTCATCTGAACTGTGCAGTTAGTCTCCAGGCTTCTTCTGTGGCCCTCTAGAGTTCCTTCTACAGAAAGTAACCAAGTAACTTTTAAAGACTCAGATCAGGTCATATCACTTTCCTGTTAAAAAGCTCCACAAGGACTTCAGTGATTTACAATTGCATTTAAAATAAGATGCAAAGCTCTATGTAATGTTCCCTGCTTACTCTTCCAAACAGCATATGCTACTCTTTTGCTTACATACTAGGCTGTAGCCACATTGAATTTCTTTTTGAGTGTGCCAAGCTTGCTTGCTCCTTTCTTAGGGCATTTGCAGAGACACTTCTCTTTACCTGGAATGTACTGTTTCAGATTCTCACTTGACTGGCTCCTTTTTGTCATTTGGGCTTAGCTGAATAACACCTTTGAAGGGTTTTCCACATTATTCAGCTGACAGAGCACTAAACACGAAAATATACACTCATACACACATGTACTCTCTGACACACACATACACACACTCATATATACATACTATCATTCTCAGTCATATTATTGTCTTATTTTTCTTTCACTTTTAAAATTATCTCATTTATTTATTTGTTTACTTATATATTACGTATACCCCACCTCCACTAGAAAGTTAACTCCACAAGGACTTCATCTTGTTCTCTGGCACATGATAGCTACTCAATTTAAGTTTTGTCAGATGGATGGATGGATGGATGGATGGATGGATGGATGGAGGGATGGATGGATGGATGCCTCAGTGAGGAGAAGACAAGAGCATGTCCTACCCCACACCCCACCAAATGCAAAAATAAGAAGAGTTGACTGAGAACTTATGACCCCCAACATTAAAAGTTCTTTTCCACCCAGAGCAGATCTTCAGTTTCTTTATCAAGCACTTGTCTGATTATATACTAGGCAGTCAGTTTATTTTCATTAAACCCAAGGGGGTGAGAAGGCCTGTTCAGCTCAGTTGTACCGTAGTCAGGTGTTTAGTTACTTGTAGTTACTGCTTGACCACCACTCCTGCCCTCTGTGTCTGCCAACTCCAGAGTTGGAGCCTGTCTGGGACTCTTCTCAGAACAGCTGCAGCTTTCTCAGCTTCTTTTGCTATGGTTTAATCGAGTCCTATTTGCAGTTTGTCTTAGAGAAAGTTCTCAAAATCTCTTGTTCAATGACTCTACCAGCCTATTCCTCCCACTCTTTTTGCTATTTTCATCACAGGTATATATTTATCTTCTTTGGTATCACTTTCCATTTATTTCAGGATATGTTTTACGGGGTGGGGGAAGAGGAGGTAGACATGTTTGTTCAATCTTCTGTCTTAATTTGTAAGTCCTTTACTGAGTTCTTTTTCTACAGTGTTGAGATGCATAAGGACTTGTTGAGTAGACTTGGAGTTTATGTGCTAATAAATAACTTAGGTGTTCTCATATAGCCCTAATTATAGGCAGGGTAATTTATTTAGGCTTCACTAAAGATTACGAGCTCATTTGGTGCTGCTGCAACTGAGTGCATGCCCTTTCATAAAGAGAGAAACATCGCTCCTGTCTTGTACAGTTTTTTTTTTCACTCTTTCTCTCTACTCTTCAGTTATGGAAAGATAGTCATGTCCAAATGCTCTGGGTTTACTTTAATGGATTACTCTACCTCAAGTGGATTCTAGGTACAATCTGAGAGACTCAAGAGGTAGTAAGAGGTAGACTTGAGAGAAACTGGATACCAATTAGATAAGTTTTTCTTTTTTTCTTTTTCTTTCAGATGTTGGGTATTATGTGAGAGAGAGAGAGGGTGGGTGTGAGGGCATGCAAGACGTCACAGATGACTTCTGGATTTCTTGCTTGGGAAACAGGATAAAATGGTACCATAATGGGGATTGAGATTGTAATATAACTCACTGTTTGTTTGGTGGTGGGCAGGAGGAATTATTTCAATTTTAGATTTGCTGCTTTTGTGAAAATATCTAGTAGGTAGTGGGATATATACACCTTGAGCTCAGGAGACCTGGGCTGGAGGAAGTTCTGACAGTGATTACCATGGAAGATGATTAAAACTATGAACGAAGATGAGCTCTTCTAGGGAAGAATGAATAAAGGAAAAAAGAAAAAGAGAATTGGGCAGTGCAGAATAGGTTGATCAAAGGAGACTTGAAGTAACCAGTGAAGTAGGAAGAAAATCTAGGCGAATGTTATGAAAACCGTAGCAAGAGAAGAAAATGAATATAATATCTAAACAATCCTTAATGCAGTACTTGTCAGACAGTAAGTATTCAGTAAATATTTATTATGGAAAAGTATTTGTTACACTTTAAAGAGATGATTGGTAATTTGGCTAAAACAAGATCAGTGGGATATAGAGGTTATAAAATAGATTGTATCGTGTTGTCTCCTGAATGTGAGGTAATGTGCCTATTGGAGATAACTCTTTTAGTATGGTTATATTTGAGAAGAAAAGAGAGAAGTGATAGTACTGAGAAGGGATCATGTAAGCAGGAGAAGGCCTGAGCATGTTCAAGTGTTGTTAGAAAAAGACTGAGAAGAAAAGAGAAATTGTACATATCTACAAATGAGAAGGGGTCATTGAAAGAATGAGTTTCTAAGAAGTGCATAGTGATAATTAGGAGTACAAGAGGGATGGATCAACTATAGGAGAGTTTCTGTGTGTGGCTGATAGGAATACAAAGATATTTCTGGATGCAGACGGGGATTGTAATAGAAAGGTAGAGCTGAAGAATCAAAGAGGGGCCTGCCCACTGAATTTCATTTTCTGCCGAGAGCTAATTGGGAGAAAATGGGTTAGGAGTATGGAGGAAGTGGTGCAATGAAGGAGAGAAGTCACCAGGGAAATTTATTAGAATTTACTGGGCAGTATCAGCCCAGGAGAGGTTGTAGATTATTTTATTTTAGTTGTTCCTCTGAACCTCACAGTTGTGTTTTTTGGCCTGAATTTTGGGGCAGAGTTGATAGATATCTGGGATGATCCAAGGTTAGGTGTTGGGTGAGTGAAACAGAAAGACAAAAAAGTTGGAAACATGAGGGATTGTCAAGGAAGTGGTAAGGTGATGAACCATGGGCTCTAGGTTGGAGAGGGGAGGGAGAGAAGGAAAGTAAGAAAGGATGTTGAGTGCCTACAAAGTGCCAAACTAAAAGGCAGGTGAGAGTTGTGTCATTGAGGACTCCACAGGAAATAGTAAGGAGAGTACATTTCATTTTAAGTACAGTGGGAAGCCAATAAAGAATGTAAAAAAAGAGGAAGGATGTGGTCTAGCTCATGTTTTCATAAGATTATTGGATACACTGTTGAGAATGGAGAACAAGAATGGAAGCAAGGAGACCAGGTGAGCAGTTATAATAGTAATATAGGCAAGAGCTGAACAATGTGGAATTGGAGTGGCAGTGGAAAAGTGGATGGATTTGAGATATATTTAGAAATAGAATCAACAGGATTTGACTATTGTAAATTTTATTGGCTCTACTGTTAAAATGTATTTAGAATCCTACCACTTCTTACTATGTCCACTGCCATCCTCTTGGTCTGAACCATCATTATCTTGCACTTGGGTTATAATAACCTTCCAACTGGTCTTCACGCTTGTACTTTTGTCCCCTTGCATATACTCTCCACAGAGCAGCTAGAACGAACCATTTAAAACATAAATTAGACCAGGTCCTTCTTCAGCTTAAAACCTGCCAGTGATCTCTCATCTCACTTAGAATTTAAATTCTAAACGTGACCTACAAGGCTCCATATAATCTAGCCCTGGTTTCTGCTGTGTTTATTACTTTATTCAAGTTGGACAGTGCCTGACACATAGTAGCTGAATGGATTGGATATGAAAAGAAAGAAATTGAATAATCAAGGAAATCTAGGACTCCACAGGTTTTTAGCCTGAGCAGCTTGGTGATATCAGTCATACCATTTACAGAAAGGAGTACAACAAGGAGAAGAACAGATTTTCAGTGTAAGGCAGGGATTGTTTTGGCCAGGTTAAGTTTGATATGCCTACTTTACCTGGGGATTTCATGAAGACAGTTGGATACATGTCTGGAATTCATGGTTGAGGAGTTTTGAAGTTATCAGTATTTTTGCAGGAGTTAAAGCCATGGTATTGAATGAGACCATGTATGTAGAAAAGAAGATACAGAAGGGAAAAGGTTAAGAAGTGGGCCCAGTGGTCTCCCACATTGACAGGCTGGGTAGAGGAGAGGCATTGTTGGCTTATGAGAAGGAGCACTTGGAAAGGTAGGAGGAACACTAGGAGAATATGGTATCATGAAGCTAAACAAAAAAGAGAGTAATGAGAGTGGCTTGAAAAAGATAAGGACAAAAAATAAGTGGAGAGGATAAGACACTGGTTGTCTTATTGAAGTTAAAGAGGATGTTTAGTGTTAATAATGGTGTAAGATAAATGGAGATTGATACATTATGGTTGGAGAGTTATGCATTTTAGATGACTAGATGTCAAGGTTAGAGTTTAGCTTTGACCTTGAGTTACATAATTGTAGTGGAGTGACGGTAGTTTGTTTTGAGGCAGGAGAATGATCAGTCTAGGATATTAGATGGAACATTTACATGGACTCTGATCATCTGCTTTGAGAGTAGGGCTTGAGGTTAAGAATAAGAATCTGGAGCCAGGTCCCAGAGTTGTCAGTATATGAGGATCTGTTACCTAGTACAAAACATGGTCAAAGGATGGTGGCAGATGTTGGAGCATTATGTCATGAGCTTCACAGGAGCAGGAACTGCCTCCCAAGGGCTGAGCAGTAATGGTCTGGATATGCTTTGGGGTTCTGGGAGAAGCCAGCACTACATCTTGTCTGGTAGGCACAAGTTTTGAGGGGGAATTTGACAGTTGTAGCAGAAGTGGTAAACTCAGCTTGTGTTCTGTAAACAGTTTATGGATGTGTTGGGAAATTTGTGTATCATGGAGTTGGATTCTAGGAGGGTGTAGAAGAAAGACTCGAGGAGGAAAGAAAACATTGGAAGGCAAAGTGATTACAGAGCAGTGTCAGGATGAATGTCAAAGGTTGAAGTACTGACCTTCTGCTTGCTGCTATAAAAGAATCTTTCATAGTAGCTAACTTTTAGCATGACCCTATTGTGAGATGCCTGCCAGGGTGAGTGTTTGTTAACTGTGCCACAGGTAACCAAATGAGTTAATCTTCTTAGTAGAATTATTTACTATTATCCATGTTAATGTGGAACGGTGTCTGCCAAAAACAGTTATTGTGGTTTTGGCATAAAAAGTCTTTTCTGACAGTAATTGTTGGCCGGTATGTTTAAGCTGCTCGTTGAGACCACTCCTGGAATAAGAGAGCAATGCCATGTCATCACGGAGGGAAGGATGCTTATCGTTCTGTTTTTATTACTGGGCCTGCTTCCAAGCCATTTGAAATCTGCATCAAATTTTTCAGATTTGTTCCTGATCTCAGAGCTAGGGCACAGCCCTAGCTGAAGCTATTTAAGATGATAAAGCAAATGTACTCAAAGTGTTACCTATCAGTTTTGAAATGAGTATAAATCATTCTTTTTCTTATGGCAGGATGAGGCTGACTTTTTCTCTGACCTCTTTTCCACCTTCACCCTTGGGGTTCTCGAAGCTGCAGTTTACCATGGAGTTTAGAGAAGGAAAATTTTACCAATATGTAATAATACAGATAAAACAGTGGTGCTATCCGAGCCTTGCTTTTGGAAAGGAAGGTTTTTAAATGTCTTGAAATGAGGTAAAGCATTGTTACTGAGGAGGGTAAAGGTCAAAGAAGAGAACTGAAAATTTCTAATTCTGACTGGGGTTATGCTTATTTTTTCTGATTAATAAAAAATAGACTGATTATGGAAATGATTGAGGACCAAGTGGAGGAAGAAATTTTATATTGAAAATATTTTGGTTAAGCTCTGTATAAGAGCAAAGCTTGTCTTATTCATTAGAAAATTTTCAGGAAAATTTCTCTCTCTGGAATAAAATGAGCATAATTTTGACAGGAAAAGTAGATAATTTTTTAGGTAAACTTCCAGCCCTTTGAGTCTTCAAGCAGTACAGAACTGTCATTGGGTAATTCACCACTGTGCCTACAACTGTTAGTTCTCCACTTCTCAGTGATAGATGTATTTACATCATGTGCTCAGTTCAATGAAGAACTCGTTAACTTGTAATTTAACTAACTGTCCATGTAGATCATATATTGACCATGTTATTTTTCAATAGATGCAGTTTAATATTTTCCTTTAGATTAGCTCTGAAAAAGACATTTTCTTATTAATGTACACATAAGCCTCTGAGGACTGCATTTTATAGTGGTCTCTGTAAATGGAACGCTCACGGGCCTCCAAGGACTCAGGTAAACAACTCACTCTTTCCTTTCTTTTCATGGCCCTTGGTGTCAGTAAAAATCACTGGCAAAATAATAAACCATGCAATACAGAGTATCTTTTCTATTTTCTGTTTATGCTTTTATTTGACCTATCTATAATTAAATAATGTCAAGCTTGCAACTATAACAAAATAGTTTTTGCTGTTTGAATATAATTCAGGCCAAATTCTATAAACTTTAATTAGGCCAAGCTTGCACTGACCTCAGTAGGAATCTGGCTGAGGATCTCTTTTAATTACCTCTTTCTTAAAATATGTAAGAATTTTCACATTGCTTTTCTCACTCAAGGAACAATGCATGGAGAGCTAAACTAACAAAATGTTTAAATAGATACAAATCAAACTTGAAAGGTTTAAACAGTTGTTTTCACCCTGTAAGTCAGCTGAGAAAAAGCATACACACTGTAGTTCTAAATTATGTCCGTAGAGTATTTCAAATCCAGTGAATTAACTCTCCTTTTTTTTTTTCCTATTTGAGCTCATAAATGTTAACCTCAGAAGTGCCTCAAATTCTTCCATTGAAATAAACTTGAACTGACAATAGCCAGATGATGTAAAATTGAAACTGAAATCCTATCCTTGGCCCATCCCATGTTCTTCCCCATAGGTATTAGAGGAATCATAGGAGAGTTTGTGTTTTCATTGTATGTGAACTGTAATATTTGGGCAAAACAGGGTATATAAATTTCTTACTGCCAGGAAAAAGCAATTACCAGTATGGAAAAGATAGCTGGCAATAAATAAACAGAACTATGCTAGATAGTGAATAAGTTTAAAGATTTATTTAGAATGACTTGGTTTATAGAAAACAGGTCTTTATATTTATCATATGCCTTCCTTCAAGTTTCTAAATAGAAAGGCCAATTATGTGACCAAGCCTTTTTTTAATGTGTTATTTTAGAATAAATAAAGTGAAATATGCTGTATTGTACAATTAAAACCAAAAAAGAAACTAGTTGCACATAGCAAAACAAATAGCGCTTTGAAAAATGTAGTTTACCTGTAATAATGCTGTGGCTTCCCTTTATCAAGCCCCCATATTATGTGCGAGTGCACCATGAGCTGGGTGTTTTGCAGATGAGAAAAGCCAGCTGACTTGAGACTAAGAAACTCCACTGTTCTTGGGTGTGAACCCAGGTCTATACGATTCCAAAGGTAGTGTTGCTCTTGATTTCAATATGTGACACCTCTCCCATGAGGAACCAGTGCCTTCTCTTTTGTTTTCAACACAATGTGCCATGGGAATCTTTGAAGTGGTTCTGGAGAGGAAACAAGAAGGAATTTTATGACAGAAGAGTTTTATTAGGTAGTCTTGTCACAGCCTAACCCCAACCCAGTGCTCAGGGTTAGAGAGGGAAGGAAGTACCCTATAGTCAGTTTAACTATGAAGCTTCCTTCAAGATGAAATAATAGTTCTTATAATTCCTCACACCACATCTGTCAGTGTAACTACTCTCTGGAACTCAGATGGAAGAGAATTAAAGAGTGGGACTCAAAACTGTGGTTCATCTGAGAATAGCAATTATTATCTTGATATCATTACAGAATTCAAGTGCAAGTATTAAAATCTATTAGATCAAATTATTTTTTGAGAAATCCCTTAAATGTTGTTTAGTCAGACATTGACCATTTTTTTAGACTCTAGCAGTACTTTAAGGAGCTACAAAGTCAATACCCCACTGGGGAAAAAAAGAATTTTGTCTCAAAAGGTATTTAGAAAATAGGAAAACAAAAATCTAAGCGACAAAAATTGAGCTCTTCTTGACTGGAAGAATTACAAATGAAAAAGTACATCTAATTAACTTCCTATGTTGGAAGAAGTGACTTAAAATACACATAAAAAAGAATAATGTATTAAAAACAGCCTCTCTACACAGAATTAATATAAATAGTAATAAATTAATAAGTGATTTAAAATTTTGTCATCTTTGTTTGCTTTCTTTACTGAAAAGAAATAACATAAAGTCGTAGCTCCATGTGACCACCGCTACCCCCGTTTACCTCCTCTGAGGTACCAACTTGTTGGTGTTTTTAGTTTGTTTTCATATGTTTCTATAATACATACCCATAAACGATATGCAGAATTGTTTTGTGTACATTTTAAAATTTAATGAAATGGTATCATATTGTATAACCTATTTCTTTCTCTACAGAGTATTTTTTTCACTCAAAACTGCTTGATATTTGTCTACATTAAGATATATGAAGCTTAACTCATTCATTTTACCTGCTACATAGCATTTTGTCTTGCAAATATACTCCATTTGATGTATGCATTTCACCATTTATGTGTGAATGTCCTAGTAGGAGACTCTTCAGAAACCGGAGTGATTGTTCTCTAGGCAACAGAATGGAGAGGAAGTGTCAGGTTGGAGGGTAGGTCTTTTTCAATTTTATAATGGTCTGCCAAACCAGCTGTGTATGAGAGGTGTGATGTTTTTTAAATATAATATCATTGTGAAACTCTTTCTAGGAAGACTTAAAAAATAAATTATCCTCATTAACCAGGTGTTGGCAAACTAAAGCCTGCAGGCCAAATCTGGTCTCCTGCCTGTTTTTGTAAGTAGAGTTTTATTGGAATATAGCCTTACTCATTCATGCAGGTACTGTTTGTGGCTGCTGTCATGCTACAGTGTCAGAGTTGAATAGTTGCAAGACAGATCATATGACTCACAAAGACCAAAATATTACTCTCTGGCTCTTTACAGAAAAAAATTGCTGATAATAGTAATAGTATTACTTGCTATCACTTTGTTTAGTCTTTTTTGTTTTGCTTATTAAATTATCTAATATTTTGTCAAATAAATGAGGAAGATGATTTCAGAATGTGATAGAAGCAATGAAAAATAGTGATGTGAGTGGGGTGATGACATTAGATAGGGTGATATAGAGAATCTGAGAAGATGCCATGTGAGCTGAGACCCAGGAGATGAAGAAACCAAGGCTCAGAGAGGTTAAGTAATTGTGTAAAGTCAAACAGGTACTTTAGTGGCAGAGGTGAGATTTAAACTCAGGAATAACTCCAAATATAAGGCTCTTTCCTCAGCTGTCTCTGTATATTCTTATAAAAACTATACAAGGCAGATACAATATGTAAGTGTTACAGCAGAAAAGCATAAGGAAAATGGTTTAGTTCTCCTGGATTTGGCAGGCTGGAGCCCGGGGTTCTGACGTGTTGAAATTTGGAATCAGTACCGATGACTGGGTTTGAATCACAGTCCCAGCACTAACTTTGGCAGAATCACATCAGTGTGCAGCCTTCATTGTTTTTTCGGTGGGGTTGAAGGTGGGAGGGACCATGTCTGTAAATGGAGAAGGGCGTTTGGATGCTCTCCATGGGCTCTGCTGGCTCTCACTTTCTGTGATGCTGTGACTTAGGAGGTGGCATTCGATATGGGCTTTTGGAGGGTGGGGTTATTTTGACAGGCTGCCTTGTCAGTGAAGGGGAAAGGTATTCCAGGTGAGAACAGTTCAAGCGAAAACACAATGGCTAGTAACTAGAGAAAGAACTCTGAGAGTGATGTGTAATAGTCTAGTCTGACCAGCCTAGAGTTTTAATTCCATAGAAGATAGGAAAGGCGAGAGGGGTCTGGCACTGAGCTGAGGCTAGGCCTGAGAGTTATGCTTAGGAGCTTGGAAGTTTTCCCCTAGAATTACAGGATTGGAAACGTCCTGGGTGTTTTCTTGAGCATCCCTGTTCAGTGACTCAACTCTCTGTATGTGAATAATTCCAGTGATGGAGGGTTCTCTAGACTGTCTGTTCCATTTTCAGACAGCTCTAAGTGCAAGACAGTTCTTCCTTACACTGAGTCAAAGCTTATGGGTTGTAGCTCTATCGTTACCAAGTGTAAATAGTGGAAGGCCACTGGAAGATTTTAAAGAGGAGAGGAATACATTCAGACATGTAACCCAAGGGCCTGAATTAGGCCTGTGGCAGCACACTTATAATATGTACTCCAAAGGAAAAGAACTTTTAAAAGCATTCCATGCATGAAATATGTACTGAGGACCTCTGATGGGTCAGTCAGTGACCAAGAATCTAGTGATGAGAAAGAGTTCCTGCTCTCACAGTCTTACCAGGCTCACGGAGGGTGGACCAATAGACCACTGTGATGATGACTCTGGGAGTTTCAGGCAGGAGTACTTAACCTGGTGAATGGAGATAAGAGGCCACAGTCAAGGGGCAGGTAAGTGGAGGAGCTGGCCAGATGGACCAAGGAGGCAGAAAGGAGAACACCCAGGGGAAGGGGGAGTGTGGAGATAGAAACATGAGCAAATGTGACCTATTTCAGGAACTATAAACAGTTCTATGGTGGGAGCATGGTGTGTATGTAGGAGAGGCTGATGCAGTGGACAGGGACTCATCATGAGGGGCTGTGTTTGCCATGCTAGGGATTTTATATCTTGAATTTGATGAGAAACCAATATTCTTATATGTAGTTTTCCCTCCCCAATCTATATAGAATATATATATGTATATGTGTGTGTGTGTGTATGTGTGTGTGTGTGTGTGTGTGTGTACTCCTTTAAAAATATTAGAACATATAGAAAATAGGGAGAAAGAAGTAAAACTCTCCTTTAATCTCACCAGAAATAACTACTATTAAAACATTTGGTTCCTTTTTTACCAAGTGCATTTCTATACATAGATACAGAAGAAAAGCATGATCTTTTTTGCAAAATATAGTTTGCATACTGCTTTTTCTAATGTAACTTTGTATGACAGAATTTCTCAGGCCATGCCATTAACAATTACTTAAAAATTTAACTACAAATGACTACCTGTAATAGTCCCAAAGATGACTGTATCTTACACTTAAAAACTTCATTACACTTCTTACACTTAAAACTTCTTACACTTAAAAACGGGTTAAATTTTAATTTGCTTGCATTTTTCACTATTATAAATAATGCTGCGATAAGCAGCCTTGTTTGTAAATTTGTATTCATATCTGCCTGTTTCCTTGGGAGAGGTCTAGCCATGTCAGTAGTTGCCTTTTAAGCAGGGGTGTGATGAACTAAAGTGGGTGGATTCAAAAGAGGTGATCCAGAGGCAAGCAGAGGAAAGATCCGATTTGAGCAATTTAGGCCAAGTATGAGGGCATAAACCAAGAAATTGGCAGTAAGGGCAGAGAAGAGGAGATGGTAATGATTCTTACCATCATGTTTGCTTGTTTATTGTTTATTTGTATAACAGCTTTCCTTGAACATGAAGGAAGCAATTTTTACACAATACTTCAGAGGTTTCGGGACCTCTAAGGTGGCTGTAGTGCGTAGTGCAAAGAGGATAACAGGGGTTAATGGTTCTCTTCCCTGAGATAGGAAATACCAGAGGGAAAGAACAGGTTCAAAGGTTGGATTGGGGAGGAGGAATTTATGAGCCCAAGATTAGGTATATCAGATAAAACTGTCAGGGAGATAGTTTATAAATTGATCTAATATAATAGCTTAGGAGAGAGGTCAGAGCAGGCTATGAGGATGGGGAAGCCATCCCCACAAAAGTAGTCCTAGAGATCATGGTGTTTATGAGACGGGTACTTGGTACATAACCAGTGAGACTACTTACTCCTAAGTAGCAGACAAGTAGCAATTAGTAAGACTTCTTTGGGAAACCAGAGAAGGAGCTAGGAGATAAGTATGAAGAAAATCAAAAGAGAATAGCATCAAGGAAGCCAGGAGAGACAACAATTTCAAGGAAAAAGCTATCAAACTGTTAAATGTTGCAGAGGTCAAGCGAGAAAAGGACTGTGGAGGGTTCTATGGGAGCAATTTAAGTCACCTGTAAATGTGGTTCAGAGGGATTGTGGGGCTGGAAGCCAGGCTGTAGCTATGTGGTGTGGAGTCGAGGGAGCTGAAGGAATAGAATGTTCATGCTTTTTTCTGACACAGCTTTCTGTGAAGAGCTGGAGAGGACAAGGTGAGAGTGGAGTGAGATGGGGCAGCAGAAGGTTCACTTTTTCTTCTTGTTTGTATTAAACAAGGAAAGCTTGATTTCCACATTCTCATATGACTTTGATTACCTCTCCAACATTTGCTATTTGCCATGTTTAAAATCGTTTTATTGGTGATTATTTTTTTGGGCACGGTATACTTTGTTCAAGCTTCCAATGAAAGCAGTGCTGCCTGGACTCCTAGCATCTTCGAGGTTCGTGTAAACAAGCCAAGACCACATGTTTGCTCACACAGCCTCGTGGACTTTAATAAGACTCCTCAGTTTTTAAACTTCAGCATACTAATATTTGGGATTGCAGTTTTAAAATTACAAAATATGACTTGTGTCCTTGAAGTTTGACCTTTACCTAGAAAATTGGTCAAAAATGGTAAATGTTTAAATGTTTCATTTAGTGAACATCTTTATTGTGTTGCCAAATGCTAACTGAGGAGAGATTTAATTCTAACAAGCTCTAATTAGAAAGAGAAAAAAATCAAAGGGTGATGTCAACCAGAATCAAAGTGAACCAGAACAAGAAATACTTTTATTGATTACAGAAAGCAATGTGTGGTGTGGTCTTATTCACTTCCTTTACTAGCAATGAAAATACTACAGGCTGTCTCTAGGGGATTCAGACAGTCTTATTGAACACGTAATCATTTTGATAGGTGTTTTTTGCTGGTAATGTGATGCTCTTTGGGGCCGCAGAAAATTATTTTTAAAGATAATGCTAAATGATTCTTGGCTTAAAAAAAACAATATGGCAAATGTTTCTAATGTGAGAAAAACTGGGTAGTCTATGCATTGTATCCATTGGTTTCCTGCTTCATGGCAAATTAGCCTATTTTTGAGTATTATTTCTCTCAGCACAGTTGCTTTAAAAATGTTGATGTCAAAGAAAGTTTTTTAGAGATTATTGTGTTATAATAGAAAACTGTTATCCATGTAAGAGATTAATGGAGAATATATACATTTTCTATATGTAATATAGAATATATATTACATAATGTACATATTAAATATGTATATAATTTTGCTTTATAAAAAACCTAGTTATCTTCTCCTTAAGATGAGATTTACCTTTCTCTGAGACAAGATTTTACTCTGAAATCTTGGTCCTTTCTTCTTTCTCTTTGCTTTCCTATGAAATTCAGTATTATATTTTTAACTCTCTTTGTACCTCTCTTCCTCCCCATCTTTTTAGATTGTTCCTTTAATTATTCTTTAATGATTCTCATCAACTCTCTTGTTACCTGACTTTTCACTGAATCTCATTCAATCTGCCCAGGCTCAACCTAATCATTTAATGTCTTTGCTACTGTAATTGGGTTGCTGTCAGCTAAAACTTGACAGTCGTGCCAATTGTACCCTCTGTAAATTCATGGTGTCTAATTCATTAGGCCCTCAGCCTTAGTAATCCTTGATTATTTCCCTCAGCAGTTCTCCCCTTTGTGGCTATTCTACGCTTTCACCCCCATCTTCAAATTCCCTCCCTGCTACCTATTCCCTCATCCCAGAAAATGATCTTGACCCATTTTATTGAGGTCACCAGGTAGGACTCCTGAACATCCACTTCCTTTACTACCACTCCTCATCACTACCTACATATTTTCTCAATTCATATCACCTTCATTATTGTTCTGCATTTTCTCCTTAACCTTGTCAGCAGGCTACTCAAAAAAGTAGAACCTGCTTGCTTAGCCTTCTATTCAGTGGCTCCATCTAAACCACTCTCGATGAAGTTTACTGTTAACACCTGAGAGGTAGTTGTCAACCTCTTTATTTGGCCTCAGTGGTATTTTCACATCACTGAACACTACCTCTAATTATCTTCCTCAGTTTTTATGAAACCCCCTCTCTTTTGGAGGTTCCCACCTTAGGTTCTCACAGATTCAAAATCACCATTTTTTCAAAATAGTAGGAAAAAAATTAAGCATTTAATGTTTTACAAAATAATAATTGGTGTGAATGCTTATAATTCTTTATTAACTATACTTCTAAAAATTATATTATATTTTCACATTACATAAACATATTGTAACTCAGTATTAGTTATACTTTTAAAAGTGATAAGTACATATTAATCGTTTCTTGGTTTCTTCTTTCCTAGTTAATGAAAGAGTTTCCCTTGCTGAGCATGTTCAACATCCATGAAAACCTCTTAGAGGCGCTTCTGGAACTGCAGGCATATGCTGACGTCCAGGCAGTCTTAGCAAAGTATGATGGTGAGTCCGTGGGCATTTTTACCTACTTGAGTATTCCTCTCTTTCTGATATGTTTCAGTGATTAGATTGGAAGGATCTTTTCAAATAAGACAGTCCTTAGATAAGTATTCTCTTAGAGATTTTTCACCTACAGTTTTATGATGGCATTTTATAGAATCTTAGAATTTAATGGTTAGTGGGGGCCAGAAATGTTGAGTGGCCAGCGCCACATTCCTCTCCTTCCCTTCCCTCAGGTTCCCTTCACACTTTCCCTGCCAACAAGAGATAGGCTTGTTCTGCCTTATCACCTCCATGGTCAGGAAGCACTCAGAACCTCTGCAGCAGCACATACCCTATTGGGACAGCGCTGAGCTCCTGCTGTGACCCCACATTGACCGTGACCACTACCTGTTGCGCATGTTGATCCTTTGAAGCAGTTTTGAACAGCTAGTAGCCCTTGCTACAGCCCTTGTGACAGCTCAGTAAATATTTGAAGATAAAATTATGTCCCCTTCATTCCAAGTCTCCTCATTAATGGAATGCCTTCATTTCTTCATGTGAGGTACTTTGAAGTCCCTTTGCCATTCTGGTTTCTCACCCATGAGATTATTCTATTTTGCCTATTCTTAATAAACCATAAAAATAAGCTGACACATCCTATATATTTAAAAACTCTTCTGCTTATAATGTCATTGTCTGTGAATCACTATTTGATTAATTGAACAAAAATTATTCACACAATTACCTGCCATGACCTAGCTGCTGAAGTCTATGCATAATTTCATACTGTTCTGGCTTATTTTATTGACTCTTTCCCCAAAATAAACATGTTTGCTTATAAAATGGATGTTAGGGAGTGATTACTTATATTACATGATCATTTTATACTTTATAAAATATTCTTTCATTAGTCAGCATCTTTAGTGCATTTAAAAGATGATGCAGGTCAAAATTTCCAGGAGTTTGTTGAACATATAGAGCAAAGTGTACTTTTTAAGTCTTATGTTTGATACACAATTCTTCATAAGTAATCTTTGAAATAAGTTGAATTTTTTACCCCCCAAAATTGGGGAAACTTAGCCATTATGAGACTGTTTTTGTTTTGTTATTAATTCTTGCTCACACTGATGATGGAAACTAAAAGCCCTCAGCCAGTGATGGCATCTCTTGGCCTGTGCAAACATGAGCACCCTGAGTAATAAGATATATTCTACCTAGCATGAAACTGCTTTTAGAAAAAGAGAAAAGTATTTGTGGTGCATTTATAGTAAATAAAGACTGGCCTTCACATTGCTCTCTTTTGTTTTCTGTCTACATGCTGAAATCTGACCATTTGGCTGACTTTGGGAGTCTAAGTTGTGAGACTGTCTTATAGGCAAAATGCTCATACACTAAGGGTCTTTGGTACGAAAGGAACGAATTCCCATTCATTTGGGTTCAGGTGACCATGAACTTTTCCAAATACCACCCTGTAGCCATTAGTGCCAGCAAAGTTGCAGTGTTTGCATCCCCAGTGCCCACCTGTACTCAACCTGGTACTTCAAGATTTAAAAAAAGAAAAAAAAAAAGATTTAACCAATAGAGCCTTTGGGATCTGAAATCCTTTAAGGCTCCTTTCGTGAAGATCTCAGTTCATTACAGAAATCATCAGCTTTGTGTTATAAGACAGATTGTAAAATAAAGAAATGAACTCATTTGGAGCTTTCTGTCATCTCTATCTATTCCATTGCATGGCCTCTGTTCCACAACAACCCAAAGCTGATTTATTAGATTCTGATAACATATGTTCACATTATTTGTTACAACAGTGTCCCACCCTCCACTAGAACTTGGCTCACACATTGCAGAATTCTTTTGTTGCAAATGGACAAACTCACCACACCAAGGCCTTTGTGTTGAATTTTGTTTATGTTGTGTACCTGGCAACGGAGATGATGTTCTTACTCATTATTCATGGAAAAAAGAGTGTCATTAGTGGCAGGACATATACTGTTGCTGAGATGCCTCGTTAGGGGTTTTAATTTCAGCAGCTGTCAATAGACTGCAGATGACCTAACCCCGACTGAATTCTGGAGGGTGTTTTGGTGCAGACTTGGCTCAGGCCTGTGTCATTTACAGTAGAAATATAATGAAGTGGCTGCTGAAGTTACTGTTCTTGAGCGAGATGCAACCACACAAGACTATTAAAACATGCCTCTTGTTCCTCACCCCGTACCATAAAATGGGCTCTTTCAATTTCATCCCTGCTGCTTTTCCTGGGGACCCACAGGATCTCTACTGAACTTTCCCATTTTCTGGCTCTGTGCAAGGAAGTGGGTTCTTTAGAGGGCTCTGAGTACAGACAGCAATTAGAGGAGCCCTGTTCGTCACCGTAGTTCAGATGTCATCACCCTCATTCATGAGATGCTAGAGACAGCTCTCTGTATCCCAGCTTCTTCATCCCTCTCCATAGAGCCACACCCGGAGCAGCAAGATTATATGTTATCTTTGCAAACTGGAATGCTCTGGTTGGGTCTCAGTTTCTTGGATGGTTTATGGGTACAACAGTCCTTCTTTATTACATTTGCTAGGTGTCTGAATTTTTTTAGTAGTATGTTGGGAAGTGACAGGGTGGGATTAGTGCTGCTTTACTCACTTTTTGCGGAAAGGATTTAGAAATATGGTAAGACATGGCTTTGCGGGTGGGAAAATAACATGCTCTGAGGAAGGGAGGGAGGCAACATGTATTCTCTGCCTCATTCTTCACCATTTTTGGGTTTTCTGTATGTTTTTTGTTTTTGTTTTTGTTTTTGTTTTTGGTTTTTTTTTGGCTTAAAGTTTTAAAAGTGAAATTCACAAACTCCTTTTACAGTGAAGCTCTTTGGAAGCCCTGGATCCCAGTAAGATCACCAGTTAAGTAGTCATGCATCTTTGTAATCTGCAACCTAATTTTGATTTTGATTTTGCCCCTGAGATAACTTCTCATGTTATATTATTGCGGCTATTAGTCTAAAATGCTGTTTTGCCATCCTCAGGAGTTTTCATGCTCTTTCATTGTCATTTGTTAACCATGTTGTGGGTGGGTAGTTTTTATCCAGGTGGTTGGTCCTGGTTTTAGAGTCATTTACATAATGACTAAAATAACAGCAGAAGCACAGATAGTATTTATTCAATTCTTATAATGTGTTGGGATCAGACAGGATTCTAAGCTCCACATGGATGAACTCATTCCCACCACAGCATATGAGGTAGATACTACAATTAGCCCCACTTTACAGCTCAGGTAACTGGTGCAGAGAGAAGTTAAGTTGCTCAAATGAAGAGCCTCAGATGTCAAAGTAAAGCCATGAACATGATATGTTATGAGAAAAAAGAGATAAACTAAGAAAAAAAATTTTCAATAAGTTGTGAATGTTTATTGAAAATAAAAGGTAAAAAACTGAGCTGTTCTGACTCCAGGCCCATGGTCTTAACCATCACACTTCCACCATCTCTGCTGTTGGCAGCAGTTTTTTTTTTTTTTTTTAGTATTGTTCTTGTAATTTTTAGCTACAATTTGTTGAGAAACTATCATGTGCCAAGCATGTTATACACATTATCTATAACCTTCACAATAGCCTCACAAAGAGGTAGTTATTTCATTTTAGCAGATGCAGAAACTGAGGCTTGTGATACATAACTTTCAAACTACATTCTTTGAAAACTGCGGAATTGGGATTCAAGTCCAGGTTATTGGCTCTGAAAGCCCATGTGTTTTTCATAAACATAAGCCTCACTGAAGTGACTTGCTCTGCCTCTCTCACTCCTCTTAAAAAGACATGAACTAGGCAGGCTGGAGCGTGGTGCAGAATTTCAATGATGCCAAATTGTCTTTGAAGATTGTTTTTAAATCATTTCTTTTGAATGGGACATATCTATATTTGTTGTTTTTCTGAAACTATCTTCGAAATACGGCTTTCCATCTTCAATCAACTTGTGCCTAATTTCTTTAGTCACAAAGGGGATTTGATGTATGGTGTTCATTTAATTTGAAATTTATCATCTTTTTTTTCAATCATACATTTGCTATAAAGACAAAATGTTTTCAAGATCATTAAGTCGTCAGAACCTTCTTTTAGAAGCCATTGTGAAAGTTGTCACAAGCTTTGGATTGCCTTTCAAAGAAGTTTATAGGCCACCTAGGTTGAAAACTTAAATCTCAGAGATTAGGGTGGTAAGGTAGAGAAGAATTCATGCCTTTCTTATTTAAGATCATTTGTGCATTTCAATTTTAGAAAAATCTCATAGAACAAGTAATGTGAATATGAGTGCTTACAAGGCACCTTTCAGAGCATCTATTTCTGTCCTTAGTTCCTGATCTCAGGGCTACCAAAGGCAATCATGGGACAGTGGTGAAGAGTACTAGCCCTGGTGGCAGCCTGCTGAGATCAGGCCCCAGCTCTGCCTTTCACTAGCTGAGTGAATTCCGCAAATTACTTAACCTTCTAAGCCTCCTTTCTTCCTCTGGAAATGAAATGGAGGCTTAAAAGGCTAAGTAACATGCCCAAGGTCACATAGCTGGGAATTTGTTGTGAGGATTAAAGCAGTTAATCCATGTTAAGTGTTTAGAACAGTGTGGGGCACAGGGGAAGAGTTCAGTAACTCTTAGCCATTGTAAAGAGCCAAGATTACCACTCCTGAACTTTACCTCTGTTCTCAATCAATTTTATTTAAATGGAAAATCATATATAAAACTTCAGTTAAAATGGAATAGGAGCCCCCAGTCTTGTGCCCCCACAAAAGGCAGCGTTATGGCCTATTATTAAAATTAATTATGGATCTAATAGGGCATATGTATAGATACCTGATAAGAACAGAAATTTCTAGTTTTATCTACAAACAATTCTTAAACTTTTGGAAAATTAACAGAAATGCCAGGGATTTTTACTCCTGATCAAAAGACAAATTATGTCATCCTTGAGACAATTTGCATCAGTGGAAATACAAACCCAAGCTCATTTGGCTGTTTACTCCATTAGTGATTGCCCTAAATTTGGGAGCAGAAACTTCCATGTGAGGGACAGCTGGTCTTTTTTATAGTCACAAATATTATATAAACACAACACCTATATCAAGATCATTTTTACTGATGTTATCAAGCCCATTCTAATTTAGCATTATTATCTGCCATCTGGTAGTGTGCAGAAGGTATACTTTTAAGAACAGGCCCTGTTTCTAATATTGGGGAAAATACTTTCATCTCAGTAAATGGAAAACATTTTAACAGTTCTAAAGAAAGCATTAGAGAATCACTCTATGTTGAGACTATTCAGAAAACAAACTTTTTGCTAATATTGTTTTGCACAGACATCATGCCTTCATAAGTAAAAATTTGTAATCTTTGTTCATTGCCCAAGGCCTTATAACTCCCACAAGTTACAAGTTACTCAACTATCATCATAGTCCCTTTAGAATGGTCACTGGATTCCCTGTGTTCTGGGTAGGCTGTTTTCCATTTATGTTTGAGGAATAGGCAAGAATAAGAGAGATCTGCGATGCTGAGAGGACCAATGAATAAAATCTGTATTCAGGCTGTCAGTGTCAGGCTGCCCAGACCAACAAAACAGTGCTTTTTAGTCTAATATACAGATGTATAACAGATGCCACAGGCCCAAGCAGCTTCCGAGATGTATACACTACAAAATTAGGCTGTTCTTGAGAGAGGTTTGAACTGTAGTCAGTCCCTAGTGACAGGCTTTAAGCCTAGTCCAGCTCCCAGCCCAGAGCTGGCTTTTATGGAAAAGATCAAGGATATCAGGCAGATGTTGAAGAGAATTCTTGTGTAAAAGAAAGGCTTCAGGTGACTGAGAAATGGTGGCCCTGTATAGCTTTGTACCAGGTGCCCTGCCACCTTGGAAACTAAGGGGTAGATCTGAGAAGAGAAGTAAGCCTCTGAGGTTTCAAAATGATTGGCTATCATGCTGTACATGCCATGAGCAGGAGTTGCGATAGTAGATGTTATTCCAGTAAAGACTGTATGCATGAGAAACGTCTATCTTTGATGATGGAAGATGTTTTATGAATACATCTGTAATCTGCATAGTTGGCACATGGACAAACCCTCTAAATTTATGTTGTATTTCGTAATCCTTATTGCCCAGATATCATAATTTACCAAGGTAACATCTCTGCAGCCTGCCATTACTATGACTTAAGCTGCTGTGTTTGGCTCCAGGGCACCAGCCACAGAAAGGGCCCTCTGACACAGACCCTGGGGGTAATCCAATCCAAAAGTTGCAGATAACATCTGGTATTTGACTTTGTAGCATAAGTCAAATCTTCAGGTTGTAGCTAAATTTGTGTTGCCTGCCCCTCCTCCTACTCTGTATTACTAAGGTCATGTAATATTTCCCGATTGAATCCTTGAGGTCCCAGGTGGTAAGTCTTTTTGAGGTTCTCGTATGTCAGTCCTTTTTATTTCTTCAGTGACATTTTCCCTTTTGATTAAAAGGGGACTTTGGATTGGCTTTTTGAAGGTGGGATAAAAAGACCTCACACTGTCTGGAACCAAAAAAAAAAAAAAAAGAAAAATCTACATTTCTGTTATTTTATTTGTATCATATCATGGAGTAAACTGAGAAGTTTTAAAAGACAAGCAGTTGGAGGACAGTATCACATAATGGGACAGTGATAATACATCATAGTCCACAAACAGGTCAGGAAGGAGAAATGGGCTGCATTTTTGTTTGTCATTTTTTTTTTTGTTTGGTCAGTTTGTGACTCCAAAAGCATCTGTCAAGGCCACTTGTGTTGGGTTAGTACAAACTTCAAGTATATCAATTTGTTGCCTGATTAAGATACTTGATACTCCATAATCTTAAATGATGACAGAGAGTAATTAGGTTAATTTTTTCAAATTAATTCAGCAAGAATCTATCAAACCCTTATGTTGAAGATACTACCTTTTAGGTGCTTCCTGATTCAGAGATGAATATGATCTCTTCTGTATCACCAAGAAACTTTCAGTTTAGTGAAGAAAGATGTTTATTAAAAAACAAACATACACACAGTAAGTCAGAGTGGGATGAATCAGTGCTCAGGGAATCTACTGGAAATGTGCTGTGGGGGTGCAGAGAAAGAAACCATTTGAGAGCAAACCCTGTCTAGAGCAAACCCCGTGTAGAACAAACCTCGTCTAGAACACTCACAGATTAGGGTAGGGTTCAGGACACTTGTGGTGAATGAGTGACTGATTAGATGAAGATGCAGGGGACATAGTGTTCTCACTTGTGAGGTAACTTTGGATTTATTTATCTTCTGGCTGCTATCCTTAAAACACTGTTTTAGAATTATAGATATGAAATAAACCCTAAGTCGACCTATTTCATGCTTGGGAACAGTAATGATCCTTTTTAAATTACATCTTTATGATGATTATTGTAGGTGAACAAAAGGAAATTAGATCAAAAAGATAATCACAGAAAAAATATTTTGCTTCTTGGGTATTCAGAGACACATTAAATCAATGGTTTTACTCGTAATTACATAAATTTCTTCCAAGATTATTATATTAAATTTCAAGTTTGTTATTATGAGCCATTTTTGACTTTTGAAAGTTAAGAGTCATTCTTCCTGAGATGACCTTTTCTTTCAGCAACATCATTCCCATAAAGAGTCTTTGGGAGCCAGAAAAGGTGTGGTTTGCCTTTCTCGTATCTGGCCCCAAATTTTTCTACTTTTCTTCAACCTTATTTTAGCTTTCACTCTTGCTTTCTTTTTGCCCCACTTTTTCATTCCACTGCTTTTTCAAATAGACATCCAGTACAATTTTATGCATTCTGCTAGAATGCCATAAGCAAAAATAAATGCATTACCCATGCTGAGAAAAAACAAGTTGCTGATTCCCTCTCAAAATACCCATCAACATTGATCACTTTTGGCTCCTAGAAGCTAAATTAGATATAGATTTTTACATATCAAAGGCAGCTAATATCAAGTAATTTGAGATGTTAGTATATTAATTTAAGATTTCATTTAGCAAACACAGATCACCAACCATCTTTCAGATGCTGTTTTGTGTTGTGGGTACAAAGTAATGAAAAAACACAGCTTTTACTCTTAAAACATAACATGTAAGTAGGAGAGGGAAATAACAGAATAGTCAAGTGCTATACAGTGTGAAGACTGTGATAGTTTAAACCTCGATGGAAGGGACAGTTCACCCAGGGGAAGTAAGGGAGGTCTTCTGAGTGGAGGTGAGAGCTGAGCTGAGCCAGACAGTGAGGGTGCTAGAGGCAAAGAGAACATATTGAAAGATTTAGGGAAAGATTAATGTACCTTATGTGAAAAACTTCACATATCCCACAGAGCAGAGGGTTGGAAGAGGGCAGCAGCAAAGGGCCAAAGATGAATTGGGTGAGTTAGGTAGGGACGAGACCTCGAAGAATTTTGTGTCTAGCGTGGCTTTTATTCTAAAGACCATGGAGAGACCTGGGGGCCATTTAAGCAGAGGAAAGGCTTCAATCTGACCACCAAGTAAAGAGAGTGGCACAATGGATTCACGTTCTGCCCTTTTTTCACTTGATGTGGTTGAGAAATGAAAATGCAGTGTGAAAGCACTAAGATGTGAAGGAGCAGAGTGCCACTGAAGAGCACTGGTAAAGTGATTTCAGACACTGTGAAGAAGCAGAATTCTTTCCCTTAGGAAGACATTTGCAAGGTTTTCTAGAGTTATTACCGTTTAGTTTTTTTTCTTTAAACAATAAATGGAAATCCCAGTGCAGAAACTTTATTTGCTGGGTGATTAGAATTTCCTATTTTAAACCATAACCACTTAATTTCATTTGCTCTTTGGCGATGTCTTAACTATAGGAGATTGAGGCTTCTGTAGACCCAGTATAACCCTTAGATACTCTGTCTTTTGGAGTAGTGTAGTGAAGACATGATTAAGACCCTGCCAGGACTATATAACCCATTAAAACCTTTGTACTTCTGCTGAGTCATTACAATGACACAAAGAAAATAAGAGTGGAATGTGGGGAACCTGTGGAATGTCCACCTGGTCTTCCAAGGTTGTGAATTTGGAGACAGTGGAGTATGTGATGTGAATGGCTATGTGTGCAAATTTGCAACAAGTCTCGTTTACTAAAAGCAAAGCATCTGATGAATTCCTGCCTTAGTTACTACTAAAATGGACAAAGCCTGGGAGTAATTAATACCCTGGATTTAATTCTTACCACAAAGGAAGAATTTTTAGGGAAGGAGACCGTGTTATCTTACTCATAATAGTAAAATAAGGGAACATTAGTTATAGAGATAATCTCTGATTCTAAAAACAACTAACAAGGAAAAGCCAAAGCCATACTTTTTTTTTTTTAATTCAGAGGAAAGATAAATATAAACCCATAAATGGAGATTCAATAAATAACTTACTTTGTGATGATACTATTTGGCATAGGAGAGAGATTTTTTTTAAGTGGAAATTGGTTCAAGAAGGATGAGAGATTCTAAAAGAAAAAGTATAGTTGTTCCTCATGGAAAAAAAATATAAAGGAAACAAATGATTTAAGTATATGAAAATATCAGAATGACATATAGCTAAGTAAGTATATACAAGTGCGATAGAAACCTATAAGCAGGTGTTCAGGGTGGCTTAAGTCCAGAGGAAGCAAAATTCTCAAGACTTTCATTGTGAAGCTTTCTTCATCAATTTTCCAAGCAAATTGATGAGGAAAGTATAAGAGAATGACGATAAGGAAAATAACAATCAAGTACCACATTGGCAGTATGGAATGCTGACAAGGACATGGTACTGATGGTGACAAGGACATGATACTGAAAGACCAGTTCTGTCACTAATTAGTTAAGCAGCTCTTAAGTATGTAATTTAGCTTCTCTTGGCCTGTATTTCTTCTTCTGTAGAATAAGTTTTGTGCTGTTGTCCAATTCTTTAATCTATCTTATAGTACTACTGTTTGGAAAAGAAAGTTATATGTTAACAAGTTGATAAAAATATGCAACTGTTTATTTCTATTTTCTATTTCTCGTCAATGCTTTTGATTCTTTTTTAAAAGAATTTAATCAAATAAATCAATCCCAGTAAGATTCCAGAAGTGATGATTATGTGGTTTATAAACACTTTAGAAAGAGGTGTTTGAAGATCCAATATGAATTTACTAAGGAAATTATTCTAAATAAAAACAGATGAGATGATAAATGTGAAAGTATTCGTTGTCTCTACAATAGTATTTAAATGTTTTTTATTTAAATGACAGTTTTTCTTCATATTTCTGAATTAGAGGAATGCCATAGAAGTATAGTTGACTCTTGAACAGCATGGGTTTGAACTGCATGAGTCCACTTATATGCAGATTTTTTTTCAATAAACATACACAGATTTTTAAAAATAAATACACACAGATTTTTTTTCCCAGTAAATATGCAGTCAGCCTTCTGTATCCCCTAATTTCACAGCTGCAGATGCAACCAACCACAGATCAAAAACAGTATTTTTGATCCCTCGGATGTAGAGGACCAACTATATGCATTGTTCTGTGCCATTTTACAAAAGGAACTTGATCATCTGTGGTTTTGGGTGTCTGCAGAGGTCCTGGAACCAATCCTTCATGGATACCGAGGGATAACTTTACTTAAGTTTTTGCGGAGTCAGAGTTATACCTGGATTTTCTACTGCCTGGGGGTCAGCATCTCATTCCCAACCCCCACCACCCCCCCGGTATTAAAGGGTCAATTGTATTTATATCTTTATTTAAATAAAACATTTGATAATGTTTTTATGTTATCTTTTTTTGGTCATGATACCTATTATACCATTAATTAATGATATTTAATTGTATAAATGTTATAATACCTATTATAATCATTAATAAATTCCTGGACTTATATCATTGCAGACCATTGCAAACCATTCCAGATTTAGGGTGATCTCTAGAAGATCATCCCCAGATTCTCTCCTTGGTATTGTCATAGTCATTATTTTTAAAAATCAGGCATCATAGACAACATAGCACAATTTAAAATCATATGCTCTGGGCACAGCTCATATTTGTTCTAAATATGTGATATTGGCAAATTTCTTAACCATCCTATGCCTCACTTTCTCCATTTATAAAACTGCTAACAGTAGGTCCCATCTCATAAGGTCACTCTGAGGATTAAATAGGATAACATAAATGTCAACACCAGTGCCTTGCACTTAATAAGCCCTTGATAAATGTTAGCAGTAATTTTGATGATGATAATGATCATATGGGAGGAAAGTCCTATGTTTATGAAGTGTATGGAGCAAAGCTGTGGGTGGTAGCTTGAGTTAGAACGATGACTGACTGGAATAATATGGTTAAGATTTAGTGGTTTAGATTTTATTTGGAGATTTAAAATTTAATGGAGTCAAATGGGAAATTTTCATGGCTTAAATAAAAAAGACCTGGCTTTGGCCGAAATCAGTTTGGACAGAATCTGGGAGGTTTTGTTGATCACACGGTCATTGGGACAAACGTGGAGTTCCAGCTGCTCACCCTCAGGACCATCCTCGCTGGTATTCAGAGAGGCACAGTGGCCATAGCCTCTCAGGTTGCACATTTCCCTTGAGTTCTGTATTGGTCAGGTTTCAGGGATTTAGAGGACTATTTACACTTATAATTCTCATATTTTAAAGTCACCTATGGCTTTATAACACAAATAAGTGAAAAGTTCTGAAGAACATGTTAGTTTAGGAACTAGAAGTATTCTGGAAAAGATTAGGTTTAGAGGAAATATTTTAACCATCTTAATATTTGAAAAATTGACTTGAGAAATAACCAAATTCTGTTTCATTATGGAAGGCAAAGCTAGTAAATAATTTTTAGATTATGATTTGTAGCAAGATTGATGGGGGCAAGAATGATAAAAGGAAAGTAAATGTTATAGAGGTTATATTGAAATGTAGGAGAAGACAGCTTCAGGTGGCACAGGATTGTAGGTTTGTTTGTTTTTTAATCTTTTTTATTATTATTATTTAGGTATAAGTTACATGTAATAACATGCACAGATCTTAAATAGAGCTAGATGACTTTTCACTTATGTATACCCCATGTGGTCACCACCCAGGATCATAGAACTTTCCATCATCTCAGAACATTGCCTCATTACCTCTTTCTGGCCTATAACTGCCCTCAAACCCAGAAGTAACCATTTTTCTGACCCCTGTCACCATATATTAGTTTTGCAAACCTCATATAACTACTTCAGAGCACCGTTTACCAGTTTAAATATGCATCTACCTTCTGACTCAACAATCCCATTTTTAGTTACATATTCAAGAGAATTATTTTTTCTTTTTAGAAAAAGCTTACACAGGAATGGTCACAACAGCTTTATTCATTATAGCCCCAAACTGTAAAACAGTCCAAATAGCCATTAGCAAGAGAATAAACATATTGTGGTATATCCACACAATGAAATACTACTCAGCAATAAAAAAATTGAAGAATTGATACACACTATAACATGGAAGGAACTCAGAAACATCATGCTGTGTGAAAGAAGCCAGACACAAAAGAGTATATGTTCTATGATTCCAATTGTATGAAGTTCAAAAGATTGTAGATTTTAATGAAGGACTTTTATGACAATTAGATTTTGCATGTCTCAGACACTTGGAGAAAGGTCTTCCCTTTTCATAAAAGGACCTGTATGAACACAAGAAGACAAAGAAGGGAGAGGAAAATTAAACTCACGCCAGCAGTTCATCTTTGCCTAAGTGAGAAACTTTTATTTCGCATTCTTTATTTCTGCAATGAGTAATGGAATTATGTGATGACTCATTCATTCCTTTCTTTCCTCCTTGGATTCTGATTCTTAAGAGGACTTCCAGGTAATAATGGTAGCTAGATGACACAAAAGACAAAGGCACTCCATAGAGTCTGTTCATACAAAATTGGACTTAGAATGATTTTGAGAGTCTCTTCCTCTGAATAAAATTTTTTAATAAATTACAAGCAATACTGGAAAGGAGCTGATTTGTTATTTCCTGCTCAAAACTTTTGATACTACCATTTTCATCACTGTTGTTAGCCACTCTATTCCCCTTATCATTTTATATATTTTCCTAGTGGCAATAGCATAAAATTGTAGTATGCAGACAAAACTGTAGGGGTAAAGAACAAGTGGTCACCAGGAAACAGGTATGGGTGGGAAGGGTATAAACAGAGAAGCACGAGAGACTTCCTTTGGAATAGTTGTGGATTTTGATGGTAGTGGTGGTTGCATGAATCTAGCCATGGGATAAAATTGTATAGAACTACACACACAACCACGTAAAACTGAACAAAGTCTGTAATTGACTTAATTGTATTGTACCAAGGTCCATTTCTAGGTTTTTTATATTATCCTACAATGATGTAAGATGTCACCATTAGGGGAAGCTGAAGGAAGCATTCATAGAACTCTGTGTATCATTTTCACAACTTCCTGTGAATCTATAATTATTTTAAAATTATAAGTTTCACAATTATAATAGGCAACAACCAAGTCTCATACCTTTTTTTTTTAAGAAATGAAAGATGTAGTGCTCATGGGGCAAGCAGCTCATAACAATTAGCATTCTCCTAAAGGTAGTGTCAATGATTTTTCTTACTAGTGGGCCTAAACATGCAGTCCCAGTCTCTGATTTAGATGTTAGGCATTATTAGATGACAATATTTTCACACTGCAGAAGGAACACACTAACTTCATAAAGGCATGTAAATACATCCGATAGATCTTCAGGCTGACAACACTTCGTATAAGTTGTACCTTTGTCTATGCCGTCAGTGTCTGGCTCCACCAATATATTTGCCCATGAACTTGCTTCAGACAATTTCTAGAACTGAATTCTTCCATTTAGCATCATTGTTAATTTTTAAAAGTTCATTTATTACATGTACTTCACAGGAAGTTTTGGAAATACAGATAAACAGTAGAAAAAATTACCTATGATACCTCCAATAAACACTCAATATTTGGTACATATAATTCCAGTCTTTTTATCTCTGTGCATATAAATGCTTTATAAAAATTAATTAAACCATAATTTTTGTATACTTGTTTTACTCATTGATGTGTGCACAAAAATACAACATCTCCCCAGGTCATTTGCATCCTCTGGATATACAACACCTTAACAAATCTCCTATGATTGGACATTTAGGCTGTTTCCAGTTTTCCACCATTAGAAACAATGTCATCATCAATATTCTTAAGGCTAAATCTTCATGCACAGTTACGATAAGGTTTCAGAAGTGGAATTGCTAGGTGGGTAAAACATCAAAGCTTTTGATTAATATAACCAAATATAAGCATCATTTTTTAAAATTACATTATAAATAAAACTTTTTTTGAACAACATAATGCTTTATCTAAAGGGACATTTAGGATCAATTTCTTTAGAGTAATTCATTCCTTCTTAGAGATAAATTGCCATTACCAAATAGACATATTTCTTTGACAGAATTAAAAGAAAAAAATATTGAAAATAGCATCGACCCTTGAACAACACAGTTTTGAACTGTGCTGGTCCACTTATATGTGGATTTTTTCAGTATATATGTACAGTATTGTAAATGTTTTTTCTTATAATTTTTTAAATAACATTTTCTTTTCTCTAGCTTACTTTATCATAAGAATGTGGTATACATATAATACATATAACATACAAAACGTGTTAATTGACTTTATGTTACTGGTAAGGCTTCTGGTTATTAGTAGTTAAGTTCTTGGAGATCAAAAGTTATATGCGGATTTTTGACTACACGAGGGCCAGCACCCCACCCTCCACATTGTTTAAGGGTCAGCTGTATCTCAATAAACAAGTTAGGCAAGACTTTTTGCTATTTTTCATTTTTGTTAAACAATGAGAAAAAATAGTTTACTAGATAGAGTAAAAAGCTATCAAATGGAATATACATGCCAATAGTGGGGAATGGGGCATTTACATCTCCCTCTTCTCTCTTTGATGCTGATTAAAATATATTTTCAGTTATTTATTTTTTAAGTATTATGACTGTGCATATATACCACCGTTTTTATATACAATGGAGTAGGGGTAAATTTTTTTTTAATGGAGAAAATTTACTATAAAGTCATAATGTTGCAGAATTCTGTTGCGTTTTTCTAGTTATGAATGTCCTGTCCTGGTGTGAGGGGATCTGCTTCTGGGTCAAAGAATATCTGATTAGGTATTTCTGGTATTCTGCTGGAACACCTCAATTTTTACCTTCTCCCTTTCCAACTGGATGAATGAGTCCCTTTGATTAGGTAACCATTAAAACACAATCTGATTTTCCTCATTGAAAAGTTAAATCCTTAATAGGTGTTCTTTAATTTATCAAATGAGGCTCCATCCCGTGCTGCCACCTTCAAATAATTATGACCATTGTTTTTAACCTTAATTCCTTTCCAGGAGTTTTTATTGGTCTCCACTTCATAGGGAGGTGCTAGGTTACCACAGAAGGAACAGAGATCCCACCAGGAAGAGTGGAAACAAGACTGGATAATTTTTAAACCAAAGGTCTGATCTTTTAAGTAGAATGTGTATAATCTGCAGTTTTTTTAAAAAAATTATCTTTCAATAACGACCAGTGAATGGACACTAGCAAACAAGATATTTGATTTCTGGATTGATTTCCCACACTAGGAAGTAGTTAAATGTTTAGATGTTGGAAAAACAACAAGACAAATCCATGAGTATCTGACATTTTTTTTCTTCTTAGTGATAAACACATTATTTTATACTATGCATATGGTATTTGAATATAATAGAATTTTGTTTGAATATAATATATGATATCAGGGTTACAGAGACCTCTTTCCTTTTCAATTCTGTGTTGGTATTTTCTGTGATTATTTGTATTTTATCAATGTCATTGAAATTTCCCTCAAAGAGAAATTCCTCATGCTAGAATTGTTGATAAATACTTATTATTGGATGAGGGATTGGTTTTTCTTTTATGAAATCATTTTCTTCTGCTACTGTCTATTGGCTAGTTATGGGACTTTTTTTTTCATTCCTTCTATAATGTAATTCTTTCTAAGTTGAAAACAGCTCTGCAAAGAAATTCACAGGGCATTCCAGGCATTAAGAGTTCTTCTAACCTAGAGTAAATTTTGCAGCATTAGGAATGGCATATTTTACCTGGTTTGAAATAAGAAGGTATTTCTATATAGTAGTATAATTTGGTTGAGTATTAAAGAAATGCTATTCTGATAAGAAATAGAATCATAATATAAAAACAATCACCCCCCACAAAGTTCTAACCTTTTTGAGTTTGCTACTCTCAACTGTCTCCTGTACTTTTACTTCTGTGTAAACTCAGTATCTGAACCTGTTACTGACTCCAATTGCTCCATCTGAAATTTTCTATACAAACCGAGAGCAACCATTGTTCATGGTAAAGGGGATTTACCATGGGTTTGAAAGGGAAAAAAAGTATAGTTTTCCTAATGATTTTACATATATAAATATTTCTTATGAATACATATATAAAGATTCCTCATATATGTTTTCTATATAATATTTTATATTTATAACAAAAAATGAATATGACTTTTTGAAATTTAATTCAAAGGAAATCTGATTTAAGATTTTTTTTTTCAATCCCGATAATATTTTTTCTTCACATTAGTATTTCATATGCCTGTTGGGAAATTTTGTAAGTTTTAAAGAGGTCTTATGATCTTATTTGACTTTCATGACATCAAGGATATTCATATAATATTTAAATTTATATATTTGTAGCTCTTCTCTTTTTAAGTAAACTCAATATAAAAATGCATATTTTAAAATAGAAGGTAATTGCTGAAGAATCAGTCTGGCTGCTTTTAAACATGAATTATTCACAAAAATATGAATTGATTTTAGTTTCACATACTACTCTGATACATAAGGAACAGCTGTGTATGCAGTAAAATATGCTTAATTTATACTTTATTAAGACTTACATGATTAAAATGCTAGTGTATTAAAAATAATTACTCCTTGTTTCTGCAAACTTAAAAAAATTCCTACTTTCTTTTTCTCTAACAGATATAAGCTTACCAAAGTCGGCAACTATATGCTACACAGCTGCCTTGCTCAAAGCAAGAGCTGTCTCTGACAAGTAAGTGAATGATAACTGTGCAGTACTAAATGCCTGACCCCACTTAAGAAGATGTGTGGCCTCTGAGGGTTTCTTTGGAAGTTTCTTGTAGTCTCTGAGAACCCTGCTTATGAGCATGCATTTTCCAAAATCTGCTGACCTTTTCTTTCACTACTAGAATGAGGGAATGTATATCCTCAGGTATTGTAAGTGTCTGTGGGTCCCTAAAGAAGGATTTATATGAAATTCCATGCCTCTGAGGTGACTTTTTTTTTTTTTTTTTTTTGGCCACATAAGAGATACTGAAAGGCCTGCTTGGGATTTCACAAAATGCCTTCCTTTTATATTTTTATTTTTTTATTTTTTATTTTGCATATTTCTTTTTCTTCAGCAGTCCAAGACCGGGTAGCGGTCGTAACAAACATGTAATGTGACAGAAGAGGTGGTCATCTCCCATTCTTTGCCTCATCAGTTCTGAACTAACTCCCACCCAGGGTCTGTTTACTTTGAGTCATCTTCTCAGTGGGGCATTTGCATACTTTAATCAGGCAGGTGGCTATGACATAGAGAATTTCCGTAAACATCCAATATGACTGGCAGGTGAAAGAGAATAGATGGCTTAACTGTTTTTGAGTTCAGAAACGCTTACACTTCCCAATACAATTTCTCTGTAGCATTGAAAAGCAGATAACAGGAAAAGAAAACATCCTCTGCTATGTCAGACAGGTTTGCTGTTAAGTGTGTGCACTTCAAGACCGAAGTAATTTTCTTTCGTTCTTTTTTATCCTGTAGATCGCCAGTACCTACTGCAACATCTTTTCTCCCTACACAGCGACTCCAGCTTGGGAGGGCAGGGCCAGGGTTGTCACAGCTTCCCCTGTGGTGTCTGCCTGCCAAGCACAGCTCTGGAGTTAGCCCTGGGTGTGAGGTGAGAAAGAGATTGCATGGTCTGGTTTTTTTTCATTCACTCGGGCAGGTGTCTCGCCCACAGTTTGGGCATGCACACTCCCCTGCCTGAACGGCCCAAGCAGGCTCTCCTGCTGCTGAAGCTGCAACGACTTAACTTTCTATGGCAGCACTGACATTGGGTTGGGAGCCTCCTTTAAAATTCTCCCCAGTTCTATTTTTAACCAAGTGCGCTCTTCTGTAATGTAGTTGTCTCTTTTCCTACACCGCCCGCCCTCATCAGCCCTACCCCTTCCCCTGACCTAAGTAGGTACCCTGTAGAAAATTTAGATTAGCTGTTTAGACAGACAGACTTGACAGCTGAATTTAATTCCTGCCGTGATTAGATGCAAACACGCTTTCTGCTTCTGCTGGGATTTTTGTTGGCCTCAGTCTGAGGGGTCACTCAGAGGTTTTGTGTAGTAGAGGTTTGGAAAGGTCATGCCATTGGTTCGCTGTGATTTTATGGGCCCTTGACATGTAGATGCCTTTCTGGGTTGATGCCCAAGCAGTGGTCCCAACTGGATGGTGTTTGTCTTTCTGCTTTTCAGATTCTCTCCCGAGGCTGCATCTCGACGCGGGCTGAGCACAGCAGAGATGAATGCGGTCGAGGCCATTCATAGAGCGGTGGAATTCAATCCTCACGTGCCAAAAGTGAGTCTGTGGAATCCCCACAGGAACTTGTTATGATAGCAGAGAAAGTGTTCAGTGACCATGTTACCATGTCTTGAATACAAACAGTTGTAAAAAAATGAATTACAACCAATGAATATCGAGGCGCCTGTATAATCTATGATTTTTAGCCTCATTTTTAAGCAAAAGCTACATTCGAGAGGCTTTGGGGCCGATTTTCAGGCTTCATCTGATAAGGGTAAATTGATAGACCTGGCTTAGGCAGGCCAGGTCAGGAAGTCTGAAACTGGAAATCCCAAGGGTGTTGATGCATTCGACGGTAGTTTCACACCCGTTATAGTCTTAACTTAGACCCATCTCGGAAGCAAACCTTGTGAATAAAAGTGGTAAAAGAATACTGACCAATGTGACATTCTGTGTGTCACATAAGTAAATGATAGTTAATAAATATTGGCAATAAAATAATTGGGAAAACCTCAAAGTATGAAGTACTTGTTTTGGTCTTATGAGTGCCATTTTAGCAGATATATATGGTAGGAAATATTTTCTTAATTGTTCTGTTAACCACATGATTGACCACCTTATAACTACCCATTATAAATACTGATTTATAATATTTCTAATATATTTTTCTGAATTTAATTTTAAGGGTGTCAGATCATGATAGAGGCGATTTCTGTAATCTTTTGTTCAGGAGACAGGTGTGTATTTATGATTTACCTGTATTTGAGTACCTACTATGTGATAGGACATCACTGAGGAACATTTTCAATTTCTTGATATTCTAAAACATTTTGATCTTAAGGAAACTATTTTTACAGTTCATATCAGGTACTACAGGGTATAATTTTTCTGGCAAATGTCTGATGAAGGCTTTCATTGGTGAAAAATGACAAAAGAAGGCTATTTTCTTTTTTCTTGTTTTGTTACAGTTTTGTAGCAAAAAGGTGGTGATGGTGTGTGTGTGTGTGTGTGTGTGTGTGTGTGTGTGTGTGTGATGATTTATGGAGTGACCTACTTTATTTTGTTGATATCCATAGTGACAGCGATAAATTACCTAATATCATTCCTGAGGTTTTAATCAGGTCATGGTCACCTTTTCACAAAACAGGAAACTGACAGTGGCACCCAGTGCCACAGATGTATTTATCCACTCTAGTGCTAGTGGATAATGATCAACGTAGGATTAATAGATTTAAGTGTTGTGTAAAGAGTGGTATAAAAATACATCTCTTTATTTAATATTTGTTCCACTAAGTTAAAAGTGTTCATTCAGGTTTGATTAAAATTTAAAACTAATCATGAAAATTGTGTCCTGAATTTCAGTGAACTTAAGTCATCAATTAATATTTATTGAATGTCTTCTCCAACCAAAGCATTATTATTCTACAAGCATAAGTAAGGCTCTTTGAGAAGTAATACTGGGCAATAAGAGTCTTAGATTCTGAGACAAAGACTTGAGTTCAAGTTCTGGCTCTGTCATTTGTTAGCCATGGGATCTTGGGCTTTGCATCTCTAAACTCAAAGTTTTATCTTTTGAATAAAGATAAAAATATAAGCCTTATCTATCTTCTGTGATAAAGATCAGGTGAGATAATATAGTCAAAGTTTTTTGAAAATACTTGAGCACTATATGTTTGTAAATTATTAACACTATTAATATTTGACTTTCTGGTGGCTCCTTAAATCTAGGAACTGGTTCTTAACTTTTCCAGTTATACCTTATAATCCTGGGGCATAAGATAGAAAACTTGTTGGTTAGATATGTTAATCGAAGCTGTCATTTCATTTCTGATAATAGTCTTAATGGTTGATTGAGACTCTAGAAGAGTATTAAAAACCCTAAGAAATAGTCTAAGGCTATCAAGAAAGAATTTGACTCAGTGAACTAACACTATTCCTGCAAAACAGAAATCTTCTAAAATGGAAACATTTTAAATATTTTATTTCACTTTTCTTTCTAATTATTAAATGGGGAAAAGATAGGGTATGTAGTATACTGTTCTTCACCACTTTGTTTTGTTGGTGATTGTGCTGAGAGGAAACTTGTTGCCAGATCTTCTTCTTTTGACATTCCCATGGGAAAAAGGCTGTGTGAGTCACTGGCCTCATGTGTTGAGAATTAACCATAAACCTTTGGTATATGTGTACTGAGTGCAGGCTATTATATTATACATGTCCTGCTGTTTTTTAGACTGCTTGCTAAACACATACACAAGCATGAACATTGGTCCCTTTTCAGATAGAGAGAATAGCCTTAATTCTAATGAGATATCAAGGAAGAATATCAACTCTTAGACTCTTGGCATAAGTTGGGGCCTTAAAGATTATCTAGGACAGCAGTCCCCAACCTTTTTGGCACCAGGCCAGTGCTCCTATAAGATTCTGATGCCTGATGATATGAGGTGGAGCTGAGGCAGTGATGCTACTAGCACTGGGGAGTGGCTGCAAATACAGATAAAGCTTCACTAGCTTGCCCAGCACTCACCTCCTACTGTGCAGCCAGCGCATTTCCTAACAGGACATGGACCTGTACCAATCCACAGCCCAGGGGTTGGGGACCCCCAATCTAGGATACCTTTCTATCCTTAGTTTGAACTTCTCCTTATAATGATATTATGGTAGTTATTTTATTATTAGTTTCTGTTGAATGTTTACTGTGTGCCAAGCACCACACTAACTGAACTATATATACCATCTCATTTATTTTTCATAAAAAACATTGTGAGTTACATATTATTATCCCTGCTACCTAGATGGGGGCACTGCAGGTTTGGAGAGGTTAAATAACCTGTTTATGGTCACACAGCAAATAAGTGGCAGAGCCTGAACAGATTCTGGATTCTCTGACTCTTAAACATCACCCTCCGCTGGTGGCAAACCAGTCCAGGCATGAACACTTCAGATGATGGCAAGCTCATCCCCCTTAGAGACAATTCAGATTTCTTCAAGATATTATCATATCTTAAACACTTTTATGGCTTTTTTTTCCTCTATCACAGGAAGTTGTAGGTAGCCCACTACAGGGCTTTTCAGTATTTATATGTCGTTTTATCCAGTTATGGTCCGCTCAGAAGAAGAAAAAATACCAAATATAATAGTTGAGGACTGTCTTCCATAAATTTCCAGCTTAGTTCCATCAGCCCATTAAGCAAAGGTACATACTGAATATTTCAAAATCCATTGAAAAATATGATTTACTCCAGGAGAGTTACTCCTAGAAACACTCTTCACCTGCAAACATGAGCAGTAGGAGTGTCTCAAGTGTCACACCACAGGACTGGGAAATAAATAAAAATAATAAAAAGCCACAGGTCTTTATTCTGAAAGAGAGCCCCTAAAGTGAACACAGAGAGTTTCTGAAGTTTTAGATTGCAGCAGGTTATAAGGAGAAAGCAGCCCCTAGACTCTCGTTATAAATCCAGTTGTGTTACTCCCATCCTGAGGAGCTGCAGCTGTGTCCCCAGAAAAAGAAACTTCCTGGGTAGTTCTTCAGGACCCTTTATAATCTGACCCAACTTGTTTTTTATTTTTTTTCCGGCTCCTTCTCACAAGTGTGTTCATTGTTCCACAAACAGTCTCCTCCCTTTCTCTCTTTGCTTCTTCTAAGGAAATCCTACTCATCCTTCACCCCACCACCAAAAGTCACTACCAGGAATCCTGTACCTTCTTCATCCCCAAATCAGTCTCTCCCCTGTGTGGTTTCGCATTATAAAGCATTGATTAATTACTACTTGGTGTTTACTCCTTTTTGAGGATGGCTATGGGTGTTAAGATCTTACTGATGCTAGTGATTTTCAAGAACTGGACACACAATTCAAAAAGACAAAGAAATCTCTAAACCATTAGAGGATGTTTTCTATTTAATGGGATTAAAAAAAGAAACTTTAAATTTAAAGGAGTATACTTCATTTTTTTTTTTTTGAAGAAAATGTCTCTCATGATGCTGGATAAATGAAGAGCTACACTCATCTTGGTTCGATACCTTCATCTTATATTTTATTGGATTTTTTGCTTTAGCTTTTTATTTTGCTTTCCCTGAAAATATGCTTCCCCACCCACCTTGCTATGCTCCTGAGCAGTGTTGAGATTTCCGTGGAGGGGACATCCTTTTCTCAGTGATTCATCGCTGCACAGATCTGAGTTTTTCACTTGCAGCATGTACTCTTAGCATGCAGCATGTACATCGCAACACTTTCCCTGTGGAAAGACACATTTTTCGTTTAGAGGATTTTACATTAACCTTTCAGGGCGCTAAAGAATAAATTTTCATTTTCTGACATGTTTTCAAAGAAAAAGAGAGAGACTAAATTATTGATTTGTTACTTCCAGTATGTTTTTTACCCCTCTGTAGTTATATCATAAAAACAAATTCTTTTTTTAAGTTAGATAAAAGTATAAAGGAATCCTTCATAATCTCATTCTCTAGTTATACTTGACTATTTCCTTCTAGCCTTTTTTTCTGTGCATTTTTAATATTTAGGAATCATAGTCACAGAATATTCATTTTTTTTAAAAAAAAACCCATGGGATTGTTAACTTGAAGTTTGTGGTTGGCTTTGGGGAGTATTTGCTCTTTCTTGGGGGAATCGTCAAATTTTCATGATTCTTTGACCTAAAAACGGCTATCCTTTAAATTAACATTAAAATCCAAGTCTTTTAGCTATGTGCCTTCAAATACTTTAAAAAAGTCTCAGTAACTGTTTTCTGGATGATTTACTGCCTTATATTTTTGTCCTAAGAAACACATATTATGAAATCCACCCTCTTGAAGAAGTTTTACGTACACAGTGCAGTGTTAACTGTGTGCACATTGTCGTGCAGCAGAGCCTAGAGCCTTTTCATTCTGCGTGTCTGACACTGCACCACTGAGCAGCAGCTCTCCATTTCTCTCTCCCTCTAGCTCCCATAACCACCATATGACTTTCTGTTTCTGTGAGTTTGGCTTGAGATACCTCCTGTAGGTGGAGTCCTGCAGCATTTGTCCTGTGACTGGCTTTTTTCACTTGCATAATGTCCTCTAGGTTGGTTCATTCATGCCATAGCATAGGACAAGATTTCCTTCTTCTTTAAGCCTGAATAATATCTGTGTGTGTGTGTGTGTGTGTGTGTGTGTGTATGTATGTATGTGTGTGTGTGCGTGTGAGAATGTGTGTGTCACATTTTCTTTTATTCATTGATGGAAATTTAGATTGTTTCCACATCTTGGCTATTGTGAATAATGCTTCAGTGAACATGAGAGTGAAAATATCTCTTCGAGATCTTTTTTATTTCAGTTATTTTAAAGGAATACTGAGAACTGGGATTGCTGCATCATAAGGTAGTACTATTTTTAATTTTTTGAGGAAACACCATACTTCTTTTCATAATGGCTACATTTTACAGTACACAGGGATTCCAATGTCTCCACTTCCTTGCTAACACTTGTTATAGTCTGTTTTTTCTTAATAGAGGCCACCCTAATATGTGTGAGGTGGTATATCACAGTGGTTTTGATTTGCATTTTGTCGTTAGTGATGTTGAGCATCTTTTCATGTTCCTGTTGGCCAGAGAAATGGCTGTTTAAGTCCTTTGCCCACTTTTTAATTAGGTCATTTGAGGTTTTTTTGCTATTGAATATAGGAGTTCCTTTTATATTTTGGATATTAACTCCTTATCATATATCATATAACTTTTTATATTATATATAAAATAAAAGCTGTATATATTTTATATATAATATATAACCCCTTATATTATATATACATACATAGATAGGTAGATAGATAGATAGATAGATAGATAGATAGATAGATAGATAGATAAAGAGAGTTTGCAAATATTTTCTCCCATTGCATGGGCTGCCTTTTCACTCTCTTGATTGTTTCTTTCTGTTGATTGTTTTAGCTGCAGAGAAACTTTTTATTTTGATGTATTCTTGCTTGTCTGTTTTTGCTTTTGTTGCCTCTGCAATATGCAAGAAATTACCATCAAGACCATTGTTAAAAAGTTTTTATCCTCGTGTTTTATTTTAGGAGCTTTATGGTTTCAGACCTTACGTTTAAGTCTTTAATGCATTTTGAGTTGGTTTTTGTGTATGGTATAGATAAAGGTCCAATTTCCTTCTTTTGCATGTGGATATTCAATTTTTCCAGCACCATTTGTTGAAGAGGATGATTTAATTCTCATGTCTTCTATTGTAGACATCAGGTTGTGGTGAGCTCCAATATTTAACCTCCTTGGGCATAAAGTTTTTTAGTCTTTAGGATCATTTCCTTGGGATAAATACACAAATGGGAATTACTGAGTAACATATAGAGCACTTTAGGGCCTTGATACTTATTGCCAGGTTACTTACCAAAAAAGATTATAAGTTTTCACTTCCATTAGCAGGTGACTACTTTACCATTTGAACACATGCTAACCAGCATTGAACAGTTTGTTTAAAACAGAAAAGAGAAAAGAAAGAAAACAAAAACAATTGATGATGTTATTAGGTACAGATAGAATTCTATTATTTCAGTTTGCATTTCTTTGCCACTACTATAAGCAAATTATGTAGACTTTATATTATGGAAAAACACATTCATTATAATGATGGGGGGTAGCAACAGAAAGTCAGGCAGGCCTGTGACATATTATTGAAAAGTATGTGAAAGAAGGACTGCTACTACTTCCTGTCCATGGGCCGGGAGAACTATGGGAAGGGGGATTAATTAGCTCCTTGCCTATTCCTTTTTGATAAAATGGGGATAAAAATAAAGCATTCGTAGGACTAATGAAAAGTAAGTGGAATTATATTCATCCAGTTCATAGTAGGTGCTCAGTACCTGTTGGCCCTTCATCATCTCTTTCTTGTACCTTCAGCCCTATTTCTGCACTTGCAGGCTAGAGGCTGCCTAGAAACATGCATTAACTGGTATTTCTTGGATTATCCAAGTCAGAAGGACAACCAGAGAGTGTAACAGTGGCATTATAATGCCCTCGACCCTGAGTATCCACAGGGTCCCTTCAGGCCTCCAGATTTGAGAGAAGTCTCTCACATGTTCTAGCTGTAGCTTTTGTCTTCAGGAATAACCAGTTTGTAACTGTTAAGTTTTTTGCTTGTGATTAATTTCCCACCTCTTTCTTGTATTCCTGTCTTAGCACAGCTCTCCCAGCTCCTGTAAAAAAAAAAACACCAAAAAGAAACAAATAAAAAACTAACTAATAATGCTTTGTTACTATTATTTAAGCAATAAACATTTTTGCCTCCTAATACAATCTTATGTGAAACCTTAATGAACAAAGCAAGTAAAAGTAGAACTGCTGTGGTTGAAACTGGGATGAGAAGGCAGCCCAGCAATCCCGAGGCACCCTTGCATTCCAGTTTAGAAAATAATAGAAACCTGTGACTGGCATGGCCACCACGGGACAACCCCAAGCTTTAGAGATCCCAGCCATAGAACAAGAGGCCCCACATGCATTCTGAACAGCAGTGGGGGGCTGAGGGAGCCCCAGCTGCCTGGGAGGCTTGGGTGTTAGGGGTAGTGCTATTGAGAGAAACAAATCAAGAAAAATCACCAGCACCAATGGGGGAAAACTTTTGTCTTCGTCTTGCCTAAAATCTCAGCACCGTTACACCATGGGCTCTTCTTGCTGGGCCCACCTTGGAGGGAACAGGGGGTGCAGTGGGCAATCCCTTAGGGTACTTGGGGAAAGGGCTCACCATGCTCCTGAAGCTCATTTTACCAACAGGGCAGCATGAAAATATTGAAGTGAGGACCCTCTAATAGATATTTAGTTCTTAAGTTATAAGTCTATGAGTGTGGAAAGTCATGACAAAAGAAAGAGGAAAGAATGTAAACTGTTATGACAGAAATGCATTCCCATTAAAAATTTACTTAAAAAAATAACCTCATGTAATGTTAATCTAGAAACTCTAATTTCATGGGGATGGCAAGAGTCTTGTGGGGGAAAACATCCTGGTAATTGTATATGCTAATGAGTATCACTGGACCTTGTTAGAGTGATGGAAATTCTATTTCATGCAAACACTAATGCAATCCCCTCTTTACATCTTGGTAAAGCTGACTGACAGAGTATAAAATTGCTTTTTAATCCAATTTAGGACACAAAATGTGTAGTAGGTTTTAGCCTTTAAAAATGCTTGAAGCGTGGAAGTGAAAACTCAAAATACCCTGGCAGATTGTATATGATATTTTATATCAATGGTATATTTCAAAAATATTATTTCAATATAAGTTTCTTTGAATTGAGTCATATTTTGTTCTAAAGCTTTTTTTGGATTACAGTAAGGAGAATGTATTGTGGAAATATGACCCAGAAACCAGTTTTTAGTGACATTTCTAAAAAATAGAAAATTTCTAAGAAGTCTCTTTCTTTAACAAAAAGCACTGCTCCCACCAAGGCCACTGCCACAAAGGCCATCCCCATCTCAGTCACCAGATCCTTTGACCTCTTTTCAAACCTTATCCTATTTCATCTCTCCTCAGCATTTGCTCCCACTGACCACTTTTTCTATCTTGAGGCCATCTCAGCTCTCTGCCACCTTTTCTCTCTGTGTCACTCCTGCATCTCTGAGTACTCTCTTCTTATATAATTGCCTCCAGTGGGCATCCTTCAGGTTGGCTCTCTGGGGAGCATCATTGCTTCATGCTCTTCTGGAAGAACTCACGTGCTCCTACTGCTTCCCTTTTCTAGCACACCCCGATCTATCTTCAGCTTCTCTCCCAAGCTCTAGACCTGCATAGCCAGCTGCCTTCAGGCCTCCATTCCAGGGAGCCACTTCCTCCTCTGGTATCTATCTTCGCTAATGATCTCACGTTATTCTAGTTTCCTAAACTAGAGATTTTATAGTTACCCTTGGTTCCTTCTCTCACACTCAGATTCAACCAGGCACTAAGTTCTGGGGAAGTGTCTCTCCTGGTTTTGTCACCCCCTCATCCAGACTGTGACAGGAGCTTTCTAGGACTTTGTAAAAAATGCATTCTCTTCCCTGTCCAGCGGTCCTACACATGACTTGGCCATTTCTTTCAAAACCACAAGCTATACCAATTCACTTCCCGATTGCCAACTGCAGCAGTTTTCAAACTGTTTTCCTAGCAGCCATAAGGATTCCTCAGACCTCTCCTGGGTTCCCCAAACCAAGCGTCCCTCACAGCTTTGTTTTACATCAGTTTCACCTTTCCTGTTTTAAGTTTGTTTTCTCTTTAAACAATTTTTTTCTGTGTCTCAAAGTTTGAAAAGCCCAAACTTAAGGTAAATGTCACATTCTGAAACATATCGTTGAAGTCCTTTACAACCTACTTTTCCTGTTCCACTCCCTTGAGAATTAGCACAAAATCTGAGTTTGAACACAGATTGTGTTACACACAACTCTTTCAACTCTGGGAGAGCTACTTACGTCCCCAAAGCCTCCATTTTCCACCTGTAAAACAGGAATAATAATTTTAGCTTTCTCATAAAGTTATTATAAGGAGTACTGAGATAATATGTGTCAGTGCTTAGTCAGTGTTGGCAGTTACTATCATGTTTGTGCTCAAGTGGCTCAAGATCACAAGCACATTATTGCTGTTCAAAGCTTTGGTTCCACTGCGCAGCTATGCCATCACTTCTGCCAACCCTTACCTTTGCTTATTAGTTTAATAAGACTAACTCATATTTTTCTTTTTTCTGTGAAGCCTTCTCAGAGATAATACTCCTCATGTGCTTCCTAAGTACTAAGTATATACCTCTTAACTAAGGCAGTTATCGTGTTGAATTTTCTTGTTTCGTTGTACACACACACACTTCTATACTCCTACAAAGATTCGGGATCACCAAGGTGGGGACCTGACCGGGTTCATGTCCATGCCCTTGAGATGGATTGTGTTTACTGGCATATCCGTGCCCTTGGGGTACACTGTGACACTCCCATATAGTTCCCTGGGGTACCCTGTGGACACTCCCATGTTTTTTGAATGAAGCGAAGTAACTGATGAATATGTTACTGAGCCAGCAAGGAGCAGTCATCTTGTGAAGAGGACCCTGATGGGGACTGCACATCATCGGGTTCAGTTTTGCTTTGTGTTTGATCCCTTGTTGGTCAGTTTGTGGCCCCTGGGAGCCAGTTCTCTTCAGCTAGTTTGCTGCTACTATAAAATTACTCAGGTATCTTACCTGGAAACAGACTCAGTTATCTGTGGGACACACATACACAAGAAAACTTACCTTTACTGTTAAATGAACATTTTTTTGTTAGCACAAAAAGCTACTGTTTACTGAACATTTATATGCAAGGTACTATATGAATGTTTCACACCTATTATCCTATATCATCTTCAGACATTAGAACCAGCAAGATGTGTATTTTCATTCTATTTTAACAGATAAGCTGAGGTTGAAAGAAATGAAATACCCTGTCCAGGGTGTCATAGCGGCATAGTAGAGCTGGGATACAAACGGTGGTCCAAAGTGGCAGAGGGCAGACGAGGGGAGTGGAGGCAGGGACCACGCTTTTGTGCACCTTGTTCCCTATTACAGCGAGACCTGAGTGACACATGGTGATTCACTGTAGTTTTGTCTTATTCCGGTGTGTTTCTTACTGAGACCAAGGAGTAGACAACATTGAATTTCAGAATATGTAGCCTGTCTTCCAAATAGCACTAGTTTTATTTTCCGAACACTTTACTGATGTGTTTAAAATATCCTTTCTTAGCTGAGAGACTCTTTCAGAGCCAGTTGCACCAAAGCACCATAGGCAGACAAAAAGTTGCAATCTCTGGTTATCTCTTTTTGTTTGGTTCACTTTTTAAAAATTTTGTTTTAAATTTGTTCTTCAATTACAGTTGACATACAATATTAGTTTCTGGTGTACAATTTAGTGATTAGACATTTATATAACTTACAAAGAGATCACCACAATAAATCTAGTACCATCTGACACTGTACATAGCTATTACAATGTTATTGACTATATTCCCTATGCTGTGCTTTACATCCCCATGGCCATTTTTATATCTGGAAATTTATACTTTAATCCCTTTCACCTTTTTTCTGTGTGGTTTGCCTTTTTTTTTTTTGACACGAGTCTAGAAAATAGATTTGTATTACATATTTTATATGTATACATAAAGAAAGAGAGAAAAATAAAAAATGCTTAATACAGAAAACTTGGAAAGCACAGAGAAAGCACAGAAATTAATTTCTCATAAAATTAAACATTTAGCTACCATTAACATTTAATCTGTGACCTTCCAATGTTTTTAATGCCAAGTGCACATTTGTATTACCAAAATCATAACCTGTATGTTACACTTTTTAAAATTTATTACTATATGATGACCATTTTCCCCATGGTAATAAATATTCTACCACCTGATTTTTTGGTAGCAACTTGATAGCCATCATCTAAAAATGTGCTGTAATTTAACTAACCCATTCTTTCTCATTTTGTTTATTTCCATATTTTTTGCTAATGATTTTCATATAACTTCTGCTATTTTTGATATGGAAAATCCAAAACTCGGGTATGAATTAATTCCTTGGCATTAATATTTATGTAAAGGATGACTTTGGGATTACTTTCACCAAATTATTATAGAATTTTCAGACCTTAACAGAAAAGACCTGAGCAGTCACCTGGGGTGGCCTCTGATGGGTCAAATCTCACCTGCTCTGCTCACATAAAGTAGGCACTACTCAGCTCTTATTTATATGTTCAAAGTTTGTATGTTCCTATATTGGGCATAAGGAACTAGATTCTGACAAATAGATTTTGAAAAGTTGCTTCTGAACCCTTTAGAAGCCTATACTTGAAAATCGATGTGATTTGAGAATCTGAGAAGGAAGTTGGAGGCAGGATGGCAGGCAAGATTGCACAGAATGCTGGCTTAGCTAATAGAAGCCAAATAATTATTATAGACAGGCAGAGAGTGTTCTCTGATTTGTGAGCTACAGTTATTCTAATTGATTTCTGCATACTTGTGGATAGGGATCTGCCCTCTTCCATTTATTTTTCTCTTGACAAGTAAGATGTGAAATGTTGTTCCATGCCTTTCTAATTTAAATGTTGCACATGTTGAGAACTGGTCTTGCCAGCCACTTTAAGCCTGGCCAAAACATAACACATCTTTGTTATTAGCCTTCATCATTTGGTCAGAGCCAACATTTTATTTGGAACTTTCCAGGAGTATAAATCTCCTTTACAGGCATAACCTACTTCTGCCACAAAGTGGATGTGAGGAGAAGGCAGCTATGTTTCCTTGGTGAATTGCTCTGGTCAGCCTCATGAGCCTTATTAGGCCAGGGATGCTCATTTTGAAAGATACTTGGGAAGTGAGATATGTGCTCTTGAGGATCTTCTGACTGAGGGGAAGGACACATGGATAACTAATGTAAGGCGGCATGTAATAAGTACACATACACAGAGATCAGAGGTCACTTCAGGGAGAAACAGGGCATTACCTAGCAGCCCACATTTGGGGCTGTGAACGGAGTTCTTGAAGCCATATGTGCTACGTTCAGGCTGAGCAAATCATCTGTCTCACACACGTGTACTACAGTTTTTCAAATATATGTAGAAGCTCCGGTGCCAACATTTTCAAATGAATTTTTCTTGTATTACATTTATTGTAGCTTTTTGCCATATTGTATATTTTCAGTAAGTAGATACTAATAATTCTTATCATGGGCATCTGTGAAGTTTTTTTATGTTAGCAATTGTTTCAGTTACTTGAAGATTGGAAACGTCCATTGTTGACAGCAGTGCTGCTCGACAGAATTTCTGTGCTAACAGAGACATCTCTGCATTGTCCAGTTCGACAGCCATTAACCACACGCAGCCCTTGGGGCCTTGAACCATGACAAGCAGAACCAAGGAACCGAATTTTTAATTTTATTTGATTTTAATGCTTTAAATTTAAATAGCCATAAGTGGTAGAAGTTACTATATTGGACAGCACAGATCTATTTAGCCCTTTGTAGATAATTTTCTAAAAATGTGCCCCACCAAGTTTCCTCGGTCCCACCTCCTCCTAGTTTGGCTCCACTTTTTCTCAGGGCCCCTATTCGTGAAGGTTCTAAAGGCCAAGAGAAGAGTTTTCTCAGAATGCTTAACCAAATGACTGAAAGTTTTTCCTAATCATAGAAATAAAAGGAATATAGTTTAGACTTTTCTTTCAACTGCCATCTGATTCTCAGGGACTTGAGATTTCTGTATACTTGGGAACATGAGCTAGTGGTTTTTTATGTTTAGTTTGTTTCAAAGTTCATACAGATGATCCTTCTTTAAAAATTACTATTGGGTAGGCAAGGTGGCTATAAAATGGCTTCTACAGGTAACAAACTCACAAGAGGATAACCAGATATCTCTAGATGTAACATTTACTCTTGTATTTATATTATAATTGGTATTCATTATGAATATGTTGCTACTTGGATTACTGGGTAATTCAAAATAGTTATTTTTCCAAAAGACTTTTTCCTGTGCTGCTTTAAAATAGGCTGGAGGTGGAAAGCAGTAACTTGTAAAACTCAAAAAGGCTTATGACCAAAATATTCTTTTAGAACTCTGCTAGAGGAGTTCCCTTCAAAATAATAAATGTCTTTCATGGACTGGACTGGGAAGATGCCTTTCAATGAAGAAAGCCTCCTCTCCCAACCATCCCTCTAAATGTGATGGCTATATCCCTTTTTCTTACTGCCCTGTGGTGAACTCTCTCACTTCCTTACTCTTCCTGCTTTGAGGCCTGAGGCTTGGAAGTTTCTTCAAATATCAGACCTAGAGCAAAGAAAGTTTCATTTGCTGAACAAAGAGGCCAGAATGTGTCCTCCCAACTCCTGGGCAATATACCCTGACAACGTGTGTGCCAACAGGAGAGGAAGCTATGCCCAGAGCACATAACTGCACAGTGAAAAGATAATGAAACACTGACAGGTGTATCATAATCTTCATTCTGTATATCAGCATTCTTCCATTTTTCACCCTCTTTCATAAACTTTGACTGATATAGTTAAATCCACAATCTCCAGCCAGCATGGAGAAGTTAACATTTGCAAATATAAAATACTAAATGTGCTTCCTTTTCTGTTTTATAGTAAACACAAAAGAAAGCAAATATAAACTTAGTCTTCTCTGAGCCCCCAGGAAGAATATCCATTCTTGCTCTGTACTTTTATCTCCCTTGCAGAAATGAAGAGGCATAAGCCGAAAACCCTCCAGTCTTTGGGAAAGGATCTAAAAGAACATTGTAGTTTAGGGTGTGTACTGCTCCCCACTTGGGTCTTCCTGTGCTCAGGTTGCTACCCCTCTTCCTTCCAGCATCTGAGCAGCAATGACTGGCTGCCCAAGACTAGGTTCTTCTTCATGATAGAGCCGTATAGGTAAAAACAATGGATGATGCCAGTCAATCTCAGGTCTCCCTAGTGCAGTTGGTTTAGTCATGTGACTTCTTAGCCTTTATGTGCCCGTTTTATGTATTTTCATTCTAATTACAAAATTATAACAAATTATTTTGTCTTCTAAATTTTCCTTTTTTGCTGCTTGAGTCTATATTTATTTCTTTGTTTAGAGTATCTTAGCCTGAAAGTCTCTGATCTTCACAGGCTAATTATCTGTCTGCAAACTGGATTTCTGGATGTTTCAGTAGTTGCTTTCAAATGTAGTAACGGGGTTCTGGGTTCCATGACATGCGTATGCATGGTGGCTTTAGGGAAACGTGCCTCTCTGTTTTCAATATTGAATTCCAGATTACAGTGTATTAACACATCTGTCTCCTGCCTTTTTTATTTCAGTACCTACTAGAAATGAAAAGCTTAATCCTACCCCCAGAACATATCCTGAAGAGAGGAGACAGCGAAGCAATAGCATATGCATTCTTCCATCTGGCACACTGGAAGAGGGTAGAAGGGGCTTTGAATCTTTTGCATTGTACATGGGAAGGCAGTAAGTAATTTTCTTTCTTTGAAACACTTTTTAAGAGCATGAAACTAATATTGAACATCAATTGTAATTAAAATTTTTTTAATTAAAAATTAAAAGAAAGGAATGAGTGTTCGTGGATAATGAAGATTTGTGTGTCTATAGCTGTTCCTTCTGTGATGCTTCATCACTAAGAGATGGCTAATTGCTTGGGCTCTCCAGTACCCCAGGGGTGGTGGGTATTGCTGCACTGCATCACTATGCCACCACCATAGTCAAAAAGGCAAGTTTGTCCAGTAGATGGGATCAATCTGAACCTTTCTGACGGAGGAGCCCTCCTCACCTGGAGCACCCTCTTTGGAGACCTGGACAGCCCTTTGGCATCGTGGGAATTCTTGGCCTGGAGGGAAGCCTTGTGCTGAGCTCCAATTACCATTTCTGGATTGTCTCCCTAGGAGGATTGGCTCAAGAGCCACGGTTATCCTTTACTGGAACCAGGTCGGCCAAACACAGACGAGCAGCAGTTACGCTTCAGAGCAGAAGCAGTGGCCACTGGACTCAAGTATTTATTGGCAGGTGTAGCATTCACATGCTGATGATTAAATGCCTGTTAGATGGCTGTAGGGATGAATCAATCTGCGTATGTTCTAGGTACTATCATTCTGTGTAAGGAGAAGCAACTCTCATCACTGGGGAGACATGCCCCCTACCCTAGAGAAGCACCTCGTCTAGCTGGGAGGAGTAATCAGAGGCATGTAGCAGCTGCCCAGTGGTTTTTCAGAAGGGAGAGGTTTCTGGGGCAGAGTGGTCATGTGTAACCTTAGGGGATTTAAACCAAGATTTTGAAGAACTAGGACAGTATTATAAACAAGGACACTACGTGAAGGAATGCTCACTGTGGGGGTGCTATTTGGAAGAATGTAAATTAAGGAAAAAGGCCCAAAACTGTGGATTAATGGATAACATGTGCATTGACACTCTGTTGTAATTAATTTAAGCAAAACAAGTACATCATGTAGCCTGGGTGGTTGTTTTTTCCTCCCCTCTCATGGGAAAACAAACAAATATTAGGGTCTTCTGATAATTTTTTCTTAGTTCATTCCCACTCTGATCATCCTCACAAATGAAAGTCTTTTTGATCGCTTTCACTTTGTGTATCTTTGCTACTTCCATTTTCATTTTGATAATCTTTTGCTCCTCCCTTTTCCTGCCCTTCCCTAACCCAACAGGAATCCAAGCTGGTATGGGAGAGAGGGTTGGACAGCCAAGTGGGAGGGGGTAAAAGTAAGTTAACAAAGATGGAACTCAAGTTTTTTGTTTAGCTGTTTGGAAAATATTTCTTTAGAGAATTAATAGCAAGTCTACTTAAATAATTTACTATTTATAACTTGAGGGATGTTGACTTGATCCATGCTTCTCCCCCACTCTGTAAGTGCATTAACATGCTCCAGGTGTCCTGGTCCTGGTATGCAGATGAGTTAGGGCAGCACACTGTACACAGGGCATGTGTGGGCACATGCACAGTCCCCTCTGGCTTGGGTTTATTATTGTTGCATTTAAGGTGTTCTATCCAGATGAGACAAAAGGAATTTTTATTTAAACATGAGAAAAAGACAGAAAAATCCCAGCAAGACTGAACATGAAAGGCCTCACCTAGTGTTAGTTGTGGAAAAATTAAATGGACAGATTGACTTACCAAATAAGAATTAATGATAGTGGGCATCTTAGAAACATAGTAACAGAAGCTCATCAGTTGGATCTGATTGATAAGCTACCAGTCCTACAGAAAGGATCAAAAGGGGCCGCATGGGGGCAAGAACTGATAGAGACACAATGTTAGAAATGACATAACCATAAAAAAAAAGTCATCTCTTGAGGAATAACTGGAGATGGAGATTCTGTTTGGAAATCACTTAGATATATTATCAGATAACAATGGAGAGATGCTCTGGATCAACTGGAAGGACAATGTCATTCTGAGAAATGGGAAGTAACATAGAGAGCTCCAAAATCAAGCAGGGTAGTAAGTTGGGGGAAATGTAATGACCTCAGATTAGATGGGTGAACACTGTATTAGAATAAAAAGAGGAGATGAATTTTCAGACATAAAACAGTATAGCAAGGCAATCACGAAAGGGAAATTCTGCATTTAATTTTTACAGATAAATAAGAACCACTCCAAAGAAGTTACACTGCTGTCCAGTTTTCGAAAAGAAATCATGAGAATGCTTACTAGGTACTAAATGCCTTGGGGAATACCAAGGACCTTGAAGAGTTTTTTATAACTGGGCAATTTACAGAGGCTTTGCATTTCCACCATTTCATGCACTCCTCCTGATAATGTTCTAAGTTAGACAGGACAGAGGTGTCCATCCCAATTGTTCAAGAGAGAAACAGATTCATTGAGATGAGTGACTTGTTGAGTGTCATGCAGCCATTGTTGGTAGAGCTAGGATGTAAAGCCACATTCACTTTCTCTTCACTCCTCTTTTCTGTAATAACAGCTATTTAGACCTTTCTGGAATAGAATAAAGATAAAAGTATCGGTCTTATCTGAAGCATTTACTTGTAAGTCCTCAACTTACATCACTACTTACAGGCTAGGGTGTACTTATTTCCTTCCTAGTGTTTATAAAGTTAATCATTCTATATAAAACCATATTTTTATTGTTGAATATTAAACATTTTAGGTGTAGAATGAGCTCGATTTTATAAAAAGTAAATTCTTTGTGCACACAAAGAGACTAGAAAATGCATCTTTAAATGGATTTTAAGTAATTTCTTTTTTCTTTGTATTTCTCACATTTTCTGCAAGCATATATATGTGTGTATATATGGATATGTGTGTGTAAATGTATATATGTTTATTTAGAAAAATAATCTTTTATTATGAACACTTTTGGTCCTTTTTAAAAACAAAGCTATAAATCTGTTGTACAATTTAGATAAAAGAATAACCACTCCAGGTTCAGATAATTGTGTGCAATTTTTGTCACTACTTCTAGATCTGTGTCCATTTAAAGTGGAAGCATCAGAGCTCTGAGTTTTACTTTATTATTTTACTGAGGTATAATTGAGATTTAACATTATATTAGTTTCAGGTGTACAATATAATAGTTCAATATTTATATATATTTAACATCTACTCTCTTAGCAACTTTTAAATATGTACTATAGTCACCACGCTGTATATTACATTCCTATGACTTATTTATTTTATAACTGAATGTTTGTACTTTTTGGTCCCCTTCAGCCATTTCACCCTCCCCCATCCTCTGGTAACCACCGATCTGTTTTCTGTATTTATGATGAGCTCTGGCTTTTAAATCAGAGGACCTGGGTTAGCATTCTGACTTGGCTGCTTACAGTGGTATTCACTTACCCCAGTTTTGAGCACAGTGAAGCAGCAGTGATATTGAAAGGCGTCTTCCCGTCCAGGTCGGTGGGCAGCCTCCCGACCCTAGCTGCTCCTTTTCCTTATCAAGAGGTCAGTGGGCCTCCCCTGGGTAGCCCATGCCAGAGTGCAGGAGGTTGCACTTCCCCCAGTGTACCACGTGGTGGCGCCTTTTTTACATCTCCAGCATCAGAGTTTAGGTTTTCTCCTTTAAATCACTTTTTTTCTTTATTCTGAAATTTAAGGTCGTTGAACAAACCATTTCCAACTTGCCCTTTTCATTTGGAAGAGAATTCATAGAGGAAGATAATTTCACTGGGTTCCATGTTTAAAATTAATATTTTAGTTAATTTATCTTTTGGAGATTAAATATTTTTTTTTCTGTCAGAAGTGTTGGTTAGGGGTGAGGATGGAGGTATATTTTGCTTTGCTTTTTAATGAGTTTTTCTTTTCTGTCAGAGAATTAGTCATCTTGTGGAATTAAGTGTATTTCTCACCAATCAGGATGAAATAACTCACATTTTTGATAAAACCCCAAAGTCCAGCTGATGCATGGCAGAGATTGTTTGGGTTTGAAACATATGGTGGTTTAAAAAAAAAAATGAGTCCTCAACCACAAATACATCAGCATTTCAAAGGTTTCCAAAATGTTTGATTCATTAGTGTCCCAGCCCCTGAAATTACACAATATGTTCCTCAAAGTCAAGATAATCAAGGAAAGGGAAAAGCTTTAATTTACAAGATTTGAAAATATGTTTCTTAGTTTATTACACAGCACCACCTTATCTGAATTATACTTATTTTAAACAGTGTAAGTTCTGGTTATACATATACATGCACACACACACACACACACACACACACACACACACACACATACATATACACACCACTGCATGTATGAGTTTTTATATGAATATAAAAAACATATACGAATGAAGGATTTCATTTGAACTTATTTACAATGGTATTATACTTTATGAGGCCTGATTTTAAATGGCACATCTTCTGTTTTACCTGTATTAAATACTGGTGTGGCCATATCTCGTACCGAGATCCTATCAAAGGCTCTGTTTTGGCAGTATTTACTTTATAAAGCTGGGTAGTCTGCTGGCTTCAACTGTGAACTTTAAGATTTAATTTTCTAGTTCTATATATCAGAAAACTAATATGCCATAGGTTAAATCACTTAGCTATTCTTTGTTTCCATTTTTTCCACTTGACCAAGTAAGACTCTTTATTTTCTTTTCAGAGGTTTTTCCCCAAAGAATTCACTAAATAATGTATAAGATTTGAAGGTGGTGTTTTTTAATGGGACTAAGGCAGAGTATTTCCTTTGAGAAGAGAAAGTAGCCCATTGTTGAAGCATAGGATGAAATTCTGATTCTAATTTATTCTCTTTGATCCTAATGGTAAGAGCTACTTGCTGTAAGATGTGGTCCTTAGGGCATTTCCTCCAACTAAACCTTTACTCCAAAAAGGCTGGCACCTTTTGGACTGCTAAAGAAAGATCCCACCCCGTTCCATCACCCCATACAGCTGAGTTTTGGTCCCTGGGAGAAAGCAATGGTTAGCTAACGTTCCTGGTGATAGCTAATGTTTGCTAATTGCCAGCCTCCAGATGTTGGGTGATGCTTTCCCACCTTCTAACCAGTAGAACCAACTTACTTCTCTCATTTATTCAGTATTGGTGACTGACCACAATTTGGATCTACCTGAGTTTTTAAAGGGAAAAATTCTGTCTCTTCCTGATTGTACATTAATTTGTTCATTCCTTTACTCAGCATACATTTATTGAGTCTCTCCTTTGTGCCAGGCATTGTGTTGGAGGTCTCAAGGGGAACAAGGCTCTGAAATGCCTTGGTAGAAACATTGATCTATGTGTGATACGTGTGTACAGATATACTTACACACACACGTACATAGTATGTACGATATAAGCAGTACTGTCACAGAAGTCAGAGCAGTGTTAGAGTGTTGAAGGTCACTAACAAGTTATGAATCTGCTGTAAACTCTAGAATTTCTCTTCAGACTTGGAATGGAACATTATTTAATCTAATCAAGGGAGAGTGATTTTCCAAGGGCACATAGTACATACTGAAAGAATGTGGATCAGAACTCAGGCTTTTGACTTTTGTGCTTTCTTTACTGTTGTGCCCAAAAGCCTCACAAAAGACAGATAGCCTACATGTGTGGTTTCCCACAATGCAGTAAAAGCGACAGCATACAATTTGTATTTTGGTGATAATTTTCTGCACTACTGTTTATGCTTTTAATTGCTTACAAATAAGCAGCATTTTTATTTATAAGCTAGAGTATGGCCTAATAGAGAAAGTAAGAACTTTAGGGTTAGTAGAAAGGGAAGAAAAAGAGAAAACTAACTTTTACCAAATAGTTAGACATCTTGTGTTTAGACATCTTGACTTCTTGCTGTCACAAATAGTCCCTTTAACAGCCTAACAAGGGCCATGGTATCCTCAGTTTTACAAATGAAGAGACACAGATTAATGACCCCCCTCCCCCCGCCCCCCGTCCCCAGGACATGAAGTGTTAGCCTGGTCAAGTTCACCTCATCCTTTAGCTGTCACCTCCACTATTCCCCCTTTAGACATGCACAGCCTCAGGAAGCTCTCTTTCTAAGAGCTGTGAAAGTGGGAACTTTCACATGTATTTTCATGTTTATTGGATCTTTAGTTTTCTGCCCTGGGATGTGAGCTCTATCAATGCAGGGACCATGTGTGTTTGGTTCACCTTTCTATCCTTGGAGCATGAGGAAGACACTCACATTTTGAGGAAGTCGAGCTGGGATTCACAATCTGTTCTCATTATTACAAGTACTCTGTCTGTATAAAGTTCTCTGAGATTCTCTTTGAAAAGACAACATAGACAAACAAAATATCAAAAATTACTTTCTATCTTTGTCCGGGTAGGATAAAAGTCCTTAGAAGTCATTGGAAAAAATGAGGAATTAACTTGTTCATGTATCCATCCTTCTGTCCATTCTTTGGTTCTATTGATCTTTCTCCTATATGGTAGAAAGTGTGCTATGCACAGCACTTTCTAGGATCAGAGCTTGGAAAATATGTCTGGTCAGGGAAAGAAGGCAGAAGTGTAGCACCTCAGATCTTACTACAGAGCCCAATGTGTTCATTAATTAATTCCTAGTTTCACTTCACACCCCCCAACAAAGGCACGGCAGAAATTAAGGTAAGGGAAGTGATGGCACACAAAGGAAGATGTGGAAATGAAATTCGTGCTGTGTATTAACTCTTCATGGCCTGTTTTTTTTGTTTTGTTTTTAACCAAATAGGTGCATATGTTTCATTGCTCTGGAATGTGTGTTTTCTCAGACAAGATTTTTAGGAGGTTTGTGACCACTCATGTAATAGATTAAATAGATCGAATTCATAAACTAGATCAAATGACCTTTTTTCCATTCTTATTTGCACTGCCAAATCAGTGTGTTAATACTTTCTCTAGCAGAATTTCTGGACATTCGGCTAAAGCCACAAGGTTCTTGCTGAGCAATTACATACGTATCTTTGTGGGGAAAGGGACCGGGAGTTGGGAGGTGAAGCTGGCAAGGCATATACAGTGCCTCTTCCCACTCTCTCCACTGCTTATCTTGCCCTTTGCTGGACTGTGCACAGCAGAGTCTGTGGAGGATAGAATTGCAAACAGAAATTTTATTTACTTTTGTTTAGTGAAGCCAAAAATCTTAATATTATTTTACGAACTCAATGTAGATGACAACTGACACGAGAAGAGAGCAATTTTTTAGAGCACTATAAGCATCTTTACAATTATGGGGGTAGAGGGGAGGACAATGCAGGAAATGTTTTTGTGTGTGCATTCTTTTATAAGCTGTATATAATCAATGTTTCTACCCTTTCCAAAAAGACCAGATGATTAGAAGAAAAAAAAGACTAACTTGATGCACAAAATTCTCTGTGCATGCCAAATACTAGAGTAGAAAAACATTTGGCATCTGACTGAAAAGACAGCAACCAACCATTTGATGTCTATGGTTGAACACTCTCAAGATCTTGCACTCCTATATTTTATTTTAAAAATTGCTCCCTGAGGTGCAGACTGACTTCAATTTTTGAATAAAATCTAACATTCAAATTTATAGCCACTTTGAAAACAGAGGGTTTATTTATATCATATAAACCTGAACAGATTCAGATTCTTAATTACAGCAGTCCTGTTGTACTTCTACATAGGATTTTCCACATTTTTGAGATGCTTTCATAGGAGCCATCATTTATGGGAAATGATATTAAAATCCTGCCATACTGCAGTTTAAATTTAAATGCACTGCTTCCCAGCAGAGATTTGAGTGTATCCTATAAATGCGCTAAAAGGGTTTTTTGGATTTTGTAGTTTTTTTCTCCTTCTCCCCCTCCCCCAATTCTGTTGAGAGAGATGCTGGTCTCTTCAAGAGATCTTTGCGTGTTAACAACTTGTACAAGGAGCAACTCTCTTGGCTTGTTGTAGCGGGCAAAATTCATCTTCGTTTGCATGAAAGCTAAGGTCTGATTGAACTAGGATGAGCCTTTCATTTTAAGAAGAGTTAAAGACTGGGGTGTTTTAATCTCTGTTTATGAGGTTTCTGTTACGAGAAGAAAATTGATAACATTTTTACCTCAGCAAACTGGCTCTGCTCTAACCCCACGTTTACAGTGATTTACATTCTCCATGGCGATGTGCTATAACCTCAGAATGATACCACCGTGGTGTAGACTGACTGCATTCCAAGTGCTGGAATCACATACATAATGTTTTTACTTTTAAATAATATTCAGACACCAGAATAAATACCATATGTGCACCGACACTGGTTACAATGGAACCTTGTCATTTCTTATGAGGGAGAACATTCTTTGTTTCTGATTCCTGTTTGAAATAAGTATGCAAAAGATAAACATGTACATTGACATTGACAGCATTTTAAGAAGGTTTAGGTAATTACACAGCCAAGGATATAGCTATGAGTCTTTGAAATGTTACATTTAAAACTAAAAAGAATTCTGTGTCGCCACTACCCGCTCTGACACATTGAAGGCAAGGATTGTTTTGCAGCACTCCCAGTGTAGGGTGTAGTTTTTGTATTTTATATCTAAAGTGTGCTGTAGTTAAAAGACATCTGGGGAAGAAAAATTACCTCCTTGAGCACCGTTCATAGGAATGGTGAGACTAACATGCTGATGACATTTAACGGAGTAACACACATGACAACGGGAATAGATGGATTGATTGGAAAGCCATAATTTAGTATGAGACCTAATGTTATCTGATGCCACGAAAGCAGAATTTAGGTGGCCTCACATCATCAGAATACAGATAATCAATCTCCCCTAATCCATTTTTTCCCATATGATATTGAAGATTTAAAAGTTTCATAAAGCTTAGAAATACCTCCCAAATCATGCACTTTTAGCTTTTTGTTTTTATCCATCTTGGTTGGAATTCTAATCCACCTAGACATATTTTTTAAGTAGACATGGCAGAATGCCTTTCATATTTGTACATCTGTAACAGGCTCCAACAAGCCTACACACATTTGCTTCTCGGGGAAGCATTTCCATCCAGATTTGTGTTATTACCATCAGTTGAGCTATATTGCATTAGTGTTTATGACATTTTAATAATATTTCGTAGATGAGGAAACCCTGGGCATTGGGATTGATGGCTTCCCTACTCGCCGGCACCCCCATCCCCACCCAGTTCTGTGAGGTTTGCCCAGAATATACAGCGTGAGATTAATGTGTGAGTCATACATCATAATGCACCTCTGACAGTTTATCTGGCACATGACTCAGAGTTTGGGGAAGTCTTGCATCCTTTCTGAGAGTTATTTGTAGAAGTGTTCCCCATTATAAAAATGCTCAAAAGGGCTTCTTTTGAAATTGAGAAGTTATGAGACAAATATTGAACCTCTAACATATTGTCTCCTTTTTTCAGCTTTTCGGATGATCCCATACCCCTTGGAAAAGGGGCATCTATTTTATCCTTACCCAATCTGTACAGAAACAGCAGACCGAGAACTGCTCCCGTGTAAGTCTCACCTTTCTCTATTCCTCCCTCCAACCAGTGAGGTAGTGTGCCTGAGTGGGGGGTGCGGAGAGGTGGGAATGATAAATGTCTATAATGTTCCTTGTCTTTTATTACTCTTCTCCCAAACCCTGTCCTCATTTGATAGCATATCCATTAAAGTGAGTTATGTGAGTAGGTTTGGCTTCTTGCTCCTCCCAAGTCTCCGCAGATTCATCAGAGGGAAAGACCCAAAAGGACAGAAATTTAGATGAAGAGGCATCATGTTGGCCTGAGCACAGAGACCCTAGAATGGGGCTGATGTTGACTGGGCTGTTCCAGCAGGCAGCGTGCTGCCCATGCTTTCCAGCTGCTTGGACTCAGTGTGCACAGATCGGTGCTTGAAGAGGAAGTGCTGATTTCAGAGGGAGCTGCAGATGAGTCACAGATGGGAGGGCAGCACCAGGACTCTGGCACCGTTGCCAGAGGCGGAGTCGTGGGGCAGGGCGGGTGTGCTCTCTGTGGTGACGCCATGCTCTTGGCCGAAGAAGTTTCTTGTGAGCATCTCAGGGACTGCACGTAGCGAGTTGGCATACCATATGCAGAGCACATGTACAGCCTTAGCACTGTATACAGCACAAAGCGGGACCCCTGCCCTCGAGTGCCATACAGCTGGCAGTCCGATGGTTCTACTCATTTAGAAAGCGTGATTGGTTTACTGTAACACAAGATTGTCTTGGCAGTCCTGGGCAACTAGCAATTATCAAATTGTGCTGTGTGCAAGGGTTGTGTCTAGGCTCTTCACGTGGCCCTGGCTTAGGACCTATTTTTCCCTCTCAGATAATAAGCCCCAAATTTTGGCTATTCTCTCTTTCTGGTCCTTTCTCCTGCCACTCCCTCCCTTTTACCTGCCTCAATTATATCATATCTCATAGCTACAACATATTTTAAATACTTTGTTCAGAGGAATAGTGTAACTTCGGAGCCCTGGGTGCATGGTAAATTATCCAACACCAGCATTATTGAGACAGTCGTAAATCTCCAGCATTTTGGCGTCTGGGTGCAAGATGAAGCACTGTCTCCAGCTGAAGTAGCAGGAGGTAGCTCTCTGGCCCTTTGCTGGCCAGTCCAGTGCGGGCTTGTCACTTAGGGAACTGGGAGATCTCGGTGACATGCTGCTCCTCGCTGTCTGAGTTTTACTGTGAAAAGGCTCTGGTGTCTCACACTGCATTAGATTTGACTTCAGAAACCCCAATTATGGGCCCATACTTTACCTTTTGACTCCCCCTTCAGGGAGATCCTTGTTAAAGTTTCAGTTTTCTGGTAAGAAAGACAGTTGTCTGAAAAGTACACTGTTTTAAAATGTTTTAGTTGAGTCCAATTAAGATTCCGTGGGGATAGATTCACTATTAGAATAAAATTACAGTTCTTAAAAGAAACTTTATAGGAATAATCTTTATAAGCCTGAAATAGAAAATTATGTAATAATTTAATTGAATGTGGTGGTCCAAGTCTGATCCCCTCGAAATCTTTTTGGGGGGCTGGGTTTTGAGGGTGAGGATTTGGAGAGGGTTGGCTGTTTTAAATGTTCCCCACATTTTACACGTTAAAAGTGTCATCCCGGTAGTGGCCCTGAGTGTACCCCCACCCTACGTTTGAACCCCAGCAGCCTGCCTTTCCAGATCGTTTGTGCTTTGCCCCTCCTGTGTGGCCTCTCTCCACCTTCATTTTCAGCAGAGTGGATTCCTAATGTTTAGGGCTCTAAGTAATGAGGAAAGGCCTTTAGATCTTGGATTTCCGAGGAGAATGGGGCGCTGGGTCCTTTCAGTTCAGTGGCATCGTCGCTCGCGCGTTTCCACGCACCTTCACCAGGGCCTCAGGCAGCTGCTTCTCTTTCCCCCGCCCGCAGTCAGCACCCCAGGCGGCCAGGTCACAGGCAGCCGCCCGCCACAAAGAGCAGGGGAGTCGATTTTCTCGGCTTTGGTCCCACAGCTTTTTGGTTTCCCAAACTCTGTATTTGAAATGTAAATGTTGTGAAAGGTATTGTAAAGAGTACCAGTCATTTATTTTATTTCATTTGGTGGTGGTTAGAAGTGTATTTATCGGGAGTCTCCTACTGTTGTGCCACGTGACCGTCACAGCCTTATCCCCAGCCCTCGCAAACTGAACAGGCCAGCATCTGAGGTCCTCGCCGAATGTCTCTCCATCTGGGTGGCCCCCTCCATCTGCGTACACAGAGTGTGTCAGGAAAAAATACAAGATAAACTAATATCGCCTCGTTATAATGATTAAAAATTACAGGAAGCTGAAAATCTAGAGAAGATTTCTTTTCAGTGTACTTGATTTTGGGTTTTCCGGGATTTGTACAGTGAACATGTGTTTTATAATTTAAATGACATTTTGTTTTATTTGTGTTTTGAGAAAGGAATATTATCACTTAGGCCTAAATGGTGTTACTGTTCCTGCCCACGAATGTGTGACATCCCAAATTAGCCTTATGATGGCTGTAGATAGATCGCTAAAGCTTTGAACATGGACTTGGGAGAAGCAGATGGCCAAAGGCTCCGATTGGACTCTGGTTTCTTCAAGTGCCCTGCCTTTTTCATTTATAACAAGCTTCAGCCCAAGCTCTGAAGAGCCCGTCCCACATATAGAAATTCCCTGAGAACACATTTTATTTCAGCCCTAATATTGCCCTTTTATCTTCTCCACAGCTTTCCATAAAGTCTCAGTTTACCCAAAGAAGGAGCTTCCCTTCTTTATTCTTTTTACTGCTGGACTGTGTTCCTTCACAGCCATGCTGGCCCTCCTGACACATCAGTTCCCAGAACTTATGGGCGTCTTCGCAAAAGCTGTGAGTACTTGTCAAGACTGAGGCCTCAGGGAAGGGGCAGGAAAAGCAAGAGAAGCAGTATAAGAGAAATGGGGGTTTATTGTAAGGAAATGAACATGCTGGTATTGATTGTTTGCTCACTGTTTCATTTTCAATATCATCAGTGGAATCAAAGGGTTGAGGGTCAAATGAGAAAGTGTAGTTTGTGTGTTAATGCATGCCTTCCTTGCCTTTTTCACACACACAAAAAGTTCTCAGCAGTTTGCCAAAAATGCACGAGGTCTAAAAGGATTGAATAAATAATTAAAGGAATCCTAGGAAATATTATTTCTAATCTTTAGATATTGTGGGTCTTTTTTTTTGAAAGATGAGATTTACATTTTCAAAGGTGATTTAAATAAAAAAACTTTTAATCATCACAACCTTTGGCTTATTTGAGGAATGAATTGAGAGGGGGTGAAGGGCTTGTAGTAGTAAGAAGTATACAGAAAAGACATTTATAAATATGGAAATCCATTAAGAGTCCTAGAGGAGGGTTTTGATGAGAGCTTTAATCAGAAAAGCCATCTGCACTGACAGTGCAGAACCATGGTTTCTGTGCTGAAAGCTGGCTGTTTGGAACTGCACGTGCAGTAAGGATAAGTTTACTGAATTTGCCCCAGATGAGTTTCAAACAGAAGGAATAAAGAAAAGGGTATTCGTTGTTTCCCTGGAACTTCATTCTGATTTCAAGGCTAGTGGAGTCAGAAGAGATGATTTCTAACTTGGCTGGGTTGATTTAATCCCTTTCCAGATGATTGACATTTTCTGCTCAGCAGAGTTCAGGGACTGGAATTGCAAGAGTATTTTCATGAGTGCTGAAGATGAAGTGGAAATCCCACCAGCACTTCAATCTCAACATTTCCAAAATTGAACTCATCACTCCTCTTCCCCCTCTCCCCCAATACCACTCCTCCTGTATTCCTGACCTCTGCTGGTGGCACTGCCACCCACTCAGTTACTCGAGCCAGAAACTCAGCAGCCCTCCTGAACTCCTCCTCCTCACTCTCACATCCCATCTGTCCCAGCCTCCTCAGTCTGTTGGGTCTAACCTCCTAGACAGTGGACATTCAGTCAGTGTAATTCATCTCTTCTTCCCTCCTTCTCCCATAGCCTCTCTCTCACTTTAGGTCTTTATTTCTCGCCTGGACTCCTGCAAAAGTCTTAACTGGTCTTCCAGTCTTATCCTCTGCCAGGCTATTTTTGTACCAACACAAAAGCGATCTTTCTAAATTGCAAGTCTGTGCATGTCACTTCCCGGCTTGAATTTTTCCAATGATTTTCCACAATCTCCAGGATAAAGTCCCAGGTCTTCAACATGGCGTGCAAGGTCTTTTATGATCTAGCCCTTGCTTGCCTCTTCAGACTCATCTCTCTCAGTTCTTGCCCAGACACTGCTCTTGAGCCACAGTAAATTTACTCCCATTCCCAGATGCACCAGGTTATTATACACCCCAGTGCCTTTGCACGTGCAACTCTCTCTGCATGGAATGTTCTTCCTTATCACCACCCTAACTTGTCCACTGTGCTAATGCCTCTTTATTCTTTTATACTCAGTTTCCTAATTTTATGTTTAAGCTGAGTTAGAACTATCTGTGATCCCACAGTAGTCCACAGGTACCAGCATTATCACATCTGTTGTACTGTATTATAGTTGTGGAAAATTTGTCCATCCCCCTTGTAAAGTGGAAACTCTTTGAGAGCAGGACCATGTCTTCCTCATCTCTGTATCCCCAAAGCTTTGTACAATGACTTGTACATAGTAGATTTTCAATAAATGATTATTAAATAAATGAGAGTGGTTTCTGCAGAAAGAATCAATGTAAAACTTAGCTACAACCTAGCATTTCTTCTCTTCTTTCATACTTATAATCAGACTTTAAATTTGAAAGGGACATTAAACAAATTACCTTGAACAATAACATGATGGAGGTCATCTAGACTCCCCTTGAATACTTTCAGCAATGGGGAGCTCACCAGTTTAACATAGAAGCCCATTTTATTGTTGGATCTCTCAGAACTTTTCTTTATCCTGATAAAATCTGTATCCCTTCAGTTTCCACTATTGTTCCTATTCTGCCCTCTGAAACCATCACCTCTAAGTGACCACCTCCTCTTTTCTCTGGGCAGAATACCTTGAATTTCTTTAACATCTTCTGTACACACGATTCTAAACCCAGCATCCCCCAAGTTTCTCCTTGGATATTCTCTAGTTTATGGCCTGTGCTGTTTGTTCTTTTCTTCTGATCCCAAGCCAACCTGTGAATAAAAGTAGTTGCCAGACTTCTGAGTAAATTAGAGTACAACCTAGCAGAATTTTAAATAAGAATATATTTACAGCATTAGGCAATGTTCCTCTTTTTCTGTTACTCTCTTAAACATTTTTTAAGGTGTATTTGCAAAAGTATGTCATTGGCCCAATATTCTTTATTAAACTAAAAAATAGCACCTTATGGGAATTTTGGATCAAAACAGAGATTCTCAGCCTCTAATATGCATAAAACCCAGCACCAGAAATTCAGAATTGTGAACATGAGCACCCAGGAATTCGTGTTTTTGACAAGGACCCCAGCGGATTCTGAGGACGGGTTGAGGACCATATTTTTTTCCGGGAACACGTGCAGGGGTGTGGTGTGCTTTCAGAGCTGTTGAGGTGAATGCTTTCTAGGAATCAGTGGTTTCACCCCGGCTGTACCTTGGAATCACCTCAGGAGCTTAACAATTACTGTTGCCTGCCCGCGCCCACTCCCCCATGACCCCCGTGACTCCCTCAGGAGTCTGACTTGACTGGCCTAGGGGGCAGCGTGGGCATCTGCGGTTTCAGACACTCCGCAGGTGATTCGATCGTGGATCCAGGGCTGTGAGAACCACCGCACTGAAATGACTAATCACCTGACACTGCTTTAACTGGGAGCGGGTTGGGAGGAGGAGGGGAGAGTAAATGGAATGAGACTGGGTGTTCTTTAGGAAAGGTTGTGCAGCCTCCAGAATATCAGAGAGATGCGTTCATTATGGGTGTTAGACAAGGGGCCATTCTGCTCGTTTAATGTTTCCAAGTTTTGGTTTTGAGTCTAAGATCAAATGATTGAATAAAATATTGTTTGCCTTTACGGACCTCATATTTTATACTCTACCAATGTGTGGTTGTTCGGTCAGCTACTTATAAATTTCCAGGGTGGTTTAGATCAATTTGCTTTTAAACCTCTGTCTGGAGGATCATATTCATCTTGCCCTTCATTACATTTAGTGGTTTCAAAATGTCTGGAGAGACTTCATGGGGAAGGAAGATGGATGGCCTGAAGGAGACAAGCCCCATTACCCTCCTCCTCCCTAGCCCACCCCCAGAATCTTCTCCATATTCTCACCCTGGTCACTTCATAGGCCCCTCATGAAGTCCCCCGCAGGTTATCACGGATGCCCTATAGGCTTCCTGCAGCCATTTTCAGATTGTGAAAATGATTTTCTCAGCCCTTGCCTGAGATAATGTCCCTGGGATAATGACTATTAGTAGGTACTGAGAGATTGCGCTGCCGCCTCCCAGGCCACTGTGCAGCTTTGGGACTCTCCAGCATGTCTACATGCTGATATGCAGACAGTTGGAAGCCCACGACGAAGTATGAACCACTGGAAAATAGTAAAATGGGAGGCTTCAGATGGCTCTCCCCCTAATCTAATCTACCTCGATGACAGGATTAACTCTTCCTAGAATGTTTGGTTGCTGAGATAAGGTCGCTCGTGTAAATAAGTTATGTTCTAAACCCAGCCCCTCACAGAACGTGGGAAGGTCAACGTTTTGACCCTTTCTGCTTTCAGGGCCTGTCTCCTTCCTCCCTGACACTGAGCCCCCTGACTCTGATCTCGTCTCCACCTATAGACCCTGACCTCCTTGAAGTCTGATATTGATTACAGGGAAACGGCACTTGTCCACTTGCAGAAGGGCACCTGGAACTTATTCAGATAAGCAGAGGTGTTTCTAATGTTAATGAAGCATGTCAGGGAGCCATGACCTTCTTCTAAAAGATGGTGTTTCGGGAAAGAGAGGATCAGGCGATTGAAGTGTCACTCTCTCTTTTTTATTAGTTCAGTTGCTTTTTCTCACCACAGGACACTGATTGAATTATGGTGCATTTTGGACTGTATCTCTGCCCTCTGGGCAGAAGTTTTGGACACAGATAGCTGAGCTTTACCAGGGTTCCCTGGTTTTGCTCACTCAGACTTAACTGTTCAGGCAGTAAATTTCCCAAGACTATGAGTGAAACTGCTGTTTGTCTGTGTGCAGTGAGTCTCTGACCAAAAAAAAAAAAAAAAAAAGGACTGACTTTCAAACATGCAAAAAAGTATAAATGAGCATCCCAAGCAAGGCAGGTTCCACCACTTTTTTTTTTTAATGCCTCCTGATGAAAGCTACTGACCTTTATTTTGTTTCTAAATGAAAGGGCTCAGCAGCTTCTGACACCTCATTACATTGTCTGTTTCTCCCTGTGGGTGACAGATGGGGAGAGAATGCAGGGCGGGGTGCTAAGGAAGTTAAGTAGCTTAGTTACAAAGGGTGCACATCTCAGTTGGTGCTGCAAGAGACTTAGAGTCTTTAGGAAAAGGATCAAGGGATTCTTTTCTCAATTTTTCCAGGATAGAACATTCTAGATGTGAGGAAGAGCAGTAAGTTATCACATACACTGGAGATCTGGGGACTCGGTTTTCTTGTGAAACCTTGTTGAGAAGGCAGACGTAGTCCCGGGAACAGTGTGGGGAAAGGGCAGCCGTGGGCACAGACAGGGTGAGGCTCACCCCTTGATTCCAGGGGCCTTCCCTTTTGCATTTTTAAATCTAAGTCAGGTTGGTGCCCAAAGCAAACAAACAAACAGGCCTAAATCTTTTTTTGATCAAGTCTTTAGGATATGATCATTTCACAGCAATATTGCTTTGTTCATTGAGCCCCCTTTTCCAGCCCCTGTCAGAATCTCTGGTTCATCCAGACCTTTTTAGCACTTAGCTCCTCTTTGTGGAGCTGAGTATTATGGTCTCTGAACACAAGTTAAAAAATAGATGCGTGTATATTTTTAATTTCATAATGTTTTCATGTTGGGTTAATGAAATCAGTAGACTTATTCCATGTTATCCTCTCATAACCAGGATTTTACAAACTCTTTCAGAGGCAGCTTGGGAAGTAATTACTCATTCCTGGGCCCAGTGTCTCCTACAATGCCTTACAACTGCATTCAACTCTAAACTGGAAAGGGGTGGGGAGTCCATTCTGTAGTGGGGTCTATTTCAGTTGCCTCCTTTTAAGTTTTTTTCTGATCCTTTCAACAGAGTGGATCCTTTCCCTTTTCTGAATCCTCCTGGTGCTTCTGTTCTGTTATGATCTGTCTGGTGTTACTGCTTTTCTGTGTGAAGGTCTTAGTGCCCTCACTGCTTGAGGTTCCTGATGGTATGAATTTTGTCCTAGACTCCTTTATAACTCATCCAACACTCAAGTGCTTTACTGAGTAAAATATGTTTAATTGATGTAAAAGATACAAGGTAGAGAAGTATTCCAAATCTTATACTATCTTGAGTTTTCTTTATACAAATCTCACACATGATGATCTGGCTATAATGTGTTACAGGCCTTACCAGTTTGTATTCTCTGGTTCCTAAAAAAAAAAAGAAAGAAAGATTCTAAGGTCAAGTGAATTTGGGAAACTTGCCTACCATACCCCTTCTTGAAGACCCACAGTCCATACAACATATGATGAGTAGTCTGTTTTAATTTCATTAAATGCACATTCTACTAATTTGTTTGACCTCAGAACCATGTTCCCCCTCTCCGCATATATACTCATCCTACACTCCGCTTCTGTGGGAAATTCTCGGTGGTGTAGACAATGATGTGCGATGGACAAGGGGTTAGGACTAGGGAGTCTATAGTGCAAGAACTAGGTTTTTAACCTTAGTGAGATGATTCCTTGGTTCTGAAGACAGAACGAGAGAGAGCAAGGGAACCGTCCAAATATCCCTTGCATGCTTGGCTGGGTTAGGGCACCTCTTCTGCCAAATACTGGATGGTTTGTGAAGTGAAGCTGATTATTCACAAGAACATAATCAGAACAGATTTGAAGTTATGTTAAATGAGTCTCAGGAGTCACTTAAATTTCTTAAAAGACACAGTTAATGAGCTAAATTATATCTACATGTAAAGCAGAAATGCGTTCAGTAACCAAATGCAGTAGATCCCAAAGGTCTCCTCAGAGCATCACCTTTTCAACAAGGACATATCATCCATGGACTGGCCAGTTTTCTGCCCGCCCCCAGGCCTCCATGACACACACTACAAGGGCATATAGTTCAGATGCAAGGGTGGGCTGCACAGCTGTTTGGGAGACAATAAGACCCCAAAGCAGTTTGTAACCATACAACAAATTTGACTTTTTAAAAATTGCCTTTCCACTTAAAGTGAATTCTGTACCCAGCTAGACAAGCACATAGTCTAAGCTGTCACCATTTTTCAACTCTTCTGCTCACTTGCAACCTGTCAGTCCTTTTCGATGGCACTGACCATCTGCACGAGCAGTCAGCATATCCTGAGATCTAAGTGCAAGACCTCAGAAGTGTGGGACAGCTATCAGAGGGGCAAAGGGGGCTGCCAGCAGAAACTTCTCCTCTTTATCTCTCACAGCTGGGGAGGTAGGGTAGGGCTGGAATACAGGTTTGATCATCAGTTGATGTTTCCTGTAAATATAAGTATGAAACTGTAGCCTTTTGAGACTTTCCTGATGCAGAGACTTAAGATGCAAGCACAAGTTGGAGAGGTTCATTTTATAGTCTTGAGTGAGATCTCTCCTGACTTCTGTGCCTTTCTGGTTTCTTTGCAGTTCCTCAGCACTTTGTTTGCCCCCTTAAACTTTGTTATGGAGAAAGTGGAGAGCATCCTCCCGTCCAGTCTGTGGCACCAGCTGACGCGAATCTAGGGCAACCTGTGCATCCTTCCACTCGTCTCACCAAGTAGGCTGCCGCCATCTTTTCCGTGCCAATTTCTCTTGGACCGCAAGAAAGCATAACTTTGAAAAAGGGAAGCCATTCCAAGATTTTAAAAATTTGTGGACTGTCTATTCCATATTAAAAGCTGTTTTTGTTGTACAAAATTTGTTGATGTTCATTTCTATTATATTTTGCCTTCAGAAAAGAAAAAAAGTTAAAAATAAACTTTTGTGTATTGCAGCAACCAGTTGTTATCTTCTGTTTCTTCCAACCCTAAAAATGTTCGTGTCCCAAATAAACCTACGGGTTTACATTCAACTTACGAGGGAACCATATCTGCTGAATGCCACACAACGGCTTTTTTTGCTGCTAGAACCCATCTCAATGGGCCCTTAGAACCCCTACAGTCAGTGGCTTGGAAAAGGGCAGCTTCTTTGCCTTACAAGTACCAACTTTTTCAACCCCAAACTAAATGTCTTCATAAGACAAATGCACCAAAACAAAACAAAACAAAACAAAACCTTCCAAAATAAATGACAGGGAGCGTGAATGAAACGACACATAAGTATGTGCCATAACAGGTTGTTCCAGTTCAGAGACTTTGCTTATTGAATAGAACTCAACACTTCAATTCTAGGAATCATTTTGGTTTTGCTTTCTGAAAATTTGCTATGAGAAGAAAACTTTTGATGAGAAGCTGCAGACTCAACAGTCTGTTGTAGAACCTGACCACTTTACCAACATTGCCGTTTTAAATTTTTTTTTCAGAAGGGCACTCTTTTTAATATCATGTTTATATCACTTGAAATGTAAGCATTCTTTGAGTATTTTTGTGATCTGAACCAAAATGATCATTCGTCCTCACCACCTTTAAAAGCCTATATGATTCACACCTGCCAAGCATCTGGCTTTACTTGAGCAAAGGAAGAAAAATAATTAAACTTGAATGCTTTATCTGAAGTGAAAAGTACCTCTATTTAAAAATATCAATTCGATGCTTAAAAAAAGAGGGTTGTCCTTTACACAGATTGTTTTCCCTTTTATTTAGAATTCTGACTCTTTCCCCAGGAGCATTTATGGAGGCAGCTCGCTGCGAAGTGCCAGGCCACATCTTCATGGTTGGACTTCCTGCTGGTTCCCGGTGGTCTTCATCCAAGAGCAAAGTCAAGTGGGCAGGCAGTGTTTAGGTGCCCCAGGGATTTTCGCTTTGGGCATGTTTTTCTTTGTACCTCCTTTGTGCAGAGCCCCGATGGGAGTATGCAGCTGGCCCCTGCTCTTAGGAAATTGTATCAGAAGTTGAACCCCTATATCTACCCAGTAGTAGGCCAACTTCACCTTTTTACTCTTTTTCCTGACACAACTTGACCTGGAATGGATGTTCAAATGGTTTGTTGAACGAATTGGTGCAGTGCCTTACAGGTACAGATAAACTTCTGTTTATGTTCAGAAGACAGAGATTGGTTCCAGCAGAGAAGGACCAAGGAAGGCATAGAATTATAATTTTGAAAGAAAAAGTAGTTATTAATATAATTATTTGATTTAATAGATGGGAAACCAAAGTCCAAAGTGATTTTGGTGTGTCTGAGCTAGGAACCTAGATTGCGATGAGCCTGCATGAAAAGTCCGAGAGCCTACAGGCGATGGCAGGTGGGAGCAGCCCTATGAGAGCAGGTGTTAGGGACACTCATTCCAGGAAATGCAGCAAAGAAACGTTTTACGGGGATTTAAAAGCACCATGTGAATTTGATAGGACTTTGGAGAGATTTCATGAAGAGGAGAGGCAGAACCTAGACTTCGAAGGATAAAGGGGATGAATGGGGGAGGTGATGGTGGAGAAAAATGGTGATAGAATGAAAACACCAGGGAGGACAATGGAAATTGTTGAAGGAGGTGAGTGCATGGTCCCAGAGAGGAGCTAATCACGTGAGGAGGGAGACATCTTCCTGAACTTGTGTCAACTTAGTAGCTCTTCCACCTTACAACCCAGAGTCACTCTCTAGACAGAGACCGTGTCCCCAGTGCCCCCTTTCTTCTCCTCTCTCTTCAGCTGCTCTGCTTAACTTGAGGGCAACCCTGACTCACCCTTGCCATTGGGACCTCCCCGGGCCTGGGCACCACAGAGTTTGCTGTCTTGCCAGCTCCTGCCATGTTGTGCTGCTTGTGAGGACAAGCATTCAGGTCCCTTTTGTTCTGAGACCTTTACACATGGCTGTGGAGAGGCAGAGCCAGAGCAACAAATATAACAGCAGTTTTTTTTAAGATGTTCGTTTTCACATGGTTTTTATACTTCTCGCCCAAGGTCCACGGCTCCTGACTTCTTAGAGTTGACAGCTAGACTCCAAGTTGCACTTCTTTCTTCTGATTTTATTTCTATATGAGGAGACATCGAAATTCATTCTGATGGGCCTTCCTTTACGAAGACCCTCTGCAGGACAATAATGTCCCCTAGTCCCCATTTAATATGTGTTTGTTGGAATACAAATGCAAATATTCTGAAATAGTAGCAAATTGAATCTAGCAATGTATACAGAAAATAATCCAATATGACCAAATGTATCTATAGGATCTTTGTTTTTTACTTTCTTATAAGTACTCAGTATCAAAGTCATTCTGCCTTTGTAACAAGAACGGGAGAGCTTTCCATATGGCCCAGAATAATTAAACACTGAAATAATTTGCTTTCCAAGGATTAGAAAAAACTCAGATATGAAACATCTGATTTTTTGCTTCATTAATAACAGATCTTAGATTGTGTTTTTACTACCTGCTACGGTGATGAGTCTATGCAAATATTTCATTTTTTATGTTTAGATTGTATATATTTTTTTTAGAAAGTTACCATTTTCTCTATGCATTCAAATGTGTTACCTCAGAGTTCCTTGGGTATATAATTTATATTACATATTTAACCTCTTCTGTATTTGTGAGTATTTCTCTTTTCCCAACTAATTTTGTATATTTTTACTATCTGTCTTCCCCCCTTTAATCAGCCTCACAAAATTTATCTAATTTATTTTTTCAAAGAAACAAGTATTAGATATACTGATGCATTCAATTGTACTTTTTGCTTTATATTTTATTATTTTCAGCTTTTACCTTTCTTTGATTTTCCTGCTTTTTCTTATTTATAAGAATCATAATTTTCCTAATTTCCTTAGATAAGTACTTGGTTCTTATCTAAATAGTTTGTTTGTTCCATTCTCACTCAGAACAGTAGCTTAATGAGGAGCTTTTGTAAAATCTGCCAAATTTTCATTTTATTTGAGACATATTATCTCTTCTCATCTCATTTTTCCCAGTGATTATTGTTGCCATTTATCGTGCTTCGGGCACTTCATGCACCTGACCTCTTTCGGTCGGCCAGCGCACTGTGGGCGGTGGGTGCTCACGTCATCCCCGCCAGGCGGCTCTGGAGTGAAGGGGCTGGGTCTGAAGTCCCGAGCACCTGGGCACTGACGCAGCGCGTCTCTAACTCTCTGCGGGTCTAGTCTCTCGGGCTGGAAGCAGAGGACTCATCAGCTGATCTTTAGCCCTGTGGAAAGTCCACAGGGGACACTGCTTCTCAAATACCCTAGCCAGGTACAGAGCCTGAGCAGACTTCTGAAGGCAAAGTGGACTTCACATTTTTCTTCACCATATGTGTTATGGTAGGAGATAGGGAACTTAATGTTCCTTGACTAGACAACATAAATGCTATGTATGAATTTGAAACAGGAAGAGGATCCCTGTAACGAAAACAGACCAGTGTTTTCCAACAGTGGGTTTTGGGAAACCTTAGTCCAATGAAATGCCTTTTTGGGAAACATTGCAGCCTATACTATCCTTTCGAAAATCAAAATGTCAGGAAGCCCTGAGAAGTCCAATAAAGAAACCTGTTTAACCTAGCACTTCTAATGAGATCATAGGATACCTTCCCTTTTTGTAAAGAATACTTATGAACATCTCACATTTATTTTGGAAAACATTGGACAAGACCAATGCTGAATGAAGAGAAGGGTCCCTCGAACAAGGCGAGTGGTCCTTCTGAGCATCTCATCCATCTAAACCAGACAGAAATTTGAGAGGAAACCAGGGGGCACCCAGCTGTGACATGATGCCGTGTTCCCTAAAGGGGCGTCATGTGCTCTGTGTCCACTCCTGGCCTGCCTACGTGTCCCTCTTGATGCTGGCCATGGACTCCAATGAGGGTCTTGGGGCCTTTTAACTGTCCACAGATACCCACACAGCGGAACAAAGTGGAGAAATTAGGGACTGGGGCAGTGGTCATAATTCAAGTGTTCTGTTTTCTCTCCAGTCATCCAAGAAAAACCCAATGACGGTACCTGAGAGAGCCTGCTAAGAGTTGTATTTTTGGCCATGGTGACCCGTTAATAATTATCACTCTCCCGGGGGCCCCACCAAGTGGGGTTTTTTCACCAACCCCAAGGCCTATGGGTCTTATAGCTAACAAATTATATTTTACGTTATTTTTTCTAAAGCCAGTTAGTGACAACTAAGATGGTCCCTCTGCAATTAGAATCTGATGTCAGAGTGAGAAAATCCCCCGCTCACTGGGAACTCCCATGTCACTCATCCTGTGTTAATGGTATTTATTCTCCTTCATTGTTTTATTCTTAAAAAATGGCTCCCCTGGTTGCAGTGTTATGGTAAGCATATTACATGTTACTCCAAAGTCAGTTCATATATTACAGCTCGTTACACTCCTGGGTATACATTTCTGAATAGCTCTCACTCCACAGTTACAGTTCCACATTAAATATGGGCTGCCATGAGCGAGCCTGAGAGGGTTGTCTGCTCACTCCTGGCTCCTTGTTTTTCCTGGAAGTTTTCTTCCCCAACTATTTTATACTCCTCAAGGAAGATGTGGCCTCTAGAAGAAAAGTCTACCTGGAGAAGGTGAAAAATATTTTCTCTAGAGTTTTCTGTGGGGGGTGGAGGGGACTTAGAAAGTGGGACCTGCTTGTGGCAGAGTGTGTGGTGCCTTCTGTGGAGGCTGGTGACAGTCTGGAACATGAGTGACCACGCTGGTCACAGGAGGCAGGAAATGGGGGTGCCGGAACCCATCGCGACCGTTGACAAAAAGCCACATCTTTTCTTCTGCAACATTAACATCAAAATGAGTTTTTGTCTTCTTCAGCTACTGGGGTTTTGTTTTCTATGACTAGCATGCTCTTAAGCATCTGTGTTGTAGCATTATTAATAGACAGTTTTAGGGATTTACATGATATAGTCACTTCAATAAAATCCACAATGACAACATATTTCTATTTATGTCTGCTTCAGGATCCAAGCACAAAGTTCTAATGAGCCACCAGCTTCTTTCTTTTCTCCATTCATTCACTCATTCATTCAACAAATATTATCTTTGAGTTCTATCAATGAACATGAAAAAATTCAATTTGCTCATGCTTGTGGCCTCTGGTGAGGGCCATTGTCCTCTGTGGAAAAAGACTTGTTATGCAGTCCCTGGGTTGAAATTCTCACATGGGCACTAGATGCCAGGCAACACCAGTACCCTTTCCTTCTGGTGTGACTCTTCTAAGTCATGAAGAAACAAAATTGTACAGCCAGCACATCATACCCAAGGGGCCTTACACATACCTCGCAGGCTCTCAAAAGGTGAACAAGTCAAGAGCCACTTTTCTCTCATGCAACTTTGCCAGCTCTGTTCTCTCCACATGCCTTCTTTCAAACTATCTTCGCTGCTGCCCAATACAGTGTGACAAGTGCCAGGTACCTCTCTTCTTCAAGATAAGGGGGAATCTTCAGAAGAAAAGTGACTGCCACAGGGCCAAGGCACGAGAGCCTCTGTAGCTCACTGCTGTCTCCCTCGTCTGCAAAGGCAAAGGCCTAAGACTCTTGAGAAATAAGAATCAGATTATGTCCAAAATACATCTCAACCTCTTGGGGCTGTCTGTAGCCATATAAGGAGCTGGTCAAGAGCATTTATCAGAAAGGTTCTTGAGGGCAAAGAGAACCTACAGGGCACTTCAATTAGCTGAGCAGTCCTGGGCTCAGCTTTCACATGCCTGCAGCTGTCACCAGGAAGGATAGCAGCTATTAAAATGGCACTACTATTGTGATTTCATATGCAAGGGCTGAAAAGGGCCCCTTTCTCTCTCCTCGGCTCCTTTGAGCATCTTTGTCCATATTTGCGCAGGGTCTTGGACTCCAGGAAATGTTAGCCTAAAAATAGCCAAGCTATAGGCGAGTAGGTGTTTTAATCACCTACTTTAATCAAAGCATCTAAAGATATTGTTCAACAATCTCGAGTCATCACAGCCAAAGATATATCTTAAAAAGGCCATTCAGGTAATCCACCTGCTTTTTCTGCTAGATCCAAATAAGAACAGAGAATGTGAGTCATGACAGCTGCCCCAGGCTCTAATTTTCCTGTCTTGCTCCACTGTGATTATATCAACTGACAGCCTCAAACCCTAGGGGCCCTGTGGCATCCATGGCAAGACTAACAAGTTCTGTTTGAGTCTCCATAAGAAATGTTTTTATACATGCAGATTTTCAGGACTCATATGTATATTTGCCTTCAAAAATATTTCTCAATGTCTTTTAGTTCAGAAAGATCTCCTGATACTTAAAGGATACTGTATTCACATATCTCACAGCCAGTTTCCTGCCTCAGAAAGAATTGAACCAAACTTTGAGATATTTATTTCAGTTTTATCTCTCCAGGATGTTTTCTCCATCTCTCCTATGAAATGTCTAAATCCTGATTGGATTTGCCCGGTCATATACAACAGTGGTTCCCAATCTTTTTGGCACCAGGGACCAGTGCTCCTATGAGAACCTAATATTTGGTGATCTGAGGTGGAGCTGAGGCAGTGATGTTACTACTAGGAAGTGGCTGCAAATACAGATGAAGATTTGCTCGCTTGCCTACCACTTACCTCCTGCTGTGCAGCCCAGTTCCTAACAGGCCACTGACCAGCACTGGTCTGCAGCCCAGGGATTGAGGACCCCTGATGTAAAGGAAGCTTTTACAAAAATCTCCCTCTGTTAGTGCCATTATGTCAGCACTTAGAACTTCATATTTTAATGTGTCTCTCTATCCTCCTATCAGATTATGAACTTATTCATCTTTATATTCCCAACATTTAGCACAGTGTTTGCCTTAGTGGTGGTCAATAAATGCTGAGCAGAAGGCAGGAGAAAGGTGAGAGGGAAAGATGAGTGATTAAAGTCCTAGAAGTGTATCCTTCCAAGCTGTGTATGAGAGGCTTCATGGTTTGGGCTTCAGTGCCCTTCATACAATGTAGTTTGGTAGCTGAAATTGAAATATTTTGTCAGATGTGTTCTGAGCTAATTTATAGTAGTCACCTGAAAATTTTCTCCAGGTGTGAGTGATAAAGATAAGACCAGCCTAAAGAAAGGTGTGAGGCTGGAACTCTGGAGAAACCCCATTCTAAACCACAGACTTCTGGAACTGGAAAACATATAAATTGTCTGGAAGGCTAACAATGAACGATCCAAAGAAGAAATTTAGAAAACAATCCCACTTACCAAAAACAATAAAATACATAGGAATAAATTTAACTAAGGACATGAAGACTTGTGCACTGAGGATTATAAAATATTGATGAAAAAGTTAAAGAACACAAATAAACCAGAAAGACATTCCATGTTCATGGATTGGAAGACTTAATATTATTAAAATGTTCATATTACCCAAAATGATCTACAGATTGATTCAATGCAATTTCTATCAAAATCCCAATGACATTTTTTACAAACATTTTTTAAAATCTTAAAATTCATATACAACCACAAAGGACCCAAAATAGACAAAACAATCTGGAGAAAGAAGAACAAGACTGGAGGCATCACACCTCTGATTTCCAAATATATTACAAAGTGCAGTAATTAAAACAGTATGGTACTACATAAAAACAGACATTTGACAAACTGAACTGAATAAAGAGCCCAGAAATCAACCCATAAATATACAATCAACTGCCATGCTACTCTGAACAAGCCCAATCCTGTTTGATCTCGGAAGCTAAGCAGGGTTGAGCCTGGTTAGTACTTGGATGGGAAACTACTTAGGAAGACCAGGTGCTGTAGATGTAAAAAATAAAAAAATAAGGGATTGTAAGGTCCCTTGGGATTGACAAGGTCCTAGCAATCTGTGAGGTCAACCCAAAGTTGCCTTGCTTAAAAAATTAAAAAAAAAATCAACTAATCTACAGGGGTACCAAGAATAAAAAATGAGGAAAGGATAGTCTCTTCTAAATTTGTTGGAAAACTGTATATACACACATAAAAGAATGAAATTAGACCTTTATCTTATACCGGACACAATTATCAACTCAAGATGAATTAAAGACTTATAAGAGGACTTAAAATTGCAAAACTCTTAGAAGAAAACATAGGGAAATCTCTATGACATTGGTCTTGGCAATGATTTTTTGGATATGATACCAAAAGCATAAGCAACACAAACATAAATAGACAAGTGGAACTACATCAAACTGAATAGCTTTTTTTTTTAAATTAGGCAATTAACATAATGAAAAGGTAACCAATGAAACGAAAGAAAACATTTGCAAACCATATAACTGACAAGGGGTTAATATCCAAAATATATAAGGAACCCATACAACTCAGTAGCAAAAAATCCACATAATTTGATTTTAAAATGGGTGAAGGACTTGAATAGAAACTCTCTAAAGAAGACATAGAAATGGCCAACAGGTATATGAAAAGATGTTCAATATCACTAATCATCATGGAAATGCAATTCAAAACCAATAAAACAAACAAACAAATAAATAAAACCCACAACAAGATATCATCTCACGCTTGTTAGGACAATTATAAAAGAAATAAAAATAAAAAGATAACACACGTTGTCAAGGATGTGGAGAAATTAGAACTTTAGTAACAGTTGATGAGAATGTGAAATGGCACAGCCTCTGTGGCAAAGAGTTTTAAAAATTAGCAATAGTACTACCATATGATCCAACAATCCCACTTCTGGGTGTTCACCCAAAAGAATTGAAATTACAATCTTAAAGAGATATCTGCTCTCTCATGTTCACTGCAGCATTATTCACAGTAGAGGTGAAAACAACCTAAGTGTCCATCTGCAGATGAATGGGTAATGTGTTCTGTACATATCATGGACTATTATTATTCAGCCTCAAAAAAAGAAGAACATTCTGTCTTATGGAACAATGTGGAGGACATTATGCTAAATGAAATAAACTGGTATTAGAATGATCCCATTATAGGAATTATGTAAAGTAGTTAAATCACAGAAGCAGAAAGTAGAATGATAGTTTCAGGGGATAGAAGGGGGAAATAGGGAGTTACTATTCAAAGAGTGTGAAGTTTCAGTTGTGCAAGATGTATAAATTCTAGAGATCTGCTATACAACACTGTGCTTATAGTTAACAATACTGTACTGTACATTAAAAAAAATTTTGTCAAGAAGATATACTGTATATTATTTGTCCTTACCACAGTAAAAAATAAATAGTCCAGAAAGGTTGTGGAATGACCCTTCTTCCTTCTCCTGTTCCTACCCTGACAGAGAAATGTGAGTATTCTTTTCAGAGCAAAACAGAAAGTTGTTCCCCTGGAACAAGGTTTCTCATCCTTATCCCTACGGCATTTTAGACCAGATAATTCTTTGTGGTGAGGGATTGCCCTGTGCATTAGAGAATATTTAGTAGCATCCCCAGCCTCTACTTATTCGATCACAGCAGCAACCCCTGCCACATAATTATGACAACCAAAAATGTGTCCAGAAATTGTGAAATGTCCTGTGGGGGCCCAGATCACCCCTGGTTGAGAATCACTGCCTTAGGAAGAATTCCAAAAAGCCTAGAGCTTTGGCATCCAACGTGTCAATGGTGAAGGTCAAACGCAGTATTTGGTGTTGTCGTGACCTGGTAAATTCACTTTTTTTAGGAGCGTAAAGTGCCCCATTGAGAGGGCAAATGTCCCCATTCTGGCTTAGATGACTGAATTGGTGAGGACATGCAAAGCACATCTTGCTTTCAGTCTTTAGTTTTCTGTTTACAACAAAAAGAAAGGAGAAGAGTACTCTTATTAGTTCCCTATGGCTGCCATAAGAAATGACCTGAGTGGCTTAAAACAACAGAAATTTATTCTCTCACAGTTTGGGAGGCCAGAAGTTCACAATCAAGGTGTTGGCAGGTCCATGCTTTCTCCAGAGACTCTAGGGGTGAAGACTTCCTTGTCATTTCCCATTTATGGTGGATCTAGGCCTTCCTTGGCTTGTGCCTGCATCACTCCAATCTGTGCCTTCATCTTCACATGGCCTTCCCCTCGGCGAGTCTTTCCTTTGTATGTCTCCATTAAGGACACTTGTCATTGGTTTAGGACCCACCCGGATAATCTAGGGTGTTCTCATCCTGAGATCCTTAACTTAATCACATCTGTAAACTCTTTTTCTAAATAAGGTCACATTGCAGGTTCCGGAATGTGGATATTCTTTGTTGGGGGCCCCATTCACCCATTACATACTCTAAAACAAAATCCATTTGTTTAAATGTAGAAACTGATATTTTTCTATTTTATGTTTTTGAAGCATTTGAAACAAACAAAAATTTACAGAAAAGTTATACAAATAATTCAAAAACGCTTTTTTTGAGATATAGTTGCTGACATGATGCCCCACAACCCCCAAATACTTCAGTGCGCATTTCCTACAAACAAAGACATTCTTTTATTTAACCACAGTGCAACTATCAAAACCAGGAAACCGACACTGATGCAGAACAAGCTCACTCCTCCATGTCAACAATCCCGTTTGAGTTCCTCCAATTGTCCTCATACTGTTTTTATAGCAAAGGGTCTACTTCTGAACCACGCATGGCATTTAGTTGTCATGTCCCTTCAGTTTTCTCTGCTCTGAAACAGATCCTTGGTCTTTCCTTGGGTTTCAATCCTCTAACACTTTTGAAGTTTGAGGGCCAGTTACTTACTTGGTAGAAAGTCCTTCAGTTTGGGCTTGTCTGATATTTCTTCATGATTAGATTCAGGATATGTGTCTCTCTCAGGACTACTCCAAAAGTAATTCTGTGCTCTCTTTGCATCAGGTAACATATGTTTTTGATTTGTAGAATTACTGGCAATGAAGACTTTAATCACTTGATTAAGGCCTATCTTCCAGGCAATTCTTCCTCCCTCCCCCTTGTAATTAATAAGTATTTTGTAGAGAGAATTCTGACATTGTAAATATCCTATTCCTCACTTTTAATTTATTAGTGGATTTATTTGTATCTGAAAAAAACTCATGAATTTCTATTTTATTCAGTAAGTTATAGTCTGTTATGATCATTATTTATTTTCATGTTCAGATTGTGCCACACTGGCTGGAAGAAGCCCATTCAATCTGGATCTGTGTTTTGTTTTGTTTTGTTTTGTTTTGTTTTGCTTGACATGTTCTTATCATGCTTTGATCACTTCCTGCATTCTGGCACAACAAGACAACCTAAATTTACTCTGTATTTTCTTTGCCCCTAGAAGGAGCTCTGGGTTCCTTTTAGTGGAAAATGAACAGTGTTTTGATAATACAGTGTGTCTGTTCTTGTGCGTTTTCCAGACTGTTGTGACAGTTTCCCTCTGCTGCTTCTCCTCCATTCCTTCCACATGCTGTTTTTACCACCAGCACACTTCTCCCTCTCTGTCTTATCTCTACTCCAACACATCCCATTCTGTTTCGATGTTGAGATTTGGAGGCACCAGCTCAGTGGAACAAGCAGCCACACAATAAGCAGCCCCATGCCCTGAGCGAGGCTGGCCTGTTAGCAGCAGGCATGCTGGGCAACCAACAGGCCACAGCTGGAGAAACCTGTGTGTGCAAACTCAATGACCTAAAACCCTTGACTATGTGTGAGTCTTGCCAAACACCAGCGAGTATATGAACATTGACTGACTTAAGATTTTACATGGCGAGAATAACTGACTTCTTGTTTTGCTCTATTTCAGGTTTTCCCAGGATTGATTTTCCAAACTCTGAATTTTGAGGGTTGTTGCCAGATCTTCCCTACCTAGCATTCTTTTTTTCCCTAAGAAGGAAAATTTGAAAGGCCTAAGTAATCCAGCCATCCTAGCTTCTGCTCAGCTGGAGGACTTTCACCCAGACTGTGCCCTAGGGAGGGCCAGTTGGTTCCATCAAGCTTTGTGAATGCAGCCTAGGAGCTAACATGAGCTAGCATCCCATACCCTTTCCATACCCTTCACCCTGATCATCTGGTCTATAGCCCAGCTCCTGTATCCTTGGTCTGCCATAACAATCTGAGATGTAGCCCCTGTCATTCATATATTTTATCCCCATACTTGGGCTTTTAGTCCTCTGTCAACCTTCCCTTAGGTCTTTTTAACTTTGGATTTCTTTTTTCTTTTTTTTTATGCCAGTTTATTTATTTCATACTATATATATATATAATTTTTTTAACATTTTATTTTTTTTATTTTTCTTCCTCTTGCCTCCCCTCTGGTAACCATTAGTCCATTGTACATGTTCATGAGTCTCTGTTTGTCCTGTTCATTTGTTGCTTTTAGGTTTATATCCCACATATAAATGATATCATGTGATTTTCAACTTTTTCTGTCTGGCTTATTTCACTTAGCATGATTATCTTGAGGTCCATCCATGTTGTCACAAATGACAGTATTTCATCTCTTCTTATGGCTGAGTAATATTTCATTGTATATATGTACCACAGCTTCTTTATCTAATCATCTATCATAGGACACTTTGGTTGCTTCTATGTCCTGGCCACTGTGAATAATGCTGCTATGAACATCGATGTGCAAATATCTTTTCAGATATGGGTTTTCAAGTGTTTGGGGTAAATACCCAGTAGAAGGATTGCTGGATCATACGGTAGATCAATTCTTAGTTTTTTGAGGAACCTCCATGTTGTTTTCCATAGTGGCTATATCAATTTGCAGTCCCGCCAGCAGTATATGAGGATTTCTTTTTCTCTGTATTTTCTCCAACATTTGTTATTACTTGTTCTGTTGATTATAGCTATTCTAACAGGTGTGAGATGGTATTTCATTGTGGTTTTGATTTGCATTTCCCTAATAGCTAGACATGTTGAGCATCTTTTTAAATATTTGTTGGCTATTTGTATGTCCTCTAGGGAGAAGTGTCTGTTCAGGTCTTCTGCCCATTTTTTGATTGGATCATTTTTGTTGTTGTTATTGAGTTGTATGAGTCCTTTGTATATTTTGGGTAGTAGGCCTTTATCGGAGGTGTTGCTTGTAAATGTATTTTCCTATTTGGATGTTCTCTCTTGATCTTGTTGGTGGTTTCTTTTGCTGAGCAGAAGCTTTTTAGTTTGATGTAGTTCCATTCATTTATTTTTGCTTTTGTTTCCTTTTCTTTTGAGGTCAAATTTGTTGGGAGCCATTCTTGCTAAATGCCCTAAAGACAGGGTTAAAGTTGCCTGCAAGCTAGAAGTTTGCAGGGCAGGTGGACTCCTTAATGGATAAGCTCATTACTGAAATTGTTTGCATATCTGTGGGTGTTGCTTCTCATGAACATTCTAGGGTATAAATATGCTGTGCTTAATAAACTCGGGACGCAGTATTCACTGTTAGCCCTCCCGACTCTATCTTCTGTCTCTCTCTCTCTCTCTTTTTTTCTCAATCCTCACTCCCCATCTTGGGAACTGTTCGCTCTTAGCCGGCTGGCTCCAGCACAAATTCATAAAATCTTCTTTAAGTCCAAGGTCCTTGAGTTTAGTTACTATGTTTTCTTCTATGCATTTTATTGTTTCAGGTCTTATATTCAGGTCTTTAATCCATTTTGACTTAATTTTGGTGCATGGTGATAAATAACAGTGTAGTTTCATTCTTTTGTGGGTGACTTTCCAGGTTTCCCAGCACTATTTATTGAAGAGGCTTTTCTTTCTCCACTGTATGTTTTTGGCTTTTTTTTTTTTTGTCGAAAATTGTTTGTCCGTATAAATATAGATTTACTTCTAGACTCTTGATTCTGTTCCACTGGTCCGTGCATCTGTTTTTCTGCCAATACCATGCCGTTTTGATTATCGTTGCTTTATAGGATAATTTGAAGTCAGGCAGAGTGATGCCTCTAGCCTCATTTTTTTTTTCTCAGGATGGCTTTGGCAATTCAGGGTCTTTTGTGCTTCCATACAAATCTGATGCTTTTTGTTCTATTTCTTTGAAAAAAAGAACCATAGGATTTTGATGGGGATTGCATTACATCTGTATAATGCTTTAGGTAATAAGGTCATTTTAACTATGTTGATTCTTCCAATCAAGAACATGGAATATCTTTCCATTTCTTTGTATCTTCGATTTATTTTTATAAGGTCTTATAGTTTTTATTACATAAGTCTTCACATGTTTCATTAGATTTATTCCTAGGTATTTTATTCTTTTTGTTGCAATTGCAAAAGGAATTATTTTTTTTACTTCTTTTTCTGACACTTTGTTATTAGAGCATAGGAAATCTATAGATTTTTGAATGTTGATTTTGTATTCAGAAACTGTACTGTATTTGCTTATTGTTTCTAGTAGTGTTCTTGTGGAGTCTTTAGGGTTTTCTATATAGAGAATTATGTCATCTGCAAATAGTGACAGTTTGACTTCTTCCTTTCCTATTTGGATGCCTTTTATATCTTTCTCTTGCCTGATTGCACTCGTTAGGTCCTCCAATGTTATATTGAATAAGAGTGTCAATAGTGGACAGCCTCGCCTTGTTTCTGATCTTAGAGGGAAGGTTTTTCACCTTAAGTACAATGTTGGCTGAGAGCTTCTCATACGTGGCCTTTATCATATTAAGGAATTTTCCTTCTATACTGATTTTCTTAAGTGTTTTGATCATAAATGGATGCTGTATCTTGTCGAAGGCTCTTTCTGCATTTATTGATATGATCATATGATTCTTATTTTTTAATTTGTTTATGTGGTGTATCACTTTAACTGGTTTGCATATGTTGAACCATCTCTGTGCCCTTGGGATGAAGCCCACTTGATTGTGGCGTACATATAATCTTTTTAATATGTTGCTGTGTTCGGTTCTCTAGTATCTTATATAGAATTTTTGCATCTGTGTTCATGAGAGATATTGGTCCATAGTTTTCTTTTTTTGTGTGATCTTGACCAGATTTTAATATCAGGGTGATATTTGCCTCATAAAATAAGTTGGAAAGTATTGCCTCCTCTTTGATTTTTTGGAAGAGTTTGAGGAGTATTAAGAGGTATAAAATCTTTGAATATTTGGTAGAATTCACTGATGAAGCCATCTGGTCCTGGACTTTTACTTTTTGGTAGGTTTTTGATGATTGTTTCAATTTCCATACTGTTGATTCAGTCTATTTAGATTTTCTAGTTCTTCTTGAGTCAGCCTAGGAAGGTTGTATTTTTCTAAGTATTGGTCCATTTCTTCCAGGTTATTTAATTTGGTGTTATATACTTTTTCATAGTATTATTGTATGATCCTTTGTAATTTCCCCTCTTTCATTCTGATTTTATGTATTTGTGTCCTTTCTCCTTTTTCTTTAGTGAGTCTAGCCAAGAAATTGTCAATTTTATTAACCTTCTCAAAGAACTAACTCTTTGTTGCATTTATTTATATTTTTTATCATTTTTGTTTGTTTATTTTCAATATCATTTATTTCTGCTCTAATTTTGATTATTTCTTTCCTTCTGCTGACTTCAGGCTTCATTCTTTCTTCCTTTTCTAGTTTTTTAAAGAAGAAATGTTCGGTTGTTTCTTTGGGCTCATTCTTGTTTTCGGAGTTAGGCCTGTAATGATATGAACTTCCCTCTTATGACCGCTTTTGCCGTGTCCCAAAAGTTTTGATATGTCATACTATCATTATCATTTGTTTCTATGTATCTCTTGATCTCTCTTTTTATTTCTTCTCTGACCCAGTTATTCTTCAGTAGCATGTTGTTTAGTCTCCATGTATTTGTGGTTCTTCCTGATTTCTTTTTGCAGTTTTCTCTAGTCTCAAAGCATTATGATCAGAGAATATGGTTGGTATGATTTCAACCCTCTTATATTTGTTGAGGCTATCTCTTTGTTCCAATATGTGGTCAATTCTTGAGAATGTTTTGTGTGCACTAGAGAACAATGTATAAGCAGCTGTTTTGGGATGGAAGGCTCTGTAAATGTCAATTATGTCCAGTTGCTCTAATGTGTCATTTAAGAATTTCTTTATTGATTTTGTTTGGATCATCTGTCCATATCTGATAGTGGGCTATTTAGGTCCTTACTACAATAACGTTTTAGTCTGTTTCTCCATTTAGTTAGTAATTGCTTTATATATTTTGGGGCTCCATGATGGGGAGCATAGATATTCATAAGTATTATGTCTTCTCGGTGCATGATTCCCTTTATCATTATGAGTTGTACCTCAGTATCTTTCTTTACCTTTTTGATTTTGAAGTCTATTTCATCTGATATTAGTACAGCTACTCCTGCTTTTCTCTGTATGACATTTGCTTGAAATATCATTTTCCACTCTTTTACTTTGAGTCTATATTTGTCTTTAGAGCTGAGATATGTCTCATGGAGGAAGCATCTGGTTAGGTTTTGTTTTTTGATCTAATCTGCAACTCTGTGCCTTTTCATTAGTGAGTTCAGTCCATTACATTTAGGGTGATTATTGAAATATGATGTCTTCTTATAGCCATTTTATCTTTTGCTTTCTGATAGCTCGGTGTTTCCAGTACTTCCTTGTCCTTGTGTTTTTGTTTTCTTTATTTTGGTTGGCTTTTGTGGGTTTTGCCGCTGTTTCTTCTTGTTTTATGTTATATACTTCAGTTCTGAATCTTTGGCCTGTGGTTACCATTACAAATATAAAAAGGATAGTTGAATATATACAGTCATCCCTCTTCTTCTGTGCATGCCTATCTCCATTCCCCTTTGTAAATTTGAATCTTTGAATCCTCCCTTTTTCAGTCATTGTTGTCTCAATTTGTTCCTATGTATGCTCAACTTTCATTATTATCTTGTTATAGCAAATCTCTTCTTATTTTAAGCTTATAATGCCCTGTTTTTAGTAAGGGTTGTACTCTTCTGCCTTTATTAGCTTGCTAGTCACCTTACTCCTAATTATGTTTTTTTTTTTTTGTCATTTTGTTTTAAGTGAGCTGACCCCTTTCAGTATTTCCTGTACTACAGGAAGAATTTCCTGTAGTACAGGAAGAATTGTAGTGGAGAATTCCCTCAATTTTTGTATGTCTGGAAAGGTCTTAATTTCTCCTTCATATCTAAAGAAGATCTTAGCTGGATACATTATTCTTGGCTGGTAGTTCCTTTTATTTAATAGCTTGAATATTTGATTCCACTCCTTTCTGGCTTGTAGGGTTTGTGCTGAGAAGTTCAATGATAATCTAATGGGTTTTCCTTTATAGGTTGTTATGGTGCAGGTGAGAACAGGGACCCACAGAGCCAAATCAAAGAGAATTATGAGCCTTTATTAGCCGGCCTGTGACTGACTCTCTACCATGCAGGGTTAGAGGAGATCAGCCCCGAGCTTCCAGAGGAGGCAGCTTATAAAGCTTAAGACCATTTCCTGGTGGTCTTCTGAACAATAAGCAAGCAGATTATATGAAGCAGCAGATTATAGAAAGCAGATGCTGGCTGTAGATGCCTAACACAGAGAAAAATGTCCTATACAAAGGTAAATGTCCTTTGGACTCTTAGATCAAACAGGGCTTAGCAGGCAGTTTCCTTATCTGCATCCTCGTGGTGGTCAGTTCTTTCCTGGGGGCTGGTGCCTGGAGATATCACTTCTCTGTGACTGATTTACTGGAAAGTTTTTTTTACTCCCCCAAGGTTACTGTGTTCTCTGGCTGTTCTAAGAATTCTCTTTGTCATTGATTTTTAATAATTTTAATATGATATATCTTGGTGAAGGCCTTTTTTGGTTTAGATAATTGGGTGTTTTATTGACATCTTGAATTTCAAGCTCCAGCTCATTTCTTAGATTTGGGGAATTCTCGTCAACTATTTGTCTGAAAATACTTTCTAGTCTCTGCCCTTTTTCCTCCCCTTTGAGAATTTCCATTATTTTTGTTTCCTCTCCTGATGGTATCTGCTAGTTCTCATATTTCTTTTTTATTATTTTTTATTCTTCAGTTTCTCTCTTCTTTCTTCTGATTTATTTCTAGATTTCTGTTTTTGATATCACTGATTCTTTCCTCCATTTGGTCGACTCTATTTTCTAAGCTTGCTATTTTATTTTTCAACTCTTGCAATATATTTTTTATCTCCAGAAGGTCTTTTCGGTTCTTTCTGAGGGTTTCAATCTCCTCGATAAAGAGCTCATTCTGCTCATCTAGTTGTTTTTTAAGTTCCTGAAATTGCTTATATGATTCATTTTGGATCTCACTGAGTTTTTTCAGAAGTACTTTCCTGAATTCTGTCATTTAAATCTCATATTTCTATGTCTATTTCTATGTAAGCTTATTTTATAGAGATTTTTCTCTTTCTTTCTGAGATGCCTTGTCACCTTGGTTGTTTATGGTGTTTAATGGACTATTTCTCCGCCTGGGCATTAATGGAAATGTATCCTGCGTTTTTCCAAAAAGATTTATTATATGAAGGTCTCTCTTTAGCCTGCTGCAAAGAAGGTGCTTTTCTTTTGGTTTCCAGTAGGTGGCGGCTAAGCTTCTTGGATCCCTGCTTTATGGAAAGCCTTAAAAATGCCTATTTATTTTCTTAAAGATATTTAATCACACTTGCTACTGTCAGTTTCAGTCCCTGTCAGTGTTAGCAACAGTTTCGATAGCATTTGCTCAGTTTTTCTTGTGGCTCTGTGGTGTTTGGTGAGGAGGGCATGTGGGGAGGGTCTACTGGGTTGGTGTTGAAGGCTGCGGTTCAGCCTCAGTTTTGTAACTGTGGCTGGTAAAATTAAAGTGTTTTTTTTTTGTTTTTTTTTTTGTTTGTTTGTTTGTTTGTTTTGCCATCCAGCTTCTCTGCTTTCTCCCCTAATGACTGGGCCCTGCCATGGGCCATGGGGAGTTTACAACTCTCTCAGGTAGGGTTAGCCAGAGAACTCCTCACAGGAACTCACCACGCCTTTCCCCCCTTCTCCGTCCCCTATAGGTAGCTCCAGCGGCTGCAAGAGGCAGCCTCTTTATTTCTCCCAGTCCACTGCCCGACACCGGGGTTCTGACTTGTGGTAGCTATTATGCACAGATCCCACACTCAGACATGCTGGTGTGCAGTTTGGGTGTTTTTTGTTGTTGTTGAATTATAGATGTTCAGCTTATAATTGTCTCAAAGGGAGAGATCTGGGAATGTCTCTCATGCCACCATGTTTAATCCAATCTCTTCACTATGGATTTTTTTTTTTTAAGGCAAGACCACCCTTGGTTGACCTCACAGATTTCAAGAAACTTGTCAGCTCCCTTCAGGTCCTGACCTAGTTCATCCAGGATCCCATGCTTGGCCTTTGAAATGTTTCTCTCATCCCATGGTCTCCATTGCACTCACCTCACAGATCTTCAAGGCTGGCTTATTACAAACACCTGGTCTTGCTGCTCAGCTTCTGATCATTCAGGCATATCATTCTCTCTCTCCACCCCAACCCTCTCTCTCTCTCCCTCTTCCTCCTCCTTCTTCTCTCTCAGCTGGACCCTCATTGCCATTTAAAACTATTAATTTTTTAACTCCTGATCTTCATTTTCTTCTCCCAATTCGAAGTTCTTCTTCTACCCACACTCCAGGATATTACATCTGTTTTTCCTCTCTTTGTCTACTGTCTTCCCTTCAAGTTTCTTTTTCATAGACCTAAGTGAATGGTCAAATATTTTTATAGGAACTAAACTATCTTCAATCTTGCTTCTCCTTGAAGCTACCATTCAGTATCTTTTCTTCCTCTTCTTTACAGTTTATACTTAACACTCTGTCTCTGGAGCTCTTAACACATTTTTCTTCAACCCTCCAAACTCTGTTCAGACAGCTTTTTCAGAGGAAAACAATGACTGCCTGATTCCTCATTCCAATTTACCAAAAAGTCATAGGACCTCTCCTCATTTGGCTTTCAAGAAACAATTTTCTTCAAATTCCCCTTGAAACTCTCTGATCTATGTCTTTCTCTGTCATCATTTCATGAGCCTCTCCCAAAGTTCTCATCTTGTCCTAGGGGTCCTTCTTGCTTTACTTTTGTCCCAGGGCTGTCTCATTCTCTCTCAGCTTTATCCGTATGCTCCCACTCACTTTGACTCCATCACATCTCTTCTGAGCTCCTGACCTACATTTCCACTGCTAACGGGATATCTCACTTCAAACTTGGCATGTCTCAAACTGAATTCAGTGTCTTTTCCCTAATAATCCCCCATCTTATGTAAATAACACCACAACCAGCCACACATGTGGAAACACTGGAGGGTAAATTCCCACAGTTAATCAGTAGCTCATAGTGCCAGGTAGCCATAGAGTTTTGTGCCCATTTTGTAAATTAGGGCCTACCTCCCCCTCCTCAACCAAGTGCCATGACACTCTGTTGGTTTGCCAGTCTCCAAATGCTTCCCTTTTCAAGCTTAAAACATGAGGTTAGTGACAGAATTTCTGCCTCAGAGATAGCACTGACCCCTCACTGTGTGCAGGGAAAGCCTCAGACTCCCCAGAAGGGTGTTCAGGCCCTCCATGGTCTGAGATATCCCCGCACTCTCCGTGCCCCTCGCTCCTGCTGCACCACTCTCTGTACTGATCCCTGAACATGCTATTCTTTATCCTATGCCTGCACTTTTTATTTCTACAGTTAGAAAGACATTGATCTTCATTTTCTGCCAACCCAAATTCTCCCATAAATCAAAGCTTGGTTGCTGGCCATTTCTTTGGCATAGACTTTTGATCTTCCTTGGATAGAACTAGCAGTTTCTCTTCTCGTCTCCCTTAGTGTATTACTTTTAACACTTAATTGACTCTGCCTTGAATTACATTTGGTTATTTTTATTTCTATGAGTTTCTTTTAATAGCAATTATTTATTGAGTAACATGTACTCTATGTTCTTATCATCTCATTTAATAAGTGGTATTGGTACTTCCCTTTGCCAAGGAGATAATTGGGGCTCAAAGAGGTTACAGTTCTTCTAAAGGTCACACAGCTGGTAAATGGAAGAACCAGGGTCTTGTTTACTCCAAAGCTCAGTCTCTTCCTTAGACCAGTTGTTTCCAATATTCACTGTATATTGAAATCACTTGGGAAATATAAGAAACTATTGATAAGCCCAAACATCCTTATTGACTTGGTATGGAGTTGAACATGGACATCATTTTTTTTAAGTCGTCCAGGTGATTCTAATATGCAAAATTTGGGAACCACTATCCTAGGTTACTCGTTGCTGGAACATAGTGTGTTCAATACATGTTTGCACTAAATCTTTTCTCCATATGCTTTCCTGGTCCACAGGATGCCTTATTCCTAAATTCCAAGCTTAGTAAAAATCCAAAAGCAAAAACAAGCAGGGAAAGGAATTGTCTTGCAAATATGAGTCCCAAATTTATTTCCAATGGAATTTCCCAAATCAATATAAAGAAATTAGAAAGCACAAGTCAAAGTTAAGTTTTAATTAATGGATCCTCAATTGCCTTTCTTTGGTGAGAATAACCTGCCTTCTTGGCATCCTCCAGCCCCTCCTCATTTTTATCATTCTGGAAGCTGCAGGCTGACATGACTTGTCTCTACAGACTGGTCTTGAGACAGAGCCTACCTTCTTTGGAAGAGAAGTTGAGGCTCTCAGGGAAAGCATGTATGGAAGGCTTGGACCATGGCAACAATCAGGTAATACTCTAAGCCCTCGATGCTGTTCCCATGGCAGGTTGTCACAGCCATGCACTCTCCGGAAATTGTTGGAAAAAAAAATCCCATGGGTTCAGTCACTCCCCATGCTGCATTTACTCTCTCCTTTTCATATTTAGAGGTTATTTTATTGCAGCCAAATTTATGGAAGAAAGTTTGAAAACTAGTCTATCTCTTTAAAACTTTTTATTCCATCAAGACTTTTATAACTTTTAATGTTAAATTACATCGATGAGAAAACATCACCTGATAAAACTGTGCTATAAGTTTACATGAACTTCCTGTCTAATGAGTAGGGATATACATCCTTATAAAATTCTATTAAAGCTTCTGTTTTGATGAATCTAAGGAGGAAACAACTCAGAAGACCTTTCAGTACCTCTTGAGACTAGGAAACTACTCTTCCCAGATGTTATTAGATTGAGATGTTGGTCATTGCTAGCAATAATTTAGAATGTGAGAGACATGTTCAAAGTTCTGGATTAATTAAATAATTTGTTCAGTAAATATTATTTGGAGTCCTCCCTACATACTTACACATATACAGTGTAATACCGGGCCACACACTATTCGGCACCCAGTAGCTCACACATTAGTGTTCTGTTATAAAGATGCCTACACCTAAGTTAAATGGTGTCAGTTAAATGATATTTCAAGGCAGTAATTAGAGATGCTGTGGACCTCACATGATTGAGAGCTGAGTAAATGGTCTAGGGGGGTGGTTTATTGAAGGCAGGCAAGAGACCTAGGTGGAGATCCTACCTTTAACAAACTTTTGAACTCCAGCTTTTTCAATTGTAAGACAAGAGAGTCATATCAGAAATTTATTTCCAAGGTCATTCTAGCTCTAGCCTATGGTGAGTCTAAGGGTCTATAAGAGTTTATAGGATGGGATGGCCATGGAGGCCTTCTTGCAGTGAGATGTGTATTTCATTTGGAAAGAAGGAAAATGTTCGGAGGAATATCAGCCAGGATCCAGTGAGGAATCACACAACACACCAGTTATATTAACAGAGAATTTAAAATACAGAATTAGTAGCTGGGTTCTAGAGAACTTAAAGGAAACGGTGAGTTATTACAGAGATAGGAAATGCAGGAAGCTGCTACTACCCCTGGAGAAGGAAGAACAAAGGAAATAGTTTGAGATTATTAGAAATTAGAAACTCAGAGATGAGGTCCTGGAGCTAAAGCAGGAGTCCTGCCCAGCTGGTGCAGGTGTCTCTTAGAGCCACATGAAGCTGGTTCTGGAGTGTGGGGAAAACCTGAAAACTGAGCCATCTGTTGTTGCAGGAAGAATCATTGCTGGAATAACACCCCCAGGAACATCCGATAAAAAGACAGTGTACCTTCCTCCTCTGGACTTGTAGTCTCCCTCTAGTGCCTCTTTCTGGAAGAGTTTATTAAGAAGCAGCAGGCAAAGCAGAAATGGGGTTTGCAGCCTCGGACCTGCAGCTCAACCTGAGCATAGAAGGTAGGTTTGGAGCTGAGAGCCAACAGTCTAATTATCAGCCCTTGGAGAAATGGGGCAGCTACAGAGAAATTGGTTAAGCAAAGCAGTAATAATATCTACCATGTCAAAGGGTCTACTTTGTATCATTGCATCTGTTTACTTGTTAATCTTCAGAACAACCTTATGAAATCAGTTCTGTTATTCACCTATGACAAAGGAAGAGCTATAGCTCAGAGAGGTTAAATAACCTCCCCATGCTTACCCAGCAAGTTATGCACAGAACAGGGATCTGAACACAGAATTGTCTGATTGTAAAGCTTTTCCCTTCATAGGATACAGTGTTTACTGAAAGGGTGCTTGGTATATTTAAGCAGCCATGAGTCATTTGATTAACAGGGTGGGAAATAGATTTGGAAAGGTCAATTTTGGATAATTTGTGGATCGATAAAGGATGTGGGTCTTTTAGGAAATGAGAACCAGTGAAGATTTTGGAAAACAGCAGTAAACATGATGGAAACATGTTCTAAGAAATTTATTTGGAAAGAGTGAGTAAGAAGGGTTGAAGAAGGGAGTCTGGTGCCAGAAAGCCTTCTTGTGAATTAATTATAATAATTTAAAGATGAGTTGACAAGGGCTTTGGTATGGGTGGTGACAACAAGAAAGAAGAGAAAGAAATGTTTGGAAGAATAAACAGGAATGGTTGGGCAAAGATGTATGAAAAGTAGGACTCAAACAGCAACCAAGTCTCAACTACAAAAGAAGAGCGCAAACAATCCACTCTAGGGGCACACCCAGAGCACCCAGCTCAGGTGACCAGAGAGATTGTGTCATTGGACCCCACAGCACACCTACTACATGAGGCCACTTTACCAAAACCAGGAGATGTAGCAACTCTACCTAAAACATAGAAACATAGGGAGGCAGCCAAAATGGGGAGACAAAGAAACATGTCCCAAGTGAAAGAACAAGACATAACTCCAGAAAAAGAACAAAACAATGACAACGAAAATGAAGGTAAGCAGTCTACCAGATGTTGAGTTCAAAACACTAGTTATAAGGATGCTCAATGACCTCAGCAAGAACTTCAACAAAAAGATAGAAAACATAAAAATAGAAATAGGAAACATAATACAGAGCTAGTTAGAATAAAAAATGCAATAACTGAAATGAGAAATACATTAGAGCGAATCAACAGATTAGATGAAGCAGAAAATCAAATCAGTGATTTGTAAATAAGGCACCAGAAAACACCCAATCAGAACAGCAACAGTTAAAAAAGATTCCAAAATATGAGGATAATTTCAGGGGCATATGAAACAACATCAATTGTACTAACATTTTAATCATAGGGGTACTAGAAGGAGAAGAAAGAGACCAAGGAATTGAAAACCTATTTAAAGAACTAAGATGAAAAACTTTTCTAACTTGGGGAAGGAAATCAACATACAAGTCCAGGAAGTACAAGATGAACAAGATGAACCCAAACAAGATTAAACCCAAAGAAGTCCACACTAAGACACATCATAATTAAAACACCAAAGGTTAAAGACAAAGAGAAAATCTTAAAAGCCACAAGAGAAAAGCAGTTAGTTACCTACAATGGAGCTCCCATAAGACTGTCAGCTGATTTCTCAACAAAACTTTGCAGGCCAGAAGAGATTGGCAGGAAATATTCAAAGTGATAAAAAGCAAGGACTTACAACCAAGATCATTCTACCCAGCAAAGCTATCATTTAGAATCAGAGAAGACATAAAAAGCTTCTCAGACAAGAAAAAGCTAAAGGAGTTCATCATTACCAGCCAGTATTATAGGAAATGTTAGAGGGACTTTTTTAAGAAGAAGAAGGAAAAAGAAATAAAGATAAAAAATATTAACAATAAAATGGCAGTAACTACATATCTAGCAACAATTACTTTAAAGTAAATGGATTAAATGTTTCAATCAAAAGACAGGGTGGTAGAATGAATAAGAAAACACGACCCTTACTTATACTGTCTACAAGGACTCACTTCAGATGAAAAGATACACCTAAGGTAAAGAGATGGAAAAAAATACTTCATTAAAATGAAAACAAACAAACAAACAAACAAAAATGCTGGGGCAGCAATACTTATACCAGACAAAATAGACTTTAAAACAAAGCCTATAACAAGAGATAAAGAGAGACCTAGTAATCCCACTTCTGCGTATTTATTCAAAGAAACTCAAAACACTACTTTGAAGGGACATGTGCATCTATATGTTCATCGCAGCATTATTTACAATAACTAAGATATGGTGGCAATGTGAGTGTCCATCCATGGATGAATGAAGAAGAGGTGGTACAGATATACAATGGAATAGTCCTCAGCCATAAAAAAGAATGAAATCTTGCCATCTGCCACAACATGGATGTATCTAGAGGGTTGTGAAAAGTAAAATAAGTCAGACAAAGACAAAGGCCATATGATTTCACTTACATGTGGAATCTAGAGAAAAAAATAAACAAAAAAACAGAAACAAACTCATAGATACAGAGAACATTTTGATGGTTGCCAGATGGGAAGGAAGTTGGGGGATGGGTTAAAAAAAGGGGAAATAAGAAGTACAAATTAGTAGTTACAAAATTGTCATAGAGATGTAAATTATCATATAGGAAAATAGTCAATAATACTGTAACAACTATGTATATTGTCAAATGGGTACTAGATTTATCAGAGTTATCACTTTGTAAGTTATATAAATGTCTACTCATTATGCTATACACCTAAAACTGATATAGTATTATATGTCAACTGTAATTAAAAAATAAAAAATTACTTAAAAAAAAGATATAGTGGAGCTCTGCTCGCACTGTTCAACAATTTTTCCACTAGTGTTAAAACAAATTTCTTATCCTTCCCTTAGGCCTTAAGGAATGGTTGGTTTGTGTTTTAAAAGGTTGGTATTATGTATCTAAAGATAATCTGTAATATAAAATTCACATCTAGAGGGCTAAGAAGCTCATGTTGAGAGAGGCTGTGGCCCAGAGGCAAGGAGGCCAAGTGAAGGAAGAGCTATCAAAGTAGGAGGCTGGGCCTGCTCTGGCCTACCACATTTTGCCTGAAAGCAAAGGGCACAGATTAGATTTTTAAGCTAGTGTGTCTTTTGGTACTGTAACTACTAGGTGTAGAAATGAAAACACAAATTAGTTTGGAGCAGAATTTCATTATGAGAGGAATAATTTTGTGCCCAGTCTTAGTTATGCTAATACAAGTGCACTAGACTTTCTTTGCCCTAGGGAGAACATATAACAGAATCTTTTTAAAATTCCTGTGGCTGATTAGTTTGCAAAACGAGCCTTACCGGCTTCTGATAGGGAATGAGTGTGAGACCCCAGGCTCTTCTTTCTGAGAGCTGAAATTAGAAAAACCTGTTTTTAAGAGTGTGCTCCTAACAAATATCTGCTAGCATTAGAGGATGGCAAGAGCTCCAAAGGGGATTCCTTATAAGAGAATCTCCTGGTGATACATGCTGCACAGAAAAAGAAGCTCCAGCTGAAGGTGCAGGTGAGGCTGAGGGACCTCTAGACCCTGCCACCAAGATATGTTGTCACTTTTTGAGAACAATGGCTGAACAGAAAGTGAAAACATAACAGGCTACACCCTTGGAGCCTAAGCGTGAGCATTGGGTTTTCTAGTGATTTGGCCCAGCAAAGTACATTTTTCAGTTATGCTGTGTGAAAGCACTAACCAACTTGGGTTCTGTGAGTCCCTGGGATTCTTGGACAGTTTTAAGTGGGAGCCTCAAATTAAAAATCCTGGATATCCACTCAGGATTCATAGATGAATAAGCAATAAATTAGGGAAAGTGTGTAAAGCTGATAAGGAGTAGAGAGGGAGGGGTATACTAGTTATACTAGCTTTCAAGGTCCAGCTATACATTTTTTAATGGGAGCAGGGGCAAAGACTATAAGGGTGTACAATTTTTAGTAACATGACTATATTTATGTATTTCAAGACAACAAATTCTCAGAGACTATTAGGCCTTTGAGATCTTTTTGATTATCAACAGCAAATTTATTAGATTGTAAATTTCTGATGATTTTATGGTGGGTATTCATTCATTCATTCATTCATTCATTCATTTGAAGACATTTCTTGAGCCAAATAATAGGAAGCTATTTAAATATTATATAAAATCAAAGTTTTGTTGACTTACGAAGTGTTTAGAAATATTTAATTAATCTTCGATGATCTTCTGTTCTTTTATTTTAAAGTGGATTATTTTTCATCAGGTTAAACACTAAGAAGTCAATATTGTCATCTAGTTGTGTTTCTCAGAAAATCTTTAACAGAAAGTTTCCAGTTGCAATCAATCCAAAAGATGTCTCTTGCAAGTGCCTGGTTTGCATACTTATGCAGAGAGTCAAAGTTGGGTATTATCTTCATATGTATTGTGTGCCATGCTTGATAGAAATATTTTTTTGAGAAAGTAAATCAGAATTGTTTGCAGAATGGTTGAGTCATTCATTTATTCATTCCCTTATTTTAAAAGAATATATTGAATTCCTGCTGCGTGCCTAGTAGTCTATAGTTGAACCAAGAGTCAGAAGTGAGAAGGAAAACTGGAGCGGGGAAAGGAGGGAGGGAAAGAGGCTGCCTCATGGAAGCAATCATGAGCATCCTCAGCTGGTCTTGTACTGGAATTGTAGCTTTATAGACTAATTTTAGTAAGAAGTTACGTTTTACAATATTAGGGTTTTCAAATGTCTCATTTTCATTATTAAAGTTTTGTAGGTATTTTTTTTTTGTAGTTCTGCACTTCTAGGTATTTTACCCCTAGGTATTTAATTGCTCTTATGAGCAATAAAATTCTAACCAGTTTTTTTACTTTCAGTCTAAGGCCTCCCACATCCATACCTACAAATTGATTATCCTTTTAGATTGTTTAATTTTTTTTATCTCTTTAATGAATAGGAAATTATGGATTTTTGTCTCAATTTTTATCCTTACATTTTTCTAATAGGCTTACTTACCAATATATAATGTTTAAAAAACCTTAAAATGCTTATATTTAATCATTTTCCTTCTATCTTAATATTGTTGCCAACATTTTATTTCACCTTGATTTATTATCAAAAATTAATAATTACTAGTTATTTTTACACATTTAGTATTGTAAATTTAATGGCACAAATAAATTTCTTTGCTCATTATTATTTTTTTTTGCATTACTTATGGAATATATTTCTTTTCCTAAAGTTCCTATAGGTAAGATCCACTCTTGATAGATTTTATTTGTCAGAAAATGTTTTTATTTTACCTTTGTTCAGCTAGATATAGAGTTATAGATTAATATTTATTTGTTTCAGGGTTTTAAAAATATTATTCCATTACATTCTTGTTTTCATTATGGAAAAGTCTGCTTTCAGTCTGATTATTTACTTTGTAGGAAACTTGTCTTTTCTCTCTGCTAGCTTTGATATCTCCTCTTTTTCTTTTATTCTTTGTACTTTCTCAGAAATATATTTTAGTGTGGATTATTTTTTGTTTATCTTACTTGGAACTTATACTTCTTGAAACTGAAGGTTTATATTTTTCATCCATTCTGAAAAAAGCTTATCTTTCTCATTTTCTGTCTTCTTTCTTTCTGAAATTCTTATTATGAGATATAAGATGGATCTATTTATTCTACCTTCCATGTATCTTAACTCCTTTCATATTTTCTATTTTCTTATATCTTGGGCAACATTCTGAGTAATTTCCTTAGATCTATCTTCCACTTCACTGACTTTCACTTTAGCTATATCTACTTTTCTGTTCATCGCTAAGTTTTTTTTTAAGACACATTTAATCACCATCATGATTAAATGATTACATTTAGCAATCAACAACATGTGAACAATAAACACAAACACAATCCTACATTTAAATGTTTTATTGGAATGCTTTGCACTTTCCACAATAGAAATTAAAATACCTATTTTACAGGTAGTAACAAATAAAATTCTCATTAAAAAAAATTTTTTTGGCCTTAAGAATGTTGTAACCTGTAGCTTTTCTGTCATTTCTTAGGCTCTCCTCTTCCAATAAGCTGCTTTTTTTTTTTTTTTAGCAGTTAAAAATTTCTGTCACTGCTGTAACTATTGGTGTTGCTGGAACACTTGTAACCACATTGGTTTTGTGGTTTGGAAAAGTATTGGCCTATGCCACTATAAGGACTAGAACTTTTGCCTTCAAAGTTTTCTCCTTTCATAGGTACAGAGTTGAAGATTGATTGTCATAATTGCCAGAGTCATTGTAGCTTCTATGACCTCTCAAACTGCTTCCATCATTACTTGATTCATGATTACCACTATATCCACCAACACCATGCTACCACCAAGGTCATAACAACCACTGAAACTCCATGACCAAAGTTGTGATTCCCTCTAAAAAACCTCCACAACCACTGCCAAAGTTTTCAGAATGATGTTTGGATGAGGCATCAGCCATCTCTCGCTTATTCATGGTTCTCTTTACTTTATTTACAGTTATAGCTATTCACAATATGATATTTCTGAATGACAGTCTTATCCGTGGAGGTGTAGTCACCAAAGGTTACAAAAGTAAAGCTTCTCTTCTTGTCACTGCCTTAGTCATTAATGATTTCAATCACTCATTCTTCCTATACTAATCAAAAGAATCTCTTACATGATCTTTTTCAGTGTCTTTTTTAATAACATTTTAAAATAAGTCACTGGGCTCTTGGTCTTGAAACCCTCTCTTGAGACAGTCCTCTTTGGCTCCACAACTCTTCTAGCCACCTTGAGTGGCCTTGCATTCATGACTATGTCTGCTTGCACCACAGTGGCATATGTGACCAACCCAAAGTTACCGGAGTGCTTGACATTTGAATTTTTCATTACCACACAATCTGTGAGTGTTCTCCCTGGCTCGAAATGACCCCTCAGTCTCTCCTTCATTATTTTAAAGTTAAAACCTGTGGTGAAGAGTCTCTGAAGCTCTTTGGGCTCTTTGGGAGACTACGAATTAGACACAATGGCGGCAGGAGGGAAGACTTGAACAATGTTTCTTCAGCTGTGGTCACAGGCAGAAACCCACTGAGTTTTTAATACCAGTAGCTATCATTTTAATTTACAGATGTTCTTTTATTTTTTCAAATATATTTTAGCTTAATTTTTTTCTTTAAGTATTAAATATATTATCCATGTTTATTATTCATTTTAGTTTTCTTTTATAATTTCTAGATAAATTTGTTTTATAGTCTAAGTACAAAAGTATAAAAATTATACTATCTAATATTCTTGGTTTGATTTTTCTGTACCTCTTGATTTTTAGTGTGTTTTGTAATTTTAGATTATGAACTTGGGTTTGGTGAATCTTTATCTGTGAAAATCCTCTGCAGCCTGGTTGAGAATATGACCCCCAAAGAGATTTTATTCTTGCATCTGCTAAAACTGTTTTTGTTTCTGTCTTGTTTTTTTAAGGTTAATTTCTTGGGTAGGCAATTCCTGGAGCATATGATTATGTAAATTCTAATATCAAACTAAGATGAAAAGAGGCTGGTAGCTATAAATGGTCAGAGCTATAAATTTATTTTAACTAATTAATCTTTCCCTACTTTAATCCCATTTCATAACAAGCTAGTTCCCAGTTTATTCCTTATGCTGGTGGTCATATTTTTCCTTTATTGAATGCATAGCACTTTGGAGGTTCTGACTTTATGGAGGAAGGACTGGGATGTTGCATCCTAATTCTAATTCCTCACTTTAAGAGGGCCTGAGACCTTGTTTTCTCAATTGAAATGGGCTTTAAACACCAATGTTCTATAGAGGTAGATTAGTAAACCTTCACTGTAGTACAAAAGTTTGAGTTTTAAGCTTCCTCTTTACTTTTTGGCCTTTGGACCTTTTCTGTATTTGAGAGTAGGAGTGGATAGAGTCCACTTATATATTTCAAAGGATGCTTATTTTACCTGTTGTCAAATTTGTAGGCATTTTGCAGTAGGATACTTCTTTTTGGGATCTTTAGTCTGCCATATTTCCAGAAATAGAACTCTCATATATTTCATTTACCTTATTCAAGGCTGTTTCCCCAACACTGGGGAAATATTTGATAGATGATAAATTTGCCAGATATTTGTTAAATAAATAATTGTTAAGTTAAGAAATAAAATTGAATAACATTCTTGCATTTTAAAAGAAAATTTTCTAAAATAGGTTTTTAATTTTCAGGCAGCATTAGCAAGGGTGAGAATTTTAGGCTCCATTTAAGGACAGTGAAAGAAAAATGACATTTGGGGTTGAGTTGTTCCCCTTCATGGTTGTCAGTGTTATCTACCTAGGGATCTGATTCTGCTATAGTTGTTATAGGGAAAAGGCTTTCATGTCCAAGAAATAGAAAATTGATTTTGGACATCACCTCACTCTATTTATTGCTCCAAAAGAATGAATCACATTCTAGGCAGGATTACACTCCCTGGATTTTATTTACTTATTTTAAGGACCACCTTCTCCATGATCTCACATTTCTTAGAAGCTTTCTCACAGATTAAAATGCATATCTAGGGACAATTTTTCTTTTTTCATCATGAATAAACATGAGTGTAAATCTATTCCATATACTTCTAGAGTAATTATAATGAAAACTCTTTCACCCTCTCCTCTGACCCATTGTTTAAGATTCCATTTAAGACAGCATTTCTTTCTTACTCTGTTACATGCCTCAGCTATTTGTGCAAGGACTTATTGTTGGTTCCTTTATATTCTGAACAGACTTTCCTTCTGCTGATTTAGGCATCATCAGGAACAAGCGCAACCACAAGACTGGACTCAGTCAATCAGAGGTCATTTGAAGGTTAGTGCCAGCAACATGTCCTGCTGGACTGGTTTTAGATCAGAAGGTAGAGGAGAGATCATCTGTTGTTCCAGAAATATGACCTAATAATCTGGGATTACACAAATCTTCCCAGTTTGCTTTATGGAAAGGAAGACCACCCATGTTTCATGTTAAACAAGGTGGGAATATTACTATTGCTAATAGATGCTCATGTATTTATGTATAGTTTGTACCTTCAAAAATATTTTAAAATATATTGTTACATTTGAATACAATTCTGAAAAAATAATTTTTGCTCATTATTGCTAAGAAAATTTTAACTGTCTTCCTTCTTCAGAGAAAGAAGGCAAAACTTATAAAAAATATATTTTTTAATTATTGACATGTTAATTCAACCTGGATAATCAAGCATTTAGGCAGGAGTCTGGGGAAAACTTAATAAATAAATCATAATGCATACCATGTTTGAATTGATACATAATATTTTTGAACCATCTTCAATTGTAGATTGAATCTCTACATGATAGAGAAAGTAGATTTCTTATGACCAGGAATATCAGATTTTTTAGGAGAATCTTAAAACTATTTTATTTTAAATAAAAGTACTTTGTTAAATAAGTAATTAAAAGTCATTTGCTTTCTGGCAGAGTTTTGTTAACTGCATCTACATATAATTTGCTATCTGGATTGCATATAAATGAAATCAGAAATCACTGAAATCTTTTGGAAATCCATACATTCTCTCTCTCTCTCTTTTTAAAATATTGTCATGGAATCAACTAAGTAATTTTCAACATCCCATTGGACAGAATACTTCTCATGTAATTTTAATCAGAGGGAGCTTTGGTATATTGGAAAGGATGCTGGAATGAAAGTTAGGAAATAAATATTTGAGTACAGGCTCTGCCTCTTACAATGTTTTTTTTTTATGACCTTGGGCAAATCATTAAATCTCTCTGGTTTGCCTCATTTCAAAGAAGAAGATAATTATATTTATATCTTAGGTGGTTCTAAGGAGTAAAGGACTTGTGAAAGGACTTGTAAAGTAAGAAGTAAAGTGTGCTGTGTTACACGTTAGCCCTCCCAGGAAGCTCTGAGCAACGGCACTTCTGTTTTAGTCACTATTACATTTCCAGTATGCAGCACAGTGGTTGACTCACAGGAGATACTCAGTACAGACAGATTGAGTGAATAATAACTGTTCTTCCCTGAAGATGATTCAGAGTGCCTTGTTTACATCACAGCCCAAACCATAAAATTTCTTTTGTTTTCCCAGGAATAAAATGAAAAGGTTAGAATAACTGATGTGCATTGTTCCTTCCAAATGTGACATTTTTGTGATTCCATGAATCCTCACTCTCAGGATCCTGTGAGTGACACAGAACCTCACTGCCCTGTTGAAGTCCCACATCCATATGACAGAACAATGTAATTTTTAGAAACTTTAATTATATGTCTGCAATATGCAAACCAGAGAGATCATTGTTATTCAGTCGGTTAAAAAACAAAAAGAAAAAAAAAAACAAAAAGAAAAAAATCACAGTGAATAAATGGTTAATAGCCAGAAGTATTCAAATTCATTTGTCTATATAGGCAGTCTACTGAGTAATTCTTACTCCAGTTACTAAATCCTGTAGAAAAGAGAAATTTCTCATCTGTGAATCATGGTTCTAATAAAATCTCTAAGGACTGGTGTAAATACCTTAAAAAATACTAGTGCTTATTATTCCATGAGAGTTGCTGAGAAGATAGGGCATTGTTTATAGTTACAGCAATATATAAGAAAATTAAACCTGTACTCCCTTATCCTTTTAGTTGTATTCTTAGGCTGGAAATATTTGTCTTGATTAAGCACAATTCCACAATGACGACTCAGAGTTCAAGGTCTTTCATGAAGTCTTCATTACTATTGGAGAATAATGATCAAGGAGCAGATGCCAAAGTTTATATGGGAGGGTAGACTTTTAGATACTCCATTTCAGATTTTGTTCTCTGTATTTCCTGCTATTTGTTCGGCTGGTGTGTGACCTCCACCTGTAACATGAAGCCCCTAAACATTTACAGATGGGTTTGCCAAGCTCCCAGCCTCTGCTAAAGTAACCAGTGTGAGCAACCCAGCTGAGTAGATACTGGATGCATCTTCATCATTTATTATTTGAATAGGGTTTATGGGCAGTAATGTGATTCTTCTCATCTGTGAAACTTAGGAAAACCTGCGATGCTGTTTGAATAGGATTGGGTGGACTGCCTGGGGAAATCCAGAGCCTGTGATTCAATTACAGGGGCTTTCACAGAGTCAGACACTACTCGGAAATTACAAAATCAAGTTAGAGTCTAAAAATAATTTGAGCGGTCAATTGATCATGTTGATCAGTTTTTAATCATGCTATATTATCTAGAACTAGATAATAGCATGAAGGAACTGATGAAGAGTTATTGATTGATTCAAGTTATTTTCATCTGCTGTTCACTTCCTTGGGAATCCTAAAATATAAATTCAGTTTGGCTCATGAAAGTTTGTAAAGTAAAAAAAGACAAGCTTTCTTCTTCCTTCTTTCAGCCAGTTATCATCTGTCTCAAATTCTTTAGTTCATTGGGATTACCCTTTATTTTGTCCATCATCCAGACCTCTTTCTTTCCCCACTCTACCCCATCTTGTGTCCAGCCTGTGCTGTGCTGTCCCTTTCTACCTTTGTTGGCACATGTTGGACAGCACTCTGATTCTTTCACACCATGAAAATACCACCCATACAAGGCTATGGTTACCTGCAATAGGTACGGGCAGGGCTTTCAATGAACACCCAGATGATTACCTCTACTGGTCTTAAACTGGAAATTCTCATTATGTCTTTGCTTGAAACTCAGACTTAATCCATGTTACAATGCCCCCTCTTTTTTATTACCCACCCATCTGTCCTGAGCAACTCAAAATTACTCAACTATTGCAGGCAGAGCTAGATTATTCCTACTCCTCCACCTTCCAGGACAGGTTTTGAGTTTTTTCTTTTTTTTTTTTCTCCCACTGAGCATTGTGAAACTGAGGATTTCCTAAGAATAATTCTGCTGCCAGTTTCTAAAACCACATTATTGTTTCTCTTTGCTAAACTTCCATCCTTCATTTGATTCCCAGCCTCAGAAACCCAGGAGCCTCATGCTTCCCCATCATTTGGGGACCTGCAGTGTGGTCTAAATGAGCTTCAAGTCTCAGCCTGACTCATTCTGCCCATGACCTGAGGGGTTCTAAGACTATACCCTTTTCAAAAGATTCCTTCCCAGCTGGTCTGATGCACTAACACTAAGAACTCATCTCCTTAAACTAATACTCCCAGTGAGGTGTTTCTAAGTGAAAATGGCAGGGATATAGATGGCTTGCATTTGAATAGAGGACAACCCCAGTGCTTCTCAGTAGGAATAGTTTTAAGCTCTCCTCCTGCTACCTCCTCCCCTCCCCCAGAGACACTTGGCAATGTCTGGAGATACTTTTGGTTGTCCCACCAGGAAACAGGGGAGTTACTTCAGGCATTTAGTGGGTAGAAATCAGAATTGTCTCTAAAGATCCCACAAGGCACTAGACAACCCACTCACCCAAAGGGTTGGGTAACAGGGAAATTTCATTGACAATGTTTGGACAAAAATATTTGGGGGAGATGCCCTTTGCCAGACACAGACAGACACATGTGACACCATTTCTTCTTCACATCATCCAGTATGGGGGTTTCTGGAAAGAACAATGGAATCCTAGAGAAAAAATCCTAGAGAAGCTGACTGTAGAACCACTAGGGGTGCTTGAAGTGCAGAGTCAGCACTTTGCTTAGTCAGGTTACCCCAAAACATAGTTCATCAGAGAGAAGAAAGTAGGGGTGGAGCTCCTTTGCTGGGGGAAAGTTTATTTCCATGTTTTGAACTTTCACTGCTTGTATATAAGCAGCACACAATCAGGATGCACAGATCTCAGTTAAAGGGTGAGGGGTCTTGAGCTGAGAAAATATCATTTCAGCGTAGAGCAAGCACTCATATGAAAAGCAATATTTCAGAGAAGGCATTGAGTGTGGAGAGACCAAGAGGGGCACTAGGACTTACACGGCAACCACAGGAGAACACAGGGTAGAGATCTGGAATGACTTCTCGATCCAGAATGTAAGTATTACCCATCAACTCATGAGCATACTTATCAGCAAGGTAAGTCAATGGCCTTCCCTAAAGATTTTTACAAACTTGAAAGACATCCCTTGATCTAGTTGTGTTAAGCATGGTCCTGAGAAAAGACGAGGGGATAATTCCCACAACCTGCAGGGACTGCATTTCAGCAGAAGGATTGGCAAGATGATCTCAAGTTTAAAATAACAAAGTCAACACTGAAAATTCACTTTATTATGTTTTGATTTTACAGAAAATGTAGACTTGTAAATAACAATAGTTCTTTGTAACAATCTGCATGACACTTTTATTAGCTTGTGGAAGTAGGAGGTTTGGTTAAACAGGAATCCAAGTGACTATCAGGGGGAAAAAACTTAGAGTTGGAATAACTATGATTTAGAAAAATAATGGGCTTTGCAAACCACCTGTCACCTTGCTGATCTACAGAAAAATGTAAAGAACATTCTCATGGATGAGTGAAAATTTTCTCTACCCTACTAAGGAAAAGGTCAGAATAAGCATGCCTTAGCTGTCAGCTTCCACCAGTGCATTGCTTTTCAGAAGGTCGGCACAAACCTGACAAAAGCGACTTACCAGCTTTGGAAATGGTGAGGTCTATTTGTTAAGAGTACAACTCTTGCTCTTAAGATAAGGAAACCCAGGTGGCAGTATAGTAAATAGACACGAAAGAATGGTTCTGGTCCATTGAATGCCTGTCTGAACCTTTATTTTGAGAGTGGGCAAGAGGTGAAATGAATGCTCTTCAGCTGAGCGAGATGCCAGCCTTCAATGAATGGGAAGTAATAACAAAATCCTGGCTGAAAGTGCCATCAAGCACAGCACACGCACAGTCATGTCAGCTGCTTCTGAGAGGGAGGTCGGCTTCCTTTTGGTCTCCTAGAGCCGATGCAAGATCCCTTAATGAGTTAATAAGGACAAGAAATGTCAATGTCAAGGTAGATTTTCTGACTTTAAAGTTACCATCTTTGAAAAAGAAACGTAATACCTGTTGTTCTCAAGCTACACTATGCCAGTAAAAAGGAATATGGTTGTGACAATTGAAAACATCTCTTGAAATTAATGTTGGCAGCCTCTAGCTGAATCACAGGTGTGGAGAATCTGGGCAAGGGCCTGAGGCCCTAATGCAGGTGCTGGAGGGGAAGGATGAAACAACAGCTGAAGGAAGGATGGAAGTTGTCAACAAGAACTGAAAAAGCCACTCTCCACCATCACCAAGCTCAGCAGGTCTCTTGGGGAAAGCCACCTGACTTCTTCCCTTTCACTCGCCCTCCCCATCACCTGGCTCCGTGCACTACATTGCCATTTGACAGATCTTTCTAAGATGCTCATTTCAATCAGTTGATACCTGTCTAAGACCGTCAGTGTTCTGGGGTGCCCTATGCCCCTTCCACTTCCATCCTGAAGCATCTGTGGTTAACATGCCAGGGCCCCCATCCCAAGAGGGCACAGAGCCAGAGCCAAGTGTGGTCATGGCACTGGGGGGTTTTGTGCTTGAGCTTAAGCCATTCGAGGGTGTAAGGCAGCCATGTTTTCAGAGCATGAGGGGCTATCCAGGAGGCTATAGCTAGAATGTACTTTGACAAGTGTGTTCACAGAAGACAAACTAAGATTAGTTGGCTCTGCAGACTAGTTTAGGGAGGCAAACCTATTGAAGAAAACATTTGCTAAGTCTCAGAGTCATGTGCAGATTTTATCTTTATTGAAGAAAACTCCAGTGAATTAGTCAAGATCTATTGTGTAGAACTTTTTTGGATATTGCATAAAATTAATGAGTTTCATCTTGGGCCTAAAAAACTTCATTTTTTAGTGAGACTTTTACTGGAGGGGAATTTGTAAGGGATTTGACCTAAATAGATTCTCTCCTTTTGTTTTGGGTAATTCATGCCATGCATTCCCTTAAAAGCCTCAGATAGTCAAAAGTTTGGTATATTTTAGAATCATGGAATATCCATCTTCCTCTAACCCCTAAAGAAATTGAGTTTGAAAGTATCCTCACTGTTTTTTTCCCATTTTTTTCAAATAATGGAGATTTCCTCTTTTAGAAGTAAAAGAAGATAAAAACATTCACCCTCCACAACAGCCACACCCACTGCCACTTGAGATGGTTGCCAATCTCCCTTACAAATTAACAATTTATGCAGGTTTCTACATGGATGTGCCTTGTCCCCTTGCTCCTTACCAGGAAGGATGAATTTCCAAGTAAAAAGAAAGTCAGATCTAAACATCCTAGGAATGATAAAAAATGAACATTGCCTTTGGATGCTAATATTATTAGAATCCACCAAGTTGATTCTGAGACAAACTAGTTTATTTAATAAAGTGCTTGATTTTCTTGAATATCCTTGGAGTGTGGTCTTGTTTGTGATGAAACCCTGGGGTAACGGCTATTTGCAAAGACCCTTCACTTCTCTTGGTCTCAGTTTCCCCAGATACAAACTGAGGGGAGCTGAGATGTCCTCTAAGATCCTTTTCATGTGTAAATATACCCATAAATTTATAATTTCACAGTTCATCCAGTAGGTCTCCAGGGAGGGAGGAGGGGCTTCTGTTGAGACAATAAATGCCTTGAAATATATGCATCCTGATGGCTTAGGGACTCCGTGAAAGTCCCTTCGTTCTCCTAGGAAGGCATTCACAGCCAGCTTCAGTGTAACTAATGGCTTAGGGACTCCGTGAAAGTCCCTTCGTTCTCCTAGGAAGGCATTCACAGCCAGCTTCAGTGTAACTAAGACGAGCCTGTTTGCCCAGCCTTTCCACTCCCTGCTGGCTCACGCTGAGCTCAGAGCAGCTACCATTACACATCACTTTTCCCACCCACTGAAAGAGGGAAGAGACACTTTGAAAAAATTAGACAACTAATTTTGGGGTTTGGGAATGAGGGCAACGAGATGAATGCTGTCATTTTTAAGAGGGCTAGGAAGCAAATATCAATTATGACAAAGTACTCCAGTAGGTTGTTTTCCACAAGCCTCAGTCTAAATGTCTTGCTGTAAACCAAGGATGGAGAAACTGAAGCCCAAAGTAGTAAACAAACAAACAAACAAACAAACAAACAAAAAGCATTAATAATTTGACATCAGATACATGTAATGAAACATCCTGTAAGTCAATGTAGCTCTGTGAAGAGATCACATTTTGAACAAGAACCTAATTATAGGAACGGATGAGAAGTAGCTTCATATATTTTACCTTTCTTTTATGTAATATACAAAATGGGGCAGGCAGCCTCTCCATTTCCCTTGGATGTCATCTTTTAGCTCATGACAGAAGCTAACCACAACTTGCATATTGATGTTCCCATAATTATAGCTAGGTCCCTTAAATATAGTCTCCAAGTTACAATTTGTTTGCAGCATAACATACTAGAGTTACCAACTTTATAAGCAAGGCTATGTGTCATTTGTTTTGGGCTATGGTATTTTGTCATCATGTAAGCACAAATGAACACAATAACATATGACAGGTCTTTAAAATGTGCTTGAAGGGTTATAGGTACTAGTTGACACTTCTCTGCACACATGGCCAACTTATTCTGGGCAGCTGCTCATGGTAGAGGCTGTCTAGGCATGACTTAGCTCTGAAAAATCTCTCTGTCAGCATTTTGGTTCCCTTCTCTTGTCATCTCAAAAGTTTTTATCCTCAAAGTTGTTTCAGCTCCGTAGGCCTCATGCATCATACCAGATAGGAATTTTATCCCTCCCCCGCTTTTTCTTATCTGTACAGACACATTTTCTAATATACCACTCACTAAGTTATTTTCCTCCATCTTCACCCAATAGTTACAGATTATTGCCAGACTGTCAATCTTCTTCTTAACTCCCTTCAGATTCTAGGTGAGAAAGAAGTCTCATTACCTAAAGGTTCTTTACATCAAGGGGGCAGTTATGCAAAGCAATCACTTTCTGAGGCTTTTGCTATTGCTGTACCAAAGGACAACAGTCCTACCTTGTCATATCAGATTTTAATATTGTCATAAATGCCTTGAAATATAAGCATTTTAAACCTAAAGTTTATTAAAAACCACCATTCTCCAGGTGATAACCATTTAGCCCTGGCAGTAGTGGCTGTAAAAGTCATGTGATCGGGCAAAAGCCTTGCTTGGTCTTTTCAAAAGTTAAAGTTAATTCAGTGGCAGTCGACTTGTTTTCTTTACTCTACCCTACAGAGAAAAGTATGGAATTTAACTTGATCATTTGTTGGAAAACAGAGAAAGCTCATTTGAGATACTCCTCCCTCAGGCCAAATGCTCTCAAAAGAGGAACCCTTTAGGTGGGTGGAGACAGTAAACTGGGCCCACCCCCTCCCTCCCCTCTAACAGCCAGTGGGTCGTGAAGTGCCCCAGAGTGCTGGAAGTGGAGAGTAGGGCCTGCTCTACTGCAGCATGTGGCCCAGTCCCGGGGCCTCCAGGGAGGGAGGAGGAGCTTCTGTTGAGACAAAGGCCACATGCCTTAGAAAATATCTCCCGAAGAGAACCCAAAGGCCAGTGTCCTTCAGATCCACGGAGTCCTTGAGGGAGGGAAGGCGGACAGTGACCTCTGCTATGGTCATGTGGTAGCCGCCCAGTCAGCGCTCTTAGGGGCCTTGCATGTGTGCACGTCCAGGGCCTCCAGGCAGTCCTGACAGCGGACGGCACAGCACCAGTGGAACTTACACTCACACTTGGTCATCCTCGTGACATGGGAGGTGTCGTAGCCTCTCCCGCAGCACATGACTTCACAGCTGTCCATGCCTCGGGAAGTAAGGTTGCACACGCGACCTGCTGTACCCAGGGAGCCTGGAAGACAAGCCAGGGAAGTGTCACTGAAAAGGTGTAGGTGGAATGCAACATGCCTTCTGGAAAAGAGTTATGAAGTCACACCCTTCGGTAGGGCTCTGACCTCACCTCACCACAGCCTAAGACTGTACCACCAATTATGGGGGCCCATGCAGCATGGGTCAACCCTGGGGGCCAACTGCAGGGAGGGTTGTGGTGCTTAGAGGGCCAAGCCCAGGATAGATGGATGTTAGTGAAGCTTTGGGGAACCTGACTCCAGCATTCCCACTTTTGAGGTAGATAAACTTTTATGGATCACTGGATGGGCTGTGATGACGTACTACTGAAAGGGTCACAAAGATGTAGTAATGGGTTAAGGTTAAGAGCCTATGTGCTAATCGCCATGTCTCGCTTCTGGACACCTGCTTGCTTGAAAAGTCATTGTTTGACTATTACTCCTGGAAACCTAACAGTTGCCCATGGGAACCTAACAGTTGCCCATGGGAACCTAACATTTTAACAGCATGCTTTCTGCTTCTGTACCCCCGCTTGCACAACCCACCTTTAGGGTGACAGGTAGAGAATAGAAGAAATATTAAACCTTTGTGATTTAGACAGAATGAAGAATGAGATTTTGGGCTTAAAACCCTTGTATCTTTATGTTTCGGGGCTGCTCCTTTGGAAGGACAGCCGCCGGCTAATAAACTGCCTCTAAGATCAGAGCATTCAGGTTGAGTCTGGTTATTCCGGTCACAACAGGGCAAGGCCATATGAGAATGAAAAAAGGATCTATCCTAGTCCCTTTCTCCTGATCTCAAACCACATTAAGGAAGCAGTGGCCAACGTTATCTCCCTTGGAATTTGTTGGGGTGTGGCGCTCTCCAAGGGAGGGGATTCTGTCTCCCCAGACCTGAAAACACTGACTTATTAGGAAGAGGACGAGTTCTGGTTGCTGCAGAGGAGGTGCTGGTATCATTCATGTGAGACCTTGAGGAGGAAGCAACGCCCAGCCAGGTTTATCTTTTGTGCTATGGTCTCACAGGCCAGGATTCTAGGCCTTTGATAAACAAAATTGGCATAAAAAAAACTGTTAAAAATGACCAGAGGAACATCATCTTAGCTAATTAGGGTGATATTTTCTAAATGACAACTCATATTTATGTATTTGTTTTTGATAAAGAATCTCCAAGATAGAAAGCCTCTTAATTTGTTCCATTTCTGGGGAAACACCCAGAATTCTTTCACAAGGATGTTGTCAGACAACAGAAGCAAGACCAGTGGACATTTTTGAAGAGTCTGCTCAGCTTACAACAATCATTTCTGCTTCTTCCTCTTGAACAGAAATAGGTACCTGTCAGCCATAATTGAAGGACATTACCCTGCTCTGTTGGTGGCAGGTAATTAGACCAGGGGTGGGCACCTGTCTTGAACTGGGCCAATCAGGTATGTCTTTCTGGTGATTTGTGATTTTGATGGGAACTGTCTTGCCAAGTATAAACTCATTAGCCAATGGCAGCTATGTACCACATTGAGATCTGTGGATGAGGAGGTCCACAGAGCGACAAGAACGAGGTAGATAAACAACAAGGATGAGATCTGAAAAGAGAATGCTGCCCAGATCCTGGACTATTTTCTAGTCCTCCTTCTGCTGAGGCTTGGCTGCATTCCAAGTTTTGGGTTTCTAGAGACTCTGTACCCTAATTATAAATTTTTCCTTTCAACTTCTATCATTCTAGTTTCTATTATATGCAATTGACAATCCTAAATAGTTGATAGACCTAGAAAAGCTAAACTCTCCATTTAAAAAAACTTTTTTTTCAGGATGAAAAAGACAGTGACTTAATTTATTTTCCGTTCCTCCATCATTTAACTAGGAATCTCTCCCTCTTCATAACTCCTGCAGTGCCTCATGATTCTCTCTCTGTTTATTGCAATCTGCACTGTGTTCCAATTATCTATATAAATGTCATGTTGCCCTGACTGTCAAGAATGACCAGGGAAGCAGCCAGGTTCAAGCAAGGCGTTGGGTCAAGAAGAAGAGAGGGAGGGGCAGAACTTGCTTTGCGTGATCAAGCCACTGACAGCAGGAAGACCGGCAGGGGAATGTCATGAGGACAGGAAGGATGGCAAAGGGCTGGGGTCAGGGTGGTGGGCGGGTCAGCCAGGGATGGCCCTGAGCCTACATCGTGCTGAAGAAGCAAAGGGTTAGAAGAGGCAGCAGCTGGGCCTGAATTCACAGCAATCATCAGGACAGTGTTCAAAATTATTGATTGTGAAAAAGGACTCTGCCAAATGCTGCCTCTTAACAGCACACTCATTTATTTAATTTGATAAACATTTAGTGAACACAAATATGTGTAAGACATTATGCTGGCTGTTTGGAGGTTTTGTTAGTGTGGTGGGGAAATAAAATAATTAGTATTCACTTCCTATTCTCAGAGAACTCATAATATAAATGAAGAAACAAATGTGTAAAGCAATATTTTCAGTACTTCAAGATAAAAGGTCTATTCGCTGAAAATCTGCTGTAACCTACAGTAGAGTTTTGTGCAAAGCACCATGGTAGACAAAGCTCAAAGGTGGTGGGTGAAGTGAGGTTATTTAGGGCTTGAACAAATCAGCGTTCAAGTCTTAGCTTTGACAAGTTTCAATGGTGTGGCCTTGGGCAAGTTACTTAATCTCATTAAGCTTCAGTTTCCCCTCATGCAAGATTGGAATAAATACAGTTTCTTCCTCACAGGGTTGTAGTAAAGATGAAAATGAGATAATGTGAAAATTCCTAGCATCATAAGTGCTCAATAAATGTTAACCATTCATTCACTTAGCAAATGTTTTCTGAGTGCCTACTATATGTGAGTCACAGTTTTGGGAGCTCAGGATATATCAGTGAACAAAACAAAGATCCTTCCCTGAAAAGCATATGTTCTAGGGGAAGGGAGCCAAGCATCTTATAATATTTATTGGCATCAATATTAATAGTAGCAAACAGGATCAGAAGAGGAGCTGTTAACAGCACAGTTTTATAGGCGAGGAAGCATTAGAGATATGACATGAAGAATGAATAGATTTACAGGAAAAAAATAGGCTGAAAGGCATTCCAGGCAGGAGAGAATCTCCCAGTAGACTTCAGAGGGCAAGTTCACGAGATTACAGATTCAGTGTGGCCAAGGCACAGGCATGTGTTAGGCAAAGAGCAGGGAAAGGGAGGTTGGGGCAATGGATTAAAGAATCTTCCTGCCTTGCTATAGTTTGGGTTTTATTCCATGGTGCATGGTGAACTAGTCCATATTTTTAATCAAGGAAAACCATATCAGAATGGTAAGTCTGAAAGAGTGCCTTAGGGCTTAGTCCAGGCAAGAGGTAATGAGTGGAAATAGAAGTACGACAAATACACAATAGGTTAAAGAGAGAGAATCATTAGGATTTAGTGACTCACTGAATTAGGGAATGGGTAGCGGTGGGTGGGGGTGTTAAGTAGGAAAAGACTGAAAAAATGTTCGTTTGGTTCAACAGTAAGGATGTAACTGGAGCCCTTTGATGAGAGCAACTTCTGTGGAATGACCCGGATGGATGCAGTGGACTGAAGAGCAAATGGGCAGAGAGGACAGGTGGACACTGAGTGAAGGCAGTTTTTAAGACGCTTAGTGATGAAGCAGGTGATAGAGCATGGCTGCAAGGAGTGATGAGACTGAAGATGGGACTTTTAGGTTATTTTAGGCCATTTAAGTTTATTGGCATCTGTTATATAGCAAAAGATATCTGTCACAATTCTGTAGGTATTCATTTATGTAATTAAAAAAGTGGGAAAAACTAGTATATGCTTTGGAAGTCAGGATAGTGGTTTCTCTTGGGGGTAGTGAAAAGAGGCATGAAAGAGGTTTTTGGAATACTGGTCCTCCAGGTCTTGATCTGGGCACATATTAAATGGGTGGCTCATTTGAGACAATTCACTGAGCTATTTGCATGTGATATGTGCACTTTGCATTGCATATTTGAATAACAAGAAGAAGAAGGAAGAGCAAGTAGAAGGTGGCCACATTTGCAAAGACCTGTAAAGATGTAAGGAGCAGAAACATGTTAAACATGGCTGGAATGTAGCATTCAAAGGGAAGGGTGAAAAGAGATGATCTGGAGAGGTGGGTAGAAGCTGCACTGTGAAGGCTTTGTGTAATAGAGTAGGAAGGTTAAATTTTAACCAAGGCCAGGGAAAGTAATTGAGAGTTTTTGCACAAAAAAGCAACATGATTTGTGATTCAGATAAATCACTATAGGTGTTGGGGTCAGATGAATTGAAGGGGGCCAGAGTAAAGGAGACAAGGGGCAAGGAGACAAGTTAGAGACCAATAAAGGACTCTGGGCGGGACGTGATGTGGCCTGGATGGAGACTGTGGAAGTGGGGAGAGGAAACGTTAACAGACTTCAGAGAAGTTGAGGTGGCAGCACTTCAGGATGTGGTGACTGATTGCACGGATGGCTGAGAAGATGAGAAGAGTGAAAAAGTACTCCCAAGTTGCTGGCTTGAGTGACTGAGTTTATGCTGGTGACATTCCCTGAGGTGGGGACCACCTAGGAAGTGGCAGGCTTTGAGAAATGATAATTAGTTTAGTTTTCAACATGCTATGACTGTGGGTCGTCCGGGTAGAAGAGCTCACTGAAAATATTCTCTGGGACTCAGGAGACAGGTCAGGATGGAGATGCAGCTTAGGAGATCTTTTGCTCAGAGGTGGTGACTGAAGCCATGAGTGTGAATGAGACCCCTGGTGAGTGTGAAAAGCACTCTAACCTGCCATCCAAGGTGACTCTGAATTTTTACTTTTGAGTGTTTTGTTCATAAGTCTTTCACACCAGTAAATATTCTTCACTTCTACTGAAATACACTTATCAAAATATAAATGCATTGCCAGGCAATTTTATTTCCTTCTCCTCCGTGGGAATGTGGGGCACAGGGTGTTGGGATAGATAGGAAGTCTCATTCCTGAATCAGGCTGAAGGCCTCTTACTGACATTGAACTCGATGGTCTTTTCCCAGTGGCTTGAAGCCTGAGGAGGTCTGAGCTGATGGCCCAACTCAGCTTTGAGTAATGATCATGGTGGTCTTTGTCCCCCGAGGGCAGAAAACTGAAGTAGACTCTCTGAACAGAAGAATTACTCAGTGAAGTGACCTCAACCCTATCAAAACTGAGAAGAACAGACAAAGCAGCAGCAACTGACAAGAGCTTAACCCAGAAGCAGTTTCAGTTAAGGAGACAAGGCAGCAGTAGTTGGCTCAGTAGTTCAATGTGTAGGTAGAGGATGCTCAGATTTATCTGAGCAAATCACTTTCCACTGGCCACCCTAACAAAGCAAAATGAGGGCCCAGAAACAGGGGAAGATGAGAGGGGTGTTTGAAGTTTGAGAGCCATGATGAAAGAGCAGCCTGGAGGGGTAATGGGCCTCTCTGAGGTGTCAGCAACACCCAGAAATGGGCCACCGAGGAGTGAAAGGCAGGCTCTGAGGTCTGGGGAGAGGAGGAGGCTGCAAAGCGATGGACTGATTGTAGGGCGGAGGGCAGTTTTGACACTTGCTGTCATTTGAGAAGAATATAAAGCCATTTCATCAAAACTCCATTTCTAGAGTGCAGAGATATACAAAATTTGTTGGTATTGCCTTCTAAGTACTCACTGATGACAATAGGGTTATACTGTCTCAGGAACCTTCCATTAGCCTTTCCAAAACTAAAAGTATCACCATTATTCTTAAAATAAAAGATTAAACTCAAGACTATGCATTCACTGTGTGTGTGTGTGTGTGTGTGCACATGCATGTGTGTGTATGTGTGCATGTATGCACAGACTCTTTATAAAAGGGAGCACTGAGTTTTATGACTTGCTTACTTGTTTAGTTATGAATATTTGGGACATATATATTTTTAGACCTTTTTTTTTTCTAAATAATATAGCGACTTATTAATGAGTCACTCACCCCTGCCTGGGCCACAAGAGCTCCTGGGGAAACAAAGCCAGCTAGCTACATCTATTATCAGCCTTGAGCCCAGAAGGGTTTTCACATTTTCAAAGCTGAAGTTCATCCACCCTTTCTTTTCATCTCTTTTTTTCCTTCTTTCTCCTCCTTTCTTTCTTCTCTACCTTCTTTTTTATCTTTTTTTCCTTCTTTCTGTTCATAACTGGGACCAGTATGTTCACAGCACTGACATGAGTGAGGCCCTATAATAAGCACTTGCCCACATTATCTTATTTAATTCTCATAAGCTAATAAAGTAGGTACTATTATCATCATCATTTTGGAAACAAGGACATGGAGGATCAGAGAGCTTAAGCGACTTGCCCAAGATCACACAGCCAGCAGGTGGCAGGGTCAGGATTTGAAGCCACGCTTGTCTGATTCCGTAGCTCTTGACCTTTGTGATATTTGGCGTCTCAGCAGAGAGCTTCATCCGGATGCCCTGGCAGGCCCCGGAAAGAAGGCTCGCGTGTAACACTACACAATCAGTGCATTAGCTTATTTCCTGCTCTTTCCTTTCATTAGTTTATCAAATGAAGAACTTGGAAAGGTCATGAGATGCAACTATTTTAGAGGGGAGTTTTTCTTCAGCACATGATATGCCATAGACAATTAAGACACCTAAAGTTATGTTAGAAAGTGAACAAGGTGATTTAACATGGTGTTAGAGGCTTACATTGTGTTTTTCCTGTACTTATATTCCTGTCGCCTTCTTGAGATATGAGATTAATTCATTTGCAATATCAAGGTGACATCTCCAAAACATGCGTGCCCTCAAGGTGGTTTCATCGTATATTACTGACATGGCCACAGCTGAAGACAAAAGTTCGACTGGCACAAAAAGAACCCTCTCTAAGCAGAACTTTCTGGTTCTGAAAGCCCATAGCATCAATCTGTAGCTCACCCAAAATGGAGGACATAGCCTGACCACTTACCTAACTCTCCTCGACTTCATTCTAAGATTCTCTGAAAAACTTCCAAAAACTAAATTGATCTTTATAAATCAAATATCTGCAGCATAAGATATCTACAGAAGCACATGTGCCTGGCTCAAAAAATATTTTAAAGGTGAAATTTTAAAAATATTTTGAGTAATGGCCAAAATTTGTCTCCCAAATTGATATGTTAGAAGGATAAACATATAGTTAGATGTTTCACATTTAATATGTTTATTTAAACAATCATTTATATTGCTTAAATATGTTACCTCTTACTGCACTTTGATTTACTCGGTTCACTTAAGACAAGTGTCATGTCAGAAGCTCATTTCCCAGACTTCCCTTTGCTTTACGTTTGTGAGGTGTGCCCAGTTGTGTGGCCTGCCTGGGCACACAGCCCAGTCCCCAGACAGTGTGGCAGATGCAGGCTCAGTGAGCCCAAACTTCTTCTTCCATCTTTACACACCACACTGTCATGAGGTTATCTGCCTAGATTCAGTATCTGTAAGATCCAGGCAGTCTGTAAGGTCTATGCCAGGGGAGGTGTGGGCTCCGGCCAGATCTACCCTTCTCCTCCCCTTAGGCGCTGTCCTCACCTTGACTCACACAAGAGCTCGTACAGTCATAGGGAAAAAATGAAGAATCAGAGTCCCTAAATCATGTAAATTTGGGACCACATAATGCACTTTCTGTAGGCAATGCTGAGGGAACTTTACAGAATAAACCATCCCATCCCCAGAGCTATAAAATTAATAATGGAGTCAGGGTTCCCAGGGCAAAAGCATTTCTGTCTCCACCAACATGCATCTTCCTGACAGCAGAACAGGATGGAGGGCTTTTGCTAATAGTTCCCAGACTCACACCTCTGGGACCTGGAGGAAGGGCGCTCTCTCATGCTCTCTCTCTGTGGATGAGCCTGTGTCTTTAGAAATTCCTGCCACTCCAGGCCCATATGTTGACCATTAGGGTGTAAAGCAAGATTCACTTAAGCCTGTCATCCAATAGGCTGTTTCTCCTCTGGTTGACTTACGCGTTGTCACTAATGACACAGATTTATTGAGGGAAGAAAAGAATGTTAAAGAGCAAATGTTAGAAACCTCACATTCATACTTGCAAGGTTTACCTCTTCCTTGCATTAAGAATCACAAAGCTAAGCTAGGAAAGACAATGTCTCCACTTATCTCAGATGATTTTATTCAATGTTTTTATAATAACTAGGAAAAGTGACTGGCACAGGAAAGCATGTCCCATTAAATTAGCAAATCCCATCGTGAACTAAAGTTGTCGAGATTAGACTCTTCAAGGCTTTCCATATCTGGCACTAACTAGCCTGCCCAAGTTTATTTCCCATTGCTTCTCACCTGTACCCTCTAATCAGGCTATCTTCTCACTGTCCCACTGAAGTGACTTTCTGATATCACAGACTTGTACACTGTTGGCTCATAAGAGATACTCTTATCTGTCGCTCTGGGCTTTCCTCTCCTTCTTTTAGATTGAAAGTCTTCCAGCACTTCAAGATTCAGACCTACTCCTGTACCTTTCATAGAGCTCTCTCTGTCTGTTCCAAGCCCAGCTGGCCTCCTTCCTAAGTCCTATAAGGCAAGTCATGCGGTAGGGCTCATACACTGTTTTGAAATGTTTGATGATTTTTCACATATCTTGTCTCCTCAAGGACAGGGTTATGTTTTATATTTATTCTACATACTGCATAAAGCTCAGGTGGCCAACATATATTTTCTGATTTATTAAATATTAAAATTAAAATAATTTCTTAAAAATTAAGATCAGCTGTCACTCTCCAAATGAAGGCACACTTCTCCAGAGAGCAGTCACCTAGTCCTAGGGCACTACAGTGAGAGTAGACTAGCTAAAAGTCTGTTTCTATTCAAATTACCTCATTTGAATTAAAGAACATATACAAAAACTGTGGCACATTTTTACATGGTAGAAATTCAAAATGACAACTTAGAATTTGTGGCATCGAGTTCAGGTTCTATAATTGCAAACAGGGTAAAATTAATTAACAATTAATTATTCATTTATTGACTCATCAGGACCTTAGGAATTTCTAGGTGAAACACATATCTTAAGCCATTGACACATACCTTCAGAGAAGTTAATATGTCAATGGCTACCCCATTAGTAATTAGTAGAAATAGTAATAAGCAGCAATAGGTAGCCCTAGAGTCTCCTGTTCCACAGTTGTCCCTGGGAGTGTGAAATGATTACTTTTAAGAGCGGATTTACCACACTGGTACAAAATAGTTCTGTGGAGAAAGCTTAGATGAATTAAGAAGACACATTATTTTAAAGTACTTTAATATCACATCATTCTTTTGTTTGCAACACAATAATGTGGTAATTGGAAATTAATTTTTCTCTATTTTCACAAAAAAGGCATCCATTTCGTAAATTCTTTGTTAGTAGTTGAAATTACATCAAACTTCAAAACTAAAGATATAAAATTGTTTCTTGAAATTTTTTTCTGAAATTTTCTTTGTTTTGAAAGAAATAAGTTGTATTTTCACAAATTAAATCTGATTGCCACTGTCAATTATTTGAAATCAGGGCACTTTTTAGTATATCCTAAAGTATAAGTAATTTTAGAAAGTCTATATTCTGAAAAGTAATGCAGATTTATAGATCATGTCTACAACAAAATAAAATTGGTTATAAAAATATTTTTGCTCATATTAACAATGAAAATAGATGAACTACCCAGTAATCCTACTGATAATAGAAGAAAAAGGCCCCCAAAGAGTAAAAGAATTAGTGGCAGTTAAAAGCAATAGATAAAGTTTACCACTGCACTGGAGACTTTTTATCTCACCCAGGGAAATGGGCAGCCATTAACAATTTCAGCTCTGTAAATACTCCACTAATGCACTTGAATATGGGGGAAAAATTCACTTAACACTTAAGATTTAATAGAAATTTTCATAAGCTGCGTATTACAAAGTGATTAATCAATCAGTAACGAGTGAAGTCATGTTTAGTAATAACTTGATTATCTTCAAGCTATGACACTATACCAACATAACTAAGAATTCAGCTAACATGATGAACATATTTTATGTTGTTTATATCTTGCCATTCAGTGTAATTCAACGCATGTTTATTTAGTAGGTGCTGGGGACCCAGTGGTGAATAGACAGATGTAGTTCTTGCCATCACAGAATCAGAGTCTAGTGGAACAGATAGGTAACAAGCAAATATTAAACAAGGTAACTAAAACTGGTGCCATGTGCTATGAATGAGAACAAGGCTTCCAAGATCGAGAAGCAGATAGATCCTTGATACCAGATAGACCTGGTGATGGGCCAGATGTGGAAGTGAGAAAGTAGAGTAACAACCGACTTGTAGGCATGTGGCCTGACCGATGGGGTGGATGTCTGTGCAATTTTCTGAGAAGGGGAAGCCTGAGGAAAACAGGTTTTGGGAGGAGGACTGAAATAGTTAAATGAAGGAGACCACCCAGGGAGAAGGTACAGAGAGAAGAAAAGAGGGCTGGGAAGGAACCCTGAAGACCTTCAGAATTTAGAAAGTGGAAGAGAAGGAACTAGCAAATGAAACTGCAAAAGACCAGCTATTGGGGCGGGAGAAAAACTAGAAGGATGTGGTCTTACAGAGGACAAGGAAATGGAGTGTGTTAGGAAGGAGAGACAAACTAATGGCATTACATGCCACTAAGAGTTTGAAAAGATGGTTCACTGGATAATAATTAATATTAATTATACAATATAATCAATTAATTGCCTATGAAAATGGTGACTTAAAAGCCTCACAAGTACATTTTTCATATTGCTCTCCTCTGGTCTAGCTATCTTAGCAAATTTTAGATATTAATTCATGAATGCCTATGATAAACCTCAAAGCAGAAAGGTGTAAATAACTTTTTTAGAATGACAAATGATAGCAAAGACCTTGCAACAGAGCAATGAAGTGAGGACTGAAACCTAAGAAACACCACTTTCCTGTCTGGAATCAAAGGCCATGTCCCACCCCCCACCAACCTAGGACTGGGGCCTGTGAGGCCACGAGGTCACAGACTGGGCTTGTCTTCCTCAGCTTTGCATTCCTGGGACTTATCATCATGTCTGGCGTATGGAAGGGACTCAACAAACATTTGTTCCTTGAAGAAACAAGGGCCTTAACATGAACTGGTGGGAACTGTACATTTAGTGTCAAAATAAGGTCCACCCATTGCCATTTGCTTACCTGTTGCTCCCCTGTTTTCAATCAGGTCAAAGTCACAACATTCAGAAATCCTGCAAAGCTGACCAACACTACAGGACGTGTCTAGAACCCCAATCTCTGTAAACCACGGTTGAGATTGCGTTCCTATGGCTTCTGAGCTGTTTGCCAAATATGATATACATGGAAAGAAACCGTGATATCTGAGCGCTTACACCATTCACAGCCTATAGCTGTCAGCCAGGTATTGGGCTTTCCGCAGGCAACAAATTAAACAACTGCTGGACTGCGTTTGTTTTCTGAACTTGACTGGAGAAGGGGTGGAGAGTTGCTTGTTTCCTCTAGTTGATGAGGAGACCTCAGGGTGACCTCTGGCCCAGGTCAGGGCTTTTACATCAGAACCAGTGAAAGTGGTCTGTGATTAGGTGCAGATGCTTCTCTGGAGGGGACAGCAGCATTCCTTAGTTGGCGATGAACCTATCTCTAACTTAAGGGCTTCTTTGATTTATGGCTGCTTGAAGCAATAACCAGAGTAGATAACCACAAATGGCCAGATTACCCATCCCAGAAAGCCTGGCTCCCTAGATCTAGCCTCCAATTTGGCCTGCAGAATGTCATATGCACAGCATCATACAGTTGTACGTACTCTGAATCTGAAGGGAGTATTTATAGTTGAAGACTAGGGGAAAAAGATCTTTTGTTGTTGTTGTTGTTACCATAAGAATTTCTTCCATAATTACCTTTTGAGCTTATCATTTTTTAGGAACAATGACCATCATTAACACTCTTGAAACCTTGAAGGGCTTGTAATTGACTGGGGCGTCAAGGCAACCTGAGCCAAACCTGGGTGAGTTGAGCCTGACCACTTTCTACCTCCCCACTTTGCAAATACCTCATCATCAGATTATGTTCCCACGACCCTAGGCTGCCTCTTTATTGCACAGATCTCCCCTTCCCTCTCCAATTTCATGAAGTAAAGTGAGAAAAGTATAGATTTCTCTTTTTAGTTTTATTTATTTTGTTTTGTTTACCACTTACAGGGTAAAGTCTTGGACAAGTTAAGTAGCTTTTCAGAGCCTCAGTTTCCTTCTCTCTAAAGAGAGGACACTGCTGTGCAGATTAAGAGGTGTGTAGCACAGGGCTGACTCTTAGTAGGAATTCACCCAATGTTTCCATCACCTTTCACCACCTGGAATCTGGCTGAAATAATTTTAATGTGCTTACAGTGAAAAAGGGTTTCTGAAAATGCAGGGCTTAAATGTGAAGGAACATTCTCTTATATTGGGCAAGCCAGTGTGGGGGATATTTTTCGGGTGACAGTTATTTAGAAATCCTCAAATAAAGAACTTCTTTGTAAGAGATCAGATATCTCTTTCACCCCCCAAAATAATAATTTTTCCTTGGATTTCTTCTTACCTAACACTTATATAGGAAAATCAGGATTCCTGGTTTACCTAAACCATTGATTTTTCAAATTTTGATGCGTTCAAGTTTAAAACAATTCCCTGAGATTTTGATTCAATAGGTCTCTGAAGAGGCCCTCATTTCAGCAAATAATAAACTAGACCTGGAGATATGTTCACTCCACAGATAGAATTGACAACACAAGCCTGTTTGCTCCAGTCAAATCCGAGTTAACTTGAATGGGAAACAGGTGCTGACCAGCAAGAGCAAAGGCAATCAGTTCCAAGAATCTATTACTTGACAATGTTCAACCTGCCTACCACCATTGTTTTTCCAGTGCTGGTAAGTAGCAGGTGCCTAATAAGTTGAATATTGAATGTGCATGATATTTTTAAAAAGAAAAATAAAACAATATGAGTATAACAAAGCAAATTTGGTGGTATGAGATGTACTCCAGGGAAAGATTATGTTAATTTTCATAGAGAAAAAAAAAGATTATGTGCTTTAAATTTTACTGCAAACTTCTGACTTATTTTAGAGCCTGGATACCTATATTGGTAACCCATTTCAAACATGTGGGAGTTCCATTGCCCAGAAAACAGGCTGTTCCTAACCTAGTACGATTCTATGAGAGAAGAGTCCCTCAGTGATATGCTCTTTCAGTGACAACTGCATGCTGAGAGGATGTCAGCATCCACCCAACACCTTTGTTTCGGAGGAGGGAGCAGAGCTCAGAGAAGGAATGCCAGTGTGAGTTCGATGCAGGAATCTCCCCTTCTTGCAGATCTGTCCCCTCTCCCTGCCTCCACAAGCAGAAGTTAGGAGCTACTCCAGGATGTTTCTGAACCACACACTTCCACTACTGTTTTGACTGATTTGCTAAAGTGCACGTTATGGCCAGTATAAAGCCTCGTCTTTAGAATGTCATTGATTACACAGACAGGTACAAAGCCTGTGTGGTTGAAGCAGGCTTTCTCAGGGAAAAGCTGCATCTCATACATGTGGCTGACTATCTGTACATGCCTCCAAATATGAACAATAAAAAATATTCTCTGCCAATGATCTGAACTTTCACTTACATGATGTCAAATACCCTGAATTATATGAGTAATCATCTGATGTCAAATACCCTGAATTATATGAGTAATCATCTGATGGTCAACAGAATTTAAGTAACTGGTTCTAATATATTAGATCAGATTTCCACTAAGATTCCTAGATTATTCTTAAATTACCTGAACTATACGTAATGTCCTCTTTAGCTGAGCCTAAGAAAAGAATAACAGGGTGGCTACTGGTTAATCAACACCAACCATTCACATCTTCTCAAGTCAGATAAGCTAAAATGAGCCTAAGGGAGAAGATAAATAAATTAAGAGCATGAACAGATTATACAGATTCCCTCAGAAAACCCACACTGGCAGTATTGTGCCTTGTGGCTGACATTTGTGGAGGCAGAAAAAAATGATTAAAAGAATAGATGGACTCACATTCAAGTCCCTGCTCTGCCTCTTACCAGTTGAGAGTCCTTGGGCAAAATTCATAACCTGTCTGTCAGAGCCTCAGCTTCCTCTCCCATAAAATGGGATAATAACATACCCACCAATAGGCTTCCCGTGAAAACCCAGGAGAGAATGTAAGTCAAGCCATAACACGTGGCAGGTCCTGCAGAATCATGTTCTACTACAGGGAGTAGAAAAATCAAAGTGTGCAAGAATAACTTAGTATCCTGAAAGTACATCAGGGGTTTCAGAATCTTTTCTGTGGAAAGAGAAAGTAAGGTCTTTATTTCATTGAATATCCAGGAGACAGTTAAATGATCAATCATCAAGCATAATTTTTGTTTCACTGTTCAAACTGCTTCGATCCAAAAAAAAAAAAAAAAAGGAGAAAGATATTTCAGGGAAGCAGGTCCTCTTACATTTGCAATGAAGTTTTGGCTTCACAAGGCCTCTTCATGTACATGCTCTGGGAGATGGGCAGGGACAAACTGTCATAGCGTAAAGGTCAAGAGCGCAGGTCATGGGGTCAGTCAGCCAGACATCTGTTCCTTTCAAGACCAATGAGATCTTGAGCTGATCATTCACTTTTCTCTCCCATACAGTTGGGATGATGACATCCAGGGCTGCTTATCTGACTTTAAAACATAAGATGTGAATTTGGTCCTTGCTTGGTATTGATCAACCAGGAAACGCCCTCTTTTTTTTCCGCCCCCAGTATCCAATTCCAATGCACTGATATCATAGGGTGGCTCAAAGGATTAAATAAAACCATGTGTGCAATGATCTTAGCCCAGTACCTGGCACATGGGAGTCAATATGTAGTTCCTACAATGATTCTGATATCATTGTTTCCATGTTCTGTCTGTGGAGACTGAAGTTAATTTAAGCAACTAGTTAAAGGCAGAAAGGGACCCAAGCCTCTGGGACAATTCTGTATCAAAAGCACAGGTTTCGCGAGGGTTCTGCCAAAACTTTGGCCCAACAAAAAGGATGACTTGTTAGAGGTCCCAAATCATGTCAGGAATGCAGCAGGGCACAGAATCTGGCCCTTCCTCTCAGGAGTTATTAATCCAAAGACTGCGTGTACAAACTTGCTCAAGTGCTGCAAAGAACTACCTCATCAACTGTGAAGGCAATTCAACCTCTTGGGACAAAGAATAGGCTTTGGACTTCTTGTGATATTCTCTTTAATCGAGCCTCTTGGTCAATCTAATGTTAGGAGCTGGCTGCCATCTGCATTGTTTTATTGGTTCTTTGTAATTACTTTGGAATGAAAAGTAAAGTCAGAATTTATATTTGAGGATGTTTTTTCTGATAATGAATTCTTTTGCTTTCTACTAAGTCTGAGAAGTTGGCTTGAGCCAAAGTTGGCTGTGGGTTTCCCATTACCTCCTATCCACTGAGACTTGTACTCATTCTCATTTGTACCAGTCTTTGCAAAGACTGTGATAAGCCTGGACTTCGGTGCTGACCAGGAGGGGTGAGAGGTGGAGAATAGGACAGGTATGAGATACACACGTGGAAATAGCTGTGTTGAGTCTTAAAGGAGATGCTCGAAAGAGTTCAGGATGGAGAAGAAATTGTGTGCAAGGGAAGGGTGTGGTTTTAAGAAATGAAGTGCTTCTTACACAGTCCTCATCCACTGCTCACCAACAGCCAGACCAGTGGGGATGAATTCTTGCTTTTCTAATATTTGGCAACTTCTGAGCATATTGGAAAGAACAAGGGAAAGTGAAGTATGGCAGATATCAAAAAAGGAAAACTTTAAAGCCCTAGGACCCTTTTCCATAGTCACAGAGGTGGGATTTATAAAGGGGAAGATATACTGCAAAGCTCCTCTCAGCTTCATGATCACGGGAAAGGTTTGATCCAGGCTGAAGAATTTTGCTAATTGGCATATTTTGACTTATTGCCATGTACATTCTTGTTAGATTCCCATTTCTCAGAATCTTAGAAGAGCTCTTTATGCACTTTAAACATGAATTATAAGAACATGAGCTTTGAACCTGAAAGCAGCAGGATGCACTTGTAGAATTGGCAGTCTGAAAATACAGAACTGCATTTAAATTGGGAAGTATTGACCATTGCAAGAATTAGGTGCTGTGAGTGAAGTGTTTTGAACTTACCTGCATCTCGGTCCCTGATACAGTAGTCTGGAGAGTTCTCAAAATACACGAGGTCGTTCTTCGTTGGCTTCTTAAACCTCTTGTTAGCTACAGTGAAGCCAGTGCCATCCTGGTTCATGACGACCTGGATGGCCCCGTTGTACTTCCTCCACAGATAATCACCCGTTTTTCTGAAGTCGGCCATGGCCAGCCAGCATGTCCGCAGAGTGCACGAGCCACTCACGCCATGACACTTGCACTCTTGTTTCAAAAACTTCTTTACAGCCTGTGGGGAAAGACAGGTAAGTTCAGTGGAGGTGGATTCAAGCTTGTGACACATGCTACAACTTTCGGAGCAACCAAAAATGACTAAAGACACAGGCTTAGAACTGGGAGATGTCCAAGGTCACTTCAGCCACACTACCCTGACTACAGCACATGGGGAGGCAGGGAGAAAGTGAGGGATGGTGCCTAACTGTGAACCCCATTAGGTTATCAGTATATCAAAAACCTCAGTAATTTTAATTTAATAGGGTACAAGGCCAGTTTAAAGAGTAAGAAAATTAGAACATTTTCTAAATAAATAAAGCTTTATTATATTAAAATGTATATTATTACTCAAATGAGATGAACAAAGTAGTTGCTAAACCCACATCTTTTAATAAGCCAATACTAATGATTATTACTATTTATGGGGTTCTTTCCACGTTCTAGGCATTGTGGTAATGCTTTCTTCACTCTTTGTCAATTACCTTAATCTTCACAACAATCCTATACTTTCCAAGTGTACTGACTTTTTGCATCTCAGGAGGGAAAGCTCCTGGACAGATGGGAACCAAGTGGGGCAGAGTGGGGGACCAAGATAGCCTTCCTAGGGTTGTGTTAGTAGCGCAGGCCTGCAGTCTAGGTCACCCAGTGAGCCTAATACCAAACACCCAAAATATAAAGATATGGGGGTGGGGGTACATGGGGGAGTGAAGTTCCAGAAAAGGAGTTCATTCCAATATCCTTTAAAGATGCCCAGATTTCTGTGACATGGAGGACCAAACCAATGACATTCCTCTTGCTCCCTTCTCTGTCCTTGCCCTCTAAAGCTGGCTCATGCTGACGAGGACAGATACCAAATGTAATAGGGCTTCATCTGCTATGGCTAGCTACATGGGAAACATCTGGATGCTGAGGCCCTACCTGGGAATGAATTAGCAGCATAGGGCCACCATGAGGTCTTGGCTCTTTCAGCTCTAGAATGCTTTTGACACATTTCCAGGCATGTGAATAAATTGGGACTGACATTCTGGAATAAAGAACGTTTCTGCACGCTCGGTTCTACTAGAGTATTGGTCAGAAATCGAGTCTGTGGAAGAGGCAAACCAGGTCTGAGCACCAGGTTTCAGTTACGGAGGGCGAGGCCCTGGGATATTGGTATCTGCATGTGTTTGGGGTGGCTGGGGGAGGGGTGAGCATGAGTGGTTCTGGTAGCTCCACCTGGGCTGCGTGTGGGGGCCTCCCACCCATGTCCCTCACTCACACCAACTGTACCAGAATCTCAGAGAGTGGACAGAGCAGGCTTTCAACTATCACCACCAATTTATTAGAAATAGTTCTCCTAATGTGTTACAATAAGAATTTTGTTCAGAGTACCATGTTGGAGAATGTCATCAAGAGGGTACCCTGCTCCCTCCGTCTATGTCCCCGCCCACCCCAGATACCCTTTGTTTTGAAGATGCAAGTTGAGGATGGGACTCTCAACAGGGGGCTCTCCTTTTCTGCTCTGTAACTGAGCCAAGGACCAAAGCCACAGTCTTGTTGAGATTCCTAAGACGATCACCCCCACAGCACTTCTTCCTGTCACATTTGCTTTAGGTACCTGTTGGGGGCAGTCTCTCATGGTCAGTTGTGATCTCCCTTGAGCTTGGGAATTGATTATGAATGTTAATTCTTCACAGCTTATTTCTTTCAAAGTTGAGTTATTTACTCACAAGTAATATCCCTAGGTTTCAAAATGACAGGAAATATTACCACCTTCCCTTTGTAATGCAAGTTCCCAGGTTGCAAACTTCAAAGTTGGTTATTTTTATATGATTAATTGAAGAATTTGAATATTAATTTAAGTTGAATCTTAATGATACACCTTATAAGTCTAAAAATACACAAGGCAGTGGTGTGCACTGTTGATCATCATTCTCTCACTGGTGAATGGCAAAGGCCACTCCCCTCTTCCTTCCTCACTTTGTTCAGGTGTTGGGCAACCACATGTTTCAGAGGTAGCCAGGCTTCTCTCTGACCCCAGAGCAGCCCAAATCAATAAAGTAATTTCATTGTCTTGTCACCAATTTTTTTTTAAACGGATGACTTATGATGATTCAGTTCGGATCAATACGATTTCAGGAGTAATCTGTTGGGGGACTAGTGAGCATGGTTTCTTCACTCTTAAAGAAACACATTTAAAATCCTAATATAGATTACATTGTGCTTTTCGCAAATTTTGAATTATGCATACTCTGCTATCCTCCTTTCTTTTGAATAAATGAAGAATTAACTGGATAACATTAGAGACCTGCTATAATAGGGGAAAAAATAGAGAAATCTGGGGGATGACATTGCATCTTCCAAACTAATAGTCATCAAAAATCTATTCACAGGAGAAATACAAAGTACTAACAAAAAGACAAAAGATGTTCATCTTCACTAGTAATCAGAGAAAAGCAAACTGAAAAATGCAACACCTTGTTTTATTTTATTATTTTATTGTATTTTTTTGCCTAATAGTTTAGCAAGTAGTAAAAAGATAGATGATGATATCTGGTGTTGGTAAGAGTATAGGGAAGGAGATGCTTTTAACAAACTGCTGGTGTGAGAGTAGGTTGATAGGCCATTTAAATGAAGAGCATTTTTGCAATACATTAAAAAATTTTAAATGTACATATTCTTTGACCTTGGTGATTCCGTCTTGGAAATATTTGCATTGGTTTTGAGGACACACACCCACTTGGATGTTCATTACAACATAGTTAGCAATAGTAAAATATTAGGGAAAAAAACAAATAACTTCAATAGGAAAATGGTAAAGCATAATGGAATATTGTGTAGTCTTTGAACAAGGTAGCCTTACAGGTGTAAAAGAAAGTCAGTTGATCGAAGCAAAATGCAGAATAATATATGTGGTATGATCCACTTTTAAAGTCCTGAATACATGTATACACAGAGGAGGAAGAGAAAGAATGCTCTTTTACAACCTGGCTGCTATCTGAAGGATTGCATGGTCTGCAAAAAAGAGTAAAACAAAGAGTCCCACTATCTGCACAGTAAAACACAGGAATCTGGGACTAGTTCCCTGGCCCCTGGAGAGAGCCGAGCCGTGGTTCTCATTCGGGCTTCACATTAGATCACCTGGGGGTCCTTCCAGCCCATAGAGCCCGGCCTCCCCCGGGACAGAAAATCAGACTGAGGGCGGGATGGGGCCGGGTCTTGAGGATACTTTGGGTCTCAGGTGCTTCTTATACTCAGCCCTGGTTGAGAATCTCGCCCAAAGCCAGATAAGCCACGGAGGACGAGAGGAGCTCCAGCACCACCGCCCAGGTCCCGGCCCAGGGGAGTCGGAGCAGACCGGCCATTCCCGCGGAGGGGGAGGCGTTACCGTTCCGGGAACAGGGATGTCTCATTATAGAATAAGAAGCTGTGTCCTACCCTGTGTCTCCAAAACATCCTTACCTCCAAAAAAAAGTCTGCCACAAGCAACAATTAGCCCGAGTGCTTCTTTGGAGGAAATGAAACACGGGGTGACCACTGGAGTAAAAGCCAAGAGTTTTTAGAGTAACGAACGGTAGAAAAGGGTTCTGTCCAAAAGGCCGCGCCCCAGCCTCACCCTAGGGGTCTCAGAGGCTCTGGGTGAGGGGCTGGTTGCCTTCCACGCAGGCCGCAAACGAAGCCGCTGGCCACGTTTTATTTGCTATGTAGAAGAAGTAGCGAGCAAAGGGAACCTGGGGACATCCCAGGGGCTGCCAGACAGTCTGGGGCTTCTTGTGTTTGTTTTCAGTTATTACTTTCAAGTGTTTTAATTACGGAAATGTGTGCACATGATTTTAAAAATATCAAGTAGTCCAGATAAGATCAGGGTGAAAAGCAACAGCCCTCTATGTACCCTTCTCCTGTCTGCTGTCCTGACTCTCGCCTTTGGCACAGTCCAGCCCCAGCGTCAGTCACTTTTAATGAATTCTGCTTTTAGTCCTTGTGGTGGTTACCTAAATGTTTATACTAACAGTTTGGTGCTAGTGGACTGCCAACTTTATGAGAAATAGAAAAAGGCATCCCATCCTCAAGACATCTGCCAGAAAATTGCCATCATAACTAAATAAATTTACAATAACAGGTGACTATAGCCCTCTGGAGGGGTGCAACGCGAGGCAGGCACAACTGAATGTGGCAGCTCTGCCTGTCACTGTTTATTTACCTACCGATCAACTTTCCATATTTCCTAATGGTCTTCTTATTATGGAGAGTGAGAACTCAGCCCTCACTTCCCTCACCCCAACTCCCAACATGGTTGTATCACGACTCTGCTGCCCTCGGCAACTTCAAGGAGCAATCTTACACCTTGTCTTGATCCAGAAGTCACAGGTGCTACCTCTTATGATGATATTGCAATCCCTCTCCCCTTCTGCTTTCCTGTTTCAGTCAGCAGTGCCTGTCCTTTCATAGTGACAAAGTTGATAGCATTAAAGTTCTGTTCTGTAACTATAGTTAAGTCTTCCACAATATGTCTAGACGTTGATTCTAAAAACTGAAAACAATAAACATCTATGTAAAATGGTTAACTGCACAACCAGACAGTGACAGGACTGCATTTTATAATTCATAATCCAATATCACAGTCTGTGTGTCAAAGAAGAGTGTTCCTGGAGTGAGGTTTGGTGTTTTCTTATTTTACTGGCTACCAGTTGCATTTCCTATAACTCAATGTTTTCCACTCTCACAGTCATTTCACCTGCTCCATCATTTTTTCTTGTGTCCTGGGGGGCTCCACAGTTCTCTGCTTACTCCAACCTGGACTGGCTACCCAGCTGAGACCTGACATCATGCACTCCTGTTGTGCACACGCTCTGCTAGATGTCATGTCTTCTCTCTTGTTTTTTTCCTTTATTCCTTTGCTATAGCCCCTTCTGAGTAACTCCTTCAAGGTGCACAGGGAACACATTTCACGAATTCTTGCATAGCTAAGATGTCTTTATTTAGCCCTAAAACTTGATTAATAGTTTGGCTGTGTATAGAATCCTGGGTTGAAAATAATTTTCCCTGAAAACTGTGGAGGTGTTGCTATCTGGGTTTGGCCAGTAGTGTTATGGTGGGGAGGCTGATGTCTGGCTGATTCTTTGGCAACTGATTATTGCTTTCATTTTACTTTGTATTTCTACATAAAAGGTTCTAGAAACTTTCCACTATCCTTGGTGTTCTGAAATATCACAATAATATATTCAGTGCTGTCCCTCAGCACTGAGATATTCTCTTAATATTTTCCTCCCCTTCACTTTTTTTTAGCCTCTCTTCTTGGCATTCTAATTACTCAGTTGCTGAGCCTTTTGAACCCATCCTACGTGTATCTCATATTTTCTCTTTAATATTTTTAATACTTCCTGGTTTATGGAGGAAGAAATTCCATTAGAGTAACACTCCTGGCTCTCTCCTCCCCCTTATTCACTTTTTCCTGGGGGAGAAGTGACTTGTCCAACTGTGAGTTTAGAGGAAGGAGCAGGGCTTGAGAGCTCCTGAGCTCTTTGTCTTTGGGCATCTGCCAGGCTGTGAGATGATGAGTTAAAATCAGCTCCTACCTCCAGCAAGGGGCTCCCCTGCATAGGCCCCAGCACCCAGCCAGTGACAGGGTGAGTAAGGCTGCTCGGTGCAGGGGTGAAGTGCTAGGAAGCACTTCATAACTTTGAAGCTACATCCTCAGTGCAACTTTTTCAGTAGTGCAACAGACGTGTTTATTCCATCTAGCTGCCTCCCTTGATCATTTTTCAACTGGCTTCAAATTCAGTTGGGAAAGATGGGTGCTATTTATGGATCTCCTTAGAATCCATTTGTCTTTTTTTAGACTTGTTTTATTTTCTGGAAGATTTCTTTGGCTTTCTCTTTCAGGTTCTTTCCTGTTCTTTACTTGTCACTTTTGCAAACTGTCCATTCTTGTTTACAGATGTTACTATCTTCTTGAATCTCCATGAGGAGAATAATTAAGCTTTTAAAAAATTATCTTCTCATCCCTGATTTATTGATTTTTCTGCTTGGGGCCATTTTTCCTGCATTGTTGGTCTTTTTCTTTCATGGTGCTGAATTTAATCAAATATATGATAATCCCTGGATGGTCTTTTCATCTCAAAGACTGAAGTCATAAAAAGGTATTTAGAAACTCTGGTTATATGGGTGGGGATTACGGGGCAGAGAGGTTTGTTTCCTGGTGAGTAAGTAAGACATTGGTTATTATGCTGGGTACTAACTAACTCGGAAAGGCCTGACTTCCAGGAGTTCTACTCATTGAAAGAGAGGAAGGAATGGGATTCAGACTTATATTTATGGGTTTTCCAGTTAACCCCAATCACAGGCTTCTGCTTCTCTCCAGTGCTCATTTGTACGTGAAATTTTCTCAGGGCATCTTGGCTCTTGCCTCATCTGCTTTTCTTTTCCACCATCTGCTGTGGCTTCTCCATTCCTCTCTATCAGTTACAATTTCATCGTTTCCTTTCCATTTTCCAGAAATTTGTTGAGCATTCTTTGACCATTTTCTTTATTGTTAATTTAAACCATCTTTACCCCATCACTATATCTTTAATAAGGTTTGGAGAAGGAAGAGGTGAAACAGCATATGTCCTGCCTATAGTCTTGAGTCCATTTGCACTGTGAAATGTTCTAGAAGGAGACAAGGATCATGAGGGGAGGAAATGTTCCCATTTTACAATACACTTCGGCACTGCTCAACTTGTTATTTTTGTTTGTGCAAGTACTGTTTTTACAACAGAAAGAAAAAACATGAGAAAGAACCCATTACAATGACTTGCCGTCTCTCTCCAATGACTGATGCTGACTGCTTTTTCCAGAAACATAGGCCACAGCCCCCAGACACAGTTAAGTCTTGTTTTCTGTTTTGTCTCTTAAATCTTTTCTCAAGGGTCTCTTACTCTTTTCTTTTTCTTTGATTTTTAAAATAGGATGCTTTCAAAATTCCATATTCAGCCTTCTCTTATGCTCCTCTTCACGTATTCACAGTCCTCATGGCTTCTTTAAAAATTTTTTATGTATCAGGGTGACAGTGGTTAAGAAAATTATATAGATTTCAAGTCTACAATTTTATAATACGTATCTGTATATTGCATTGTTTGTTCACCACCCAAAGTCAAATCTCCTTCAGTCAAACCTCCTTCTGTCACCAATATATTTGATCCCCTTTACCCTTTTGTACTTCCCTTCCTTCTGGTAACCATCATACTATTATTTGTGTCTATGAGTTTTTGTTTGTGTATCTTGTCTGTTCATTTGTTGCTTTCAGTTTTATATCCTACATATGAATGAAATCATGGTTCTTGACTTTTTCCATTTAACTTATTTTGCTAAGCATGATATTCTCAAGATCCATCTATGTTGTTGCAAATAGCAGTACCTCATGGCTTTTTATATCACCATCTTGGTCAGCACAATTCTTCATCAACAATTGTCCCTTCACCAACTGCTTGATCCCACTTAATGTTTACTCTGTGGCATGCTGTCGGTAAAAACTTGCTTATTGAACATGACTGCTTTAAAAAAGGCAAGTAAATTTGACTGCTAAGGACTCCTTGGTGGTTAGCCTCATGGAAATGAATTTAATTTAATGAATAACTTTTCTCAATAAAAAATCTCAATGATTGCTTAAGTGTTAAAATCTTAGCAGATTTTTGATGCCCCTCGAATCTTTGAATTTGAGCATTTTAAGTCTTCAGGTCTGCAGAGGCTATTCTTTACTCTTAGAATTTTAGAAATTTATAAATGTTAGCCTTTTATACCACAGAGACAGAAGTCTGAATTTAAAAAAAGAAGAAAAATAAAAGCTTTGAAAGAAGGAAATATATGCATTGTTCAGGCTAGAACAATTCTGTTTTATATTTATCTGCTCCAAGTTATTACCAGACCATAATGATGAGGCATAACATTCATTAGTCTCTTATCATATGTCAAACCTTGCTAAGCACTTAATATTCACTATTTACTTAGTCCACACAAGCATGTAAGGTATATACTACTTTTGTCCCACTTTACAGATGAAGGTATTCAGACACCCTGAAGCTGAGGACCTTGCCCTCAGTCTAATAGCCAACGTGGCTGGGGCAGGATGGAACCCAAGCCTGTCGCCACCTCGAATCACTCTGTGAATGTTTATCATACTGGGGTTCACCAATCCCCGGGGGTTCAATGGGTTCTATAAGAGTTTTTATACTTAGTGTTTGCATATCTAATTAGTCTATAAAGAATTGTTTTGCCCGTTATAAAGACAAACTTCTCCTATGGAGAATAAAATTTTGGTTTCCTAAGTTAGCTTTTCTGAAGACTGAGCCAAAGCAACACCAGGATGTCTTTGTAAAATTTATTACATAAGAATTTTTTTAAGTACCTGCATTTTGCTAAGTTTATGACCCCTGTATGTGCCATATGGAGTCTCTTCTTATCAGAAGAAGGGCATTCTGCGTCTGTAAAGGGTATGCTCCAGTGCTCCAACTCAATGGCCTAGCTTGCCTTAGAAATCCTACTTAGAATTTATTTTAGGTTCTTAGATGCTGTGTTTTAACTAACTGATTTAGTTAACTTGAGCATTCAAAGAAGTGTTAGTACTTGACTTTTAGTTGGGTGTATGCCATAAAATAACTAACATATTTCTCGTCCTATATCAGTTTTCCTGAGAGAAGCACATTAAAAACGTATTATTTAATTTTCAAATGCTGGCTTAAAGCCAAGTACATTTATAAACAATTAAATCCTTTTGACATGTCCACATCTCTAAGAGTTTTTGAAAATCAGACCAACTTACATCTTTCAAACATACATGTTCTGGAACTAGGAAAACAAGGAATATTTATTAGAAGACTGCAGTTAATTTTGCTTATGCAGTCTTTTATTAACTTAAATAAGACATTGTGATTTCTTGAGCACTGCCATTCTTTAAAAACAGTGACTATGGGTGGGCTTAGCTAGGAAATATAAGGTGTGGAATTTATATTTGTGGAATTCAAGAACATTACTGTTGACTAACCATACATATAATAATTCTTGTTGACTAATGAGGCCAGTCTAAAAGACATTTTTCTATAAATAATAGAATTTTACATGGAACTGTAACAATTTTGTTAAGAGTTATTCTCTGCTTTGGGAGTTTAATTCTGGTTGGTTTTTGATTCATATGCTATATAAAGATCTATAGTATCAGGCACATACTACTTTAGGGTCCAAGAAGACAGAGGTGAGGCTGGCAGAGCTGATCTAATTTTTCAAAATGCATTTAATTTTATAAACTAAGGAGACCGATCAGAAAACATAATTAGTGAAGGTTGTGCCTCACAAGGACTCTGAACATTATATATAAGAGGGTTAGTATGAATACGAGGTTAAAGCAATCTGACTCCATAGTTCCCTTCAGCTTTATCATTTTCTTTTCTATTGATATTCCTTGCTTTTTGAGAGTGGTTTCTTTTGAATCCTACCCAGTTATCGGAAATGGCATCACAGGCTCTATTCTTGGAGGCCTTCATTAGGCCCTAGATTTACTTGCCTATAAGGTTGTGTTTACATCTTGTACAATATTCATTCCTGTTGACTTTGGTGGTATTTCCTGTAGACAGAACTTAGACGCATCTGCTTTGTCTGGAAGCCCCAGTGCAACACAGCACTGACCTTGAGTGGTGCTGGTTTGGGCAGGGTGTGGAATTAGAAACTTTGGATCCCTTCACCCTCTGAATTTCTCCCATATAAAATACAGAATGTCAAGTAAAGCTTCAACTTCAGCTACAAAAAAAAATCAGTTTGTTTTGTTAATTCTAACCACCCTCTTACAGACCTTAGTCTCTTCATTCCTCAACTCTGATGTTCTTTCTGTCCCTGTATGTTTCTTGGTCTTGTAGCCTCTTTATTATGGAAAGCATTTCTCCTATCTCAATGGAAAATATCTCCAGCTCAAACACCTATTTATTTTATGACATAACCTCTCTTTCCTTAACTAACTGGCCCTTTGGCTAACTTTCCTATATACTACCAAGCATAGACCTGGTCTCACAGTTGTATTTCACTTGTCTCCCTGACTAAAATTTACTTTCTTGTGCTCAGGGGATTTGTCTTATTCTTTTCCACATATAACTTGTACCAAAAAACAGTGATTTTCCCAAAGTAATTCCATAATAAATTATCTGCTGAAACAAATTTAGTTCAACAGCACATAGGAATAGTGTTCTCAAACTTACAGTGTTATTAGTTAAAATTTTGTGAATCCACCAAAAAACACTCAGTTGCTTTGAGCTGCTTTCAATGACTAGCAGTTATGTTCCTGACATTAAAAACATTTTTCTTGTTGTTTTAAAAAATAATACCTATTATTTTTAGAAAACATGTAAAATAAAGACGCCCATTGGTAAACTACCTTCCAAGGGTGCTGGCTGCTGCTGCTTTTTGAAATATGGAAATAGTGTGTGTGTGTGTGTGTGTGTGTGTGTGTGTGTGTGTGTGTGTGTGAAATTCTCAACAGAGGCAACGTGGAAAGGTAGATAAAGACATAAAGGTGAAGACAACTGGGTTTGCTCCCCCAAGCCCAGCACTTCGTATTGTGTGACCCTGGGTTAGTCACTTTATCCCTCTGAGGACTAGTTTCTCATTTGAAAATAGAAATACTAATACTGTTTTTTATTCCTATATGGGTTTTTGGAAGATCAAATTATAAAATGTTTGATAGCATTTTAGACATTAGCAAATTATTATATGTCTGGTTTTTATTAGTATGTTAAACTGTACAAGATGAGTATATGGATACATAGAGTGATCAGAGTGAATCCTAGCTCCATTACCTGACTTACAAATTATAGTCACTTCACTAAAGGGAAAGAAACTGATTTTTATTGAACACCTACTATATGCTAGGTTCTCTGTTATTTGCCTTACACTTGTCTTCCCACAGCACCCTTTTCCATATGACAGAACCTGAAATGCAGTGAGCAAAGCCACTGGTATTGCAAATAAAACTACAGTGGGTCTTATTTCAAATCCCATGTTCTGCTTTATCTTTTGGGGAAAGTATTGTTTTGAAATTCCTTATTATAGAAATGTCCAGTGATTGGGGGCAGTATTTGATTGCATACATGAATTATTTTTATACAGATTCTCTTAGAAAAGAAGTTGCAATTATTTCACCAAGAGGAAAGAGTAGACTCATTTAAAAGTCATTTTTAACCTCCTGAAGGGGAACAAATGGTGGATATCATCCATGTACCTTTTGCTTATAATTTACCTAAACATATCTTAAAATATAATTTAGAAGTTTGATAGTATGGCTTCTTTAGATGTAAAAAGAACTGCTGAGAGAAGCTGTGGAATATCTTTCTTGATAGAATGTTTGTGTTGAACAGGTAGATTTATCTATTTAGGAGTTATTAATAGTCTTATTTCAAGGTAGAAAACTAGACTCAATCAAGAATGAGTTTCAAGTAAACATGAAAGAAAGAAACATCACAAATTCTGTTGAAGCTCTGATTAAAACAAAGTGACCTAAACAGCACAGAAGATCTATAATGATATTACCGTACAGAGACACATGAGGGTGCTCTAACCAGCTGCTATAATAAATGAATTAAACTGCTCAAATATTGGGGGAAAATTAAGGTCTTTTGTGAATGGCAATGTTGAATTCCTATTTATAACACTGGCTAAAAAGAACAATCTTGGAATATATAAATATTTTTTAATGCATTGGTTCCCACCACCACTACCACCATTTGAAGGAGTAGATAGATGTTCATACCGGACAATTTGCAAAATACTGAAAAGCACAAAGAAGAAACAAAAATGAGCTGGTGTTGCTGTCATTCTAGGAGGCTGGGGTTTTCGAGAGCCAGGCCAGTCGGAGGATTAGCTCAGGAGGCCTGCCTCCAAACATGAGCGCAGCCTGTTCTCATTTTGATTCTGCAGACCTTCTGCTCATACGAAGGGGGAGTAGAGACTGGGGGTCTAATGACCGCAAAAAGAGAATTAGAGACGCATGTTTATCTTGATACATTTACTCTCATTAAAGTTCATATTCACTGACATCATGCATCTCCTTGAAAAAGTCTGCCCACCCACCATTAATTAAAGCCACATTTTGAAAAGTCAGCGTGTGTACTTTTATTCCAATCAAAAGTAGCCTCAGTTTTGCAGAGTAGGCAGGAGGGTCTGAGGCCTGACAGCTGTTCACCTCTACACAGTGAGGAGTCATGTGACTTACGTTAAAAGTCATATTTATTCAGAGCCTACAAGATAATAGCTAAGATCTGTTGTCTTCGAGAGTTGAAACATTCAATATCTAATGACCTATTAAGCAAAGTTAACATTTATTTTGATGAGTCAACATTCTTTTGGCTACAGTGTATGACTATATGCCTTTATATTTACAAATAATCTAACTATATTTTCTGCTTGAATAATTAAGCAGCACAGTCCTATCAAAGACACCACACTTTATAACTTACACATGCAATATCGATGTCAAAACAAAGGTCAACGTAAATTTTCTTTTATCCTAACTATTGCATGAACAGTATTTACCAGTAGTTATAGGATTGCACAACTATAATTTATGTTCTTGGCAGTAGTCACTATAAATTCATAAATTCATGGAAATACGGAATGTTGATTTTTAAAGTTCAAGAAAGTTACTATTTGTAAACAGTTCAGGTCACACTCATCTTATTCGATGTGCTAAGCAAGAATTCTTTCTTTCCAACTTCCGTTAAATGAGATTTGGTCTCTCCATGAGTCTAGTAAAAGTTTCCATCGAAACAGATCTGCATTTTTCCTATTCTTTTTCATATTAAAGCCCTCCTCTCCTGGGACCTTTCAATTTTATGTTGATCTTCCTTTACATATTAATATCAAGCATGTTTTAATTTTGTGTTGACAGTAGATATATTATGATTATCACTTCTTATTTGCAATTCGATAATTTTAGAATTATTCTGACTAAATGTTTGATTAGCCAAGCCATTTTATGCTTTTTGCCAAAAGCACAACATGCAGCATTCAGATTCTTTAGTTATTCTGGTCGTGCAGAGAGATGTGGCTCATCAATGGATCTGAACACTGTCATTGAAATGATTTACTCCTAGGCCACAATACCTCTGGACTAGGAGTTGAAACCTGAGTTCTAGTTCTGACTTTTCTACTGATTCTCCACGTGACCTTGAACACCTGAGGGTCTATTTTCTCATCTAACTAATGGGAAGGGGATAGGGAGTGATTACTGACCAGCCATCCATAGCCCAAGAAGTTAGGACTAGAGGATAAGAGGCTAGAGTACTACGTTGAGGCCATCTCTTCCCTGGTACTTACTCATCCAGTACCGTAGACTCCAAGGTGGTCTGGTTCTAAAAAGAGCACCACTGAATTTAGAAGAAGCCAGTAAGCTGTGCCTGATGAGTTGCTTTCGTGATAAGTTTGAGAGAAGGTGCTCTGGGCCTTGCTATCCCTTAGATACAAGCATTCAATGTCCCATTGGTATGTGGAATGAAGCACTAGCCTCACCCACAGATTATATCTTCTGTCTAGATGATACTGTATCCAAGGGAACCATAAAACACTTGACTCTACACTATGCCAAAAGCAATGGGTGGATTCCTTCAGCTCAGCTGTGGGAAGGAAGGTGGAGTGTGGGTGGGGATATTTCAACCCAGTTGGTGGTATACTTCAGAACAAAGAGCTCTGGGATGGGGGACAGTGGGAAGTTGTGACTATATAGCATTTTATCAACGCTAAGAAAGTATAAAATAAACTCATCTCAGGTGACTATAAGGCCATACAGTCTACGAAATGAGCACCACTGCAGTCCATACCTTCCTGCCAGCTCTGTTGTTGTGCAGATTCATCAGGGCTCTGGCGTCCTTTCCTTTCCTTTCCTTGGCGTCCACAAACGCTCGAGCAAATTTGATCCCATAGTCAATGTTATCACTGCAGCCACCCCAGTCGAAAGTGCCCTTGCTGTCCTTGGCGGTTCCCTTCTTCTTTGGATCACAGGAACAGGATTTTAATTCTCCTTGGCTACAGGCCCTGGTGATGGCAAATACAACTCCAGCTGAGGAGATGGCGTAAACAAAGGCAGATTCCCGACTACCTGAAACAAAAATGCTTTTCTTAAAAGTGGTCTGGAGTTTCTAGTTGGGAATGACTTTTGCCTGATGGCTGGTTAATATTTGCTCTGCCTCTGATGTGCTTCAACACTAGACAAAAAGGTAGTGGTATTCTTGAAGGATTCCTCTCTAGAGGAATTCTTGAATATGAATCATCACCATCTAATATAAGCCATTGTCAATAGATAACCCGTATGATAGCTATCCTTAGAGTAAATAGAATATTTCTAAAAATACACCAAAAGCCTGCCTTGCCCAGCTCCTGGCTTCACATTAGTCTCTGACACATGCTTGCTTTATTCTAGAATCCTAAATGTCCTAGAAGGAGAAGTGTAACATCTCTGGGCCTTTCTTTCTTCATCTGTAACAGACAGCCTGAATTCTCCAGTTCTATTATTTCATAATATATTTTGGCATTAATGTTACTATAGCTCCCCTCAAAAAAACCTCCCAAACCTCCGGGCATTACTCAGGACACTCATGCGTATTTGAAAGGTGGAGACTGAAATACTGAACTCAAAGAAATCTAGAAGCTGAGATGGGAAGAGAATTCGAGGCAGTAACCAGCCCGCCATGCTAACACTGGAGTGCTTTGGCTTGGCATCAACTTTCACAAGTAATTGAGAGATTGTTGAAGGCAATATGCAATATCCTAGAGTTACATACTGTGTCTGACTATTAAGGTGAATTTACTTTCTTCTTGAACACCTGCACTAATCACTGGTATTGGTAAAAGACAGTGAAAAGCTTTTCTTTGGTTTTTCTGGAAGGAAACAAATTTACCGCCTATAATTAGACTTGGGCAAGGGCCCTTTGGGGTGCTTTTTTTATAATTGTTCTTTATTAGCGCACAGTCTACTTTCACTTACAAGCTGAAAGGTACATATTTCAGTGCAATAACTACATTAAATTATTTTAATAATCTATAGTAACTCATAACACGGTGTTGTGGTACAGTGACAGATATAAGGCTCTTTAGGGTACATGTGCACCTCATTTTTCAAGTGGAGCTGTATTTCATTGTTATTAGCATGCCTTTTTATTAATGATTGCTGCAGCAAATATATTAACAATCAAAATATAAGCTGAACAATCTCATGCCACTGCAAGGCAGAAAACGGAGACCCATTGGGTGATTCAATATGTCAAGACGAGTGTGACTTTTTGAACCACACAGCTGAGAGAACAAACCACTTTTTCGCATCGAAGCCCTGGTTGGTTCTATTTGTCATTCAGTGCTAAGATTTATTATATGCCCCTTGCAATATTTGCTCTGCTAGTCTCATTATTAAAAATCAGGAAAACATATCTACACCATATTAAGTGGCACTTACCTCAGCCTTCAAAAAATATCTCCCCAAAACCTCTAACCATCAAAGAAAGGAATCAGTCATGCCTTCTATTTAGGTAAAATCAATTATATGAATATTTGCCATAGTAGCAGGTAGCACTCTCCAGAGAAATGTGATGGGTATAGGGGCTGTTTTAGAGTCTCAAATTATAAGAATCACAGTTTTTCTAAGTGGAATTGAGATGTTTTCTAAAAGATGGTGACTAGTCGATGCTAATATGGCTTAATCTCAGGTGGTGGCTCTCAGATATATGAGGTATTGTATCCATTTGCAGTTTAGGAAACTACTTTGTTCGCAGTTACTCCCTGAGGCTACTAAAGTCTGGTTTTGGATCTGGAGTTCAGCTTCCACATTTAGAGATATCACATAGTGGGAAAATTCACAAATACTTAATGTACTTAGCACTAGTCTTATTTTTTAAGAAGAAAAAAAATCTTATGAGGTGGTCTTTTAGGGGGAAGAATGGAAAATATGAATGATAGAAATGTCGGCGTCAGTAGTTTGAAAGTAGTAGAGGAATAAATTGTCTAGGCAAAGCACTCATTCTGGCTTAACTTGCAAACAATTACATTGAGTTCTTGGCTTAAAGAAAAAACACTTAAATTCTGCTACATTTTAAAAATAATTTCCAAAGCAAAAATATCACCTTTCTAAATATTTGTCACTTATTACTCAAGCACATTACTAAATAGGTAGATATTTATTTAAATAAAAAATTTAGCACAGAGACTGACTTTTCATTTTACATTCAGCTGTTTTGGTATCATGTAGATGCTGCCTTAAGATGTTTTCAGTTAAATGTCTTAGATGAATCACCAAAATGCTACGTGTGAAATAGTAGCACATTTCACGAGTTGGCTTCGTAACAAAACAAATTTTGATCTTGGGGCTCTTCTTACAAAAATGAATTCTTTTTAAAACTATCACAATAGAAAACAAAATCTAAATCTAAATAGTGATATTTGGACTTACTGATGTGTTACTGTTGAACTTTCTCTAATTTTTAGATTAAGTCAAGCAATGTCTACTAAGTTTGCAGGCATAATTTTTGATCTGGGAGGGTGGAACACTAGAAGACAGGCTTTCTGGAAGTTTATGGGTTGTTCAACTCTTTTAAAATGCTTGCTTTTTCTTTCTTTCTTTCTTTCTTTCTTTCTTTCTTTCTTTCTTTCTTTCTTTCTTTCTTTCTTTCTTTCAACAGTTATAAGGATAGGACCTAATCACTTTTTGTTTACCACTTATTCTAGAATTCTAGAGTATATTCTTGCAAATATTTGTGGATTTAAGTTTTTCTGCCTCTGATTGATGGCAGTCTATTGAATGAGTGACTTACAAATGTTCTGAAAACTCGTTCTGTCTTCCTTGGAGCAAAAGAGGCAAATATTCTCCATTTCTCTGTAACTTCACCTAGATTAGCTCACTAGTGAGTCAATTAAAGTGCCAGACCTTGTCAGAGAGTTTGCAAATATCTGGCACAAGACATCATTGGGTATATTATGTATATACTCTGTAGTTAAGATATATCAAGGTTTTTCCTTTTCAAAGTGCTCACAACCATTTTTCAATGATTACAAATTAAATGTGCTTCTCATTTATAAAATGATCACCTCTAAATTCTGTCTAGGTGACCGTCGGGGATTTTGCGATTTTTATGTTCTCCCTTTACCTTCCTAGTCACCTATAAAGACATCCAGTTTTCCAAAGGAGCATTCTTCACAACTCTAAGATGTGAATTACCCTCCAAGCAATTAGTTGTAAAAGTCTTTGGATAGCTTCACTGGAATCTCATGATTGTTTCCAGAATAAGCTACCATAGGCCAAATCTGGCCCTCCCAGAACCAACACAGAATTGTCACTGACAGTCACAGGAGTTTACATAAATGTCCAGGAAGAAATCTGGCTGCTTGTGAAGAATTAAAAAAAATTATGTAGCATGTGTGTTTTAAGTTTTGAGTCTCTAGCAAAGCATTCAGCTTTACCTGAAAGAACTCTGAGGAAAGTACAAGTTAGAATCTCTTATTTACCTGTGGCCTTAGACTAAGTCAAACTAGTTCCAACCTCTTCCTTTTTAGCAACTCTGTAGCTTTGAAGGAAAAAAAACATTGCCAAGATTAAGTTAAAGTATTTTATGAATGAATCCCCACCTTTAGCGGATCTTTAGGATCAGTGGTGGTCAAAATAACTTCCTTTAATTTATAATCTATAGAAGTTTTTTTCAATATGGAGACACCTTAATTTTCATAAAAAGAATTTGGAGGCAATCATTTTATAAATGAGAAGCACATTTAATTTGTAGTCATTGAAAAATGATTGTGAGCAATTTGAAAAGGAAAAACCTTGATGCATCTTAACTACAGAGCCTGTACCCAACGATGTCTTGTGCCAGATATTTGCAAACTCTCTGACAAGGTCCGGCACTTTAATTGACTCACTGGTGAGCTAATCTAGGTGAAGTCTGAAAATTCCATGCTGCTGAAATTTACTATTAACCTTTCAAAAATTTGCGATGTCATATCGAAACTCCAAAAGGAATGCAGAAGAATATAGTTCTTAAACTAGAGAATAAAATTGCAGAACATGGCAGTAAATTCACTTAAGGGATACACTTAGAGTGAGTGCACTACGCCCTTGGGGGATTTCAGAGACATTCAGTTATGCATTTGGCCTCATAAAACCCTAGGGCTGTGATGATTACATGATAGAAACACCCTCTGTTAAGCATTACCAAGTGTACAGCCTGGATGATTTTCTTAGGAATGGAGGAGTGGGCAAAAACAAGTGTAAAGTTTTCTGTTTTGGGGGTTTACACATAAGCTGTTGTGTTTTCATTCAGATTTCCCAGTAGCAAATAGGCCATGTTATTTCTTGGAGAATGCTAATAATGCCAGGTTAAGAGATGGATTATTTTTTGAAATGAAATCTGTTTTTCAGTTAATTTCTCTGATTACACACCAGCTAGCAAGCTACTCTCCACATTAAGAACTTTCACAACGTTTATCATGTAATTAGATAATGTTTAATGCTCCTTCTAAGAAAACAACAACAAAACTAACTATATATTCATGGTTCACACCCCCACCTGCCTGAAATGCACCTAGAAAATAACAGGCCTTCACTACAAGTTCATTCATTCATTCACTTGACCATTCAATGAATGAATGGTGCCTGCAACACAGAAGACACCAAGTGAGGTGCAGGGAAGCCAGGCAACCCCCTGTTTTGTAGAATTCACAGTCTGTGGAAAAAAAATATTTAGACACAGTGTGACCCAAAGTTGAGTGGCTCTGAATGGAAGATCAAAAGTGATGAGCAGAGAATTGTCTCTGCTTCTCAATAATGTTTATGTGTAATTGACAAAATCTAAACCTGGAGGGACAGGCATGGCTGTGACATGACATAGATGAACAGAGCAAAGAATAAAAAGACACCAGCCTGAGGTATACATATGAGGTATATGACTGGCCTCCAATAAAACTTTAGGCAAGACAGATAAGGACTTGAGAAATCAAGGACTTGATTTCTCAAGTCCTTACCTGTAAATAGGGACAATGCTCCCTCTGCCCCCCAACAGAAGAAGCTTCTGGCTGAATAAAATGTAAGAAAAAATGAGCAGGGACTTTGAAGACCAACTATGAGGAGAAGGTGTGAGAGGAAAGCCCATGGAGCTGCCCAAAGGCAGGAGACTTACTTCGGAGCAGGACTCTGCCAAAGAGGCTGTGGTCCCTGTCCAGGGTGTTGCAGTTCCAGCGGTGCTGGCGGAACTGGTGCTGGCATTCGGCCGTCCACTCGGCCACGCCCAGGCCAATGGCACGCATCACATCTGGGTGTCGGTGGCACAGCTGCCGCTGGCGGCTTACCAGTCCTGGCACATTGTCGCACATCACCCTGGAGGAGCCACCTGTAGCTTTCATGTACCTGGCAAGGACCAAGACAGAGGTGAGAACACTGAATTGTGAGGCAGTGTTTCCTGGGAGACTAACGAGTTCAAAGCATGTTTCAAATATGAATTCCTTATGCTTTGGGAAATATTAGAAAGCAAAGGTTATTTAATTTTAGTTCAGTGAAGAAGCAACACGGCAGGCAGGGAGAGTGATATGGCTGAAGCCACCCCTAAGAAGGCTCTCATCTTAAGGACACAATGTGTCTGGCCGTGGCTTTGGGGGAGCTGACCTTTAGAAGTTTCTCTCTCCCATTTATTTGACCTAATGTTTAAGTGTGTTGAGAAACTGTCTGTATCTGTCTAATCAACACCTGCTGGTATCTGATGTTACACTCTCTTCATAGACATGCCATTCCTTCCTTACTAAAGAATCCTTTAAATATTTCCATTTTCCAGCTCTTCTTGGCTTTTATAGAGAACCTTTGGAAAAAATTCTTTCTATTGTTATTAAGGACACTAAATGTTTGGAAGAATCAAATAGTGTTATAACTCCATAAAGTACTTTTGAAAAGAAACTTTAACAAAAAATTACATCAGCATCTCTGCCCAGATGTTCTCTATTAGTTGTGAAATGTTTAGAAAGGTACCTTTTATATAACCCAAGCTGCCATAGGTGTCTTTTGAAGTGATCAAACAAGGAGAATGTCTTTTTCTTGTATTTTCATTATTTTATATGATCATAAAATTGTTACAGCTGTGACTTCCAAAAAATATATTTAAGTGACAGCTGAGAGACAATGTGACAAAAAGCCTGGGCAATAAATAATGTTTATACACCCACGGAAACAGAAGTAGTCATTTTATTGAAAAATGATCATTCTGATAAATCAATCTTTGATCCTGTGTCAACAATGTCAAGGCTAAACGCCTTCCTATTCAAAGTGGCTTAAGAAGGAATTGAACTCCTCTTGCCATCAATGTCTCTGCTTTGCTCCTTTGAAGAGCTACAGTGTCTTCCTGAAGTTCTCTGCTCTTGTTTTTCATTTGACTAAGACTCCTTACTTTTGTGAGATGCTTGAAAACACACCCCACTGTAACAGGTCTTTCTGAATTAGTATCTGTTGGGAAACTTATAGGTGCAAGGAAATTAAGGAGCTCCTAACTCCCTCTTTTCAAGATCATTATGTGGGGAGATGAAGAAGAGTTTCTGGGTAGGGAATCTCCTTTTGGCACGTGTAACGATGCTAAGACTTGTAACGTTCACTGTGCAAAATAAGTAAGTCGCTGATCAACGTACAAAGAACAGCAGCAAAGTTACTCCTTTGGGGGGGGGAGGTAGTGGGGGAGGACTGACTGTGATTTTGAACAGGGTAACATCTTAGCGCATTAAAGAAGTAGTGTCTACCTGGAGGCAGCACAACGTTCTTCCGCCCCACTGGGGCAAAGCATTAGGAATGTGGAAGGACGGGAAATAATGCAAAATCACACACTTTAGGTTCTACAGCTCCTGACTGACTGAATTGGCCCCTCGGTTTACCCTGAGGTTTTGTGTGTGTGTGTGTGGGGGGGGGTGGGGGTTGGTGGTGGCGGGGGTACGATTATAGTTTTCAAGGTGAACACACACACACACACACACACACACACACACGTACGTCTGAGCTAGAGACCCAGCTAGCGCGTCTCTCAACGGGATAAGAAATTGGCTGATTTTGCTGTCGCTCAGCTGGATCCAAATAAACCAAACATCAGATCTCTCATTTGAAGGGGAATGTGGATTGTTTCCCCCACCCGCCCCCTTTTGGAGTTTCAAAGCTGGAACGGGCTTCAGAGGAAAAGCGAAGGGGCTCAGGATGGGGCGGTAGGAGAGGGCAGCAGCCAGTGCCGGGGCTGGAATCCGCGACTGCCGCAGCCGCGGGGAAGCGCGGCCGGGGAGGGTCTCTGTAGCCAATGCGGTCCCCATTCCATCTCGAAAATCCCCCCGCGCCCATGCGCGTGGACTTACCACCATGAAGAGCTGACCTCGGGGCTGAGCCAGGTCAAGAGCAGAGGGAGCCAGAGCCAGAATCCACTGAGAGGGGTGTTCATATTAACCCCCTTGCGTCCGCATTAGGTCAGACTCCGTGTGCGGGCGCCATCCGTGCCCAGAGCAGAAGCGCTCAGCGCCTGGAGCGCCTCGTCACGGTCGCCGGCGCCGCGCCTCGCCCCCGCCCCCGCCCCCTCTTGGTCTGCGGCGAGTGGCGAGACTCGCTGATAAAGTTTCAAACGACCAGCGGGGCGAGCGATAAAGGACAGCTTGGGTCGCCTCGCCCAAAGCCCAATTCCCTAGGCGCAGCGAGCGCGGGCAGCGGGAGAGCTCTGCGCACCTCCCGCGCGCCCCTGTCCGTTCTGCTCCCCGCCCGCTCGGGCGCAGCCCAGGGAGGGGGCGCTGCGCCCGGCGCCGGCGGGGAGGGGCGCAGGGTTTATACAAGGGAGGATAAAATAATGGCAAGAGGTCTACGCGAGCGAGGTGAGGCGGGCAAGGAGGAACACCTCTGGGTGACCTCGAGCTCCTGCGGATGCAGGCACCTTTCGGGAAGCTCCCAGCCAAAGAGCATCTGTGGATTCCGGCCACAGGGACGCGCGTTCAGGATAAGCGAGGCTACCCTCCGGCGATCCGAAGTCCCGGAGCGTGCGATGTGTGGGGGATCGAGAGAGATGATAAGGAGATAGCTGTGTACAGGATCAGGAAACCAGAGATTTTCAACTAATTGCTCCGCTTCTCTCTCTCACGCCGAGAGGAAGAGCGAGCACTTGTAAATTTGGAGCTGCTGAGTCTAGGCAGGGCAAGGCTGGGGAAGGAGGGCCGGGCCTCAGGGAAATGATGACCTGTGGCCTTGATTTCTCGGTGCTGGGATAATATGCCGAGCTCGCAGGGAGGGGAGTCGAGGAGGTCCAGGACCCTCTGGACCTCACCCAGGCGTCCTCGGCCAAAGCGTCCGGGGAAGATGCGGTTTTGACGCACACCCAGCTTCTCCCCAGCGCTGTGGAGCGCGAAAGATCACCGAGGGAGGCACGGAGGCAGCGGAGAGCCCGCTGTGGGTTGCGCCTCCCGCCGCCCTGGCTCTCAGCCTTTGAGCTTTGTGGAGGCAAAAGGACCTTCTCTGTCCTGGATCTGGGCCCCTGCAGAGCCGAGAGAGAGAGAGAGGCTCGGGCCGGCGGGTGGAGCATCTTGAGCCGCAATTGGCTTGTAGCCCCGCCGTTTATCACCGGAAAGGAAGGAAGAGCAGGAACTCGCGGCGGCCCTGAACTGTTCCACCGCTCTTTTCCTAGGGCGGAGGAGCCCGCCGCCCGCCTGGGAAGCACGCCTTGGGGAACCCGAAATGTGTGTGCGTACTGGGGGCGGGGATGAAGACGAGCGCTGCATTATTTGCAGAGCGTGGGGAGGTGGCGGTCCAGATAGGAAGAACCCGCTCTCTCTCCACCCAGTCCTCCGGCGAGAGCAGCAGCCCTGCCGGGCGCGAGAGCGGTGAGAGGCTGGACGGGGCGAAGCTCAGAAACGCCAAAAACCTGAAAGATGCTGTCATCGCCACCCCCTTTCCCTCCGCCGGTCCCTGGCAGGTCCAGCCCCTCCCAGGCTGACCCAGATACATCCCCGTTTGGGTCCGGAAAGGGAGGGGAGGGAAACAAGCACCGCGCCACCCACGACTCGGGAAGAGCAGGGCTCCGCGCCAGGGCCGCTCCGTATCGCTGGGCCACGACCCAGGGGAAGTTCTGGTCGGTCTGTGCTGGTCGCGAGGGAGGGGCCGCTGCGTTTCTGCTCACTGTGCGTGCAGACACTGGTGAGGGGCGGGGAGGGGCGAGGGACGTGATGTGATAGGCACCAAATAGCAACAAATACCTCATTTACTTCTATGCTTATGCTCACAAACCTCTTCTGGGTGAAGCAGAATCTAACAATTAATTTCACCCTCCTTTGTCCACGGTCTCCTACAGTAAATCCAGACACTTGGGATATGTACAAGAGATGGGTGGCCCCAGGGGAACCATAAGTTGCCAAAATTCCACTTCTACCAGTGAATAATATAGGGGTGTGGATGTGTATGTTGGAAAGGTAGGCAGTTGTATGTTTCTCTCATAGACAAAGAGACCTGAAACTACCTAAAAAACTCCTCAACTCAAAGTTCCACCCACCTCAGCACATCCTGTTCTCACAACCTCAGGGAGTTAGAAATACATGAAGTGTGACCATCAGCTTAGAGGTCCTTTCTCTCCGCCCAGGGAATTATGGAGCCGCCAGGAGGTCTGCCCTGATGTTGCTGTGGCCAAGGGAGAGACTTAAACCTGAAATAGATGTCCTGGGGATAAAAGGGACCATCCTTCAGATGAAGCGTACCCAAAGACTTCATCCTGGGGCAGGAGGAAAAGTACCACACCATTTGCAAGGAAGGCAGGCTTGGTGAGAGGCAAAAAGCTGAAAAAGTTCAAAAGAAGCTAGAAAGGCCCACCCAAACACCCCTTCCCTACCTGTCTAGAGGCTGCCTAAACTGGATGACTTGTCTCACATCTGTGATTCCCTTGCCCTCTCATTCTCCACCCCCACCATGTATGGCCATTGACAGCCCTGTGAAACTTCTCTTCCTTCCCGACAGGTCTGACTTTCCTCTCTCATCTGTACCTGTTCTCCTGATGGGCATTTTCACTTTGAAGACAGAGTGTTCACTACCAGAAGAATTTCAGAAATGCTCAAGAAAATTAGTAGGAAAGAAGGTTGTCGCAAACCTCACTTCTCTCACAATAAAAAACATCAACCTAAAGAAGAGTTAATAAATAATGAAGTAAATTGCATATGACTTCAGCCTTGCTATAGCTCATGATGAGGTAAGGAAAGACAGGGTTCAGAGTGCCTTTAGATCTAGGAATTTAATGTCTAAATTTTGGTTTTTTCAATGAGAAATCTCAGAATTGGCTGTAAAACTCATTTACAGTATGCAGAATCCAATTCTCTTTCCAGAGATTAATGATAGTTTGCTTGTAACTTCAGTATAGCATTGTAGCCAAATGAGTCAGTCTATTTTCTTAGTTAGATCCATTGTTTGTCTAATCTCCCAGGGCAGAGAGAGAGAGAATTAATTTACTACCAAACCATCTCCACCCTTTAAAAATGGAGAGTTACTTCTAAAACCAAATAGTCATCTGCCTTTCAGTCTGAAATGACTTCTTCCTAAGGCAGTGTCTCCTAATTTAGTTACTCACTAACCAGTGATTTAAAGGTCGAGTATCTCCAACTTAGATTCAATGACCTTAAGAGAGAACGTTGTGTACTAACAGCACAGGCCAAGAATGGGAAATAAAAATATATGTATCTTCTTTACTTTCTAAATCTATGAGTATTATATACATAACAATATAGGTTACATATTGAATAATATAGAATATATATCACTAGAACTCTTTTATTTACTAAACCTATTCAACTAAGAGTATCATAGGTTAAATTTGAAATTTGAAGTTTGCCTGCGATGCCCTTCAAGGATTACTTCCTTTTCCCTTTAGTCACTCCTAAAATTTTTATTAACACATTTTTTACCTATTTTTTTGGTCAGAAATTGCTTTAAGGAAAAGTTTAATATTAGTGATTTAAATCTCAATGTGCATTTAAATTAATGTGCACCTAATTTATTCTCTTGCTAAAAAGAAACAAACAAAAACCCAAACAACTAAACTCTAAGACTGGACAAAACTAGATGGGGCAAATGTTTTTCAGGGACAGAACAACAGGCAGCACACAGCTGTGATCCTTGAGAGAAGGGAAATACATGAAGTTTTTTCTACTGAAGGGCACATTTTCTGGGGGGCAAGGAAGTGGAACACAAGCAGGGCAATAGACTCAGTTAAGGAGGAAGAGGATAGAGTTTTGCATTGTTGAAGCAGCTGAAATTGGCAAGGTAGCATATATGAAAGTAGGTATCTATGAAAAAAGGGGGTCCCACAAGTCTACATGGAGATTCATCATGGTCCTTGGCCAAGAGCTGAACTAAATACAGATATGATGAGATTCTTCAAGGTCTAGTGTAGATAGCCTGTGGCATGTCATGCAATGTTGAGAGACATTAAGAGTTCTAACTTAGCAGGATGTAGGGACTTCATTAAGTACTTCAGATATCCAGCTGAGAAGCTAGAAAGGACATCCCTTAAAGTAAGGGTCATACCTTAATGTAAAAAGCATGTCTTAGGACAAAAACAAATTCAAAGTTTTGTTTCCCCATATCACAAGCTCTAACAAAGAATGAAAACAGAGAAGCCAAGGGGAATTTATAAGAATAAAAACAACATTAGTTACAGAAAGACAAAATTGCATAATTTATAACCTTAGGAATAAAATAAAAATTAATAGACAAGTGAAAAACCTGGAAAATGTGACCTATACTTGAGAGAACACAGTAAAAAAGATCTAGCTCTTAGATGGCCCAATGTAGGAACTGGTAGAAAGGAAATTTTAAAATAGCTCTTATATACTGAATATAACTATGTTCAAGTAAAGGAAAATATAGTCACAGTGAACAAATAGATGCAGAATCAGTAAAGAAATAGAAGCCATAAGAAACAAAGACAAGAAGAAAATACTAAAGCTACACAAAAAACAGGCACCATAGTTTCATGGGAGAAACCATAAGATATGGCTGACTTTTAGACAGAAACTATTGAAATCAGAAGACAGAAGAACAATGTGTGTAAAGTGGGGAGAGGGAGGACTGCCAAAATGGAATTTCATAAAGAGCTTTTTTTAAAGCTCTTTAAAAAATGAAGACAAAATAAAGATGCTTTGAAACAAAAGCTAAGAAAATCAGTATTAAACCAGTTCTTTAAGCTGAAGGAAAATTATATCAGATGGTATTATGAAATTGCAGAAAGTAATGAACACTGGGGAGGGTAAATTTGTGGGAAAATATAAAATAATACTGAGAGTTAAAAATCATGATTATCATATCTTGTGAGGTTTAAAACATATAGAAGGAAAATATATGAAATCATTAGCACAAAAAGCAGGAGAATACTGAGTCCAGGTAAAATGGAATAATACATTTGACCCTGTCTCTCTCTCTGAATATAGTCATACATCTTGGAATGAATGCATGGAAAAGCTATTTGAGGACTCTGAAAAGTAAATGACAGCAAGTGAGTTGAGAAAGACCAAAATTTTAAGGACTCCTAAATGACAGTGAGTTTCTTATGTTGTATCTCCTCTGCTATCCTAAAGCCTGAGTCCAAGGCAGCCAAATCTTGAAGTGGGTACCTTTCCTGGACAAAAAAGACCTACAGAAGAAGTCTCCAGAGAAACCATCTCATTTTGATTCAAGAAGCATGAAAAGGAGTCAACATCTGCAGAGTGGGAGAAATCCCCTTGGTTCTGCTCCACTCCATTTCTCTTATATCCCTGTCCCCCGGGAAGTCCTGTGTTGATGTTGGCAGTAGTAACAGAGGCAGCAGTGAGAGCCCGCATATGCCTAAAACTTTTGAGAAATGGTAAAAATCATTTCCAAACAGAAAAACTGAGGTCCCAAGAAGGTGGGACAAAAATCCATTTTTTTTCCTTTTTTTTTCTCTTTCTTTTCTGCTATGTGGCTCCAGACATGGGTGAAGTCACAGAAAGTGTATGGCAGAGTGAGATAACTAAAGCCGCATTTTCTGGCCAGAGGACCAAAAAAGGGAGTTCGTAGGAACCAGAAAGCATCTGGAAAGTCATGAAAAATGAAGAGCTTGAGAAAGTGATCCCCCAAAAGTCACATGAGAACTGCTGTTCTTACCTCCACCCCCCACAGTTGTGTACATGTAGATCTGATCCTGAAGAGCACACCAAGGACTTTGAGAACTGAACTATGAGACAGACCATCTACCAGATCCCAGACTAACCACCGGCGTTACACATGCGAGGCAGGCAACACTAGCATTGCAAAGGCCTCAGAAACTGAAATAACATCAGAACAAGAACTGGTCAGAATCTTTGGCCTGACTGGACTGATCGTGTACTAAAATAAGAACACCATAGGATTTAAACAAGACCCAGAGTCTCTTAACTTTCTATTTAAAACGTCCAGGATAGAATCAAAATTACCTTGCTTGCAATGAACCAGGATCATTCCAACTCAAATGGGAAAAGACAATCTACAGACACTAAGTCCTAGATGACACAGATGTTGAAATGGCTGAATACTTTTAAAGTATCTATTTTGAAAATACTCCAAGAAATAAGGGTGAATAATTTTGAAATACATGAACAATAGAAAATATCAGCAAAGACACATAAAATGGAAAGAAGAACTACATAGAAGTTTTAAAACTAAAAATGTATGTACTACCTTCACAGCGAGATAGTAAAATATTTATCTCTCTGTCTAAGGCCAATATAGAAAAAGAGATGAAAGTATGAGTGAAATTAAAGATAGATAAATGGAAATAATCCAGTCCTAACAACAGAAGAAAAAAAAGATTAAAAGGAAGTGAGCAAAGCTTCATAGATCTAATCCCTGCAACAAATTTATAAGGTCTAACATTGTCTCATGGAATCCTAGAAGTAGATGAGACAAAGTCCATTGCAACAAAAATATTTACAGAAATAATGGCTAAAAACTTTCTAAATTTTATCTAAAGTATAAACCTAGAGATTATAAAAGTTGCACAAATACCAAACGTTAAGAAATCTATGCAAGGTACATCATAATAAAACTGCTGAAAGCTAAAGGTAAAGACAAAGTCTTAACAGAGACAGATGATATATTACTTATGAGAAACAAAGGAGAATGATGATTTAAATGACCGTAGATTTCTCAACAGAAATTATGAAACTAGAAGGGAAAGAATAGGTATTTTTAAAGCTCTGGAAAAACAAAACAAAACAAAAAACACTCAGCCTAGAATTCTATATCCAGTGAAAAAAATTCATCAATTAAAAATGAAATAAAGACACTCTTATATGAAAGCTAATAAAGAGAATTCATTGTTAACAGACCTGTTCTAAAATAAATGGTAAAGGAAGTTTTTCAGACAAAAGGGAAATGATACAAGAAGGAAACTAGGTAAATCCAGAATGAAGGAAAAGCAAGAGAAATGGTAAAGATTATTAATTTCTACTTCTCTCCAGTTATATAAAATATGTTTGATGGTTGAAGGCAAAAATAGTAACACTTTCTGATAGTGTTTTCATTGTATGTAGAGGTAATACAGAGAAACTATATCAAGCAGGGGGGATAAAGGGAACTTATATGGCGATAGCTTTCTATATTCCACTTGAAGTCATAAAAAATTCTAAGTACACTATAAAAAAGGTATGTGTACATAACATAATCCATATTTCACCACTAAAAAAACTATACAAAGAAATATAGCAAAAAAACCCATAATACATTACAATAAAAAATGTTCAAATACTCCAAAAGAAGGCAAGAAACAGGCATAAGAAGAATGGAAAACAGAACAAACAGGAAACAAAACAAATAATTAAATATTAGACATAAATAAAAACATATCAATAATTATATAAAAATATATATAGTACCAACACAAAAATTTTAAAACAAAGATTGTCTGAATGAACAAAAACATAAGACCCAACTGTATTCTGTCTACCAGAAACTGACTTCAAATAAAATACAGGTAGGTGAAAAGAGAAGGATAGAAAAAGATAAATTACGCAAATAATTTTTAAAAACCCAAAGTAGATATATCAATATCAAAATAGGTATTCGATCAAAAATATTTACCTGAAATGGGGAATGTGACATAATAATAATATGGTCAATTCACCAAGAAAAACTACAATTTAAATGTGTATGCACCAAACAATAGACTTTCAAAATATATGGAGCAAAAATTGATAGAATTGAAATAAAAACAAATATTCAATTATAGCTGGAGATGTCAACATTCCACTTTCAGAAGTTCAAAGAATGAACAGACCAAATCAGCAAGATGTAGAACTCAACAGCACCATCAACAAACTGGATTTAGTTGACATTTATAAAATAACTCACTCTACAGCAGCAAATATACATTTTTTTCCAAGTGAATGTGAAACATACATTACACTAGATATCATGCTGGGTAATGAAATAAACCTTAATAAATTAAAAGAATTGAAATCATACAAAGTATATTCCCTGCTCATAATGGAATTAAGTGGAAATCAGTATGAGAAATCAAGAAAATCTCCAAAATCTTGAAAATTATGCAACAATCCTCTAAATAATCTATGAATCAAAGAAGTTTCAAGAGCTATTATAGAATGTTTTTAACTGAATGCATTATTATAAAACCATATTTAATAGATACTACAAGAATACATGTTGTAATCTCCAGATTAACCACTAAAGAAGTAACACAATAAGTTTTCCAGTTATTTATTGTTGTATAATAAACCACCGCCAAAATAACAGCTTTTTAAAAATTGAGATATAATTGACATGTAACACTGTATTAGTTTTAGGCGTACAACATACAGGCATATCTCAGAGATTTTGTGGGTTTGGTTCCAGAACACTCAATAAATAATATGACAATAAGGTGAGTCACATTAATTTTTTGGTTGTCCAGTGCATATGAAATCTATGTTATACTATACTGTAGTCTATGAAGTATGCAATAGCACTATGTCTAAAATAATAATAATATACATACTTTAGTTAAGAAATGCTTTATTGCTAAAAAGTGCTAACTATCGTCTGAGCCTTCAGCAAGTTGAAATTGTTTTGCTGGTGGAGGGTCTTGCGTCTATTTTGATGGCTGCTGACTGATCAGTATGGTGGTTGCTAAAGGTTAAGATGGCTGTGGCAATTTCTTAAACTAAGACAGCAATGAAGTTTGCCTCATTGGCTGACTTGTCCTGTCACAAACAATTTCTCTGAAGCGTGAAATGCTGTTTGATAGAATTTTACCCACAACAGCTTCTTTCAAAATTGGAGTCAATCCTGTCAAACTCTGTTGCTGCTTTATTGATGAATTTTATGTAATGATCTAAACTTTTGTTATCATTTCAACAATCTTCACAGCATCTTCAACAGGAACTGATTCCATCTGAAGAAACTACTTTCTTTGCTCCTTCATAAGCAGCAACTCCTCATCTGTCAAGTTTTATTATAAAATTTCAGCAATTCAGTCACATCTTTAGGCTCCACTTACAATTCTGGTTCTTTTGCTATTTCCACCACATCTGCAGTTACTTCTTCCTCTGAAGTCTTAAACCCCCTTAATGCCATCTAGGAGATTTGGAATCAACTTTTTCCCCAACTGCTGCTAATGTTGATACTTTAACCTCTTCCCAAGGAATCACGAATGTTCTTAGGGCATCTAGATGAATCCTTTCCAGAAGGTTTTCCAGAAGGCACAAGGTTGCCACAGACCTTAAATTTGTAAAAAATGAAATATCTGTGAAGCATAATAAAGGTAAGCACAATAAAAAAAAGTATGCCTGTAATGATCTGATATATGTCTATACTGTGAAATGATTACCACAATTAATTAATATCCATCATTGTATACATAGTTATGCTTTTTTTCTTTCTTGTAATGAGAACTTCTAAGATTTATTATATTAGCAACTTTAAAATATACAGTACAGTTGACTGTAATCACCATGCTACATATTACATCCCCAGGACTTATTTACCATATATATAACTGAAAGTTTGTACCTTTTAACACCTTCACCCATTTCATCCACTTCCCATCCACCACCACTGGAAACCACCAATTTGTTCTCTGTAGGTATGAGTTTGTTTTTTAGGTTCTACATTTAATGATCATACAGTATTTATCTTTCTCTTCCTGACTTACTTCACTTGGCAAAATGCCCTCGAGGTCCATCCATGTTGTCACAAAAAACAGAATTTCCTCTTTTTTGGCTAAATAATATTTCTCTCTGTCTCTCTGTCTCTCTGTCTCTCTGTCTCTGTGTGTGTGTGTGTGTGTGTGTGTGTGTGTGTGTGTGTGTGTGTGATTTTCTTTATCCATTCATCTGTCAATGAACACTTGTTTTCATGCCTTTACTATTGTGAACAATGCTGTAATGAACGATTGGGGAGAGGGTTGCACGTATCTTTTTCAGATAGTTATTTCATTTCTGTCAGATAAATGCCCAAAAATGGAACTGCTAGGTCATTTGGTAGTTCTAGTTTTAATATTTTGAGGAACTTCTGCACTGTTTTACGTAGTGGTCTCATCAATTTATATTCTAATCAAAGGTACCCAAAGTTCCCTTTTCTCTACATTCTCACCAACCCTTGTTAGTTATTGTCTTTTTGATAACAGCTATTCCACCAGGTGTGAGGTGATATCTCATTGTGATTTTAATTTGCATTTTCATGATTAATGATGTTAAGAAACTTTTCCTATATGTTGGCCATTTGGAAAAATGACTATCAGTCTTCTTTGGAAAAATGACTATTCAGGTACTTTCCTCATATATTAAACAGATTTTTTTTTCTGTTGAGTTGTATGAGTTCTTTATATATTTAGGGTATTAACCCCTTATCAGATCAGGAGTTAATATATTATCTCTCATTGTATAAGTTCTCTTTTCACTTTCTTCATGGTTTCTTTTGCTGTACAGAATCTTTTTATTTGGTGTAGTCTACTTTGTTTATTTTTGTTTTTGCTGTCTTTGCTTTTAGTATAAAATCCTCCCCTCGCCCCATCAAATCATTGACAATATGTATGTCCAGGAGCTCACTACCTATGTTTTCTTCCATAAGTTTTATGGTTTTAGGTCTTACATTTATGCATGTAATCCATTTATTGATTTTAGTGAAAGGTGTAAAATAGTGGTCCAGTTTTATTCTTTCATATGTGGATGTCCATTTTTCCCAACAACATTTATTGAAGAGACTATACTTTTCCCATTGTATATTCTTGGCTCCTTTGTCATAAATTAATTGACTATGTATGTGTGGGTTTATTTTTGAGCTGTCTATTCTGTTCCAGTGATCTATATGTCTTTTTTAATGCCAATACCATACTGTTTTGATTGCTATAGCTTTGTAATATAATTTGAAATCAGGAAGTGAAGCTTTACTATTCTTTTTCAAGATTGCTTTGTGGTTCTATACTAATTTAAAACTGTTCTATTTCCGTGAAAAATGCTGTTATAATTTTTATAGAAATTTCATTGAATTTGTAGGTTGCTTTAGGTAGCATGGACTTTTCAGCTATGTTAATTCTTCCAATTCATGAGCATGGAGAATTTCTCCATCTATTTCTGTCTTCTTCAATTAATTCACTAATGGCTTATAGTTTTGCATCTAGGTCTTAATTAAATTTATTTCTAGATATTTTATTCTTCTTGATAAAATTGTAAATGGTATTGTTTTCTTAATTTCTTTTTCTGATATTTTATTATTAGTGTACAAAAATGCAACTGATTTTCATTTATTGATTTTTGTATCTTGAAAGTTTACTGAATTTATTTGTTCTAAAGGTTTTTTGGTGGACTCTTTAGTAGGGTTTTCTATATAGTATAGTATGTCATCTGCAAATAGAGACAGTTTTACTTCTTCTATTCCAATTTGGATGCCTTTTTTCCCCCAGTACTATGTTTAATAAAAGTGGCAAGAGTGGGTATTCTTGTCTTATTCTTAATCTTAGAGGTAAAGCTTTCAGCTTTTCATCATTGAATATAATGTCAACTGTGGACTTGTCACATATGGCCTTTATTGTGTTGAGGTACATTACCTCTATACCCACTTGGTTAAAAATTTTTATTAGGAGTAAATTTGAATTTTGTTAAATGCTTTTTCTGCATCTATTGAAATGATTATATGATTTTTTATCATTCGTTTTGTTAATCTGGTGTTTCATTGTTTGATTTGCAAATTTTGAACCACCCTTTCATCGTTGGAATAAGTCTCAATTGATTGTGGTAAGATCCTTTTAATGTATTGTTGAATTCAATTAGTTAATATTTTGTCAAGAAATTTTGCTTCTATGTTCATCAGAGTTAATGCCCTGTAATTTCTTTTCTTGTGTTGTTGTCTAGTTTTGGTATACAAGTAATGCTGGCATTGTAAATTAATTTGGAAGTGTTCGCTCCTTTGCTATTTATTAAGAGTTTGAGAAAGATTGGTATTAATTCTTTAAATATCGGTAGAATACACCAGTGAAGCTACCTAGTTCTGATTTTCCTTCCTTCCTTCCTTCCTTCCTTCCTTCCTTCCTTCCTTCCTTCCTTCCTTCCTTCCTTCCTTCCTTCCTTCCTTTCTTCCTTTCTTCCTTCCTTCCTTCTTTCCTTCTTTCCTTCTTTCCTTCCTTCCTATTACTATTTTAACCTTCTTCTTAGTAATAGGTTTGTTCAGATTTTCTACTTCTTCATGAGTTTAGTCTTGGTAGGATTTATATTTCTAGGAATTTTATGCAGTTTTTATAGGTTGTTCTATTTGTTGGCATGCAATTTTTCATAGTAGTCTCTTGTAATCCTTTGTATTTTGTGGTATCAGTTATAAAGTCTACTCTTTCATTTCTGATTTTGAGTACTCGGTCATTTTTCTTGCTGAGTCTAGCTAAAGGTTTGTCAATTTTGTTTATCTTTTCAGAGAACCAGCTCTTAGTTTCTCTGGCTTTTCTATTGTCTTTTTTAGTTTCTATTTTATTTATCACTTATTTCTGCTTTAATCTTTGTTATTTCCTTCCTCTACTAAGTTTGAGCTTAGTTTATTCTTCTTTTTCTAGTTTCTTGAGATGTGAATTTAGGTTCTTTACTTGAGCTCTTTCTGGTTTCGTTTTTCTTTTTTTTCAATTTTATTTTATTATTAGTTTCAAGTATACAGTACATTGGTTAGACATTTATATGGTTTATAAAATGATCTCCCTAATTGCTCTTTCTCTCCGCTGGCTTTCCATCTAGTCATTACATTGATGCTAACTGTATTCTCTATGCTGTGCTCCCCATCCCCGTGATCATCTATCAACTACTAATTTGTACTTCTTTAACTCTTCACCCCTTTCTCCCAGCCCCCCAAAACTCCCTCCCTCTGGCTGTCACCAGATTGTCCTCTATTTTGTAAATCTGTTTTTGATTAGCTTGTTCTTTTTGTTCCTTAGACTCCACATATAAGTGAAATCATATGGTATTTGTCTTCCTCTGTCTCACTTATTTCACTCAGCATAATAAACTCTAGGTCCATCCATGTCATTGCAAATAGTAGGATTTTATTTATTTTTAATGCTTTTCTTTTTCTAGTTCTTTTAAGTGTAAGAATAAATTGTTTATTTGAGTTTTTTCTTGTTTCTTGAGGTAAGCTTTTATTGCTATGAATTTCCCTCTTAGAACTACTTTTGCTGTGTCTCATAGATTTCAAGTCATTGTGTTTGCATTTTCATTTGTCTCTAGGTATATTTTTATTTTTTCCTTGGTCTCATTGTTAACCCATTCATTGTTTAGTAGCATGTTATTTAGCCTTCATGTGTTTGTGTATTTTCCATTTTTTTTCTTGTAGTTCATTTCTAGTTTCATACCATAGTGGTAGAAGATAGTTGATATGAATTAAATCTTCTTAAATTCATCAAGACTTACTTTGTGTCCTAACGTGTGGTCTATCTTGAAAACATTCCATGTGCACTCAAGCAGAATGTATATTTTGCTGTTTTGGGGTGAAATGCTCTGAAAAAATCTATTAAATTCATCTAGTCTAATGTGTCTTTTAGGTCCATTGTTTCCCTGATTTTTTGTCTGGAAGATATGCCCATTGGTGTCAACAGGGGTATTTAAGTCTTCTACTGTGAGGGTATTATTACTGATCTCTCCTTTTATGTCAGTCAATAATTGCTTTATGTATTAGGTGCTCCTATTTGGGGTGCATATATGTTTACTAGGGTTATATCCTCTTGATTTATTTATTCCTGTATCATTATGTAATGTTCTTTTTTGTCTCTTATTATAGCCTTCATTTTAAATCTATTTTATCTGATATAAGTACAGCTATCCTGGCTTTTTAAAAAATTTCCATTTGCATAAAATATTTTTTCCCATCCCTTTGTTTTCAGTCTGTGAGTGTCATTTGATCTGAAGTGGGTCTCTTATGGATCTCAGCATCTGCATAGGTTTTGTTTTCTTATCCATTCAACTACCCCATGTCTTTTGATTGGAGCATTAAATCCATAATATGTTAAGTCCAATGTTTCCTTACTGATTTTCTGTCTGGATGATCTATCCACTGATGAATGTGGGATATTGAAGTCTAATATTTTTGTTTTGCTATTTCTCCCTTATTTTCTTTATATACTTAGATGCTCCTATTGTGGGAGATTACATATTTATAAATATTATACCCTGTTAGGTTGACCTCTTTATAATTACATAGACTTTCTTTGCTTCTTATTAAATTTTGTCTTAAAGTTTATTTTGTTTAATATAAGTATAGTTATCTCAGCTTTCTTTTGGTTTCCATTTGCATGGAAAATCTTTTTCCATTCTTTAGTTTTCTGTTTGTGTGTATCTTTAAAGCTGAAGTGAGTGTCTTGTAAGCAACACATAATTGAGTCTTAAAAAAAGAAAAACAATTCAGTCACTTTATTTCTTTCTGAAGAATTTAGTCCATTTATATCAAAAGTAATTATTAATAGGTATGTACTTACTGCCATTTTGTCCATTGTTTTTTTTTAGGCATTTTAAAATTTCTTTGTCCTTTCTTCTTCTTTTACTCTCTTTCCTTATGATCTGATGATTTTTGATAGTGGTATGCTTAGATGCCTTTCTCTTTATCTTTTGTGTATTTACTACAAGTTATTGCTTTGTGGTTACCAGGAGGCTTACATAAAACATCTTATATATTTAACAATTTATTTTAACTTGGTAACAAGTTAAGTTCAAACAAATTATTAAGCTCTACATTTTTACTCTCCTTCTTCTCACATATTATGCTTTTTATGTCACAATTTATATCTTTTTATCTTGTGTATTCATTAACAAATTATTGAAGTTATAGTTATTTTTGCTTTTATTTTTCAACCTTCATACTAGATTTGTAAATCCACAACCATTATGTTAGAGTATTCTGAATTTAACTGTATATTTACCTTTTATGCTTTCAGATGTTTTTCTGTTACTAATTAGCACCTCTCCATTTCAGCTTAAAGAAGTCCTTTTAACATTTCTTGCAAGACTCATCTAGGGGTGCTGAATTCCTTCAGCTTTTGCTTTTCTAGAAAACCTTCCTTCTCTTCCAGTTCTGAAGAACAACTTTGCTGGATACAGTATTCTTGGTTAGTGGTGTTTTCTTTTCAGCACTATAAATATATTGTGCCATTCCCTTCTGGCCTGCAAAGTTTCTGCTTAATATTTTTCTTATAGTTTTATGGGGGCTCCCTTGTAAGTAACACATTATTTTTCTCTTGCTGATTTTGACATTCTCTCCTTGTCTTTAACTATCGACAATTTAATTATAATATGTCTTGGTGCTAGTGTCTTTTATTCCTCTTATTTGGAACACTCTAGGCTTCCTGTATGTAGATGTCTGTTTTCTTCCCCACCTTAGAGAAATTTTCAGCAAATATTTCTCCAAAAAGCCTTCTTTCCTTTCTCTCTTCTCTTTCTCAGACCCCTATAATGTAAATATTAGCCCCCTTGATGTTGTCCCATAAGTCCCTTAAGCTATCTTCACTCTTTTTCATTCTTTTTTATTTCCCCTTTATGCTCCTCTGATTAGATGAATTAAAAGCCTATCCTCAAGGCCAAATCTTTTAAGATAAGAAAATAAGTCTCTTTTAGGGAAAGAATGAGTATTTCAATCTTCTGTCTCTACTCTGGGTTTTGAGGAGTTAATCATGATGAGTCCACATGAGTTCTTTAAGTACTGTTTCTTAGAAAGATAAATGCCATATGATTTCATTTATATATGGAATCTAAAAAACAAAATAAACAAACTAAGAAACAAACTCATAAACACAGAACAAACTGATGGTTGCCAGGTGAAAGGGAGGTTTGAGGGGCTGGGTGAAAAGGGTAAAGAGATTGAGAAATACAAATTGACAGTTACAAAATAGTCACAGGGATATAAAGTATAGATCAAGGAACATAGTCAATGATATTGTAATAACTACATATGATGTCAAGGAAGTACTAGACTTACAGAAAGGATCTCTTCACACATTATATAAATGGCTAACCACTATGTTGTAAAAACGTTATTTTTAATTATCCTTAAAAAAACCTTTCTCTTAGTTTACTATAGCTTGTAGTTTTCATGGATACAAGCCCCATTGGCTTTCAAAACTAGATGTTTTGGGGGCCCATCTTTTGGGTGGAAGTCTTAAAAATTGGGGCACCATATATGGGTTCCAAACCCTTTGTTCCTTAGGAAGAAGTTCAGAGTTTTAGTTACCTCCTGGCTGTGTGTTGCTGAATCAGTGGTGGTGTTTATGATGAGATTGTATGTCAGTCTGTCCTACCTATTTCAGTGTGACTTTTTTTCTCATTGACTGATTGCTTGCTCAGCTAGTTTTTAAATTTCTTTCAGAAGGAATTGTTCCATATGTAGCTTTATATTTGGTGTGCTTTTGGGAGGAGATGAGTTAAGGAGCATCCTACAATATTATCAGAACCTGTCCAAACTGTAGTACTTTAAAACACCAATTTAGATCCCGTGTGATCTCAGAAGCTAAGCAGGGTCAGGCCTGGTTAGTGCTTGGATGGGAGATCATCCAGGAAGACCAGGTGTTGTAGGTGTAAAAAGTAAAAAACAAAAAATAAGGGATTGTAAGCTGACAAGGTCCTTGCAATCTGTGAGGTTAACCAAGGGTTGCCTCACCTAAAAAAAATAAAAATTAAAATTAAAAATAAATAAAAAATAAAACATCAATTTTTTATTATTTTTCACAGTTCTGTGGATTGACTGGACAGTGATTCTTGCTTGGGACATTTCATATAGTTAGACATCATCTGGGACTATATTTATCTAAAAGATTGACTGGGAATGAAGTCCCATATGGCTTTTAACTCACATGTCTAACAGCTCTGTGATTCCCCTGTGTGGCCTGGACTTCTTACATGCTGGCTTAGGGCTCCAAGTCAGAAGAACTAAAAATTGCCAAATCACTTACAGACTTACCCAGGTCTCATCAAAGTCATAGGACCTATCCAGACTCAAGACTATGAGAAGTAGATTCCACTTCTCAGTAGGAGAATAACAAGGTAATAATGCAGAAGAATATGTGACATAAGAGATGATATTGTGGCCATCTCTGGAAAATATAATATTTCACAATCTTCCCTTTGGCCAAAATAATTCAGGTTCCTTTTGCATGCAAAACAAAATTAAACAAAAACAAAACAAAATAAAAAAATTCACTCTTGTCCGCAAGTATTCCAGAATCTTATTCTGATACAGTATTGGCTTACCTTGTCATCTAAGTCAATTCCAAGTGCTGATAAGGCTCCTCAGTGCTGATTCTAAAATGTATATGAAAATGCAACAGGCTTAGAACAGTTATGACGATTTCACCTAGTTGAAAGAGTTATACTATGAGATATCAAGCTTACTTACTATGAAGCTATAATAGTTAAGACAAGATGATATGGTGCAAGAATAGTCAAAGAGACAAATTAAACATACTAGAGGCCAAACATAGAACCCGACATATATGGCCACTCGATTTTAAGCAAAAGTACAAAACAATTTAATGGGAAATAAAGGTTCTTTCAGTATTTGGTGATGAGCAAATAGATACTTGAATGAACAAAATTAATCTTACGGCTTATCTCCCAAAACACAAAAAATAACTTTATCATAAATTTAGATGTGAAAACTAAAAACAAGCTTCAAGAATGAAACACAAGAAAATATTTTCATGACTTTTGTATAAATAAGGATTTCTTAAACAGAACATAAAAGGTGCTGTGAAGGAAGGGAGAAAAATAATGAATTTAATTAAAATTAAAAACTTTTGCTCATCAAAATACACCATTAAGAAAGTGAAACAGCAAACACCAGACTGAGAGAATATATTTGTAATACATATAATCAATGAATATTAAAATAGTTCCTACCAGTCAAAAAGATAAAACATAGACAATTCAATTATAAAATGGGCAAAAGACTTAAACAGTCACTTCACAAAATAAGGTATCCAAATATCCAATAAGTATATGAACAAGATCAAGTAAAACAAAAGAAAAATGCTCAGACTTAAAGTTTTCTAGATTCTAATTTTAAGAGAAAGGTAGAACTACTGGTTCTCTTTAGACTTTCCTTCTGGTATTATGTTAAAAATTTTAAGAATAATCACCAAAAATAATTTTAAAATGTATAATTTACAGTATAGTAGGAAAAAGAGGGATGCTGAAAAAACAAACTTCATAAAATCAGTGGAAAATAGAAAGGAGAAAAGCTTCAAAAAAAGCATAAGGGGTGGTAGAAATAAATTCAAGCATACCAATAATTACAATAAATGTAACTGAACTAAATTTTCTATCTCTTTAAAGATGATTTTTTAGGACACAGAATAAAATTATAAGAATGGTAAAATGTATACAGGGAAATAATATATTTTTTAAAAATTATACCTCTAATAGTATCAGGTAAGTTAGATTTTAAGGCAGAAACATTAGTAGGGATAAAAATGTTGATTACATAATGATAAAGATACAATCCACTTGGAAGACAACAATAATTTTGCTTAAATTCATCTAACAATAAATTCTCAAATCTTCAGAGCAAAGATTAATAGAAATACTAGGTTAAGTTGATAAACTTAATTTGCTTTTGCTGTGTTACACATACCTTAAAACAACCACCAAAATTTAGATACTTAAAATAACCACCATGTATTAGTTCACTATTTTATGGATCAGCGATTTAAACAGAATTCAGCTGGGCAGTTTTTCTGCTGGTCTCAGTTGGGGTCATGCATATTTGCTGGCCTCACTTCCATGTCTCTGTGTATGCTGGAATGAGGGATAACTGGGCTGTTTATCTCATCATCCGTTAAATTATCCTAAACTTGTTCATGTGACAGTAGATCAGAAAAGCAACAAGAGAACAAACGCTAATGCACAAGCATCACATTTGCTAACGTCCCATTGGCAAAAAAAAAAAAAAAAAAGTTGCATGGCCAGTATAGATACAGGGGTTAGTAAAGAGACTCCACTTTTTTGGATGGACATGCTGTCATTTTGCAAGGGCATGGATACAAGAAAGAAAAGATTTTGTGGCTATTTTTACAATCTGTATATTGATAGAGAAAGAAGAAAAAAATAAGTAAGGCTATAAGATTTGAACAATACAGAAGTTTTATATGATTGATGTATGGAACACATGTACACCACAACTTGAAAATACCAAATCCTTTAAAGCAAATGTGATACACTTACAAAAATTGATCACATACAAAGTTACAAAACTAGTTTCAGCAAAAAAAAAAGAATTACTCTTTTATTAACCACATTTTTAAGTCAAAGATTCAATAAGCTAAACTTTTCAAGGACATGTTTAGAGATTTAAAAATGTTTTTAAATAATTCATTGATCATATAAGAATTCATAAGAATTAGAAAATGTTTTGAATGGAATAACAGAAATACTGTGATATAACTTATGTAGCTAAAGTGGTATTTACATAAAAAATTTAGTTTTAAATACTTATAAAAGTGATATTAAGTAATGAGCTCTTTATATTCCCTTAAATTAGAAAAAGAATCGAAGAATTATTTACTTAGAAAAAGAAGAAAAAAAATTTAAAAAGCAGAAATAAATAAAATAGTAAAAACACAGATTTATTAGAAAGATTAAAAATATAGATGCTAGTTCTGTGTAAAGATTAATAAAATTGACAAGTCTCTTTCAAGATAGGTCCAAAAGAACAAAGACAAAACTATATACTATCCGGGCAAAAAAGGGAAATAACTAAGGATTCAACAAGATTTAAAAAATAATTAGAGAACTACAACTCATTTTTTTGAGACAACTATAACCTTGATAACAAAACTAGACAGGAGCAATACAAGAAAGGAACTAATGTTAATATCACTTATGAATATAGATGTAAATATCATAAATGAAATATTATCAAACCACATTTGTGTGAAAATTATGACCAATACATGCAAGAATACTTTAAAATTGTCCATGTCATTCGTTGTATAAACACATGAAATGGAAAATACAGGATCACTCCAAAATAAACAAAAAAAAATTTGATAAAATCCAACACTTGACATCAATTATATTGAAAAACTTTTTACACAAGAGCAATAGGAGAAAATTTTATTAATTGAAAGAACTCTACTAGATCTAGCAAATATATCATATTTAATAATGAAATAGTGACAGTAACAAAACAACAAAACAACAAAGTAACAAAACAACAACATCCATTATCACCACTATTATTAATATGAGACTGAGGTCCTAAAATATTCTGCCAAGAGAGGGAAATAAAATGTATAGAAAATGTGAAAAAAAGTGAAATTTTCATTATTTGCAAATTTACTTAGAAAATCTAAAACTATCAATGGACAAAACTATTAGAATGAATAAAAACTTTGAGCTGTATTCAAGATCAAATGCAGAATTAACTTACATTTGTAAGCCAGTAACAAACAAATTAAAATGTAATAGTAAATTACTATTATGCTACCAGATATTAAGACAACTTACAAGTCTTAGTGTTTCAAACAATATGACATTAGCAGCAAACAGATAAATGGAACAGAACATAAAACACATATCTGTAAGATCATTAGAAATTAGGCATGGAAATATGCAGCATTTAGAATCAAAAAGGAAAAAATATTGTTCAATAATGGTATAATAGATTCCTATTTTACATTGTGTACAAAAACAATTTTCAGGTATATTAAAGACAAATATATGTAAAGTGAAACTTTAATACAGAATAAAATGTAGGTAGATCTTTTAAATATTTGGGCAACAATGAACAGTAGAGACAAAAGGAAAGCAGTAGATAAGTGATAGTCGATCATGTTACAGATAAAAGATTAATATTTCTAATTTTTAAAAGACTAAGAGTCAACAAGAAAATGATGATACAGTATAAAAATAAGGAAATGATAGTAAAAAACAATTTATAGGGAGAAAAAATGGCTATAAACATAAAGAGATACTCAATTTCACTATTGACCAGAGAAGTACAAAATAAAATAAAAACAAACAACTCTATTGAATTCATCAGATAAGAGAAAATGTAAGGCAGTTAACATTAATCGCTGGTATGGCTGTGGGGTAATGAATACTCAGGTACTGCTGATAGGTCTGTAAGTTAATATAGGCTCCTTGAAGAGCAGGATAACTGATGCAGTCAGGTTGTAACCTGGAAAAAAATGGCAGGTTAATTCAAGAAGGGTTGCTTTACAGTTTTTTTTTTTTTTTTTTAAGGTATAGGTGAGGGAGCTGTTACCGCTCCCAGGCTGGATGGGACAGGAAGAGGAATGAAGATTCCTGGAACCTAGGAGTAAATCCTGCAGAGGTTGTCTTGAGAGGAGCAGTGTCCCTCAGTTTAGGGACACAGACACCAATCTTGTAGGTGGTAGAGCTGGGTTAATAAATACCTGTACCCCACTCTCCCTCAGATATTTTGCTGGGGTTCCCTATTGGGTAAATCTGATCAGGAACTGAAGGGTCCTTCGATGTAGTTCATAGATTCAGCTTCCCGGGCAGGAATTGGGTGGAGAGAGGATTTGGGGGGCAAACAGAAATATCTAGCAATCTCAATGGTTAATGAAATTGAAAGTATTTGTACCTTACAACTATTCCACCGACAAATATGCTTAAAGAAACTTTGTCACACATACAAGAAGACATACGTACAAGTATGTACAATGCAATGTTATTGAGAAGAGTATGTCAGAAATAACTCAAAATTTGACCAGTGGCAGGACAGGTAGGGAAAATGTGGGATGGACAAATGATGGAATATTATAGAGCAGTTAAAAGGAATTAATTACATCATTACTTTTTAATGTGGATGCATCTGAAAACGATGTTGATGGAAAGAGCAAATTATAGACTGAGGCAATGTAAGTATAATTCTGTATTATTGGAAATGCCTTTGGCACCATAAACAGAAAACCCAAGTACAGGGGTTTAAAAGAAATAGGGGTGTATTTTTCTCACAATGCAGAGTTAGATCATCCAGAGCTGGTGCAGCTACTCCAGGGTATACACAAGCGGGATTCTTCCACTGTGCATTGCTAAATTACAATTGAATTACTTCAGGTTATTTAGCAATTCACTAACCCAGACTTTCCATCCATGCCTTTTGTATTAGTTTTCAAGTAGACATGAAGTGGGTAAATATTGTTAAAACCACGAGTTTAATGAATAAAAAGCTGAGAACATGTGCACCTCTCGGGTGGATAAACTCTGGTACCCCACATGTTGTGTAAAACATTTTAGGGAGATTACATCCTCTCTTGTGACTTGCTTGAGGTGAGGGTATGAGGGTAGGTATCAAGCAGACAGTCTGACCAAGACTGAGTCACACACCTCCTCACACTGCCACCAGTCTTCATCTACAGAACAATAAGAATGCAAACTATAGCTCTCTCCACTATCACAAGAGGGTGTAAAAAGTTTGCCTTTTAAATAGCTGGTTTCTGCTTCTAACCTGTAACTGATTGTTCATCTTTGCTTTTGATTATAATACATCTGTTAAAAATAAGGGAGAGAGAAAATGGGGGAAATCTCAGCAGATATTTATCAGTGGTGGGCCTATTAACTCTTGTGGATTGTGAATACATGTGTCAGTTTAGAGAATTTAGGTATTTTTAATTATGTTACTACATGCTAGAAAAAAAATTCTCCAACTAAGATATGGTTCTGGAAATTAGAAAAATCTGAGTATTTTTTATCATGCAGAGTATCATTTTTGGTGCAAGCCACCATAATAAATGCTTTATGATAGATAACAACAATAGAAATTGTACTGGCTACCATTTATTCAATGTATACCATACATCAGGCATTGTAGAAAACCAATTATATGCCTCAGCTCACTTAATCTTTGTAATAACCTTATAGGTTTAATTAAATTTGTTTATTAAAATATAGGTTTAGTTGAACTAGCTAAATGACTGGTATTTAGTTAATGTGCAAATAAAGACAATTATTGTTAGTATGATTATCATTGTTATTCTCATAGTATAGATGAGGAGGCAGAGACTTGAAGTACTTAGGTCGAAAGTTGCACAACTAATAAGGGGCAGAGCTAAAATTGAACTCGGGTCTGTCAGGCCACAAGTCTGCATTAATTATGAAACTCTAACAATTTCCATGTCATGACATTTAACACTCTAACTATGAGCCAAGTTCAGGATGGTTTTCATTTTTCAGATTAGGAGACTAAGAGAGAAAATAAGTATTAATAATCATATAAAGTATTAATAATCATATATTGCATGACTTTTGCAAGGCACTACTGGTCAGTGCAAGAATTAGCTTCATTGGGACGCAAATCCTGAGGTGGAGATAAGAGTACAGGACATTTGTTAGGGAGTGCTCTGGAGAGCAATGCCTGTGCAAGGAAGGAAGGGTGCAGGACCGGGCAGGGTAATACAGTCTCAGTGAGGGTCTTGGCCAGCCCCAGTGGGAGCTCTGAAGCAAGATAGTTCAGAGTAACCTAAGTTGGTAGGAGGGCCCCTGAAATTGGGGCCTGTCAGTCCCTATGTTGATTAGTCATTCCCGTGAATAAGATCTAAAAGATTTCCCACATTAGAAACTTGGTTGATTTTCCCTTCATAGCTATTTTGTTTGTTTGTTTGTTTTCTTCTGTAGGAGGGTATTGGTTGAAGTTGAGCTCTACTCCCACAAGGAAAGATAAATGAATCTATAACCACACTCTCAACTGTGGAAATTTTTAAAAATGCTCAACCACACCCTTTCCTATGAAAGTATTACAAAGTGGTTTCTTAAAAAAAAAAAAATTACATCCTTAAAAAAAGAAATCCCATTCTATTCTCTCTCTTAATAGTAGCAAAAATATTTGGGTTTTCTGATCTCAGATAAAATATGTAATGCATGAGTATAGTTTCTTCTTTTAATAATTAAAAAATTTTTAATTACAGTTGGCATATAAATTTCAGGTGTGCAACATTGTGATTAGACATTTATATAATTTATGAAGTGATCACCCCAATAAATCTAAAACCCATCTGACACCATACATAGTTATTACAATATTTTTGACTATATTCTTTATATCTCTATGACTATTTTGTAACTACCAGTTTGTATTTCTTAATTCCTTCCTCCTTTTTACCCACTCTCCTAAACCCCCTTCCATCTAGACTCTCAAAATGTTCTCTGTATCTATGAGTTTGTTTCTGTTTTGTTCTATGGATTTCACAAGTAAGTAAAATCATATAGCATTTATCTTTCTCTATCTTACTTCACTCAGCACAATACCCACCATGTTCATCCATGTTGTTGCAGATGGCAAGTTGTCTTGCTTTTTTATGGGAGTAGTATTCCATTGCATATGGTATCTAAATGATAAAATATTTAAAAGATAGCTTTGCTAGATAATCTTGGTTGTAGGTTCTTTCATCACTTTAAATATTTCATATTAATCCCTTCTGATCTTCAAAGTTTCTTATGAGAAATCAGCTGACAGTCTTTTGGGAGCTCCCTTGTAGGTAAGTAACTGCCTTTCTCTTGTTGCTTTTATAATTTTCTTTGTCTTTAACCCATGGCATTTTAATTTTGATGTCTTGATGTGGGGCCTCTTTTGGTTCATGTTGTTTGGGACTTGCTGAGCTTCCTGGGGTTGTATGTCTATTTACTTCACCAGGTTAGGGAAGTTTTCCATCATTATTTCTTCAAATAGGTTTTCAATTCCTTGCTCTCTCTCTTCTCTTTCTGATACCACTGTGATGCAAATGTTGGTATGCATGATATTGTCATGGAGGTCCCTTAAACTATCCTCATTATTTTGAATTCTTTTTTCTTTTTGCTGTTCTATTTGGGTGTTTTCTGCTACCTTATCTTATAAATTACTGATTTGATCCTATGCTTCATCTAATCTGTTGATTTCCTCTAATATACTTTTTATCTCAGATATTGTATTCTTCATTTCTAACTAGTTCTTTTTTATGTTTTCTATCTCCATTTTAATGTTTTCTATCTCTATGTTGAAGTTCTCACTGAGTTCATCTACTCTTCCCCTAAGTACACTGAGGACCCTTATAACCAGTGTTTTGAACTCTGCATCTAGTAGATTGCTTTTCTCAATTTTGTTTTGCTCTTTGCTCTTTCATTTGGGACATTTGTCTTCCCATTTTGTCTGCTTCCTTGTGCTATTTTCTACATATTAGGTAGGGCTGCTATGTCTCTCAGTCTTAGTAGAGTGGACTTATGTAGTAGGTTTTCTTTGAGGCCCAGTGGTGCAGTCTCCCTGGTCACCAGAGCTGGATGATCCAGGTGTCCCTTGTGTTGTGTGTGTCCTCTTGTTGTAGAGTCTTAGTTGCTGTTTTCATGTCAATGAGAGGAACTGACCTTCAGGCTGACTGGTTGTGAGGACTGGCTGTGACTACAGTGGAGGAGCTGTTGTGCAGGGGCTGACCCTACAGAGCAGAATTTGCTTTAACAGGGCTCTGGTGCCTTTCCAGTCCGCCCTTTGGATATTCTGTCCTCGGATATAGCCCTGGGTGATGCTCCAGCAATCTGGCTACTGGACGTAGTCACCCCAGGTCCCCCTGGGAGGGGCCCCACTGAAGGCCAACTTCAGCTTACCTGGCATGAGCCACCCAGCAATCCTAAGACGACTGTAACCTGTACTGGGGTTAGAGGTTCCTTGAGAGACCAAACAGTGAACTGAGGCCAGCTGCTGCTTTTATCACATTTGTGAACTTTTGAGAGATTTTAGGAAAGTCTAGAGCATGAGTCAAGACAGGTCATTTGTATGGAAAAGCCATGAGAATTGGTTTGAGTGGGTCCACAAGCTGGGTGGGGTAAGGTCTCAGGAAATCATCATAGCAGGGTGACCAGTGTTAGCCAAGTTGATGGAGACTCAGATATGGCAGCTACCTACATCTGCATGGAGGGAGGGGTAGGGCTCAACAAAGAAACAATGGATTCTGTCAGCACTTTTATCTCAGAGAAAGCTACCACTTTATCCCTCCCTCAGAAGCCAATTTACTTTCTCCCTGTATGTCCCTGGTGCCTTTCCAGCTGCTGCCCCAACACAGAAACTCAGAGCAAGTGAATCCATCATTGTATAACTCTGTGCAGGGGCCCTTTAAGATTGATGCCTGTGACTCCTGCAGCCCTCATCTCAGTCAGCCATAAACTCTTCTAGATTTCATCATCAGAAATTGTGGGGGCTTCTCTTCCTGGCACTAGAACTCTGAGCTGGGGAGCCTGGTGTGGGGCTAGGACACCTTGCTCCTCAGGGGGAAACTCCACAGCCAAGATATCCCTTCTGATTTGTAACCAGCCTGTTCAAGTCTCTGCCCCACCCCCCACTACCAGTCTCATGGTGGCTTCTTTTATATATCCTCAGTTGCAGTACTTTCGTTCAGCTAGACTTCAAGCAATTCTCCATGATGATTGTTCTGTAGTTAGTTGTAATTTTGATGTAGTTGTTAGAAGAGGCAAGCACAGAGTTTACCTACTTAATCTTCTTGATCAGAAATTGAGTATAGTCACTTAAGCATATTAAGCAATCAATAATTGTTTAATGAAGTATCATTACTAATAAGTTTCCCTAAAATACTATAAAATATTGGCAATAACATTAAGAATAACCAAACATTAAGAATAAGTCTCATATCAGATCTCTTAATGAGATCAAAAGTGAAACCACTTAATAAGGGATTCAACTAGTATACATAAAACCCCCAAAGATTAGTGTTTCTAATAACTAACAAATGTGTCACATAAGTCCAGTATAACCTTTTTATTGGCACTTGAAATAAATGTATTACTCACTAGTGGATGTGACAAAAGGAAAATCCCCACCCTACTTCCAACCCCCACAGAGCTACAAATGATTATTAAGTAGTAACAGAGTGACATGGAATGCAAAATAGAAGTTATCATGGTTATTGGTTTTCTAAAAAATTTTCACACAGTGTTAAGATCAAAGAAAGATTGGTACTATAAAAATATCCCACTAAAAAACCCCCTCAATTTTGATTCTGGTGCTTATAACTATAGCTAGCTTCATTTTTCAAAAACATCCTTTTAGACTTTTAAATATCCATTTAATAAACAATTAATTAAAATTAAGTATTAGCTGAAATACCTTCCACAGGAAAGCTCTCAATACTGGGAGTGTAGCCTTGATTTACCCATCATTTGTCTAGTCCTAATATATCCTGGTCAAATCTACATTGTCTTTGTCTTTTGCTTTCCATAGACTTTAGGTAATCTTAGCATTTTCAACATCCTATGATATTAACCTACAGCTAGGTAAAGCTTACATGAAAAATATTTACCTAATGTTTCTGGCTTTAAAAAAAAATCTTGCACACTGTTCTGGGCCAAGCACTATACTAAGCACATAGATACCCTAGAAATATTGGTTAAGGAGTTTCACTGCCAAGATGGAAGTGTGAAAAGCTCCATAGATGTATTCCCAAGAGAAAACAAACAAAGCTAGAGAAAGCTATAAAAATAAATTTATTTAAAGTCTATGGAAAGAGTCTTAAGAGCTCAGAACAAATGAAGAAAGTTCTTCAAGAAAACCTACTAACACTGAGCCATGGCCCTGTCCCTCCCTTCACCCCCACCTCAGCTTGGCAGAAGCTCCACTCTGAGTGTAATGTGGCCAAGAGGATGGGGATCCCTCCTCCCTCAGCTTCCAAACAGGGTTTATCATCTGAAGGGCAAGCTGCCAGCACTTCACATCCCCTCCAACTCCAAGCTCACGTGGCTAAATTCTGGTGGCTATGGCTGAGATGGGGAGGGCTCCATTTCTGCACTGAGCCTCAGAGGATAAAGACTATCCCAGCAATGGCAAGCCAGCATGCTGGGACCCTGACCTCTATGTTGACGTAAGAAATGTCCAAATGTGTAGAGAATTTTAGTGAATTTGAGCCAACTGACAATTGCAGAGGAGCAAAATCTCAATGGATTAAGAAAATGTTCCAAAGAATGGTAGTTTTGCAGCTAGTTTTATAAATTAGAATTAAAGGAGACATAAGGAAGGTTCATTGGTGGCAGATTAAGGGGGTGGGAGAAAGCAAAGCAGGGACATCTCAGGGATTGGATAAAAAGTAAAATGGAGGGACACATACTGCTTTTACATTGGTAGGTATAGTAGAGTTAATAATTAACATTTACAGCACAGAGATAGTGTGCCAGGGTTAAGATAACAATGAAGGATTCTGTGTTCTCTGCTCTGGTGCAGTAAGCTGTGTCCCAAGAGGCCTGGTGAAAAGGGATTACACTAACATTCCAAGGGTATATTACCTTAATTGTAAAACAACAATAAATAGGCTTACTTAAGGTAAAGATTGACTTTTGTCAAGAAAGCTACAGATCCAAGATGTGACTACTTGCCATGATCTGCTTTTAGTAAGAAATTTTTATGTTCTGATCATCCTATGTGATTACTTTTGGTCTCTGAGTTTTAGGGCCCACCATGCTGGCCTCCCTTGAGCTTGTCAGGTTTAGTATGTGGCCCTTTTATTGTCCATATCCATCATCCCAGCTCACTCATAGGGCACAGCTAGGAGAAGCAAAACCAGAAGAGCAGAGGCTACTACTCCACCCAGCACACATAGTGACTCAGAGATTTTGCCCAGGGAAAGCAGCAATCCACAAGATAGGAGAGCATGAAAGTTATCCCGAAAGGAACTGATTTTATTTGAAAAAGAATGTGGAGAAAATCATGACTAAGGGCACACTTAAAGACAATAGCTCCTCTTAATTACGTGCAGTAAACTGTAAGTCAGCTAGTATACCTGAGAGAATCAGGGAAGGAGACAGCCAAGAAGGGCCCTCCTCTGGTCAGAATAAAACTCAAAAGAGGGTTTCCAAAACTACTTTTGCCAAATTTAATTCTATCATACTGCTGAGCAATTCGTGCCAAAACAATGTCAAAAACAATAGAGTAATAAACTAGTAATTAGTAGAACCAAAGGGTTGGGTGTAATACCAGATGAGGCAGACAACCTGAGATCAGGGAAAGAGACAGTTAAAGGGAGCCCTGTTAAAATCATTATCATCCAGGGTGACAATGTGCTTTCCCAAGATTGCATCATCCTCTGAGGAGTGACATCAGGGGCTTCACACTTCGGGGGAAACACACTACTAAAATAGTACAGCCAAGACATTCAGTAAACAACAACAAAAGAATATTCCTTGAGGTAGGGAGAGAGGAATCACTTTCCTGAATTGCTATGTTATCTAAAACATCCAGGTTTTAGCAAAAACTTATGAGATATGCAAAGAAACAGGAAAGGGTGACCCACACACAAGAACAGGCAACAGAAACAGTGAGAGGCACCACGTGTCATATTTAATATAGATTTCATGGAAGCCATTATAAATATGTTCCAAGACCTAAAGTAAACCATCCTTAAAGAAGTATGAAGAAAATGTCTCATCATAGAGAATATAGAAATCATAAAAAATGGAAATTCTGGAGTTGAAAAATATGATAACTGAAAAAAAATCATTACAGTAGCTCAACAATAGATTTCAACTGGCAGAAGAATCATTGAACTTGAATATAGAGAAAAACACACAAAAAATTTTTAAAGACATAATGGACCTTAAAATAATCATGCTAAGAGAAATAGTCAGACAAAGTTGAAAACCATATATCACTTATATGTAAGATATAAACCTAAAAGCAACAAACAGGACAAGCAAAGTCTCGTGGACATGAAAGGCTAGTGGTCACCAGAGGGTGTGGGGGAGAGAAAGGTAGGAGGGGTCAAAGGGGTCAAATATGTGGTGACAAAAAGAAATCTAACTATGGGTGGTGAACACACTATATACAGAGAGACTGAAAATTTCCCACATTTGATGAAAAATCTTAATCTATACATTCAAGCTCAATTAACTCCAAGTAGAATAAAATTAGGTATCCACACTCAGATGTATCATAGAATGAACACTGAAAGTCAAAAACAAGGAAAGTTTGAAAGCAGCAAAATGACCTGTCATGTATAAAGAAAACATAACTATCAAAGACAATATATATGCATATTTTTTCTCTTTTTATATAAAGAGAAATTATATAAATTATATAAAGAAATGCATGTAATTTTATTGTTGGGCTTATGACTGATAGAAATGTATTATATCTGCAAATAACAGCATGAAAGAGGTAAGTAAGAGTAGAGTTGTACTGGATTGTGGACATTACACCAGATAGTAACTTGAACCCACAGGAACAAATGAAGACAATTAGAAATAGTACATATAAATGTAAATACAACACTCTACAAGTATAAACTTGATCATTTTTTCCTTCTCAGTTTCTTTAATAGACAAAATTATATAACCCTATTATTGGATTTGTAACATATAGATGTAATAGATGTAATATACATAAAAATAATAGTATAAAAGATGGAAGACAGAAGAGCTATATATGAGTAAAGCTTCTATATCTCACTGGAATTAAGTTAGTCTAAATCTGCAGTAGACTTTTATAAGTTGAGATATATATGGTAAACCCTAAAGTAACCACTAAGAAAAAAACTTAAAAAAATAGTGAAAAAATTAGATTTTTCTATGAAACATAAAAAAGTGACAGATATTTCTGTCCATTATACCAATAATATACCAACATACCATTAACAACATTGAGTATAAGTAGATTAAACTATTCAATCAAAAGACAGTGGTTATTAGATAAAAATAACTCATAGTTTTAACTGTGACTTTAGACTAGGCTTGGCAAACTAGATTGGTGGGCTAAATCTGGGTAATCGTTTTTTTATAAATAAATTTTATTGTACCACAGCCACATTTATTAATGTACTGCCTACAAGTGCTTTTGTGCTATAACAGTGTTAAGAAGTTGTGACACAGCCAGAGATCCCCAACCTTTTTGGCACCAGGGATTGGTGCTCCCATGAGCCTGCTGCCTACGTGCTCTGCAGCCCAGTTCCTCACAGACCACAGACCAGTTGGGAACCGCTGACATAGACCATATGGCCTGCAAAGCCTAAAATATTCACTACCTGGCCCTTAAAAGGTTTACTGACTTTCTAAAGGAAACCCACAATGGAAGTTCTTCAACTAATTGTTTTCCAGAGCAGTAAGTAAGAAACAAAACCATAATTTAAGTGATGAGGAGGAGGTCTTTTAAGTTTGAGGACAGAGAAGCATACATAGTTGTCTAGTGAAAATAAATGTTTGTGAATGTACCAGAGAAATATAAGTGTCAGACAGCACTAACCATACCACTTAAGAATAAATCTGGCCTTTTTAAAGACCTTTTGAGAGTGTGAATAGAAACTCAGCCACTTTATCAGAATCTATTAAGAATTGCCCCTTCAATTGTCCCCTTACATCCAGTAGCATTGAAATACCTGCATCCTAGTTTCTATACATGTGGGTTCCTGCCTAAAAAGCATGTAAGAAGTTCATCATGCGTGAGAACCTATCGAGGTAGTTTTGTGGGTTCCAGGCCTGGCTGGTCCCCAAGTCTGGCTGTGATCCAGGTTCATGGCTAGGAATAGGACCCAGAATTTAGAATGTTACATTAATGAAGCAGGGTGCCTGTGCCTAAAATATATAAACATAATTCAGCTTATTGTATCAAGCATGTGTGGCTGAATGCCACTCTTGTACTCTGTGGAGCCATCCAGTCCCCTGGGGAGCAGAAGGGGAGCACAAAAAGGGAGTAGAAGCCAGAAGCACGCTCCCCACAATAAAGTTGGTACTTGCTGTTTCGTTTTCATGTTAGCCCCTCGTGCATTCTTCCAACTGGCAGTCTCACCACCGCAACCTTCCCTTCTTGATCAGCTTGGTGCTAACAAGTTTGATGCCTCCTCTTCATGATCACTCTAAGGATTTTCCTCTAGTTCTCTCTCCACTGGGTGTTCAAACATTCAGTTGACCCTCCTGGCTATACATATACTAATTACTTTGGGTTGTCTTTCAGCCTTGTGATTATAATTCCTTTTAGCAATTATTCTCTCAACTAAACTCAAATTCTTCTGGTTAACTCCTCCTAATGAGAATATTGTAAAGTCATAAAAAAATTCCTACAATTCTCTATACACTCAAAAAAAGATAGTAGCAAGTAAGCATGCTTATCTTTGAAAGATACTTACATCCCAACAGATGCTTATAATTGATTTCAGTTCCAAAGCTGATTCCAAAGATATAGGAACACTTCTGACCATAACTAATTAAAAATTAAATACCAAATAACAAAAAAAGTCAAATAATCAGAGTAGGAAGAAACCTATGCTGGATAAAATAATATCAAACCATTTGTAAAACTGTATTTATTCTGTTGATACTTTACTCACAAAGAGACAATTTAATCACAATAAATGTTGCCCTTATTTTTAGTCTGTAATCTGAAAATTTTGCCTTGTCAAGGGAATAAAAATTTTTCAGAATAAGCAGATGCAATAGAATTAACAATATTTCTTTCCTTTAAGTAGCTAATTTTATTTAAAGTATATTAGGATAGATCAATATTTTAAGGGATTCTGTGATAAATCCTTTCAGAAGCGAATATTTTATTAATTTACATTTTAATAGTTTATCCTAATATCTGAGAGATAATATAGTTTGGTTTGGCTAGCTGAAGAAAATAGTGATCCATTTGGTCAATACGAGAAATGTGATCATCTTTAAGATGAACTGAGGTGAAAGACTATTTTAAGTAGATAATAAGGTAGTATGTGTCATTTTCCTAGTTTCTTTTTTAAGGAAAATAAAACTAACATTTATTAAACATCTTCTATTTACCTAAGCATTGTGCTAGTAGTGAAACATGATCTGTGTTAAAAGAAGTAACTATTCTATCTATAGTCTAGTTTAGTTCTAAGTCTTGAACTCATTTAAATGAGGGATATCAGAAAAATATATGTCTTGCTATGGCACTTTGGTTAAAATGTCATATTCTCCAAAAAGAATAATAATTTGAGTCTTGCTGCTTTGGTATAACCAAGATCAGAAATTGCTAGTAATTCTCGTTCCTTATACTGTTCTACTTTTTCCTTTGTTTGATGTTTACTTTCCAGTACAGACACAGATCAATGGCACCTGTTCTAAATATGGTACTAAGTCAACCAAGATTTACTTACTATAGTCTCTGCTAAATTGGATCTGACCTTTTATTAATATCACTTTTAAAATCTGAAGATTATTCTGATTTTGAAAGAGAAATTATGTATTACTTCTTTAGTTTGATATGAGAAGTTATATGCCAAATGCCATTTATTTTCATAACACCCTCGAGAATGTTACACCTAGTATATGTCATGATCCCGTTAGGTGCTATAAAAAATTCTAATACATTTTATTCTTTCCACACTATTCTATGAATTTTCTTCTTTTTTATTTTAAATTTGAAATATTTTCCTAGGTTTTTAATCCATAATACAAAAATTTTACATTTTATCCTTATCCTTTACATTCTCTAGAATACTTTCAAAATTAATAATTTCCTAATAATGTTAAATAACTAAAAAAATTATATAGGAATTCCTTATTCCATAATAAGGAAAGAGAAAAATAAGAACTAAAAGAAAGCTATTGATTTATGAACACTACAGGTTTTGCAAAGATTGAGAAATAAACACACTTTTTTAAATGCCAAAGAATATTAGATAAAACTTTTATTTTCAATGTGATTTAGTCATAGGATCAAACTTAAGAATCACTAATAACTTACTGCTTGATCAAAATTAACATAAAAATGTAACAAATTATATTTTAACTCAAACTGACACCACTTTCTAAAAAAAAACTTTCTACTCTATGCTTCATAATTTTTCTAAGGTGTTCTGGCAAAGGATGTAGTTATGTTGTGCTACAAATGGTTAAAAGTAACATTTTTAGGTAATCTGAATAAGAAATACATACATTACTCAAAACAAATACTAAGATTATTTTCTCTGGAAAGTTAGCTTGCAAATGAAAAGAAGAAACCCAAATCCGCATACTGTGAAAGCTGTCCTCTTCAAAATTCTACTATTCCACGTAGATACTTCTTCTATTAATGGTATGTGAGTTGGATCATTTTCTCTTTCATTTTGCAGCTGTTATTTAGTATGGGAAAAAGAAAAGAGTTAATATACAATGTACTAAAAATAAAAATATATTTAATTTAAAAAATATAATATATCCATGTTAAAACACATGGTTTAGATATAGCCAGTGCAAGATTCCCATGGAAAATTTAAAGTGAACACATGTATCTTGAAAGACAGTCTTTTTTTTTTTTCACGAGATCCTATTATATTAAATCATTAGTAATTGTAAAAATCATTAAATTATTAGTAATTGTAAAAATACTCTTATAGACTATTACCTTTTGATATTATGTTTTTATGTCATGAAATAAAGTTCCTTTAATGTTAGTTTCTACTTCTACCCATAGGAAATGGCAATTATTTTTTCCTTCTGTATTAAATATCAATTGATTTCTTACAAAAAAGTTAACCATTCTTATAGCATACCTATAACACATGGAAGTTAACAAAAATTGGAATATTTGATGCTAATACTAGAAGTTTAACCCTTCATTGAAGTACAAATGCAGGAATAAATGTCAACAAAAACTTAAGTGGTTCTTTTAGTACTTCTCGGCAATAAAAGTATATGACTCAGTTTTTCAATTCCTATACAGAGGACTTTCTTGCTAAAGAAAGTCCTCCAATTGTGTGTGTGTGTGGGGGAAGGTAAGAAGGGGAGGAAAGGGGGGAAGGGAGGAGGCAGTTGTTGGGGGAGGGAAGAAGAAGGAGCATGAAAAGAAACCAAGAGATCTTTGAAAGATAAAAACAAGCAGGCACACTTATAGAGTGATATTTACTAGAAGGATCCTGTGCTGGAATGGTGACAAATACTTTCAACATTAGCAAAAATAACTACTACTAAAATCTGCAGTGTAAATAATTTAAAAAGCCTGCAAAAAGAATTTTAAATTCATAGCAGAAATGGACTTTAATGACAATCTCATTAATACTGTATTCTTGGTCTATACTTCCAAATGGCTTCATTCAGCAACAGATTCCTTTTTGACACTGATGCTCCATTTACTGAATCTTGACACAGTCATTCTTTTTATTAACCAATTACTTAAGAATGACCCTTTCTGACAGGAGCCTGTCAGTGTGTTGGTTTGAAAGAGAGTGATGTGGTGCTAAAGTCTAGCCTTGACCTTTCCCACCCTTCTCTCCATTACCTCCATACACTTATCTATGATAATTCATACGGTTCTTTATAAAAAGAGCTTCCAGTAATTGGTAAACTCTAAAATACCATAAACTAAACAGGCATATTAAGAATACTTCCAAATTCATAGTTCTTTAAATTAAATCTCACTATGGTGATTACCACTTGTTTAAGACTAATCCAGAAAACCAGTGTACTAGCTTGCTCCAAATTAAGATTTTCCTACCTAAAGAACTGCATCTACCATTAAATGTGTTTTCAAAAGTTAGTCTTTACATAATGTGTAGATTCAAGGTAAAGAAGATCAAAGGAAAAAAGGCCTCCCATTTAGCTAAAGAAAGCTGAAATTTGCTTGCAGTACACATTTGAAATAAAAACTATGGTACCTGACTGAATTATTTATGTTTCAGAGTCAAAATCACCCCTGGAGCAGTATTTCTTAATTTCACTCTTTTAATAAAAATCTGGTCTAATTTCATCTCAATCCTCCACTCCCTTCCAAAATATTTTTAGTTTGTCTTGAAGAAACCAAATAATTACCAATATGAGGCAAAGATGTCTTAGGGAATTTCCTATACTACACATTAAAAGTTGATGCTATTCAGAAAGTATCTTTACATAAATCCTTGCAAGTTTTCCTTGGATTCCCATTAAAAACATCATACTAAGTAAAATCAATATCATTTCCCTTCAATTCTTCTAGATGATGGAGGTAAATGAAGATGGATGGTGCTATAATTTCCAGCTGTCAGCAAGTTCAGGCTCTTTCTAGCCTGTGTAGTAATTTGTCTGACATACAGCAGGCACTCTTGTTTGTTGAATGAATAAATGTCAGAGAAAATAGAACTTCTAAGATGTCTCCTTCTCTGTAATGAGTCATCTTCTATAAGAATTCTGAAATATACTGCTCATTTGCCCTATTTAAAATGTCTTTATTCTACTTTTTTTGTAAAATTTGCTTCACAATTTTCTGCTCACTTTTTCAAAAGACTCCTTTTGACTGAACATGTTAATAGCTAGAAAGATAAGTGCCTGGAATACATATAAAATTTATTTTGAAGACAACTTTTTTGATGAAATATAATAAAAGTATTAAATGACTTATGGGTTGATGCTATAAAAATTTAATGTATAATCTAATGTTCACATCATGTATTAAAAAAACTTTATAGATAATCAAGCTTATTAGACAGACTTGAAGAACTCAGAAGTGAGTTCTTTAGTCACGTGAAAGTGCTTTCCTTTATTATCTATCTTCAAAAGACTTCCCTATTTCAGCAGTTTAGATTTTGTAACAGCAAATTTTCTTAAAGGAATCACGTTTTTAAATCCAGAAATATACTTCTATATGAGTATAGAAATAAGAACCCAAAAAGCCCGTATCTTTAAGAAAACTTAAAGTATATAACATAATATAAAAAATAAAGGGAATATTTCATCCACAATCCTACTTCAGTAACAGAGCTAATAAACTTTAATTTTGGTAATTTTTTATCTGCACATTTACATATAAGTAAGGCTTACAAATATAACTTCATATCTTTAACAAGTTCGTATTTGATTTTTGTTATTTTCTTCAAATGGCTGCACAGCATTATAATAAATAAGTGTACCATAATTTATTTAATCTTTCTTCTGTACATACAATTTTAGAATCATTGAACTACTACTGAAAGATACAAATATTTTTATGGTTCTTGGCACATCTTGCCAAACTGTTTCTGAAAAGAATTGTGATTCCAGTCTCACATGAGACTGTCAGTTTGGCAAACTTTAACCAGAAATGGGTTGAGTAATACATTTCTCTCTCCTAATTTAAAAGCAGAAAATGATATATCACTGTTCTTTTATTATGTATTTGTCTTCTTTCCAACTATCTAGTGGAGCTTAAGTTGCTTTTGTCAGAATTACTTCATTGTCTAATATACTATGCTACAAACTATTTCCCCCTTTTTTGTGTGTTAAATATATACCTTCTGAATTAAGTCTTTTAGTTTGCAGACCTCTTCACTCAAATGTTCAACATTACTAACCAGTTCTTCACAAACTGAAGTAAAATTCCGAGGAGAAGCCCATTCGAGTACTATCTGTTAATATTTTCAAAAGTTACATTTTAAAGAATGGGAAACAACTTTCACAACTTTATATTCACAAAAATTATATAAAATTTTAAATGTTAAATTATTTAACTGAAGAATGTTTTCTTTTTGTTCAGGATAAATCCTAACACCAAAAATGAAGTCAGTAATTTTATATAAATAGTCAAATCAGTTTCCTGAATGCATTTACTAAATATATGTGGTATATATAACTTTAGAGAGACTAATAATATTTATGGTGAAAAAATAAACAAATTCATAAAATTTTACGAATGACATTATTCTCATGTTAGTGTTATATAAAAATCACAAGAAAACAAGTATATTAAATTTTTTTCACTATAGACAAACAGCTAAAGCCAAATCATATGAAAAACTCTACAAAATAAGTTTGCTTTTACAGGCCACTTACACTTACTGTATTTAAAATTTCCTTCATTAAAAAAACCTTATATTGATATGGTTTTTAAAAACACTCAGCACACTGTTTTGTTTCAACTTGCACTTGGGTCTCCTGTCACTTTATATTTTAAACAATTAAATTCCCTTAAGAACAAATGGTAAGTTCAATACACAGATCACTTTAATTTTAGTCTGACTTATTTTCCTTTTCTAGAGTGCTAGAAGACAAGGTTTTTCAATTAGTATGTAAAAGAGTAATATTAAATGTATTTACTTATTTAGGTCTCATATAATTTTGTAGAAGATATTTTACCAGATCACTACTATTTACTGACTTATTGACTTATCTGGAATGTTATTCAGCATTCATACTTTTCACTTAATAACTTTTGTAGAATACCTTGTGAGAATTTACAGGCAACTCTGTAATGATATTCTGTACAGCTGTTATTAAATGGCCACACTGTTTATTTAATTTCAGAAGAAAGTTGAGGAACTCATCACCACTAAAGAGAGGAAACAAACAGGAATCATTAATATGAGCAATTTAATTCATTCTACTGGGCTAGTTACTCAGTGTATAGTAATAACATTTATTTGATCTCTAAAAGGTATAGAACAGCTAATACGTATTAGCAACTGAAATAGACATTGAGTATACAAAGAAACCAAATCTCCAGTCTTAAGGATCTCCAAGTTCAAGATGAGAGGCAGATACACAATTGCCTCTGTACACAGAAATATAATTACAACATTGTCATTCATAGGGACATATGAAGAATATAAAAGTACCAATTTTGAAGGCACTGCATTAATTACATTTATTTTTCTTTTAATTCCTCCTAACAACTTCTATAAGGTAGATGTTCATATAATTTTATTGTTGAGACATCTGAAACTCAGAGATAATGAACTCAGTATAATGGGAATAGGGAATTGGTAATGCTTCACAGAGATGATAACCTGAACTGAGTCTGGAGCTTGAGAATAAGTTCGTCAGGTAGTAAGGAAGAGAAGGAATTCTAGATGGAGAGAATAAGAGGTGCAAAAGTATGGAAATAGGAGGTCACCAAGATATAATTAATGAATAATTATGGGAAAGTAGTAAGAAAAGAGGCAGGATATAACCATTTAAGAATTTCTGTGACATACTATAGAATTAAAAATTTTATCTTTTTGATAATGTAGTACTAAAGAATTTGAAACAAGTAGAAAATCAGATTTTTGTATGAGAAAGCTTATTTGGGGAGTGTGGTGTGTATTAAAAAACACAAAAGTTGAAGTAGAGAGAATAGAGGAGACTAATGGAAACATCCATCTATGAGATGATGAAGGAAAGCTTAAACTAAGGATCTGGCAGGGCAGTCTGATTGGATGGAATGGTGGTTCAAGAAACATTCAGGAGAATAAAGTGAAAAACACATGTAAAAGAAAAGGAAAATTCTAAAATGATTCTAAGTTTTTTGGTTTCAGTGGAAAGTGCTGCCACCAAGCAGGAAAGTGAATCTGGGAGTGGGTGGTAGGGAAGAAAATGGGGTGAAGACAAAACTCTATGGCATAATAGTTAAGAGCTAAAGACTCTAGAATCAGGAAGACTTGAGTCTGAATTCAGCTTCCACTTATGATTTGGGCAAGCCTAATTTTTAGCCAAATGTTTCCATATATCTAGAATTGAGATAACAGGACTGCCAGGAAGATTGAAGGAGATAATGTATGAAAACCATCCAGCACACAGATGGCATTCAAATAAATTAAATCATAATGATGATGGCAGTGATATGAGACATGTAGGTAGCCAATGACTGGTAAGTACCAGTAGATGTTAGTCTTGTAAGAGTACTTACCCTGGGGTCCACAGATTCATGAAACTAGAGAGAATTCAGGGAGCTAGTGAACTTAGATGTGAAAAAATTACATTTTTATCTTCATTAGCCTCTAACAGAAATTCAGTCTTTCCTTTAATTGTGAATGTAGGCACAAACCACAGTAGTATTAGAAGCATCTGTAATTTAGTCATTGATAGAAATCAAATCAGGGTCGTGGAGAAGACCACAAAGGAAAAAGATACATATTGTGAAAAAAGGGAGAGTTGACAGGGGTAGAAGAGAAAAGCTAAATCAAAGGAAAAGTAGCCTAAGAAGAAAATTGGGAGTTAAAGTCTGTTATGAAAGGCAATGAAGAGGATTCAAGAGTGAGGAAAAGGTTAAACACATTAAATAATTAAGATAAATCCACTGATTCTGGCAATGAAGAGACAACGGTGACTAGATTAATTTCAGTGACAGAAGCTAATTTACAATAAAAGCTACCCAGAAACTTATACAACCTAATACAAAAGTGGGCCAAATATGAATAGGTAATTCAGAGAAAAAATTTAAATGGATAATGAACATGAGGTTACAATAACATAAGATATTACCCTCTACTGGATTGACAAAAATTAAACTCCTTAAGAATCAACAAGTATATGAAATGACCTTTCTGGAAAAGTCATTTAGTAGTATATAATAAAAATGCAAACAAAAACAACTACTATGGAATCAAAAGATATTTCTGAGTCCAAATGAAAATTTTTACAAGGTAGAAGTTTTCACTATATATTTCATAAAGTTTCTTTCATGCTTTTTCTAGGAGGAAGGATTATAAAAAGCAAGCAAGGTCAACCTCTAATGAAACTTAATAGCAAACTTTTCTTTAAGACACATTGCTAGGACTTATATAATATTTTAATTTAAAGCAAGTATTTTTTTCTTAGTGATTAGGATGAAAAATAAAGTTTATATAAAACAGTTTAAACTTTATGAACCTAAATATATAATCAAGACACCCATAATGAAAAGTGACTGAGTGTCTGATGGTTGCTTTATAAAATCAAATTGAAATTAAAAAATTTAGATAAACTCTTGTTATATTTTAGCAAAGGTATTTTCACAACAATATAATTCTTTTCATTCCATTTTCTTTTTGATCTTTTTAAAGAACAGAAAAACCTGAACATATTTCTGTCAAGACAACAGCAGTCATTACTTATATTTTGTTTCCATGTAATATTTATACAAGGTACACTTAGTGCTCTTTATGTACTGATTTTATTTATCAGTGAAAAGAATAATACTCAAATAATTTATTAGTACCCTGTGTATTTTTTATTTAATGAGCTCAAGGAAGTTAAGATCCACTAAAGAAATTAAGAAATGTCATTCAAAGTATCAACTGAGAGCAAGTATATAATTCTAGATAGGCACTGCACACATATATGTGAAATATAAACTTATAAGCTCTTATTCTGAAGAAAGTAAGACTGGTAAGTTAACAACTCAGTTCAAAAAAGTAATATTATGAACAACATTTCAGTCTTAATGACTGAAAGGAAAATTTATACCATTCTTGTGATGTATAATGTTCAGAGCCATTGAATATGAACAGGCAAATTGTAAAAAAATAACTTTATATTTTGCTATTCATTATACACTATGTATAGCCCTACAAATGTATAGCATTCACCTTATAGACATTCACATAGCAGCCCTGATAATTGTGTACCTATTCTAAGAATTTAAAATAAGCAAATATGGCATAGGTATTGTAGACTATATTATTTGATTAAGTTACCATGCATTTTCTACTGAGCCAAATACTACCAGGCCTCTCTCTGCCAGAGGATCATACTTCATGTCCCAGTGACATAAGGCCTGGCCTTATGTGACTTGCTCTGGCAAATAAAATGTGACTGTTTAACTTTTGGACAGAACCACTGACTGCTTCTGCCATCTATCTTTTTCTCTCTGCCAGAACAGCAACATGTCATGGGTGGAGCTTTTTCTCCAGTCTGTTCTCAGAATAATAAGGAGGAAAGCCACTAGCAGCTGACCTATGATACAGGTGATCAAAAAATAAACTGTGGTAAAAATAATTTTGTTACTAGATTTAGATTTAAAAGTCATTTAGATTATTTGTTATTGCAGCATAACAATGTAAACTGACTAAAACAATAGGCTAAAATTTATACTTTAAATAAAGATACTTCAAATAAACATACTATGTGCACACTGTCAAATATCTAAAAAAATAAAATTACCAATACTCTTATTATCCAAATAACTATTTTCTTTCAGAATATTTTCTTATAGTACACATTTTTTCCAGTATTTTGTATGTATATATATAATTTGCATTACACCTCACACTCCATTTTATATTGTGCCTTTTATACTTATTATGAGTATATCCCCATGACATTAACTCTCAAATATGTTAAGTGACAGAATAATTAGATTGATGCAACTAAATTCAACAATTCCCCTTATGTTACATATTTATTTTCCAATTTTAGAATGGTTATAAATAATAGATGCAAATATATTTTTACATAAAATTTTGTGTATATACAGATTTTTTTTTGGAGGACAGTTTCCTTAATGGACATAATGCTGGGATACCTCTGATACATTCAATTAGATGTCAGGTAGGCTCAGAGAAAAGGTCTGGACAGAAACTTAAAAATGTCAAGACATGAATGAAAACTGTTGCTGCTTAGAATATTTCAAAGTAGTAATAGAATGATTATTAATACTTGCAAATTGCATTCTATAATTCTGCAAACACACTAAAGCTAAGTGCAGAAAAAAGTAAAGGTACTATGGTATGTGTTCCTATAAAGGACTATTTTAGAAAATTTAACACAGAGAAGAAAAGTATCTTAAAATAAATCAGTAGCTAAATTGTTGAAGTAACATTACCAGAAGATTATAATCAATCAGTTCAACTTTTCTTGCTGTTAGTTTTCTTATGACTTAATGACTAATTTCTTTTATAAAGAATGACTTTGAACAAATGAGAAGTAAAACCTTTTCCATAACACCATGTAAACAAAGTCTGTGATTTAATAACTAGGTAAAATTCCTGAAATGTATGTCTGCCAGTTTCATTTTTAAAAAATTCACCAGTTTTAGTAAGTGAACCATTCAGGATTATGCACATTCTTTAAGTTTATTAAATCCTACAAAGTAAATTCATACAAGCAACTCTGCCATCATATAAATAAGTTATATTAAAAAATTTAATTTGCAAATAAGTCATGTAGAACTTAGAATATTCCTTCATAGAAGCAATAAATTAAAAAAGAAAATGAACAAAGTAATTCAAGGTAAGCTGATTTTAAGTCCTCACAATTAAAATCCTTACAACGTCTTCAAATATTTAAGAGCTATAATGTTATTTTGAAACACTGATGAGGCATTATTTTGAATATAAATCTTCTTGTTATAAGGAAATACATTAAGATAAAGGCAAATATTTAACTCTGCAATAAAGTTTTTTAAAAAAAAAAGAAATTTGGATCACCTAAATTATCCCCTGGAAGACTTCTCTAAATTCTAAAATGGTGTAGAACTCTATTATTCATGTGTTTAATTGTTTATCATAGTTGCAATGTTAGTTTTAGGCAAACTAACTAGTGGTGATACTATGACATTTATAATTATTATATTTTATAGGATATAACTTGGATAAAACTCAAAGAAATTAGGCTGACTGAAAAAGGCCAATCAAAAAAAAGGATACATACTGTATGATTCCATTTATGTGACATTCATGAAATAAGATCATTTAAAAATAGATAACAAATTATTAGATGCTAGGGGCTAGGCATGAGAGAAGAGATGGGTGTGGTTATAAAGGGGCAGTATGAGAGAGCCTTGCGGTAATGGTATGTTAGGTGTATTGATTATGACAGCGATTACATAAAGCTACATATGTGATAAAACTGCATAGCACTATACACACACATGCAAATAAGTACATGTATAACTGGTGAAATATGATTAAGCTATGTGGATTGTACCAATATCAGTTTTCTGATTTTGATATTGTACTTTAGTGATGCAAGGTATTAAAACTGAATGAGACTGGGTGAAGGGTGCATTGACCCTCCCGGTATACATCCTTGTAAGTTTCCTGTTAATCTATAATTATTTCAATTAAAAAGTTAAAATCCTTTACTGCTCCATAATATATTAATAAAATCAACTGTTATTTAAAAATAAATTTTAGGTTACTAATATTATTAATAATCAGTTTGTTAAGTTTATAATATTAAAAATGAACTTTATAGGTAACATTATTTCTTACAGAATAAGGCTGAAAACAGAGCCAAGCTACATGAGAAACTCTTTTTTTTCCTAAGTGAAAATATCACTATTTTGAATTTTCAGTTTGACACTTAAAATGATTTAAAGTGAGTAAAAGCTATACTATGAAAAGCATGGCATCTCTTTTATAGTTCATTTAACAAAATGCAATAAAAAAATAAAACAAAAAATGAATTTATGTGAGTTAACAAGAAGGTGCATTGTTCTGGTAAAATGACTTTTTAAAAACTGACTCCCATTTTAGAACACATTATGTTGCAGAATGAACTATCTGTTTCCCTAGGTAAATTATGGTATCAAGTACAATGACTGAGACTTATAAAAATTAAACTATAAAAGAACGGTTGGTTCTAAACTACAGTAATGTAAACCAATAAGTTAATTTTACCTGATTTCCAACTTTGCCACTTCAGGTAATTCTCCAAATTTTATTTCTTCTACCTCTAGTTCTTTAAGAGCAGCCAGAATTTTCTGCTGATCTCTACTGGTAATTCCATTCTAAACAGAAATAATTTTAAGGTTCAATGAGGTTGTCATGCTTGAATAATTTAATATTCGAAATTACTAAAGAAGTTTCTTATGTGATCAGTTTACATATTGAAAAAATATACATATTGAAAAATAACAAACATACTGAAAACATGATTTGCTTATTACTTTTAAAAGGTTATATCATTAAAATAATTAAAAATATAGTAACTACATTCAATTTTTTGCAATACATAACTGCAATGAATTCTAAAAATATATTACTACATTTTAATATATAGCCTTTCCAAAAAATCACAATAAAACAATTTTTCTTTCAAAATATTATTAAAAATTTTTATCAGTGATTAAGTGAGAACTGTCCTTAGTATTAACTAAATTTTACATCCTGGATTTAGCTAAGTAGTATGTTTATTTTGATTTTCAGTGATAGTGAAGATTTTGAATTTCCGATGTGTTCATGCCAATGTGGTCCAGTATGTTCAGGAAGATGACACCTTTTTGGGTAGCCCATTTATTCAAGTATCTCTCATATTTCCCAAAGTATTTTCAAACTGCTCCTTAATAGTACTAGATGATAAAATAACAGGTCTTAATCATTTTGAGAAGCCAGTAAAAAGCAGTGTGACACGTTCACACACACACACACACACACACACACACACACACACACACAATCCTCTTATTCCTAAGTAACATGTTTTCTACTGTTTTACAAATGTAATTTACATTTAAAAATGGAGCATGAGTTGAGATGTCATGGCTAATCTTAAACAAAAAACTATTCTTAAGACTTTAAATGTTCTTAAAAAGCAGCTTAGTACTGTAACAAGATTTCTATTATGGTTATCTGTAATCATATCTAATTCAGAATCCAGTGAAAAGTCATTCACAGTCTACAGCCCTAGGATTTTTAAACTAGACAATAAAAGGATCCACAATTTTAGAAATATGAAAGATAAATCATGTCTCCAGTTTTTTTAAATTGACACTACCTTTGTAAACTCATCTTTCCTCATGGTCAAAAGATGTCTTAAAGTTATGTCTCTTTCCTACAGAAAAGGAAAAAAAAAACACCTTTCAAAAAAAATAAAACAGTAGGAGGAGAAGCAGCCACATGTACATAAATTAGTCAGTTATATGCTACCCTCCTATACAACTATAAGTTTTCTAGAAGGGATAGGATAAGAGGGTACAGAACCGTACGACTGAGTAGATATAATGAGTGTCATAATATGTACAACTAAAAAAGTATAAACATAGCTAGTTTTCCAGATTCAAACAAAATGATTACAACTTACATTTCTTACATAAGAAAAATAGCTCTTATAAAAAATTTGACATAAATTATGTTTTATGAATATTTTAAATTTCTAAATATATCACATTAAACTATTGATAACATTTAGTTTTACTCAGCATTTGTCAAATAGCGAGTTTCAAGACTGTACGATGAATTCCAATTCTGAACTACCTAACAGAATGCCCATATTCCTAAGGAAAGCCTATCTTAAATGCTTTAATGCTTCAGTATCAGCTAATCAGGTGATAATTGTCACCGCTCAAATTCCAGGATGCATACCTGAAGTACTTACAACAGTACTTGGCATATGGATTTAATCTTTGTAACAATCCTACACTAGGTATTATCTTTATAAAAAAAAAAAAGACAGATTTAAGTAACATTTCAGTTAGTAACCACTAAAGCAAGAATCTGATACCAGGTCTGTTTGGTTTAAAAATTATGCATCTAACATTCTATATGGCAACTGTAAAAAAAAAAAGAAAGGCTTAGATGTACCAGCAGAAGTTCTTTGAAGTTCAGGCAGTGGGTAAAAGCTGTTTAATCCAGCTAAATTCTAATTTATGTAAATTTCAAGAATAATAAATTTTTAAAATGCTTATTGAATTCAAAATGGGATAAACTATGAATTATGGAGAGAAATAAATTTGGGACCCTTTCATAAGCATGCTTATGTATATATAATGTTATGTTTTCCAACAAATATACATACTTCATTATAGCTTATGTAATATCTTACCTTTAATAAATCTGTCATATGTTCGAGTCCAAGACCATGTAAAAATATCTCCAGATCTCCAAATGCTGTATATGAACTATATATATATATATATTTATAGCAATGTAAATTTCAGAAAAGACTATAAAATGCACAAACAATAAATACATATTTATAATGCAGAGAGAGAATGAGAATGAGTAAAAATGAATCTATATAGAATATATTTGCATATTTACACACTAGTCCTATGTTATATCAAGAAATATTTATTGCGCAAAGATATAAGGAAACAGAAAATGACAATAGTAAAATGTAGGTCATCTTTCCTAAGAATGAAAATATCTGCCAATATGTATGTTCTTTGTGAGATCTCTGTACATAAAAATCTCTCTAATTACAGGAAGTAAAAATTTAATAATAATTTTAAATTTGAGTAAATAGCCAATAATTTTGTGGTCTTAACTAAACAAAGGTGTTCAGGTAAAATTTTAGCTTATAAAATGAGAAGTCTGTTAAAAAGAATTAGAAAGCAAGATCTAGTATCATTTGAACACTAACAAAAATATTATTTCAAAACCTTTGGAAATAAATTTTATTGTAGATATCTTATTTAAAGTAAAAAATTATTCTCATTACTGTTAGTACACATATAAATTTTTTTCTCAAATTCTGGAGAACAAAGTGCTTAAAATCCATACATTTCTAAGTGATATTTAAAAATGCTTATAAAAGTTTAAAATATCACATATTTTACATGTCATCACATATACTAGAAGTAATAAAACCATGCACAATTTTTACTCATTTATATGTACTCTGTTGAACAAAAACATTTTATGTTACCTAAATATGTGATCTTTTTCTTTATCAGAATCTGCTGTCAATAGTTTACAAATAGTCTCTTCTTTAGTTAGCTGTTGAAGCTTTCCTTCCAATGGATTTAAAGTCAAAGAAAGAAAGTTGAAGATCTGAAAAAAGTTAAACCATTCAAATACAGTTAACACTATTAAATACTATCACTTACAGTCAGAAGAAACTAAACATGTTATTTTATCTAGAAATTTTTCCAAGGTGAAAGGGTCAGAACTTTCACAACTTCATTGTACCACCTTGAGAATAACTTTTTAAAAATCAAGTAAATATTTCCTTGAAGAAAAGTAATAATCAGAAAAAAAGTATATATAATTCAAAATAGTAAAAATTTAAAAAAGATATTAATTAATAAAAATTTCCCTAAGAAATAAAACAAGGGTAAAAATTCCATTTTGGTAAATGACTCAGATTAAGTACTAAGGCAGTACTGAGATACACTGTTAAGTAGGGAGGACAAAATAAGCATAACCAAATGTATACAAATTCCAACTATACATCTTAAAGAGATACAGTGAAAGTTTTTAGTTTTAAAATCTAACTTTTTACTAAGTCACAGTTATGTAACATAATCAGCCAAAATACAAAATCAAATCTCATTTTAATAATTTATGACTCAAATTGATCTTTGATGTTCATAAATTTCTTAATATAGCAAATTCAGAGTCATGTACCCTAAATTTAATAATGCAATAAATTAATTAAGTCTTTAAATTTTCAAAGCCTAGAAAAACATCTATAAATTTCTTCTTGATGTTTCACAGGGCTTTAGCGATTAGCATTTATTTACTCTTGAATACTTTTGGAAATGTAGACCTGAGTTAGAAAATGACAGGCATGTTTATCAGTTTGCTTAAAAAATAGTTATTTTACTTGCAGTAAAAGTACATATGATGGACCCTCATCACATGCTTTCAAATTTACAAACTCAGTTTTAGAAGCTCTTATATAACTTAGCTTTACAGTTATACTGTAATTGATCCTTGCTTAGAAATTAAAGACCTTGGGCCAAGAGTTTTAATAATCAGAATGAAAGTTTATATCAATAAAATAATTTAATGTATGCCACTGAATTGACTTTAACATCTGAATAACAGTCGACTATATACCTAAGGATGTTATCACTTTATTATATATTATACACCTTGTCACATATATACAAGTAAACGTAGCTTAAAGAATTTAATTTTTAAATTGTCCAATATGCATTAATTAAAATTTAAAAACAATATTTTAATTACATGTTCAAATTTTAAAGTTTTACTAGCTTTCTTAATACACTAATTAATTTTTAAAAAATATGGACCACTTTGAAATGTTTAAGTAAACTGTTATATTTTTATTTCTAAGGCCAGAATACGACTTTACTATCCCTTTATATAGCTTTTAAATTACCACATTATAAATACCTCTTATTTAGTAAAGGATGAATACTCCAGTAAAATAAAGTTTTCATTACCCGACAGAAAATTACATACTTAAACAAATAATACTTAAAAAAATACTTAAAAAAATAATAGCCAGATATACTATTATTACAGTTGTGAATTCTAACAAAATAATATAAAAGTTCAACAAATAACATAATATGCCATAGAAATATTAGTTTAATATATAGAACAGTACCTCTTGATGTTTATTTCTTTTTGCAATCTCACTTGGTGTCTTTCCATCTTTTGTTTGTAGCATTTTATTAGCTCCAAGTTCAAGCAACTTCAAAACTACATTTTTATGTCCCTGACGTGCTGCCCATGTTAACGCCTGTAAAAGTGGGGAGAAAAGATTGTTTAAAAAGAAGGACTATATATGAGACAGAGAGGACAGTATTTATGGCACAATAAAAATGTGCATGTGGTTAATTATGAAATGATGCAATCTCTTCATTTCACAATATAATGTAAACATATTTTCAAAATTATAATTGCAAAGAGAACTTCCAATACTCACCGATTTTATCAAAGAAAATGTCTTACGTACTTAAGTGATGTTATATAATAAAAAGATTTACCTGCCAATCACTGAACTGCTTCCTATAAAAAATCTGTGTATTATAGAACCTAGGCTTTGTTGTGTGTTATAGCTTCTATGTCAAGGGTGAGGACTAAGAGAGTCAGATAATTCCTTTTTCTACTTCAGCTGTTGCTTTTCTTCACCAAACTACAATTATATCCCAGCCCTTCTGTGATTTTTACTTCTTAAAAAATTGTGTTGCTTACTACTAATAAAGAGATATCAACACTTAGAAATAAAAAAGAACATTGTATAATCGATTCTCACTGTATAACCATTCTCGTCTTGGGTATTAACTTCTGCTCCATGAGCAACAAGGACAGCAACAACCTGAGGGTGACCATCTCGTGCAGCATACATGATTGGAGTCATAAGTCTCCTAAAAAAGAGGAGGAAGAGAAACATTTGTGTTAATGATGCCATTAACAGTTATTTAATTCATAAATTTTAAGGTACACAATACCATCAGTATTGTTTGAGAACACAAAAAGAAAAAAAATGGAAACTTTTAACAAATCAGGTGATTTAAAAATCTAATATCCTACCAAATAAGAACATGACATTGTCATACTGCATGCTTTAGTACTGCATGCTTACACAGCACCCTCTAGTGAAGAAATGTGTTTCAGAAGAAAGTCATTAAACAACCCACACTTTCTAATATGAGGTTTCATTAATTTACATATTCAAGAAGAAAAATATCAAAGTACCTGCATTATGCATACACTGGGAATATAGTGATGAATGACACAAATTAGGTGTTTGCTCTCTCAGGACTACTCATACTAAATGCTTATTATATTTTATTTAGTGATTGCTGAAATAAAAATATAAGTTTAAAACTTATTTGTTATATATTCTATTATGATTCTACTTTAGTTTAGGACTGAAAGAATTTTACCCTGACTGGAAGGCTTACTCTAATCAAGAAAGAGATTAGTCAGACTCTCAGATTATTTTTTGGGAGAGTATAGTGATTTCTCTCTAGTGTATCATTTTCAAAAATTAAAGATTCAATCCCCCTACTCCTGAAAGTTAGTCAGCTTCTGGACCAAACACAAAGGACACCAGAAAGATTCTGTCAATCTTACATAGGCTAAATATAATATCATGGTGTATTTTAAAGGAGGCCTGGGATTCTGGGCCCAATCTTCCTGAGTCACCTTAAATATCTGATTTAAATACAAAAAACTTCACAAAAGAAAAATAAATTCAGAATTCAATTTTGATTTCATTAAAGAAGCTCATCTGAGTTACTTACATTACATACACTACCTATAAAAAAAAAAAAGGTTTGTTAACATAAGGTATATCCCAAATATAATCACTTCACACCAATGTCTTCAGCACAAAAAAATTCACAATTTATCTGTTTCTTCTATTTCCTAGGACATTACAATTTCAATGTTTTATGGGAAATAATATGTTAAGACAGTTGTTAAGCATTGTCTCTTCTACCTTGAGTATCTCCTACAGAGTGGCTTCATCTGACAATCTATAAGATGAAGAATGAATTTCCTAGGTAATTTAACAGAAATTATATACAACAGAAAAAAAATCATTTAAGTTAAATATCATTAAATCCTTCACTAAATCTAAATCAGACTTCTTGATGTTTCTTCGCCCACAACAGCTCAAATCTGCTCCATTAACCACCAAGCTACCATTAACCACATTCTCAGGCCTAAGACTAAGCATTGTTCATGACTATTCTCCATCACTCCATACACAAGTCATCAGTAGGTCCTATTGGCTCTAACTTCATAATATATTCTGAATCTAACCACTCGTCACCACCTCATTAGCTATTATAAGCAGTCTACTGTAATTGATATTAACTATCCTCCATGCTTCTACTCTTGGCCACTTATAATTTATTCTCTATGAAAGTGCCAAGTTATTTCCCTTTCAGGGACGGTACAAATGCTGTCCCCTCTATCTTTTCCTAAATCTTCATACTGTGCACTCCATCTTATTCAAATCCTTATTTAGAGAAAATCAATAAAAGTTGACAAGCCTATAGCCAAACTCACCATGACAAAAAGAAAGAGGACACAAATTATCAGGAGTAAGAGAGGTGACATCAGTACAGATTCTCCAGGTCTTAAAAGTATAAGAAAATACTATGAAAAAATTTATGCCAATAAATTAGACAACTTAGATTAAATAAATAAATTTCCCCAGAGTCAAACTACCAAAGCACACTCAAAAGAAGTAACAATCGAATAAATAACAATAAATTTATAATTAAAAACCTCCCACAAAGAAAACAACAGGCCCAGATGGCATCCTTGGTTAATTCTTTAATGGAAACCGTTAATGAAAACAAAACAAAAAACAATTCTACACAAAGTCTTCTAGTAAACTGAAAGGACAGAATACTTCTCTATTAATTCTGAGGTAAGAAATACTCATAACAAAAAGCAGAGAGACATTACAGGGACAGGAAACTATAGATCAATAGTCTTCACCGAACATAGATGTAAAAATTCTGAACAAATTTTGGCAAACAGAATCCAAAAATACATAAAAAAATAATAAATCATAATCAAGTAGTTATCCTAGGAATGCAAGGTTAGTTTAATATCTGAACTAAAAAAAAACCATGATTTTCTTAATAAATGCAGAATAACCATTTTACATTTTACAAAATCCAACAACTATTTCTAATAAAAACTCTCAGTAATCTAAGAATAGAAGAGACATTCTTCAACTTGATAAGGTCCATCTATGAAACATTTACAGCTAATGTCATATTTAATGGTGAAAGAGTGAATGCTTTCCCCCTAAGATCTGGAACAAAACAAAGATGTCTGCTCTCATCACGTCTATTCAACATTGTACTAGAAGTTTAACTTGTGCAATAAACAAGAAAAAAGATATCTAGACTGGAAAAGAAAATTGTCTTTATTCACAGATAACATGATCTTTCTGTAGAAAGCCCAACGGAACTCACAAAAGAAGTACCAGAACTAATAATGAATTTAACAAGGTTGTAGAATATAAGATCAACATAAAAATATATCAACTGTATTTTTACATACCAGAAAACAAGAAAATCTATTGCTATTTATTAAAACCACACCCAAGAAGTGGCTAATGTGTTATCTTTCATTCATTCGAAACATGTTTACTAAGCACTTACACATGACATATACTATTCTAAAGGCTGGAGGTATTGTAATATACAAAACCAAGTCAGTGCCCATTTAGAACCACCACAGACCATAGATGGTTGAATATAAACATGTTTTGCATATACTGGAAGTTTTATGAGTTCTGTCGTAATGCTAGCATATATCAATGAGGTTTATGAAGATGTGACAAGTTATAAGACTGCCAAAATCCTGTGTTTTCATGTCATAAACTATTTTCAGCTTAAAATATTTTTTCTGAATATATGATTCAGTAATACTGGCACAATCTCTCATTTCACTTGTGCATTTCTAATAACTCAGAAGAACATTTTTTCCATCCTGAGTAGAAAACCATCCCACTGAAATGGAATTAGAGTGATTTAAACCAGCTTACCACAACTCAGCAAGTCTTTCTTATATAATAATATATTTATTTAATTCTAGGTTACTTTAACCTTGTCATTTATACAGAGTAACAGTGATTTGAATTATAACTAAGTAAAATCTTAAAATGACTTTTCAAGATTTTAACATGCCTATTGCTACTGGAAATTTATTAAAATTAATTAAGTACTGTATAATATCTTACGTAGTATTTAGTTACATTCTTTTTTATCTAAAGGCTGGTATTGTCTGGAGTATTTCTTATGGAATACATAATTTACCATTATTATTTCAACTTCCCAAACTCATGATAAACTATAATTGCACAGAATTAAAAAATGAAAAGGGCCGAACCATTTCTTTATAATTTGTGAAAGTCTAGTTCATATTAGTTCAGCTCATATAAAAAACAACATAAATGTAAACACCAATTCAGAGCATAAAATCATCAGAATTTTGTAACTCTAGCATTGAATGTCTATTAATTTGGAGGAGTAAAAACATTGTACTGTGCTACGTAATTATCTCATTCATTGCTCATGACAACCTTCTGAAGTAGACAGTCTTCCTTTAGAGATAAAAAATTTACATTTAGAAAAATAAATTTTTGCTGAAGGATTACTGTTGCTATGTGATTAAAGATTTGTCTGAGTATCTATCCTCCAAATGAAACTCCTACGAATTATTCTTTTTGCAATCTATCCTGATATAGAGAAATCTAAAGTTCTTTTTCTCTAAATTTTGTAGTTGATAATGAAATACAGGACAAATTTCATAAACTCACTCCATAAGTGACATTTTCTGCACTTGTACTGAAATTTGTTCTGAAATTGTGCTAAAATTGAGATTCTTCTAAATACCAATTTCTTTTGGAATCCCAGAAACCAGCAGGGATATAGTTTTTTGTATGTAAATTCACATGGACATAAATGGCTTCTTACAGATGTTTATTTCCTCCTAGATAAGAGGAAAGTTTGCTTACTAAGAAGCTTCAGAGCATTACTGAAAATGTGTTACAGAAATGCTGCATTGGTTTCTAACTTTTAGGAATAGTTGAATTTACTGAATGAAATAGTAAACTCTCTGTAACAGGGTCTAGAGCACCTAGAAGGTATATTACTCAGCTTCTAAACAGTTATTATAGTTACTGATACCATCAATAATGTTGCAAGACAGTTTTGAGAGGGAACAGAACAATTCTTCCAGTGGGTTTACATCTATAGAAAGTTGTAACCTCTGTAGTTTCCTGCCTGTTATAAATTAATGAAATCTAAATGAACTCTTTGATCTTAGAAACTCTTCTCAATTCATGACAGTCTTATGATCTCTTCAGGGAATTTATAAAATTTCATAACTGGTCTACTCAAGTGACATGGTAATTATTTGGGCTACTGATAACTTTACTTCCAATATGAATTTCCATCTTACTTATTTCCTGAGATTTAATGTCAAAAATTCTTTAATTCAATTTCTCTTTAAATCATTGAAACTTTATTCTGCTTGCTTCTTCTAACACAACTGCTTTGGCAAAGGTCAACAGTTACTGAACTCTATTTACCTAGCATTTAAAAGTATGTATTTCAGAGGCTTCTGTCCTCAGTGCCCTTCCCTTTTCACTAAAACTCTATACACAGTACAATTTCACTCACAATATCACTAGGACTCATGCTGAAGATGTGTAAACCTTGTTTTTCATCTAGATCTCAAAATTCTAAGAATTTGTGTGTTAGGCAGGAAAAAAATGGTGTAGATGATAGAGGCTCTGTTCATCCCTCTGGCGACCAAATCAAAGCTCTGAGAGAAACAAGGAGCAGCAGCAAGGAAAAATTGCCTGTGATCTAGAGGAATAAGCCATACAACTAGGGAGAACTCCAAGAAATTACCCTGTAACGCAGAAGGTAGGACAGGGCAAGGACACAGGGCTGCCCAGTCTCCAGCGGCTGAGTGAGACGGAGGCTGCGGCAGCAGCAGATGCCTCTTAAAGGGGCCGCATCCACTAGCAACTTTTTGTGGTGGTGGACCTGCTTTTTCTGAGCAACGGTGCTGGTTCTGCTCATTCTGAGAATTAGTACTGGTTTGGCTGTGTGCGAGGGGTGGGGGGGGGCACCAGGGACTTATAGGGAAACACTGTCAGAGTGAGGGCTGAGGGGAGACACACTCTGTACAGAAGTATCAGAGGTATCTACTATTCCCTTTTGAGCCCTCCCACCTACTAGTGCGCAGACACAGCACCACCATAGCTGTGACGTCAAACTGGATAACAGAGGTCACTCAGCCCAGATGATTTCTGGAAAACCTGCCTCCCCCGACTCACAGCTCTACCCTAGCCATATCCAGGTGTATCCTCAGCGAGTCAGATGCTCCTTGCTGAGACTCATACTGGAGGCGGCCTCAGTTTCTGGTGTGGCCTTTTGAGGCAACTATAAGCACAGCATCTGTGGATTGCTTGCTGAATCTTAACAGGTGGCCTCGGTGGAGTACAGGCTTAGGCTAAATTTAGCCTACAGCTGAACCCCTCTCAGGACTGTGCCACTGGACACCTACTTCACAAATCCACACTAATAAGACCAAGAGACTTAGGAGCTTTGCTTAGTACATAGAAACAGATAAAGAAAGGCAACCAAAATGGAAAGACAAAGAAGCAGAAACCATATGAGAGAAGAGAACAGAGATCCAGATATAATGGAGTCAAGTAATCTAACTGATGCAGAGTTCAAAACACTGGTTATAAAGATGCTCAATGCACTTTTAGGAAGTGTAGATAAATTCAGTGAGATCTTCAAGAAAGAGATAAAAAACACAAAAATGGAAATGGAAATTATAAAAGGGAACCAGTCTGAAATGAAGACCATATCTGAGATGAGAAGTATATTAAATAGAATAAGCAAAGGAATAAACAAAAGTGAATAAAGAAGAGGATCAAATGCCCTGTTTAGAGGATGGGAAAGCCAAGGACACTTAATCAGAATGGCAAGAGATAAGATGCCAAAACTGTAAAAATAATTTAAGGAGCATATGGGACACTATTAAAAATTCAAATATTAGTCTCATTGGCATAATTGAAGTAAATCAAGATGTTGAACAGCTGTTTGAAGAAATAATGATGGAAGATTTCCCTGAACTGGTGAAGAAAATAGACATAAAACTCCAGAAAGCTCAGAGAATTCCAAAAGTCAGGGATCCAATGAGGCCCACACCAAGACACATCATAATTAAAATACCTAAGATTAAATACAAAGAAAGAATATTAAAAGCAGCAAGAGAAAAACAGATAAGGAACACCTATAAGACTGGCAACTGATTTCTCAAAAGAAACTATGCAAGACAGAAGGGCTTGGCAACAAATATTCAACAGGATGAAGACCCAGGATATACAACCAAGAATAATTTATCCAGCAAAGCTATCATTTAGAGTTGAAGGACAGAGCTTCCCACTAAAATAAACTAAAGATATTTATCACCACCAAGCCAGTATTACAAGATATGTTGGAGAGGCTTCTTTAAGAAGAAAAATGTGTATCGAAAACAGGAATAAAGAATGGTAACAACTACTTCATATCAATAAATATCTTAAATGGAAAATAACAAAGTGCTCCAACTAAATATGGAGAGGCTGAAAGGATAAGAAAACATGACCCCTACATATGAAAACAAAGGGGACAAAAAAAATTCTGCTTTGATGGACCTAGAAGGTATTTAAGTCAGAGAAAAATAAACACTATGATTTCACTTATATGTGGAATCTGAAGAACAAAAAGGACAAACTAATCAAAAACAGACTCCCAAATATAGTGGACAATTTGTTGTCAGACAGAGGGGAAAGGGGTTTGGGGAGCTGGGAGAATGGGTTGAAGGGCTAAAGAAGTACAAATTAGTAGCTAATGGATGGTCACAGGGATGGGGAGCACAGCAGAGGGAATGCAGTTAGCGTTAATACGTTGGCTAGGTGGATGGTCAAGGGAGGGAGGGGACAATTAGGGGGATTGTTTTATGAACTATATAGATGTCTAACCAATGTATTGTATACTTGAAACTAAATTTAAATTTTTAAAAAAAATCTAACTAATAAAATAAGAACTATATACCAGTTTAAGGTGTATAGTATAGTGGTTAGAGATTTATATCTTATATAGCAATCCCCCAAATAAGACGCCTACCTGACATCATATATAGTTCTTAAAATTTTATTGACTATATTCTCTAAACTGTACTTTACACTAACATGACTATTCTGTAACTTCCAATTTGTACTCTTAATTTTTTTTTTCCACTGGGCATCCAATCCCCCTGCTACCTAACATCAGTTTGTCCTCTGTATCTATGAGTTTCGATTGTTCATTTATCTGGTTTTATAAATTCCATATATAAGTGAAATCATATGGTATGTCTTTTTCTGCCTAACTTATTTCACTTAGTATTATACCCTCTAGAGAGATCCATGTTATCATAAGTGGTAAGATTTCATTCTTTTTAACTTATTTTTTAAATAAATTATTTTTTTAATTAAAGTATATAGTACATTGGTTAAACATCTATATAGTTCATAAAACGATCCCCCTACTTGCTCCTTCTCTTCCCTGGTTTTCCACTTAGCCATTATGTTAATGCTAACTACATTCCCTATGCTGTGCTCCCCATCCCTGTGACCATCTATCAGCTACTAATACTTCTTTAACCCTTCACCCCATTCTCCCAGCCTCTCAACTCCCTCCCATTCATCACCAAATTGTCCACTATATTTGAGAGTCTGTTTTTGATTAGTTTGTTCTTTTTTTTCCCTTAGATTCTGCATATACATGAAATCATATGGTATTTATCTTTCTCTGACTTATTTCACTCAGCATAATAACTTCTAGGTCCATTCAAATCGCTGCAAATGGTAGGATTTCATTTTTCATTTTAAATGGCTGAGTAATATTCCATTTTATATATGAACCATAACTTCTTTATCCAATCATCTGTTGACGAGTATTTAGGTTGCTTTCATATCTTGGCTATTGTAAATTGTGCTGCCATGAATATTGGGGTGTATAGATCTTTACAGATTATTGTCTTGGTTTTCTTTGGATAAATACCCAGAAGTGCAATTGCTGGGTCAAGAGGTATATCCATTTTTAATTTTTTGAGAAACCTCTATTCTGTTTTCCACAGCAGCTGTACCAATTTGCAATCTCACCAACTATGTATGAGGGTTCCCTTTTCTCTGCATCCTCGCCAACACTTGTTGTTCTTTGATTTATTGATGACAGCCATTCTGACAGGCATGCGGTGATATCTCATTGTGGTTTTAATTTGCATTTCTCTGATGATTAGCGATCTTGAGCATCTTTTCATATGTCTATTAGTCATCTGTATTTCCTCTTTGGAGAACTATCTGTTCAGGTCTTCTACCCAGTTTATAATTGGATTTTTTGTTGTTGTTGAATTGTATGACTTCTTTCTATATTTTGGATATTAACCCCTTATCAGATGTATCATTAGCGACTATCTTCTCCAGATTTCATTCCTTTTTATGGCAGAGTGATATTCCATTGTGTATATATACCATCTCTTCTCTATCCATTCATTTTTGGTTGGAGCATTTAGGTATGTAGTTTGCTATGTAATTATTGCCACTTTATCAATTGTTTTCTTATTGTTTTGTGATTACTCTGCTCCTTATTCTCTTGCTCTCTTCTTTTGTATGTTGATGACTTTCTGTAGTGTTTAGATTCCTTTCTCTTTACTCCTTTTCCTTAAAGTTCCTTTAACATTTCTTGTAAAACTGGTCTGGTGGCAATGAACACCTTCAGCTTTCTCTTGTCTGGGAAGCTCTTTAGCTCTCCTCTGATTCTAAATGATAGCCTTTTGGGGTAGGGTAATTTTGTTTGTAGGCCCTTGTTTTTCATCACTTTGAATATTTCATGCCAATTCCTTCTGTCCTGCAAAGTTTCAGATGAAAAATCAGCTAACAGTCTTCTGGGAGCTCTCTTGTAGGTAACTGCCTGCTTTTCACTTGCTGAAGATTCTCTCATTTTTAATTTTTGGCACATTAATTATGATGTGTCTTGGTGTGGGTCTCTGGATTAATCTTGTTTGTGACACTGTGCTTCCTGGGCCTGTATGTCTGTTTCCTTCTCCAGATTAGAAAGTTTTCCTTCATTACTTCTTCAAACAGGTTTTCAATTCTTTGCTCTCTTCTCCTTATAGTACTCTATAATGTGAATGTTAGCATGCTTGATGTTGTTCCAGAGGCCCCTTAAATTCTTTTTTTCTTGTTGCTGGTCTAATTGGGTGTTGTCTGCTACCATATCTTATAGATCGCTGATTCAATATTCTGCTTCATCTAACCTACTATTGATTCCCTCTAATGTTTTCTTCATTTCAGTTATTGTAGTCTTCATTTCTGACTGGTTCTTTTTGTGTTTTTTATCTCTTTGTTGAAATTCTCACTAAAATTATCTGTTCTTCCCCTAAGTTCACTGAGTATCCTTAAAATTAGCATTTTGAATTCTGTATCTGGTAGATAACTTGCTTCTATTATGTTTAGTCCTTCTGGAGTTTTGTACTGTTCTTTCATTTGGGATATGCTTTGTCTCATTTTGACTACCTCTCTGTGTTTGTTTCTATGTATTAGGTAGATCCGCTACATCTCACAGTCTTGATAGAGTGGCCTTATGTAGAATGTGTTCTGTGGAGCTCAGTGGTGCTGTCTTCCTCATCATCTAAGCTGGGTACTTCAGGGGTGACCCTTGTGTGTGTTGTACATGTTTTCCTGATGTAGTTGCACCTTGATTGCTGTTAGCACGCCACTGAGTGGGACTGACCCTTAGGCTCACTGGCTATGAGAACTGGCCAAGATTATAGTGACTGTATGGAGCTGTTGTGTTGGGGCTGACTCCATTAAGAGGATTCACTTTAGCAGGGCTCTGGTGACGGCCCAGCACATTCTTTGGGTATGTCATTTGTAGTGCTAGTTGGGTGATGCTCTGGTGTGGTCTGAAGCCAGTCATTAGGTATGTTGGTTATAGGGCTTCTTGGGAGGGGCTAATGTACAGGCCAAGGTCAGCCACTGCTTGTGTCTGGCCTGGAGCTGCCTTAGTAGGGGCTACAAAGTGATCTGTGGTTAGTAGCTGCTTTTGGTAGGCTTAGAGGCACCCACGAATGGCTTTGCTATGAACCAAGGACAGCTGTAACTAGTGCTGAGCTTGGGGCCACTTAGCAAGAGGTATATAGCATGCTGAGGCCAGATGCTGCTTGCATGAGTTTGTGGATCTTTCACAGATTTTAGGAAAGTCTACAACATAGAGCCTGGCAGGCAGCTTGTATGGATTAGCTGCTAAAAGAGGCTCAAGCCAGGGACATGAATTGGGTGGGTGTAGTCTCAAAGGATCACCAGGATGGCCAGGCTAATAGAGACTGAAATTTAATGTCCACCTATGCCTGCAGTCTATGCTGGGGAATGGCTCAACAAAGGAACAACTGTGCATGTAGGCACTTTATTCCTGGGGAGAGCTGTCACCCAATCCTGACCCTGAAACCAAACAATCCAGTTCTTCTCCAAATGTCCCTGGTGTTGTCCCTTCTTTGGAACTTAGGACAAGTGTTTATGAGTGAGTGAGTCTGTGCAAGGGCCCTTTAAGAAGATGCCTGTGTCTAAAGAAGCCATCTATCTCACCTGTACTGAGTCCCTGCTGATTTTCACAATCAGTTATTGTGAGGGCTCCTCTTCCTGACACTGGTGCTCTGGGCTAGGAAGCCTGGTGTGGAGCTGGGACCCCTCACTCCTCAGTGGGGACGTCTATAGAAGACGTCTATCCCTCCCAATTCTTAACTATCACATGTGGGTGTGGTACCAGCCTGTTTAGTGGCTCCACCCCTCCACTCAGTTTCAACATGGCTTCTTCTTTATTATCCTCTGTTATAAAACTTCTGTTTAGCTAGTTCTGGTGGTTCTCAAGAGTGATTGTTCTACAATTTAGTTGTAATTTTGATTTGGTTGTGGGAGGAGGTGAGCACAGTGTTTACCTACTCTACCATCTTCACCAGAAGTCTCACTGTCCTCTTCTAAGTTCATGCATTTTTTTTTTTTTTTGTGGCAGAATTCTTTCTGGAACTCTAATATTAGACAAATGTTAGAACTTTTGGGGTAAGATTCTCCATCTTTTACTTTTTCCTTTGTAACCCTTTTTGTTGTAGTTGGTGATTTCCTCTTATCTTATAGTCCACTAATGAGCTCTTCAGATGAGTCTCTTCTGCTACTCTTCATGGATACTTATTTTTAATATTCAATAAGGTTATTTTTAAATAATTCACCATACTTGTTTCATAATTCCTGTTCATTACTTTGTGCAGACAAATCCCTCTTTTATATTGCTCACAGGAACAAAGTCCTTTTTAGATTCTTTCATTTTCACTTTCTCTAGTCTGTTACCCTTTTTTTGAATTTGTTGTTGTTCTTTCATGATGCTTCTCCAGATTTTGGCATTTTGTGGTTCTGCACCCATCTTCTAGCCTGTACAGACTCCTCTGGTGGTGAAAACTCAAGCCACTAACCATGACCTGACCTATCAATAACACAGTTCTTAGGGACTGCCAGAAAATGTTTCTTTTCTTTAGGAAGTTACTTCATTTCTATCAGAGATAACGGCCTTTATGTCAAGTAGAACATTTAAAAAACTTTATGGATGTCTGAAATTTGCTGTGGAAGGGCAAGACTTTAGCATATTCAGTTCAGTATCTTGAAGTTATAAACCTATTTTTCAGAAAATTCCTGACCTTATTTCCATGTTTTTCTCTCAGAATTTTTAGAATCATTTCATCAATTTAAAACAATCCCTGAGGTACTCTGCATATGCTGTTTAATTTCATAAACTCATTTATATAAAATTCTTTTTAATGCTGAGTCATTCTAGCCAAGAACAGAACATGACTATTCAATCTCCTTTTATTAACTCACTGTAGTTTTAAACTTCTCTTCATTTGGGTCCTTCACATTTCTTGCAGTTACTTTTAGATATTTATATTTTTGCTTGAGACTGGGATTTATTATTTCATTGTAGTCTCAAGTTTGTTATTATTTATAAACTGGAAGTCAGCTGAATTTTCCATTAATCTTAAAAAAATCTACCTCACTTTATGATTACTATTTCTAAATTTCTGAGTTGATTATCTTGGGCTTACCCAGCTATGTACATATAATTTTGTCCTCCCTTTCCTAATAAAAAAGGCTTAATCATTTTATCAAAGGAAACAGTCCAATGGTTTAAGGGTGGACAATTTTTTCTGTCAAGTTTTTTCTGTAAAGTAAATCTTTTAGGTTTATGGTACATACAGGGCTACGACATAACCACTTAACATTGCTACTATAGCACAAAAGCAGCCTGAAATAATATGTAAATAAATGAGCATAGCTCTGTACCAATCAAACTTTAGAGATTTATAAACTCCTAGTTGAGAGTATAAGTGGTATACTTCTAAGTACAAGTCAAGTCAGTCTTTCTAAGTTCAAATCTCATTTTCAGCATTTATTGGCTTATAATCTTGGGCAAGTTTCTTCAACTCTTATTGCCCAGTTTCAACAACTTTATATGGTCATAATAATAATTTTTACATTAGTGGCATCTATTTGTGGTATTATCATAATCTGTGGTAATGATGTAACTATATTCAACAATCAGAATAGCCCTAGGCTCAAAGTAAATTCTCTGTCATTATTAGCTATTTTTATCTTTTGTTTTCTTGTGTAACTATTTGCCTTCCAGAACTGAAAACAATTTTAAGACAAAAAAAAGAGCATATAATAAAGCATCTTTGTCTTGCAAATGCTGCTAGTGTTTCTCCATTAAGCATATGACTTGTTTTGGTTTCAAATATATTTTTTATGAAATTAAAGCCAATTGTAATACAGTATGTAGTATATAAACCCACTTCACACACACACACAAATGCTAACACATGGAAGAAGTTCTGCAAAAATATATAACAACCTACTATAAGTAAAGAAGGGAAAACAGGAGACCTTTCACTTTCTAACTTACACAATTTAAAAAAATTTTTAAAAGGAATCTTTTATGATCAGAATTTAAATAAAATTTGAAAGCTATCTTGTGGTACAATGGAATTAATGCTCTTCAAATTCAGGCAAAATTACTTGATGTTTTAATTTTGAACGCATATTCCATCGCTTTGGCTAGAACAATAGCCTCTTATCTGAACCTCTTAGCTCCAATTCACCCTCATCCTGCTGTTAGAATAACCTTTCTAAAATACTAATATGTTCATTCTTAAAACTCTTCAATAGCTTTCAGGATGAAATTCATATTTTTTAGCATAGATTACACAGGTTATTATCTAGCCATTGCTAAATTCTCACTCATTTTCTACTACAATATCAATATATATGATCTGGTTATATAACTTATAATCGCCTAAATGAAACATGCTCTCTCATCCTTCTACCATCATAAGTTGGTTAACTTTTACTCATTCTTCAAACCTCAGTTCAAAAAATAAACCTGTAGGAAGCTTCTTACATTTTTCATATTCATTTCAGTTAAATTCTCCTAATTTCTATTCTTAGTGACTACAACCTCTAATCTTACTGGTTTAAATGTCTAAAGTCTTGAGGCAGACTTGGTCTTTTACCTTGTTATCTTCTAGTACTTAGCAGATATTGTTTAATAAAACCCAGTTGAATTGAATTTACTAGTGATATTGCTTTATTCTTCATCTACCAAATTTCCTCAAAATTGTTAATGCTCAAGAGTTAGTTAAAAAGCATAAAGTTTATAAATATTGTTACCATAATTAAAATTATTTTTAGATGATACACAGCCTATCATTCATCTCATTTTCTTGTTATTTCATTTCAATAAAACCTCCACTAGATGGCATAAGAAAAGCAGAAACAAAACTCCCAATTTGACATGGAAAAAAAATACATCTTCATAATGATGTATTTATCATTTCTGTGTACTAAGGGTAAAATGGTTGGTTTGTTTTCACATCACATTTTAACTGTACAGTTCAGAATTATCCACTGTTTTAAGTCTCCTTAAAACAGCTTTTAGATGGGAGAATAATAAAAAGTATGAAAAAGGAGATTTTGACAATGGTAAAATGCTATAAATTGGTCTTCCATTTCCAGCTATTGGAGTAGTTTTAGTAGATCAACTCTCGTACTAACGAAGGCTATAAAAGCTGATAAAACATAAAATATGTTTGAAGGCAATTCAGAAAAACCAAGGCAGCCAGAACATGAGAAGCCAAGATCCTGGAGAGAAAAGAAGCATTTGTTGAACTGAGTCCTACATTCTCTGCCAATTGTTCCTTTAAGACATTTGCCAATTCCTGGGTGGCATAAGCAGAAAGCTGTGGCCTGTACCCTACACCTTCTTAAGAGGCTAGAGACACTAAAACTGGAAGTTAGGACTACCAACCAAGAACTCCAAGAATTAAGAGTCTGGAATAAAGAAAGGGGCAGAAAGGTGATCTTCTGTTGGGCTTTTAGCTTCAAGGCATTTGCAGATTCCCAAGATACACAAAATACTTGTGAGGAAGGAGACTACAAACCAGGTGTTAAGAGGCTGAGAAGCTAAGAGGGGCTTACAGTACTTCCATAAAGATGAGGAGACAAATTTTGGAATTCATGACCCCACGAGTGAAGGTAGGGAATATATAAAATGCACTTACTTTAACCAAGTTACTAAAATTAACATTATAAATGTTGAAGCATGAGGAAAGTCTCCACCCTTACTCTAACTAGCCTGAGAACTTAAAACTTTTTTGAATTTTCCAGTCCTGCATCAATGCCTAGATATACATCTGGACCTCCAGGTAACCCTCTAAATTGCCCACTGAAGATCACATATTCAGGCCATCTGATAACCACCTGATAATCCATTATCCAGACCACCAGAAACGACCAAACCTGGAGGCCATCCTTCTATACCACCTGGCATCCATCATCCTGACTGCCTGACATCTGACTGCTAATCATCCTGGACAATCCTAGGGCTAAGAATGAAGAACTGACTGTTCTCAAGAATGTACTTTTATTATTAGAATTTTTAACTTTTCTTTCCTCTTTGGAACACTACTGTGCTATTTATTTATTTATTTATTTATTTATTTATTTATTTATTTATTTATTTTCTTAGCTGTGTTCAAAGTTTGCAGGCTCGAAGAACCTTGAATAAATCTTTATTATCTATTTCTTTTTCAGTTTGTCTGACAACCTTCAAAGAGAGAGTGGGTCAGGTAAACACTTCAAATTTGAGTTGAAACCACTAAAGGCCTATTGGGAAAATATACTAATCCTGAAACACCGCCTTGAACCATTATAATCCCTAATTAGATCAAGTTTATAACTGCTACTCAGAAGAAAATTAAGTATCTTATGGAAGCAAACAAACCTATACAAATATTTATCATTCCATAAAAATTACTAGGCATTCTAGGAGACAAAACCAAGTGACCAAAATAACAGAGAAAGAGAAAATAAAAACAGACCTATATATGTTATCAGAAATACACTTCAAAATTTAATTAGAGAACAGTTTGGGGTCGGGGGGAAGAGGCAATCAGAAACTCTAGAAATGAAAAACAGGATTACTAAAATTAAGATGTTAAAAATGGGTTTAATACCAGATTAGCTACAAAGAATCAAAGAATAAGATTAATAACCTGGAAGATAGGCCAGAAGAAAATACCCAGGTGAAATGTAGAGGGGAAAAAAGATAGAAAATAAAGAAGAGTGTGAAGAGATACATGTGACAGGGGTGTAATGGTCTAAATCCCACTTAGAGAGAAGCAAGACAATGAGACAAAAGCAATATCTTAAGTCTAGCTGAAAAATTTCCCACAGTCATAAAATATCAAACAACCGATTTGAGAAGTTGTATGAACCCAAAGCTGAACAAATTCTGAGAAAATTATACCTAGGGATATCATAGCAAAGTTGTCCAAAACAAGAAACAAATGAAAAAAATTTAAAAACTACTACAAGATAAAATAAAACACCTTCAAAGGATCAACAATAAGACTTCACAGCTGGTTTTGCAAGAGAAACAATGGAGGCCAGGAGACCATAAAATAGCTTAAAAATACTAATAGGAAGTAACTTCTAACCTAGAAATCTATACCCAATAAAAGTAACTTTCAGTCTTAAAGTGAAATAAAAAGATTTTCAGACAAAAACAGACTCTGTCAATAGCAAATAACTAAAGAAAGGTTTTCAAAAGAAAAACAATCCCTAATTGAAACATGCAAATATAAGATGGACTGAAGAACATCAAAAAAGATATGTGAGAAAATCTAAATAAAAGCTTATAATAACAACATAATTGATAGCAATAATAAAATGACAATAATGTACTACAATGTTTAAAATACATATAATTTGAAAAATATGACAACAGGACAAAGGCAAGGATGAGATAGGCAAATGGAGTTAAAATATTCTAAGATTCTTGCCATTATCCAGAAATTGATAAAAGAACTAATTTATAATAGCCTCTAATAAGCAAAGAATACATGTTATAATCTCTAGAGAGTAGCCACTCAAAAGAATAATAGAATGAATAACTGGCAAGACAGGAAATGGAATAAAAAGACTAGTACGAAAATAATCTTGGAAAAAGAACATTAACTAAATGAACCAGATATATCAGTATGCACCCTAAGTACAAATAGACTGAATAGTCCAATTAAAAGAAAACTACTGTTAATCTGGATTTAAAAAGAAGAGCTATATGTTGCTTACTTTAAATAAAAGCACATAGAAAGATTGAAAGCAAAAGGATAAAAAAAAGATTACCTGAGAACCAAAAAAATAAAGGAATGCTGATATAGTCATTCTAATATTAGACAAATGTATTATAACAAAGAATTATTATTAAAAATATAGAGACTCACATTTTATAAGAATAAAAAGTCACTGCATCAGGCATATAATGGCCCTAAAACATAAGCAAAAGTTGACCAAAACATAAATTACAGTAACCAACAGGACAAACAAAGCAAAAAAATCAGTAGTCATTTGGAAGATCTGAACAGAATAAATATGGCTTAATTAATACACACACCATTATATCCAACTGTTGCCAAATTACATTATTTTCTTGTGTACGCTGAACATTTACGAAAACTGACCATATGTCTGGGCCATAAAGAATGTCTCATCATATTTCAAAGATCTGAAATATATAGAACAAGTTCTTATACCACACTGAAATCAAGCTAGAAGTCAGAAACAAAAAGAAAACTAGGAAAAAAAAAAAACTGACGTTTTCAAACCCCAGAATATTTATCAGCAATAAAAAGAAATGAACTACTGATACGAAACCATGAATGTACCTTAAAAACACTATGCTGAGTGAAAGAATTCAGACACTAAGAGTATATAATGTATGAAGCACTAAACAGAACAGTAATCCAGAATAGAAAAAAAAAAAAAAGAGTTGTTACCTTTAAAGTTCAGGAGATTGTATTGGAAGGGACCTAAGGAACTTCAAATTGTATACTTAAGATCTGTGCATTTCAGTTTGTAAATCAGATCTTGATAAAAAGTAGAATTTAAAAACATACCAAATGATATTATATGATGTTTATAGATGAGTGGCTGATTTCATATATGTGTACATGTGTGTGTGTGTGTTTGTAAAATCACAGACTTAGGTAGAAAAAATACATACAAATTTAAGACTGGTTGCTTCTAGGAGAGAAAGAAGCAAAGTGAGTATGACTGGGGCAGATACAAAGGGGCATTTAACCACACTATTATTTTATTTAAAACACATTTAAGGCAAATTCTAATTTTTCTTAGACTATATGAATTATGGATTTGATATGCAGAAGTTTTGTGTGGTTTTTCTAATTTTTATTGTCTTTATTGACTTTAATAAGTGCCAGTGGATATTAAAAACTATCTTGACAAGACTAAGATTCAGTAAATTCTTGACTAAACAAAGATTTTAATTATTGCACAGTTCCACAGAGACATATCAATAGAAGATATTAAATTTTCCCAGCAAAAATGGATTCACTTCTCTGTACAGCAGCCCTCCCTTATCTGTGGAAGGTATGTTCTAAGACTCCCATATATATCTACGATAGTTTAATTTGTAAATTAGGCATAGTAAGAAATTAACAACAATAATAAAATAGAACAATTACAAACAATACACCATAATAAAAGTTACATGAATGTGGTCTCTCTCAAAATATCTTATTGTACTATACTCACCCTAATTCTTATGATAATGTGAGATGATACAATACCTACATGATCAGATAAAGTGAAGTGAATGGCACAGGCATTGTGATGTAGTGTTCAGCTACCTTTGACAATACATGTTTGACCTTGGGTGACTGAAATCGAGAAAATAGAAGCCACAGATAAGGGGGGGACCACTGTATAGGTATTCATGGAAAGTGGGGAAAATTTCCAAAAGGAAATATAATTGTAGCACTCTGCTTCTTGTTAGGAAAATACCATCTATATGTGTATATAAGGTAGTATAGTGATACATTAATTTTCATTCTTATACTTCATTTGTATCAGCAATCATCCTTCTAAAATTCTTTAGCAGAAGACCATTAATATACAAAAAGTAACAATCTATTCTGGTGGGAAAATGCTAAAATACAGTCCATTTATGTAAGAAAAAATTAAATTTTTGAAAGCTATAAAATCCAGAAGGCTTAAAATGTTATTTTTACACTACTCACTTCTCCCATTAATGTCCCTAAATATAAAAAGTATAAATGAAGACAAAACTACTAAAATAGGTAAGTAACAAATCTATTTTACTAGATCTAAGACACCATCAATTTTAGGAGGTACAATAATTTCAGAGATACTAATATGTGAAAAAAATGTCAGAATACATAAAATGTTTGGTTTTTATTTCAATTTTTGTGTGTGTGTGAAAATATAGATGACCTAACCTAATTGATAGCAAAGTCCAAAGAGAGACTTCTGAAGATGGATTATAATTTATAATTACAAAGCACTGAAATCTTTATATTCAGTACCTGAGTAATCTTTTTAAGAAGTGTTAGGTAAACTCCAGTTTCATTTAAAAAAAAAATCATTCTTTCAGCAGTTAGAACAGACTTGAAAGACTAACTGTTTAAGTCAATAATGTATGCGACACTCCCATTTAGACATCCTATATGTCTTCTCTCTTGTTAAGCTATTAGAAAGGGTAGTTTATATTCATTCTTTCCACTTCCCCAAATCTCATTTACTCATGACCAACTGCAATAATAATCTGGATATTTTTGCATATTGAAATAGTTAAATAATCATTTTTAATGTTTAGTCAAAACAACAGATAAGAATACATACGCATTTATGTGTACTTTATTAAAATAAATGTTTAAAGAAAAATAGTATAACTTATTAGTTTAGCTGCATAAATCAATCAGAAATTGTGGCTCTCATAACACAGAACAGATAATATTATTAACTAAATATATCATTTGATTACAGTCTATGAAATGGCAGCATGTTAAGTACATTCACATTCATTATCTTGTTTTAATTCTCAGAGCCACCCTACTGGCTAACTAGGTTATCACATCTATCAATCACTAAGGACACTGAGCTTCACAGATTATAAAAAGAGTTAACAGCTTTATTAACTTGGACAAGTTCTCAAGAGAGTATTCGGACCCAGATCTTCTGGTTCTAAGTCATGCTTCACACTTTCTGTGGCATAAATGGATTATAATATTAACTACTTCACAAACTATATGTTTAAGTTTTGCAAATAAAAGACAAATGATCATTCTACTTCAAATCTATTAAATTTAATAAGAACTTGACAAATATCATATGAAAAAATTATGAATAAAAAAATATGTATGTTACCACAGTAGTCAAGTAGCTCAGAGTGAAATGAAGACTTTCATACATGAAACCAATGAGCACAACACATGAGATGGCTACAAATGTTCTAACCAACCTCATTCCCCATCCTAAATAGCTTATAAACCAACAGCATTCTTATGGGCTTTAACTGCATGGGAAAGCTTAATAGAATATTAATCTAGCCCCGGAAAGCATAATTTGAATATACAGTGAGGGAAGGAGAGGGTAATCCAAACCAAAGAAAAGCAAAAGCATAAACATAGAGGCAGGAATGACCATGTATCTGAAGAACAGTGCTGAAATTGTACAAATGAAAGAGATTAATTAATAAGGTGGGATCAAATTATGGAGAGTTTTGGATTTCACCTATAGACAAAAGGAAATGTGTTCTACAGGTAACAGCATACAGGGCTGACTAAAATGCATAGTGCAGTCTAAAATATCAATCAGGAGGCTATAGAAATAGCCCATAGGTGGGATTATAAGCATCAAAAATAAGCATCAAAACTGCAGTCAATCTAAGAGACATTACAAAGGAAGAACAAATTAAGGAAAATTATTCATAAAAGTGAATGAAAAAGTTTGATATAAATACCAATTTTTCTTGGTATAAATTTATGTTCAAAATTCAAAATTAATTATTGCCTTAAGCATACAGTAAAAAGGAAATATAATAATTGTGGCCATGAAGAAAATACATTTAGGTGGCAAATCATCAGGGATGTGCACCCAATACTGCTGATTCTCATTCTGTGAACACAGTTAAGATTAAGCCTCCTCACTCTCTTGAAGTTAGATATGACCATGTGATCACAATTAATTAGAAGAAATGGCACAAGTCTCTTCCCCATGGATGCTTCAGTCAGCATAAAACTTACCAAAGTCAAGGCAGAATATGGATGGTAGTTTTTTGTTTGTTTGTTTTTTAATTTTAAGTCATGGTTTCTTGCATGTGTTTTTAAAGACTGTTGTCACAGGCTCTCATCAACTACCTTTTTTCATTTGTATCCTCTCTATTTTGTGCTTTCAAAAAGACCAAGTAGATTTCCAGGTATATGAATAGCAATATTAATGTTATGTCCTAAATATGCAAAGTAACACTAAGATATTTGGAATTATCTGCATAAATGTAAAACTGCTACCAAGATCAGCTCATATGTATAAAGACAGGCACTGGCTATGGACAAGCAATTTATTAAAAAAATACAGTAAGAAAACAATCACAAAATAATAATTTCTAGTAATGTTATCTTAATTAGCTACTTAAAAAAACTCTTCCTGAAAATATTTCTGTGACTTCAGCAAAGATATGTTACATATTTCCTTATAACAAAAAAATAAATTAACACTGTAATTCAAAATTACACTTTAATCTACCAAAATGCCTCAGTGACATTTACAACTAAATTTATATTCTGAGAAAGAAAGCAACATTTTTCCCCAAGTATTTTCTATTTATTAAAACAGGCAATAACATTCAACAAGTTAACAATCACACAATGATTAACGTCAAAACCTTGGACATTAGTTAATGTGTGCTGTTTTATCAATGGTAATAAAACATCTATTGAAATTAAAATGCTGAAACATTTTACAAAACCTTCATCTCATGACTGAGCAATCTGAATATAACAAACTCGTCTGCCAGAAAAACTGTCTTCTAAATTGAAAGAAAATGTTTCAGCAAACTGGGGGGAAAACTCTAAAAATAGAAATGTTTATTACATATACTTTTTAAAGGCCTGTTATTAATTTAACAATAAAAATGTCGACTCCAAATTAAAGGCTAGATTGAAGACAGTTTCAAATTCTATCATGTACCTAATAATCTAATATCAACCTTTTAGACTTTAATGATTTATAATATCATTTGTTACTGCATTATTATACAAAAGGAAATAAAGGAATGATAAGTCCATATTCTGGCACAGCTGTTAAGTTCCAATTAAGTCTTGTTTTCAAGACTAAATATGATTAACACTGTAATTCAAAAATTAAATTAAAGTGATAATATTTTTCTGTTCAACTGCTACCCTTTGCAGTCTGGACTTTTGAAATCAAAATATTCAACTACCTACAATAATTTAGGGAGAGAAAAAAAGATATAAAGGTGATTTAACACAAATGTGTTTCACAATAAGTAGAAAAGACATGCTGTTTGTTTAAACAGATTATGTTGAAGAATCCTAAATATAGACAAGATGGGGAATATAAATACATTCCAATGGTAGATCTTATCTGGGTTAAATTGTTGTAAATTCTCTTATCAAACCTCTGCTACATTCAAAGGCTTAAATACAGGAGTGCCAATATTCTGTCTTGGACAAATAACAGTATCTACCTCTGAGTTCTAAGGATTATATTAGATAACACTTTTAAGAGCAATTAACACAGTGACCAGTACACAGGAAACATTCAATAAATGTTTCATTTAAAAACAAAATAAAAACCTCACCCCAGAAACAAATTCTAAGGCCTAAATAAATAAATCAGTATGAAATTCCCATATTAGCACAGAGTACACTGTGCTAAGTACTCTCAGTAGCGAGATCCAAGAGAAACATAAGATGTGATTTGTGTTAATTTCAAAATGGCTTTCAAGTTGTCAGTTTTTTATCATTAGTCTCACAGGAGGAAAATAAAGAGAATTTTTAAAATTTAAAAACAAGAATAAAAGAACAAGATAGACCTAAATGTACTAATATAGAAAGCTGATCATTAGATATTAAATCAATGTTCTTTTCAACAAGATGGAAAAAAGGCTGCATGGGATATAAAAAATTAAAAGCTAACAATATATATAAGTAAAAAACAATTTAAAAAATTAGACGATGCTGATCTGATTTCTACTTCCAGTAATGGCAAGCTAGATAATTTGCATCAAAATTGTGAAGGCCTCTAAACAGCTAGATGAAAAAATTTTTTTCTTATTTCTTAAAAACTGAAGAACTCTTAAGATATCGGGAAACTACTGTACCAAAACCTAGATGCAGAAACCCAAATGGCTAAATAAACTCAGCATTCCCAGTTGCTTTTGCCTTGAGAGCAAGTGCCAGTCCTGAGGAAACCAGTGGGAAAAATGAGCTGCGGCTTTGGTGGCACTGAACATCAAGAGGAACAAAATTCAAAGCTCTGGGCCTATACAAAGTGGAGAGTTTACTAAACCATATTCAAGCAACATTAAACTGGGACTCTAAGGGCTACCCTATCAGGGTAAGTAAGGATGAATCAGAAATAAACTAGCTCTTTAGGTTTGTATCACCAGGATGGTCAGGGGAATTCTGATTCCCGAACTTAGATTATGTTGAGCTTTGGACTAATAGTGCCCTAGGGACCTTTTAGAAATACGCAAAATCCTATCTGATGGATCAACATAGGCCTCACATTATTCCTATAATTTTTTTTTAAACACCTACAACACTTGGTATTCCTAGGTGGTCTACCATCCAAGTACTAACCAACCAGGCTCAATCCTGCTTAGCTTCCAAGATCAGATGAGAGATCAGGTACATTCAGGGTGGCATGGCCATAGACTATTACTACAAATTTTAAAATCTAATGACAAGTCATGAGTGAGAAACATGAGAAACTATTGCTAACAGAAACAAACCCATGAAGATTTCAGATATTGTAACTGTTATATCTAGACTTATGTTTACTATATTAAAGAAGTTTTAATCTAGAGCTCAAAAATATTTTCAGGGAACAAGAGTTATAAATAGTAAAACTGCCAATTTAAAAAAGAATCAAACAGAATTTCTAGAAAAAGTAACAGAAATTATGAACTCAACTGATGAGTTTAACAATAAATAAGAAGTGAGTAAAGTGAGATTCAATGACCTAAAGGGCAGATTAGACACTATTATCCAGAATGTGGCACAGTGAAACAAAGAAATGTAAAATAAAGAAGAAAAATATTGAAAATATAGTGAGAAGGATCAGAGACCCAGAAAGAGAGGAGAGAAAAGGACAGAGATAACATTTGAAGAGAAAATGAATGAGATTCCTCCAAAACTGAGGCACTATCCAAAATTTAGAAGATGCTTGTCATAATGATGCTTGACATGGCAGAGACAATACATGATACTACATTAATGATACTACATTAAGTTGATTTTTTTTTCCAATAGCCATTTCAAGATGAAAAAGAAATGTTGAAAAAAACTAAGAAAATTTTACAGAAAAAAAACTGACACCTAGGGATCAAATGGTATTAGCAGATTTGAAAGTCTACTGACATGCAAAATTTAGGAGCAACATAAAACTTCAAAGCAGATGAGAGTTGCTCTTTTATCTAATAAATTTGAATATTATTAAATGTTCATCATAATGAACTAGAATGACAAAAGAAAAGCTGAAAATAATATAAGAGCATACTGATGTTCAATGCACATAAACAAAAGGCTTGATGAAACAAAACAAATACCAAATGTGATTTCCCAAAAATCAATTCAGTAGGTAAAAACAAAGAAGCGTACAGTGATAGCTATCTGAAGGACTGACACAAGGTGCTCATCTCTATTTCGCCTAAGTAGGAACTCAAGCTAGATAAGTGGGCATTGTTCAAAGACTGCAAGCCTTAGATGTCTGGGACAAAAGTTCACAGTCCAAAAATACACTAAATTGTACACTTAATAATGGTTAAAATGAAAAATTTTATGTTACACATTCGTTTTACAATAAAAAAATTTCACACACACATAGAAAAAAAAAGCATAGAGGATTGGAGAGGGAGGGAAAGAGATGAGCAGAACTTAAAGAGTTTTATTAAAACTTTGGAGGAGAAGACATAAGGAATCTAGGGAGGGTATAAGAAAGGAGATGAAATCACTGGGGAAGACAAGCCAAGGAACTGACTACAGGTGCTTGGACCTAATAGCAGGAGCTGCTAGGGACAGGGAAACATGCACTATGTTGTCAGCACTCATGCGGACTTAGCATAGATCTTTAATGTACTTTCAATTCTGCATACTGAAATAGTCTAACAATCTTATAGCCTTTCACATATTATTCTGTTTTATCTTTTAATTCCCAAGGCAATCAACTTTCTGCCTTAGTGGGTCAGCTCTTTTTGTGAGGCCATAAAACTTCCTCTTGATCTCTTAACTGTATTACATAATATACATACAATGGAATAGTACCAATAAAAGTAACAAACTACTGATACAACATGGATGAGATCTTTAAAACATTGTCCTCAGTAAAAGAAATGAGACAACACAAAATATTATATAATTCTATTTATGTAACACTTTAAAATATTAAAAGCTAACTTATAGTGGTAGAAATAAGATCTAAAACACTGGGAAAGGGCATGACGGAACATTCCAGGAAGATGGAAATATTGTCTTGGGTACAAGTTACACAAATGTATGCATTTGTCAAAACTTATCTAACTGTAAACTGAATATGTGAATATTTCACTGTATGTAAATTATACACAAAAAAATTTAAACTACTACAATTTCCTCAGTACTATTCAGCAAATCTCTTAAGTATATAAAATTCGTTTCCTCTGAATTTTTATTCTCCTATTCACTTTCAGTGCAAACAAAACCAAGTAGTACATTTAAGTGATTCACATCCATTATAAAATCTACAATAATCTTGCTTCTGATAAAAGTAAAACCCTCCTTTTCTTTTTTTCCATTTTATATATAAAATAAGACTCTGTCTTTTGAATTATGTCCATAAAATATAGAAGAGCTTCTAGATTATTTGATATATTGGAACTGAGATTTCAGTCTCTAGCTTAGAGGTTGATCTCTAAGATTTTTCTATTACTTTAACTTCTTGAAATAAGACTACTGGTATTATTTTAGTTAAAAAAAAAGTTACAGGTCAACTTTCTTTGCAACTGACAAACCATCTAGCTTTCACAAAAACTAGCCTTTTTAAAGTTTTATGGCCAACTCTTTCGCTGTGCTCTTTTTCTTGAGAGGTAATTCTTAGCAGGAGACTATGTCAACAGCTTAAAAATAAATTCATCTAAATATGTCTTTCTCCTTTACATCTGAATAGTAGTTTTCTCATGTATCCCTGGCATCTTCTGACACTTTGTAAAATAAACCAAAACTTCCAATCTTTTAACAGGTTACGAGTTTTTTGTCACTGCTAATGAATTATCTATAAAATTCCCTCCAAACTCATTACATTCTATGTGTCTTGAAATTTTTTTCTTTTACATTGCCAGCATGCTATCCCCAGATGCACACTAATGCCATCCATTTTATAAAACTACTATTCATCATGACTTTTTATCTTTTTAGGTCTATCAATATCCTCATTTTCTACCAAAAAAGAACACAATTCAATCATTTTATTGCTTTATGCTTTGAGTATTAACATAAAAGAAGTTAAACAGTTTTTCAGGTATTTCTTACATGTGTTAATTAGATGCAAATTGCTCTTCAACTATGCTGTAAAATTCTCTTATTTATTTTAGCTCAGCACAGAGCAATCTTCTGATCTTTCAAATTCACCAGTTTCATCAGAGTTTGTCTTAAAATTGTGTGGTTACCTTACAATTTTGGTTTGAGATGCTAACCTTGTCATTTTAGTTCAAATGGGATGTTTCTTCAGATATACTCTATAGATCTAAGATGCCTTCTAGTTCTTAATGAGGCAGAATATTCTAGAACCTATGACACAGGCTTGCTTGATTTCTCCAGTGTTTTCACAAGACAGTATGCAATTGGGAGGGTAAAGGCTTAGTTATCTATAATACTGTGTAGAACTAGTAAAAAAAAATTTTTAAAGAGCACCAGCAAAAAAGTTTTCCATTGAACCCAAAGGGGCACATCTTATCATAAACTACTTCTAAAGATACTAATGAAAATTACAGCACCCATCGAAGTTTACTTATTGGAGCTCCCAATTCCAAGGTATTGTATCAAAAGTATATATGGCAGAATAAAAGTTCCTATGAATTTGATCTGCTAAAAATTTGTAGAAAGTTCTTTTCTTGCAATAAATTTGTTTGTTAAATACTGATTACCTACTCAGTAAGCCCTGACTTTTCAAACACACAATTTCTCAACCTTGGCACTACTGATTGACATTTTGGGATGGGTAATTCTGTTTTGAGGGACTGTTCTAGGTATTATAGGATGTTGAGCAGCATGCCCAGTCTCTATCCACTGGATGCTAGTGGCTTCTCCCAGGTGTCCCAATCAAAAATGTCTCCAGACACTGCCAAATGTTCACTGGAAGACACAACAGAACCACAGTACTAAATCAAAATCCTTCCATCTCAAGAAAGATCTGGGAATTATGTAAAGCTGTTCAGTACTTTCCAAAGCTTCTCTCCAAGTGTTACATAAACTAAACTAAATCATAAAAAAAAAAACAAACCTAGAATCAAGCATAGTTATTTCTATATAGTAAGCACCACATTATTATTATTTAATGAATTATGAATAATTATTCTATTCATACTATACATGTTTCTGTTAGATGGGTTACTTCCCATTCTCTTCCTTTTAAAAATAAATGAAACAGAAAGAGATTTAACAGGAAAATGGAGGCAAAGAAGAAAGTCAATGATAGAAATTTTAAGCAATCTGATTCATTTAAAAACAATTACTGACATTTCAAAAGATGCAAGATACATTTACTACTTATTTTCTATGCATCTAAGCATTGTTATATATATGATATAATGTAATTAACCAGACAAGTCTTTGGAAAATGAAAACATTTTGATATATTACTTAAGATATACCTCTTAGGATCTGTGTAAAATTGTTTAGTGAGTATTAGTAAGAACACTATTTTAAGATGCATTACCATTATAGCTTAATCATATTCTTTTGAGTAAATTTTTTATAGAAAATGATACAGTGTACTGTCCTCCTTTCCTTTTCATTTAAAATTCTTAGCCACTTTTCTAAAAATCAGAAGTTGAAAGACAATCTTCATTGTATGCTCCTCCTTTGATAATCATATACAATTGGGACCATAACTTAGGACCTTAAAGTACATGACCATGTAAATAAATAAACATTGTTTATGATTTTTAAAAATCATGCTATCAAAATTTTAACAGTCTGATAATCAAATAAAAGTATCCATCATAACTAAGCAGCTAGTAAGGCTCTTACCTACAACCAATATTTGGATCAGCATTTCTTGAAAGCAGTAACTCTACACACTTCAATATCTGTTCCTCTGAGCCACGAGCAGAACATGCGGTTATCAAAATAGTTTGTTTATCTAGAGTGAACAGAAAAATGAGAACCGTGCCCCCCACATCAATAAGAGCATCTGATTCCTTTTACCATCCAAAAGATTCTACATATTTACTGTATGCTTAAAATTCTATTCCCTAATCTCTTGCTCTTATTAGATAACTGTCTTCTTTCATCAAAAAATGAGGTTAGAGATGAACTGCCTTAATCTTCAAATTGTATCTACAATTCATTTATTTATATTCTTTCCCTATTCTTACTTCTTCAAGAGAACAGGAAAATAGTTAAGAACATTGACACTGTGTAGAGATACTGCCCAGAGTTGAATACTTTTTGATTGATTAAAATTTGCCTTGCTGAACTCATGACTGAAAAACAATGACTGATATTCTTTGATTTCACTTCTTTACTCCTTATTCATTTGACAATTTATTGAAATCTGGCTTATGCTCAAACTACCCTACTGAAAATGACCTAACTGCCACATCTATTGGTTTTGTTTTCTTTTTTCAGTCCTTTTCTACTTACCTATCTGAGCTCACCCAGTTTACTAAAAATCTCTTCTTCCCTTGGCTCCTACAGCATTAGCAAAGATTAGGGTAGATTAAAAACAAAAACACTTAAGAACTGGGAAATTCAAAATAGGTAGAGGCAGCCATGGTTTACATTAGTGGTTTAATACTGATGAGATACAGAGTCTAGTCCCAGTCCTGCCACTAATAAAATGATTACAGTGCTATCTTAATATCTCAGGAGATCTAATTCGTAGATAGGAAGGTATTATCTACCCTCTTTGCCCATGAGGCTATTGTTAGATGCATAGAATTATTTATGTAAACAGTCTATGAAAAATATAAAATGTCTTAACTATAAGATAGTCCCCTGATTACAAGAAGCAGAGAAAGGAAACTTAGTTCTTTGAGCAGAATATTTTATATACTTTCAAAAAATTCATTCCTAAATTTAGCTTTCATTGGGTGGTATTTTAAAATGACATAACAAAAACATTTGTAACAGCAGCTGATTAAACATAAAACTGTTAATAACATGATAATTTAAATGAGAAAAAATAGAAATAGTTTTACAAATATCTAATGTAGGCACAAACTTAATGTAAAAATTAATTCTAAAATAAAATCTATACCTGAATTATGAAATAAATTTAACTGCCTGTTGGAAACATGTTGAAAAGAAGTAATCAGTAATTCAACATAATAAAACTGTATTTGTACATACACTCTATTTTTCTAAAGCACTCAAAGCACTACTGAGTAGAAATTACTTAATAACAGAAAAATATAGATTTAATAAAGTATATTTGAAACAAATTTAAGTAATATAGTTCAGAGTTAAGTTTTAAATTCCAAAGACTGATTGTCAAATAATTCTCCACAAAACTGTCAGTTTTTTGATGTTTTCTTTCGATGCATATTTCTTTTATAAAAATAACCCAAATCCTCCAGTATAGAAGCTTAAGATACATAATAACACAACCACTTACAAAGATAATATAAATGGAATCTACTTCTTTAGAAAAGAGAGTTTTTCAAAATTTCTATGGTTTCCAATTTGATTTTGTCTGTTATTTACTTAATATAACTATAGGAAGAATTTTTTAAACTGCTTTATTTCACTTTGCATAATAGCTGATTGGGAATCAAGAAAATCACAGTAAACATAATCAGTTACATAATAAAACATCTTATTCTTATTCATTTTTTTCGAGGACAAAGATTTTAAAGTAAATATATGAAAACAGAGCATGGAAAGTATATACCATAACCCTTTAACAGTATATACCATCACCCTTAAAACAAGTTTCTAAACAGAGAAATATACAAAGTAAATTTTTCAATATGTTAAATATTTAAAACATCTTACCCTTATCAAAGCTTGCATTAGCACCTCTGTCCAAAAGGACCCGAACCAGTTCTACATTGGAAACGCTAGCAGCATACATAAGGGGAGTCCATCCATACCGAAAGCTGGAATCTACACTAATGCCTGTCAAAACAAAAACTAGCTTTTAAAAGTCTCCATGACCAAAAAATAAAAAAGAAAGATCATTGTCACCTTAATATACTTAAAAGTTCTGGGCACTGCGATATCATCATGTTCTTTATAACAGGAAGGAATTTCTTGGTAATAACAGCTTCAGAAAAGTAGCAAATTGTTATATCAAGACTTAAGAAAATTAGCTAACTTCATTTTCACTGCAGGCACTATGTTCCAAGAGACCTGATCTGATAAATGTTTTATCATATTTACAATTTCTATAACAGGTTTTACATGCTACCGTTTTCTCTCTAGGGGAGTTGGAAAAAATTTTACATAGATAAAATGTCTTTTTAATTAGAATATTATATATTTCTATGGTGGCAAACACCACATATATTCTTAAGAGTGCCTTAACGTCCTTATCAATGCAAAACTTATCCATCGGTGACTGGTCAAACATAAGGCTAAAAAGATAGGTTAGGGTTAGGTTATAAAAGCAATTTTAAGAAATGTAAATGTACTTTGTGTTTCAGGCATCAATATCATTATACTTGTATTGTAAAGACAACAAAGGTACCACCATTGAGAGTGGGACAGGAGGCTGGGAGACCAGTTATGAGGCTAGAAGCCTATGCTTAAATCAGAATAAGGGCAGTGGAGAGAAAGAGGATAGAATATAAAAACATTTCAAAGGCAGAATCATCAGAATTTAAAAGTACTTTGAGGAGGAAAAGTAAAAGAAAAGAACAAGTCAAAAATGACCTTCAGGTTCTACCTAAGACAAGTGAATGACAAGCAGTATACTAAAATAAGGAGAGGCAAAAATGAGATATCAGGCCTGAGGAGCAGGATAGTTTTAAAGCCTCTGTCCAGAATGGGAGAGGAAAGACTAACGGTTAAGGATGGATGAGAACCAGCTGACCTTAAAATTCTCAAATCATTAATGGTACAAATCCTTTGAGTCATCTCATTTTTTCCAACAGCATTGACAGCTTTGGTCATATATAAAAAAAAAGGTTGAATTGATCTAGGTTTGGATTTAGGGCTGTGGAACTGCATGGATGTGACATGAGAGCAAGGATAAAATGAGGCAGTGAACACAACCTATTAAATTCATATAAAACCTTTTCTATAAAGAGATCAAGATGTAAATGGTATTCTCTCTCTTCAACCTAATAATTGCTAATGTTAATAGACTGCTTTTGTTTCAAAGGAGAACCTGTATGTGAAAATCACTTAAGATAGGTCTGCCTCGAACTCCTTTTAATTTAGTGTTTTATAGTCTATAAAGGGTTCCAATTCATAAAGATAAAGGTCATATCACTGAAGCAACACAAACTTGAGTTGGGGAGAACTCACTTTTTTTCTGCAGGGACACTAAGCTGTTGAAAGACTAATTTTAATTGATATAAGGTGCATGATAATCACTGAGAGAAAACAACATAAAATCATCTTAGTACACAGATACACTGCTGGAGCAACCTGTGTAACAAATTTTCTGCTTTAAACTGCTGCACCTGAAAGCATATGAAAGAGATCAGAGAAAAGACTTTTTCTCATTATTGTTTCCTTACTGGCATTACTGTTCAAACCATGACAGTGCAGATAAAAAGGATACAATGTGAAGAAAAAGATAAGCAAATGTGACATGTTAGTATAAAAATTCTTAAAAAATCATCACTTCTCATACTCAAAAAAACATCTATTATGCTCTAGGCATAGTATAAAAACAGTAAGTTTAAGAGAACTGACACAATATATTATTCAAATCTTATTCAATTTCATTCTCCAATTACAAACTCAAGTTCCACTCTCCAGTCACATGGATTCTTCTTTTGTTGTAGCAGCTTATATTTACAAAATGCCTACATGATCAAAGATCTTTATTAATGTATTCTCTCACTTTAATTTTTCCCTTCCAAAAAAAATCCTTTGACATAATACATGTCGATTTAAAGAGGAGTGGGGGTGGAGATTGAAGCTCTGGAAGGTTTGGTAAATTGGTCAAGATTACAGAGCCATCAAGTGACACAGCTAGTAATCAAATCCAGAACTGTACTGTTTTTCTAAAATAATTTATTTTCCACTAAACTATGCAGCATCTCTAGTAAAACAGAAAAAACATTTTTCTATATACTATCTCATTTAACTATTTCATGTGTGAATGTTTTTTATCTACAAATAGATGGTAAATGCCTGTTACTCCTTTGGATAATTTCAATCGTTATTATCAACAACTCACATTTCTTGGTCAAGGTATTTAAAAAATATATAATATTTAATTTGATCCACAGAAAAAAGGTTGTGGGATACAGACCAGAATTATGTTTTACATAAAGAAATAGAAGCTCTGGAAATTTAAATGACTTTCCCAAGAAAGCACAATGAATAGGCAATAAAGCTGGAACAGATACCCAGATATTCTGATTTCTACCTCAGGCCTCATTTTAAACATACACACACAAGCAGCATGGGGAAAGAACATAACTATACATAACTAGAATCGACTCTTGAAAAAGATATAACAAGATATCAAGGAAATGCTGAGGAAAGTAAGAATATGAATAGGGGAGGGTTAGTTTGAGTAATCCTCTTTTAGAAGTGGAAGAACTAATGGAAGGTAACAGGGTGACATACTAAATTTGTGAATAGAAGAAAAGGCAAAGATAACTCGGAGTCAGGAAAGATATGTAGCAGGACACAGTATATTAACGTTCACTGTGATACCATTAGAAGAGCAACTCAATCCTTTTAAAATAAGGAACAGTTGTGAACTGAGGACAACAGCATTGGGCTGAAACTCTCTCATCTCTCACCAGAATTTAAGAGCTCCTCGACCAGTGAAATATCTCCTGTGGTCAATGCCTTCTTAAACGTTTCATTCTTTTCTTCAGTGGGTAATGGTCCTTTTAATTTCTAAACAAAGAAGTGGGTTAAAAAAAAAATCTTGTTATACATATTTTAATTTCCACTGCAGCAGGAAACAATATTTGGTTTTAGGTTTTTGTTTTTGACGGGGGCGACATAAAAGTTTGTAGAGAATTCATGTCTACAATTAAGTTTAAAGGGACCAGTTAATGATGGGTCCAAATCCAAATGAAGAGCAACATCGACAACCTAAGGAAGCACAGTTGATGGAAAGCACATTAGGGAAACAGGAGGAAAACTTTACGGGTTGGTTTGAAGTCCAAAAGATTCTTTATCCACTGGAAAATTAAGTTAGGGAAACAGGCGAAGAAGTAAGAGGTTTCACAAGGCCGGGCCTCAGAGGGCCAGAGAAGAAGGCCCATCCAGGCGCGGTGAAGACAAAGCCTCCTCTGCTACCTGGGTTGCCCGATCGAGATACCCAATCTCCCAGCCGTCGTCCTCGCTCTCGCTACTCTCGCCTCCACCGGCCACAGCCAGGCCGCGCAGCGTGCCCGCCGCCATGCCCGCCGCCATGCCCACCCGAAGCGCTCCACCCGCACCACTACGCGCGCCCGCCCACCCTCTGCGCCTGCGCACTGAGGGGAAGGCGAAGGGCTGCGCGGGAAGGGCTGCGCGGGAAGAAGCGACGTGCGACATGGAACCTTGGGTCCTTAGGCGCAGGTGCATGGCCTCACACAGTACCTCTCATCCCTCCTTCTAAACCTATGAACTGGGGAGTTGAAAATCCATTATCTGGAGGCGTTGGTGGGGCTGACAGGGTTTAGTTAAGGTCCTAGTGGGTGCTTCCATTTTTTTTTTTTCCGGGAATTTTAAGGATATTAGTTTGATGAAGTTCTTGCTTTTAGGGACTTCCCCCTGTAGCAGGAACAGAATGGGGATTTTATGCCAAGTAAGACTATGCTTTCACTCCCATCCCCTTCAGCCTCCCCCTGCTACCTCCACTGTCAAACATGTGTCCCATAAGAGAAGGACTGCTGTGGGTCAGAATACATCCCTAAGGAACACTACCCATACATTCAGGAAGCCATTGGACAAATGAGAGCCTAGAGGAGCAAGGAGAATTCTTCCTTTAAATTTCATGTGATTTCAGATTTCACTGTAGACTCAGAAACAAAAACATTTGCCCACCTAGGAAGTGGGCAAAAATTCAGCCAAGAAAAGAGAGATCGCGGGAAAAAGTATCAAAAGAGCTGGGAAGAAGAAATGATTTAAATTTTCAGAGAGCAAATAAATACTACAAACAACTCCAGATGAAAGTGGCCTAAACTCTCTTTTCTGCATCTAACTTCTAGTGATGATTTTTGCCACCACAAAAAAGTATACCCATTAAGGAAAAGCACACATTTATGTACATCAAGATGATTTGAAAGGAATGTAGCCATGTATCATTCTTTGAAAGTTTCGCAATATATTTTTTTCTTAAGGAATCTTTGATGTAAGATTTTGAGGTGATTTACTTAAGAGACTTTCACAGATAAGTATTTTTAAGTAGTTGGGTTATTCTAGGGCCATGCCTGTTTTTCTAAATGCATTCATTCAGTAATTTTTATGGATCATTGAGCACAGCAAGGCACAACTAGGTTTGGGGAGACAACGTCAAGACAAACGAAGCTGCCTGTGGAGCTCACATTTTAATAAAGAAAATCAATAAGCAAGTAAACAAAACTACTGTAGATTACAGATTACCCAAAGGAAATAAACAAGTGCTCAGATTCTGGGATCAAAACATTTAAGCTGTTTCCAGGCCAAATCACTTACTACCAGTAGTTGTGTGCCCTCGGGCAATTCACTTATGTTCTGTTGCATCAGTTCTCTTATCTGTAAAATGGAGATAATTATAGGACCAAACATATATGGTTGTTGCAAGGACAGAATAAAGTAATGGGCTTGGAATAGGACCAGTCTTAATGTAAGATGAAAATAGATCTTAGCTACTATTATTATTATGTTAGATAGGTTAGTTAGATATGAGTAGAGTCAAAAATGACAAGAAGGAGCCAGCCATTAAAAAGTGGGAGAGCAGAGCTTTCCTGGCAGAGGAGGTGGCTAGTACCAAGGCCCTAAGGCAGGAAAAAGCATGGACCCAGGCCTAGAGTGGGGCAAGTGAGGCCCCCTGGGGAGCAAAATTTAAGAGGCACTCACTCTTAGGGTTCTGTAAGTTCTTACATTTTGCATCATACATACTTTACTTACTCCACCTTTGTCCTTGCCCTACTTGAACAGAAAGGAGGCCTGAGACTGGAGCTTCATGAAGGAATGGGTATGTGAGGAGAGGACCTTGCAAGCCTAAAGTAAGGATTTTACTTTAAGAGCAATTGAACATTGAAATATTTTTAAAGTGGTGAAAGATATATTCTCTCTCTCTCTCTCTCTCTCTCTCTCTCTCTCTCTCTCTCTCTCTCTGTGTGTGTGTGTGTGTGTGTGTGTGTGTGTGTGTGTGTGTGTGGTGTTTATGAGCATCTGGCTAAGTAGTGATGCCTTTTAATAAGGTGGGGAAATACTAGAGGACAAACTTGAAGATAAAGTAAACCTCTCAAAATTAACCTATTCAAAACAGAATACTCAAGTGTAGCTGTCAAGTGGTTAGTCGGATATTCAAGTATGAAGCTCAGGAGAAAGGATGATCCTGGGGATGTAAATATGGGAGTTATCTATACATAACTGATTTTTAAAACTTTGGGATTTACTCGCCAAGATATTTTTGTAAATACAAATGCTATAGTCTGAATATTTGTGTCCCACCAACCGCGCCCCCTCCCCAATTCTTAAGTTGAAATCGAATTGCAAATATGATGGTATTTGGAGGTGGAGCCTTTGGGAGCAGATTAAGTCATGAGGGCAGAGCCCTTATGAACAGGATTAGTGCCCTATGAAAAGGACCCCAGAGATCTCCCTTGCCCTTTCCACTATGTTAGGACACAACAAGAAGATGCTCTATGAACCGGGAAGTGAGCTCTCACCAGACACCGAATCACCAGCACCTTGATCATGGACTTCTCAGCCTCCAAAACTGTGAGAAATAAATTTACAAACCACCTGGTCTATTCTATTCTATTAGAGTAGCCTGAACAAACTATGACAATAGATAAGATTATTCTAGACAAAGGGACAAAGGGACTCGATAGCTAAAACAATTCTGAGAAAAAAGAATCAAGTAGGAGAATATCTTCTGTGTGATTTTAAGACTTATTGTGTAGTTATAGTAATCAGAATTGGGTTGTATTGAAAAAGGGGTAGATACATAGATCAATGGAACAGACCAGAGAACCTAGAAATAGACCCACACGAGTAAGGCCAAACGATTGTTGACAAAGGTGCAAGAACAATTCAATGGTGGAAGGATAAAATAGGTTAAAAAAAAAAGGAACCTATTTAACCCTCATGTCTTTTCAAAAAATAACTCAAAATGGATTACAGATACAAATATTCATAACAGTATTAAGTCTACTAGGCAAAAAGAGGAATCAACAAGTCCATTAATTGATAAATGAGTAAACAAATGTGGTATAACCATACCATTTATATTAGTTTTCTAGGACTAGCATAACAAACTGGTGGCTTATAACCATAGAAATGTATTCTCTTAGCATTCTGGAGGCTAGAAGTCTGAAATCAAGGTGTCATAGCCCCATGCTCTCTCTGAAAATTGTAGGAGAGGATCTTTCCTTGCCTCTTCCTAACTTTTAGTGTTTGCTAGCAATCCTTGGCATCCCTTGGCCCATAGATGCATCACTTTAATCTTTACCTGTGTATTTAGGGCTGACCCTAATTCAGTATGACCTCATCTTAACTTGATTACATCTGCAAATACTTTATTTTCAAACAAGGTCACATTCACAGGGTCTGAGTGGAAAAGAATCTTGTGGGAAAACTATTCAACTTCGTGCACCGTGTATGTCAGTATGTTTTCAAGATCCGTGTTCCAGCATATATCTGTACTTTATTCCTTTTTATGCTGACTAATGTGCAGTATTGATTTTAGAAGGTGATTTCAGGAGGTGGCAAAATCTAGCAAAAGGCAAATGTAATTGTGAACTGGAGAAGTAGCAGGGAAAATGGAGAGGAGAGGATGTATTCAAAATTTATTGTAAACTAGAATCAGTAGTATTTAGTGACTCTGTATGAAAGGTGAGGGGGAGAGAGGAGTCAAAGCTCATGTGATAAGAACACAAGAAAAGGAAAATGTTTTGAGGAAATGGAGAGAAGTTTTGTTCTGCACAGAGATGTTCTGAAATGCCTGAGGAACATCTATGTCCAGATAAGTCTAGAGCTTCTCAGAAAGACATGGGCTGTTGGTTCAACTTTAGCAATCATCTTCCTATGAGGTAATAGTGAACCTATTAAAGTGATGATAATGCCATGGGGGAAGGATAGGATGAGGAAACCAGCAAAAGAAAGAAAGCAACCTCTTTGGGCCTGAGAAATAGTGATTAAAGTAAGAGGAGACATGGAAGAAATTAACGTCTCAAAAATCTTGCACTGAATTATAGCCTAAGGTGATAATAATAACAATAACAATGATAGTAAATTTATCTTATAGAACTTTCTATATGCTAGTTACTATTCTAAGGCCTATACCTATATTAAGTCATTTAATACTCACACAATCCTATTGAGGTAAATTCTCTCTCAATTTTACAGAAGGGAAAATGGAAACACAGAAAGATAAAGTTACCTGCCCAAGGTCACCTACCTGGCAGGGCTAGAATTCAAAGGCAAAAAATAGCACTACAGTCCATGCTCTTAGTCATTATTAGCTAATATTTATGTAGTGCTTCCCTGTGCCCTGATACTTTTCTAAGTCCTTATATCCATTAATTCACATCCTATTCACTATTACTTTTCGAGGTAAGTGTTAAAATTATTATCTCCATTTTACAAATGAGAAAATTGAAGTACAGAAAGGTTATGTAAACCACCCACGATAATACAGCTGCTAGGTGGGATGGTCAGAATTCACTACAGGTTCTCTGGCTCTGGAGTGGGGCTCAGGTTTAACGCAGAAAGTACGACATTCACAAAAGCACTCTCTCTCTTAAAAGGATACTTGTTTCTCCTGTGTGTTTAACTCACTGTAGCACTGTCTCTGAAACACTCCTTTCCAATGCAGATTTCATCTTCTGACAAGTAAACCAGACTCAGAAAAACCTTGATTCATTTACAGGTTAATCACAAACTTCATTCCTGGCCGGATTAGAAATCGGTAATTTGGGTTCCTCTGAAGAGATTTGGGAATTCCCCCAGGGAGACTTCCTGGATCAGGTCAGAAAGCTACCTACCCACTTTGTTAATGACTATGGTGTTCTGCTTGGTTCACTGATGACAGGATAGTGGTAAAACAAAGAGGGCAAGAAACCAGTTGTATCTGGGAAATAAATATTATTCAAATTAGGCAGCTTCTAGTTCCTCGGTTTTTTTTTTTTTTTAACCTTTAAGCTTTGACTCAGACATTAGTGATGATTAGCTAATACAGTTCATTTACCATTACACATGGTGATGCTGTATTTTGTTGGGAACTTGTTTTAAATTTAATGTTATCAGATTTTTAAATTCTTGCTTATTTTTTATAGTAATATGTATGGTTGTACTTTAAATAATTTGAAAAAATCCTGTTAGGATCCTTAATTCTTAATTCTGTCTGGGATGCAGTTGGGTTAGCTGCCTCTTTCAAGATAATTTTGGAGGCATAAAAATAGCAAGTATATTTTTTTCAGTAATTAAAATTCATGTGCACAAGACAGTCAATGGGAGAGACGAGCAATTTTTTATTGTATAGCATTAACTGATTCTACAGATACTATGTTCCTACTGCATTTTCTAGGTATGGAGGATGAAGTTATAAAGACCAGATAATATCTTCGATCTCAGAATGTTTATAGTCTAGTAAGAGAAACAAATAAATATATAATTAAATATCAGGTTCTATAAAAATAAATTAACGAAATGAAGGGATAGGGAGTAATGGGAGGAATTTCAGAGAGATCTCTCTGAAATGTTATTCTTAGTGTGATAGAAGTTACAAGTATTTGATTTCCCATTTTAAACATCATTCTAGTTACCAGGAGAAAAGCCTATAGGAGAGTAAGGGTAGAATCAAGAATACCAGTTGAGAGTCCATTACAACAGTCTAGGTTCTCAAATCTGCCTATATGTTAGAGTCCTCTGAATATGATTCTAGTCAGCCCCAATCTAAATCAATTATATCAAAACCTCTAGGAGTAAGATTCAGGAGTTGATATTTTTCAAAGCTTCTCTAATGATTTTAATATGTAGCCAGAGTTAGAAAATGTTGTAGAAGAAAGATGTCAGATGTAGGTTTAGGGCAGTTATCCATATCTAGTAGAAAAATGTAAAGACCCAGAATGTTGAGGTTAAGCTCCTAAAACAAAAATAGATTCTTATATGGATCTCTTTTCTTTAAGAAATGTGGTTCAATCAGAGAATAAAAATCCTTAATCAAAAAGGAAAAAAAATTATTAGGAAATGATGACAATGGATATTGGTTAAGAAGTATTAACCAATATAATATCAGAAAGTAATGGTTAATGAAATGTTTGTGTCATGTTTATTTCTTCAAATATTCTAATATGTAGCTCAGGTTTGAAAATGATTATAGAAGGATCTGGTAGGCTAAGTCTAGAACAGTTATTTTTGGAGGTGGCTAGGTACCAGATTCAGTAAATATATATATTATATATATATATATTCATATATTTATGTATTTATATATATTCATATATATTCAGTGTGTGTGTGTGTAGCGTGTGTATACATAGTGTGTGTGTGTGTGTATATATATATATATATATATATATATATATATATATATAGAAAGAGAGAGAGAGAGAGAGAGAGAGAGAGAGAGAGAGAGAGAGAGAGAGAACAGATATATGGTGGTGGGGGCGGAATGAGAAGAAAAGACTGCTCAGGGATGATATCCAAATTTTAGGCTTGAAAAATTGGGTGAATGGTGGTTGAATTTACTCCAGTACAGGAAGAATGGGTAGAGAACCAGTGTGTGTGTGTGTGTGTGTGTGTGTGTGTGTGTGTGTGTGTGTGTATTGAATTTAAGAGTACCAGTCTACATTTCATCATGTAGAGAATGTTAAGAAACTCTGAAATGAGATGTTAAGTAGAAATTAGATATAGGTTCACAATCGAATGATTAGTTTCCTGAAATAATTTTCTTCGATTTTATATCTGTTTCTTATTTACATTAATTAGGAAATTTACTTAATTATTTACTTCACTTGTACAGGCAGCCTTTCTAGATTTTTTATTGCCCATATAATTTATTTTATTTTATTTCACTTTATTTTATTTTTCTTCCTAGATTTTTAATGTATACCCATATAACTACTGTACTGCAGATAGGTATGGTGAAAGAGAGTGTCTTAAAAGTATGTTAACCCTTACTTCCAATAAAATGTTATAGTTGTAGACTCTTGGGAAACTGTAGAAGCTCATAAACGTCTGAAAATTTTTGTGTTAAAAACATTGCAAAAGAATTACAAGTTTCAAAAATTAATTAAAAGGTAGATAATGGTGAATTCTAGAGCATCATTTTCAAAATTTCTTAATGAAAGAGCACTTCTCAATAAGTAGCATATTGATGAACACCAAGAAGAGTTCAACACCTATAATGGAATCTTGATTTAAAATAAATAACAAAAAATGAGCTTTTAGACGGATTAATTGCTACAAGAAATTATTATATTTATCATGTTTTTGAAATACAATGAATTTTAAATAATATTACAACAAAGTTGGAATTATAAAACAAGATGCATAAACCAGACAAAACATATCACAGATTAGTAAATATCAAGTTGATGACATATAACATGTGATTAACTGAAATATAATACTTAAAAATAAAATCTATTGAGTGTTCACTATGGTAATAACTATTCCAAGCATTATATATGCTTTAACTCTGTATCAGAAGTATTTTTAGCTGCAAGTAACAGTATTCAATGACAGTCACTTAAAAACATGTGTTCCTTTTTTTTTTTTCTTTCATGTTAAAAGGAGTCATTTGGTCAGTTGCACAGAGGTTTCTGGCAGCATCTATCTCATTTTTTTGGCCTTGTCCTCATAGTTGTAAGATCTCTCTCCCAGCTCCTAGCAGCATGTTTATACTGAAAACAAAGAAAAGAAAGAAAAGGATGATTCCAGCCATATCTGTTCCCTTTTATCAAGGAAGCCAAAACTTTTCTAGAAGTTCCAAAGATTTCTGTTTTTGCTCCTCTGTTGGCACTGTCTCCTAGCACCCCAAGTTGGAAGGAAGATTAGAAAATCAGGTACTACATTTTTTTTAGACTTCATAGTAGAGCAGGATAAAGGAAAGAAGTGGTTTGCTTCCAGAATCCACCCTTTTCTCAGCCTCTCCACTACAGTATAGAAATAAAACCTTAGATTTAACATTGTGCCTTCTTGTGTGAGTGATAGTTCATATAACTTCCTAACATTCTCATGGATGGCACATTGTTTATTATAAAGGTAAATTATTACCTAAAAATAAAATACATATTTGCTATTGCTCTTATATTTTCTTATTTAACTAATAATAATAAATATTAGTTAACTTAAATTTACAAAGACATCCTTTCAGAGAATTTTAAGTATTTTCACAAATATTTTTATATCTATGATTTCTTCATAAATCCTGCAAGAAATAGACAGAGATAAGAATGACATTTTGCATTTGATAACTGGGAATACTAGAACAAGGTTGTGTCAATGCTTTGAGACTTGAGACTTAAACTCAGATTTACATAGAGTAAGGCTATTCTTCCTTCATTAGACACCTGCAAGAATTGATGTTTTATAATTTAGAATAATTTTTAATTAAATTTACAGAAGAATCTAAACCAGCATTATATTACAAATTTTCCCACATAACAAAGGCTTAAAACTTTAAAACTGAGCATTTAAATGTATCTTAACAATGGTCTCTGAGGTACCATATTTCATAAAAGCTAGTTCCACTGGTTACTTCAAATTTTGACTCATTTTATGGCTTTATTTATTATAATGTATTACCCAAGTAATTGTAAATACTATGCAAGAAATGAATTGTACACTTTGTTGTTATTGCTTGAAAGAAATTAAAAGCTCACTGATAGCATTTATGTCAAGTATTTTTTTCTGTTGGAATCACCTTTTATTTTGTTTCTTATAAGAAAATTAAATAGTTTTCCCCTATTAATTTTTTTCTATTATAATAAGCAACATTGATTTTTAAAATTTATACAGTATTTTGTAAATAAGCAAAATCGAGATGATTATTTGCCTGTAATTAGACATCTTTGGATACTACCATGTCAAATAGCTTTATTTTTTTAATGTTGCAAGGATATGAAAAACATCATTTAACTCTAGAAAAAGAATTGCTGCCATAGAATGCTCATAAAACAGTTATTATAAACTTGTAGAAAATAATCCCTTGCACATACTTTTATTTTTAAAAAGTTCATGTTTATTTACATGTAATAGTAATTTAAGCTGACTATAATTTGCATGTCTTTGGCTTAAAGCTATTTTTGGAATTGTCACATTGTAATAGACCAGTGGTATAGATAGAATTTTCTTGGCCTCCAAGTAAAATTTCAGAAACGTATCTCTCATAATTTGTTATTTGGAGAATAAACAGCTGTTCAAATGGGGACTATTTGAATGGTATTTATTATATTTTGGGAGAGAGAAAGAGCTGTCTCCTTACTGTGACCTGGCTTTATGGCAATTGCGTTCAGTAGTTTCCAGACTGATCAGACTTACGTGAGTCACTAACGTTCTTTGAGTTAAAGAATAGATTTTCTGAAACTTCATTGGCTTATGCTGAGTATTACAAGCATAAAAAAATGAAAGTAACAGCATAAGAAAGGCACATTTAAGGTGGAATTGTAATTACTGTTGAGAACCTACAATATGTAGGGTCTTTTCATGCTATTTTATTGAAGTCAGAAAACCACTCTGAGAATTATGTGTCAACCCAATTTTTCTTGGGAAAACTGAGACTCAGAAAGTTTACCTTGACCAAAATTATTGAGTCCAAACTTGGATTTGAACCCAGCTCTCTTTTATTCTACAGCTATCCAAATATTGCCTGACAACAAAATAGGCTTTGAGAAACATAAAGAAGGAATATTCACTATACTTTAAAATACCATCTCTTAGAATGTAGTAATTTCATCAAATTCTCCATTTTTAGAAAGCAAAGGTGAACTCTGATTTGGTGGTCCAAGGTATACATAAACACCCTATTTAACTCATTAACATTTTATTGGGGGTAGACTATGTGACCCACTCAGTAGAATAGTGTATGATATATATCACATAAGAATGTGATAGAGAAAAACACTTTGACCAGGGGAGGTGGCCATGGTGGAAGAGCTGTGAGGTGAAAGACCAAAGAGAAAAAGGTCCTAGTTGTAGGAAAATCCCAAGAATGGCAAAAACTTGAGTACGATTTAGCACCGGGGGATGGGAGAGAGGGTGGTTAGTTTAATCCAGTAGGCAAAACAAAACAACAAAACAAAAGGCAAGTATGGACAAGAGATGTTACTCACAACAGAACAACAGAATGGTAGTAGCTTCTCCTAATCTGGCAGCTGTGTCCCCACGATAGAGTCAGCGACGACCTTGCAAAGTGCTCTCCATTTTTAATCCCCTAATGCATACATTGCTTCTTATTATTATTACCCTTGTGATCTCATTTCTTGCCACTCTCCCCTTACTCATTTCTCTCCTTGCTTTTTCTTAAACATCTTAGATTCTTTTCTGACTTAAGTTCTTTGCTGTAGCTGTTTCTTCTCTCTGGAACACTCTCTCAAAAATATCTAGTAAACTAATTCTTTCACTTCCTTCATGTTTATGCTTAAATTTTAACTTCTTTCAAAGGTCTATTATGACCACCCTATATTTTTCATTAAGATATAATTAATATGTAACATTGTATTAGTTTTATGCATATAACATAATGATTTAATATATGTATTAGGAAATATCACTACAATAAGTTTAGTTAACATCTATCATCATGCATATTTGCAAATGTTTTTCTTATGATGAGAATTTTTAAGATCTACTGTCTTAGCAACTTTCGAATATATAATACAGTATTGTTGACCACAGTCATAATGGTGTATATTACATGACCAGTCTATTTACTGCTCCAAGCTGTTCCTTCATCCTTTGACATGTCTTTCTCACTCTTTTTTTTCCTCATAGCAGTTACTACCTTCTAATACACTACAGTATTTTATTTGCTGATTTACTATGTTTATCTTCTACTAGAGAATAAGCTCCTTTAGCAGACATCTGTTTTATTCCCTGACATAACTTGAGACCCTAGAATAATGCTCCAGGCAAACTGACTGAAGTTTATGCCAATCACAAATGTCACCCTGAACCTGTGCCAGTAAGCTGTTGAAACATGCACAACAGAGTCTATTGCTATTCTTCTTTAGATAACTTTCACCATCCCTTCCCACCTTGGAGAACCTGAGTTCTGTGCCAGGCAGGCCCTCTACTCCATCCATGCCCCCAAGTGTTTCATATGTTCTCACAAACAAGTTTAGTCAGCAATAGCATGGGTTCAACCATTTTTTCTTTCCATTCTAGTTCCCTTCTGCTGGTTATTCCATGCTTTCTGGGCAAAGCTTTTGCTCCCATGAGAATCACAGCACTCACCCTACCACTTTGCCTTTTTCACTAAGTGCTACCACTGAGTCACTGGAGACTTGGTGATTACATACACATCCGAAAAAAAATAGGCAAGAATACCTTTACTATGTTATTTTCTTACTTGGAGAGCTTTTCTAAGCACCATATCCTATTGAAAGAAACCATACTATTCTTTCAATCACTCCTGCCTTCTAACTACTTAGCATTTTCAAAATAATTTAATTATTGAGCATTTTGATTAGCACCAGCCCAAGTACTGTGCAAGAATTTTTTAAATTCTGAAAATAGTCTCAAGAGATAGGTGTTATTCTCCCCCATTTGAAAGGTAATGAGTCCAAGGTCAGATAGCTTAAATACATTTCAAATGGTGTATAGTCAATAGCTATGTGGTGGGATTCAAAGCCAGATTCCGTTGGACCCTGTAGTAGATGTTGATTCTGAAATCCATTTCCCCCATGCTGGCTATCCCATCCTCCGGCTTATATGACTCAGTAAATTACTCTCTCCTGGGAGACTATGATTCTTTCTATTCCTACCAGTATAACTTGATAAATAACTGAATTATAGAGATTACAAAAGGCTGACCATTTGCTTCAAGGTGAGATTAATTCTATGGTACAATGTGTGTTGCAGAGCTTTCTCATGGGAGCAAACTAAAACTAGTCTCTATCTAACCTATTTTATTTCCTTTACTTTTGGAAGTAAACCCTGACAAAACTCATCTCAGACTCTTGTAGGAAACCTAACCTAAAATAGTCCCCTAATTCTATCTTCTAATCAGCATAATACACTGCCTCCTTCTCATCCTCCTCCTCCTCCTCTTTCTTCTTCTTCTTCTTCTTCTTCTTCTTCTTCTTCTTCTTCTTCTTCTTCTTCTTCTTCTTCTTCTTCTTCTTCTTCTTCTTCTTCTTCTTCTTCTTCTTCTTCTTCTTCCTCCTCCTCCTCCTCTTCATCTTCTTCTTCTTCTTCATCTTCTTCGTCTTCTTCTTCTTCTTCTCCTCCTTCTATCAAGAGAGTTTGTTCAATTATCTTAACTTACTATAAATTCTCTCTCAGAAGTTTCCTCAACTGCTCATGTAAATGGATAGGACAGTAGACTGAATTCCTATGATGAATGAATTATGTGATCAGGCTCCATTGCCCTTATACTGTTCTTTACACTGAGGGTATTTTAAAGCTGAACATAAGTTTTTGTAATCAGCCATGTGACCTGGTAGCCAAGATTGGTCCAGTGGAAATTTAACAATGTATTCTTCTGGGTAGAACTAGGATTAATATTTTGCATTTTTTCTGTTAATAAAAATTACGTCATTGAAAACAAAATTGGGATACTTCCTGATAACAAAACTATTATCCTGGAAGAACATATATTTTCTGTATTCCAGATTATTAGGGGTTTTTGTCTCTAGCTTTTCAGGGAACTGTTAAGTATTGGAAGTAACATTTGTTTTTGTGAAGCGGAGTGCATGTACATCGGGATCAATGTCTGACTAGGAACTGTAGATACTAAAGAAGAGTAAGCAACAAAATCATTTGGCTAGGTAGTGCTCATGAAGGACTTCATTTTCCCAAGCACACATTAAAGTACTACCATTGGCTTACTAGAATATATATCTTATCATTACAAATAACTTGTGTGTAATCGATCCACACAAAGCATTCCAGGGGAGGTACTTTTTGATTACAGATTGCTTGCTTTTACTTCAAGGTCAGGGAAGTTGATAGAATTTGTAATGAATGATATGATTGTTGAACAGTTCAGCAAACATAATCTATTTTGGGATGAACAGTATGATTTATGTAATGGGAAATCATGCCACCCCATCAAGTTGAGTTCAATGAAATGATAAATAGCTATCTGAAAAAAGGAACAAGTATATGTAACTTATTAACATTAGAAAAAATACTTTTGACAAAGTTTTTCTTTTCCCAGCTGTGCCCCCACACATAGCCCAATACACACACACACACACAGACACCCCAGAAACTATTTCTTAAAACATACTATGGAGTTGGAGAAAAAGCTTTGAGTTTTTAGGAGCTAACTTATAAATCAGTAACGAGGGTCAGTTAGTTACTTATTTAAAAAGAAAAGTTTGATAGTTGGCTTTCTCAGTAAGAAGTACTGACATAATTTAAAATAATTATGGATCACGCACTTACATTAAATCTTTGAGTCTACAATCTCATAACAAATGCTTTACCGACATATGAAAACCCATGATCCAGGTTTTTCATTTCTAGTTATTCTTAAAAGAACCGCAAAATCCAAAGGTTCACTGAGAATAAAGTGGATAATTTTTTAAAGAATATGTATACAATGGATACTACATCGCAATGAAAATGAATGAACTACTTTTAAGTACATCAATATTGATAAACGTCACAAACAAAATCTGAAGTCTACATACTGTGGACTTCTACTTATATAAAATTCAAAAACAGGCAAAAAAAATCTGTACATGTGGAACTCAGAATAGTTTATTTGGGGAATAAGGAACATTAAGAGATGACAAAAGAGAGGCTTCTGTTTTGCTGGTATACTCTATTTCTTGATCTGGTAGTGGTAATTCAGGTGTATTCACTTTGAAAAATACATATTAATTGTGCACTTTTCTGTATAGCTATTAAATTTTGAAAAATTTAACTTCAAAAGGAAAAAAAATTGCCAGAAATGGCTCTAAAAATTTTAGTTACCTAAAATGTGTGGCTGTCATATTGTGTGACTAGTAAGTCTGATTTTCACAATAAGCGCAATAGAAAAGATATTGGAATGTATGCTGTACACAATCAATAAAATTTTGCATTGAGAAAATTTGAAAATATCAAGAGACTATCATTTCTCTCTCCCCAGAAAATGAATTCTAGATCATCTTTTTTGAGAGAGAGCTTGGCATTAGTAAGCCAATTAACAAATCCAAATTTGCCTTATTCTGGGGTTTTATAATATATGTGAAGAGCTCAAGGTCACTTGGTACCTATTAAGCACTTAGTGAAGACATTAACTTTTGGGGGGGGCAGAATTTGCATTATATTTATAGACTTATTTTGAGTTTGCTACTTACTAAAACATTCAAAACCAGTTCACAAGTGGTACCATTATGAACCTCATGCTTGTGTAACTTTCGAACAAATGCAGTAATTGCTGTTTTATTTTATCTTAATAGAATTCTTCAATGTCCATTGAAAACTTTATGTATTGGAATTCACTATTCTTCATTCTTGGCATTGATGAGAATGTTATTCAGGGAGGACTAGAGACACAGCCCTGAAGACCATCCTCATTAACCTCTACCATGGCTCTCAGTAATTCAGTAATCAGATGCTTTTGGATATGGTCATTCAATCAATTATGAATATTTCTAATGAAACTCTCATCCAGTTCATGTTTAATTTGTCAATAAAAGTATAAGGACAGAAATGGCAAATAAATATCTATTGTTCTGACATTTTTGGATGTCTGTATTCTTATTTTAGCATGATTATCTATCTGAATCATGTTAAAGTAAATATTTCCAAGTTCTAAACATTTTTTAAACTCAATTATTAACTCAAATATGAGTGGTGAAATAATATTATGGCAAATTAACGTGGACTTATAAAAAAAATTATAAGACTATACATTTCTTGTTTAAAAATGTGTTTTTCCAGTACATTGTATGTGAAGCTTCCTTTTTTCTGCCAGCAGAGAGCAAGTGAGGAAGGAAGGAGAAAATTAAGGTATCTCTTCCTGGTCTTGATTCAAACTATTTAAAACTTCCCTGAGATAGATCTTTCAGACAGAAAATCAACTAGGAGACAACGGCCTTAAGTGATACATTAGATCAGATTGATTAAACTGATATTTTTAGAGCATTTCACCCCAAAGCAGCAGAATATACATTCTTTTCAAGTGCACTTGAAGCGTTTTCTTAGATAGACCCAGGTAAGGCCATAAAACAAGTCTCGATAAATTTAAGAAGATTCAAATCATACCAAACATCTCCTCTTGGTATGAAACTAGAAATCAATTACAAGAAAAAAACTGAAAAACACACAGACACACGGAGGCTACATAACATGCTACTAAACAATGAATGGGGTAACAATGAGATCAAGGGAGAAATCAAAAGATACCTTGAGACAAACGAACATGAAACCAAAATGACCCAAAATCCATTGGAACTCAGTGTAAATGGTCCTAAGAGGGAAATTCACTGAGGTATAGGTCTACCTCAATAAACAAGAAAAATCTCAAATAAAAAATCTAAGGGAATTAAAGGGGGAAAAGGCAAAGTCTAAAGGTAGTAGAAGGAAGGAAATAATAAAGATTGTAGTGGGAATAAACAAAACAGAGTCTTAAAACACAATGCAAAAGATTAGTAAAACCAAGAGCTGCTTTATTGAAAAGATAAATAAAATTGATAAATCTTTAACCAGAATTCACAAGACAAAGAGAAATGGGGTCCAAATAAAATCATAAATGAAAGAAGTAATGCCAAAGAAATACAAAGGATTATAAGAAAATATTATGAATAATTATATGCTAACAAATTGGACATTCTGGAAAAAATAAACAAATTCTTAGAAGTATACAAACATCCAAGAATGAATTAAAAAAAAAACAGAAAATCTGAACAAATTGAATACGACTAAGAAAACAGAATCAGTAATTTTAAAAAATCCCCACAAACAAAAATCCTGGACCATTTGGCTTCACAGGTGAATTTTACCAAACATTCAAAGAATTAACACCTATTCAAGAGGGTGGAAGGCTCCCAACTTCATTCTATGAGGACATCATTACTCTGATTTCCAAGCCAGACAAAGACATTACAAAAATAAAAATAAAAATTATAGGCTAGTATTCCTGATGAAGATAGATGAAAAAAATCCTCAATACATTATTAGCAGACTGAATTCAGCAATACATTAAAAAGATCATAGGATCAAGGGGGACTTATTCTTGGGATGCTAGGTAGGTTCAATATTCACAAATCAATTAAGATGATACACCATATAAACAAAATGAAGGCTAAAAATAATATGATTATATCAATAGATTTATAAAACACATTTGACAAAATCCAGCATCCATTTATGATAAAAACTCTCAGAAAAGTGGAATTAGAGAAAACATACCTCAACATAATAAAGGCTACTTATGATGATCCCACAGCTAACATTATGCTCAGTGTTAGGTGAAAGCTAAAAGTATTTTCCTTACAATCAGGAACAAGATAAGGATGTTCACTTTCACCATTTCTATTCAGCATAGTATTGGAAGACCAAGCCACAGTAATCAGATAAGAAAAAGAAATAAAAAGCATTCAAACTGGAAAGAAAAGAGTAAAACTCATTATTTGCAGATGACATGATACTATTATAGAGAAACCTAAAGACTCCATCAAAAAATTATTAGCACTGATAAACAAATTCAGTAAAGTAGCAGAATACAAAATTAATATTAAAAATTGGTTGCATTTTTATACACCAATAATGAACTATCAGAAAGAAAAATTAGGAAAACAATCCCATTTAACAATTACATCCAAAAAAAATCTCGAAATAAATTTACCAAACAGGTAAAAGACTTGTACTTGAGAAATTATAAGACATTGAATGAAGACCTTAAAAGAGATGCAAATAAATAGAAGGATGTACTATGCTCATGGATAGGAAGAGTCAGCATCATTAAAATATCCATACAAGCTAAAGCAATCTATAGATTCGATGCAATCCCTACAAAATACCAAAGACATTTTTCACAGAACCAGAACTAATAATCCCCAAATTTAAGTGGATCCATAGAACATCTCAAATAGCTACAGCAATCTTGAGAAAGAAAAAAAAAGTTGGAGGTATTATGCTACCTGATATTAAACTATAATACAAAGCTTTAATAATCAAAACAACATGGTACTGGCATAAAAAAAGACACAGAGATCAATAGAACAGAATAAAAAGCCCAGAAGTAAACTCATGCCTATATGGTCAATTATGTGGTGACAAAAGAGACAAGATTATACAATTGGTTAGTCAATCAATTCAATAAATAATGCTAGGAAAATTAGATAGACACATGCAAAAAATGAAACTGGACCACCTTCCTATACCATATACACAAATAAACTCAAAATGGATTAAAGACTTAAATGTAAGACCCCAAACCATAAAACTCCTGGAAACAAATTGGGCAGTAAACTCTCTAACTTTGCTCTTAGTAATATTAATATATACACATTTTTTTCTGATATACCTCCTTGGGCAAGGGAAACAAAAGAAAAAATAAACAAATAGGACTACATCAAACTAAAATGCTTTTGCACAGCAAAGGAAACCACCAACAAAACAAAAACACAATCTACTGAATGAGGGAAGATATT